>OY977954.1:8719802-9368302 GCA_963854355.1 Epinotia brunnichana | reverse complement strand
CAGGCCTTAGGTTGCAGATCTCAGATTGGCCGACTGAACTCTAACAGCTTAGTTAGGGCATACAGCTTCGGTATTGTTCATTGCTAAAATCAAGGTAGATTTTGGTTTCGAACAATCAAATGAGTTCTGTGGGATTAGTATAGGGGTAAATTCATACACATATTTTGGGTGGAATAGGACTTTGGGGGGAGTTAGGGGGTGTTAGGTTATTTTAATTATTTTCATAATTCCGGGTATTGGGATTTGGATTTTTAGTATTGAAGTACTGGGTTTCTGTGGTTGAGTGTGATAATCGATACTACTGGTTAGGGAAACAGAGGCGTTTTAGAATGAAACAATTCTGTTATAGGGACCAGCGGGAGGCGAAGAAGGCCGCTGATGACTGTAGTTACGGGCGGAATAATACCCTTATAACTACTAGCTACTTCAAAATGCATTTACCTTCGAAGATCACATTTGACTTCGGCTGATTCAGTACTTTTAATGATTGCGAGTTTATCATATGTAGTTAATAGATTATGAATAGAGACTATAAGAAGTCTTAGTAATATTAAACTAAAAGAAGTCTGATGAGTTTGTTTCGGCGTTTCTTCTCAATCAGTCCGATAGGTCAGAAACGCTGGTAATCTCATTCTCCGATTCTTAAACTCTAGGAAAGCTATGTAGGTAAAGTGGACTAGGACGCTCAATCCCCATCTTGGCAATGGCGTAGCAAGTGACGTTCAAAGGGGTACCTTTTCGTTACTACCAGTAGTAAGGATTCGCTGGTTCTGCCCCCGGTACTAGATCATACCCCCTCTCCAGCCCCTCTAGGCCGTGCCCCCCGCTCTGGCCCTAGTTTTAGTGGACTTAGATGGACTACGAAACCTAAAAAAAAAAAAAAAAAAAGTAATAATACAATAATAAACTAATAGCCCCCCATTTGAAGCGTTTGCGCTGGGTCCTGAAGCTCTACGACAACTCCTTCATGCTTTTACGTTGTGCTATTTAACGCAATGACCCTTTTGTTCGGTTTCCTATTGTTAACACCACTGTCTATTGTCCCATTGTTCCCGACCGCCCGCGTACCTGCGCGCCCCGCCCGTTCGATTCCCTATCAGCTTTATACGTTTTCTTAATGCTACTAATCAACATTACAATCACTTGTGCATTACATACTTCCTATTTAAACCTATTTTTTTAATCTTAGGGTCAATGTTCTAACCTAACCTAACCTATTTTTCTGGTTTGAGTCAGTTGTGTGGGGAGTGCATCTCTAAACCTAAACCTACATATTCATTTTGGTATCTGGTACCTATCCTGTATTAAAATGATGTAAGCGCCATGAAATTAGTGGCGGTTAAGACTTTTACAAAAGTAAAACGTATGTCCCTCTTTAAATTAACGGTGTTTAAGACCTTTTTGCTTGTGCACTCTACACAGTAGCACATAAGTACATCTAATTATTTTTATTGCATAAACTTTTGATCCATGCTCCTAATTTTGGTTTATAAGTAATGCAAAAAGTGTGATTCATTCTCAATAAGTTTTATAGGTATTTTTTTTTAAAGATTCCTACTACCTGAAAATTGATAACTTTGGAAGCTGGTTTTGACCTGTTTAATCTTGATAAAATTAAGTGTTCTATAATGTGACATCTGATTTATTGTTGTATTAGACCTACTGTTAATAAATTATTGTAATATTCCTACAAAGCATTTTTTACAGCCTTTTTGGTATCAGGTGGTGTCACGATACATGTTTGCGCAGGATACTAAGGAACTAGATGTGACATGTTCGTTTGATAAGTTTGGATGCAGGTTTTAACCTGTTCAGTCTTGACAGAATGCACGTGTTCCGTAATGTGACATCTGATTTAGTAGGGTATTAGACTCATTGATAATAAATTATTGTAATATTCCTACAAAGCATTTCGTGCAACCTTTCTTGGCGTCATGTGTGGTCACGAAACATGTTTGGACGTGATACTTAAGGGACTGGATGTAACATGTTTGTTGGGAACAGGATATTTTTTGTATGATAAAATTCGTATAAAAGGTGCTTGTCAGTGGCTTTACTTCAACAGTTATTTCGTGTCCTCAGTCATATATAGAGCTCCAAAATTATATCGTGTGAAGTTTCCATTTGGTTTGTGAAAGTCTTTTCTCGAGTGAAGTGATTATTAGTGGCTGCAACATGGATGTAAGTATGTTACTATATCTCATTGGATAATTGTGTTATTAATTGTTTAGTGGATTTCATTATTAATTTACTTATGTGTTTAATTAAATGGTAAATATTGTTTCAGTTCACTGAAAATACGTTCAAGCATTACTATTACCCTGAAAATCAGGATGACACCACCGACGAAGAAGGCACGGTAGGACTCAAAGTAAAGGAAGCACTTGCAAAGAAGAGACCGGCAAATAACATAGATAGTTTCTTGGAGAGGCCTAAGAAGAAAACAAAAGCGAAAGTGAACTCTTCGAACGTGTCGAAAACCTCTACCGATGGAGTGGCATATTTATCATCTGGTAAAGATGATGCAGGCTACGCATCACATATGATTAAAATTGAGGTCTTTGACATGGAAAAAATAAGAGATATAGCTCCAGCAGACCATTGGAAACACTGTGACATACGACTCAAATATTACGCCTGCGGTGATAATGATTCCCATGTTCAAAGTGCTCGTGACGTTATTTTTAACATTACTAAACAATTAGCTTCGCAAGAAAACAATGTTAAATATTTTATAGACACTAATAAGAATAAGTGATATCCAATACTTGTAAATTTAGTTTATTTTACTTATCTTGTCTCTTCCATCGATTGTATGTGCGTGTTGTATCTGAGGGTTTTATAATTATACTATAAATACCATTAAATAAAACACAAGAAATATTATAAATTGTTTTATTTCAAAAAAACTGATTTAAACATAGTTCTTAATACTAGATCGTTACATAAAGAGTTATTAGAAAACAAAGTTAAAAAGTCATACATAGTTTTTCCTTGAAACTTAAAATATAGGTAGACTAAACAATATTCTCCACAAACGGAGGTAAAATTTGTTTGAAGTGATTCGTAGTTATAAAACCACCTCTTTGTATTTCTTTTTAAAAATAACTTATGGTAACCAGTAGGTTTCCTACCAAAGGAATCAAAATATTCTCCTATTCCATTTACATCAATGTGTATGGCAACCCAATGAGAGCCGGGTTTGGAGTCAGGATCTAAATTGCTTATGATATAAACCGGAAGATCCATAAAAACAGGGATTCTATTTGCTGGAAAAACATTTGATTCAATCCCAGGATAAATTTTTTTCATACATAATTGTAATTCCTTGGTATCCATTATGAAGTATTTATTTACTCATGAATACTTTACAGAGGTTTAGGAACTAATGGTATAATGTCTAATAAACCTGTGTTTATATATGTATCTGTTCTAATTAACTGTTATAATCTACATTTACATCACGATGTTTGTTTATTTCAATAATATTATCAAACTCTGCATAGACGACACAATTAATGGTTGTGGTAAGGGCACTTTCAAATCGAACTTCTAACCTTACACTTCCATGTCTAACAAGATTCCAGTGAGAAGTAGAACTCGCCGATAAATCAGGTGTTAAATCGAAACACATTAAACAATAACCATTTCCATAGTCTAGTCGACTTATTGAGTTCCCTTCATTAAGGAAATGAATACCCGTTCCAGAAAATAAGGTGTGATATGTTGAAACCATTAAACCGCTACTGAAAGATGGTTGCAATGTTTTTGAAGGAATTTGATGACCATCGACATATAAACTAAATAAGTTCATATTATGGTGGTGGAAGTTAAAAGGATTATGTTTTAAATTACCATTAAATGCTGTATTATCAACAAAACCTATAATACACCTTTTTGGAACTTGACCAAGGAATATGTTGTCAAGTGATTTCCCTTGTACCCCTGATGGTATTGTGAGTACTTTAACTTCTGCCCTTGTGATGGGGTATTTTGCAGTAGTTGAGGCCAAAACCTTTTGATGTGCAAGCAGAACACTGGGGTTAATTTTGGTTCTTCTAATTATTAAACTAGCATCCGTTATGCATACTTTAAGCTTTTTATCTTGACTACACATTAGATTGAACGATTCTTTTGATCGTACTAACTGAACACGGAGTTCGACACCGTTTATTAAAAACTTTTCTTGATTAAAAATATCACCGTGTAAGTGCCCCATCATTTCTACTTCCTTGCTATCTTTAATAAATTCCTGTCTTTTACTCCATCCTTTATTAGCCGCATCAGTTTTATCCATATGACTCGTAGTGTCTTCGTACCACAACCCACATGAAAGATGGGACTCTTTTGCTGCCGGTCCATAATTTAATAGAGTTTCCATATATGCACGATATGCATACGTATTGTTAGGTGGTGAAACTAGTTTTTGATTTAAATATATGTCCAACTGATTAAAAAGTGAATGAAGCCAATTATTCACTGGTGCAACAAAAGTTTCTGTCGATTTGATGTTAGTACCATCTTGATTCAATACTTTAGCTTTGATATGTAGTAAAGTGTGAGATAGGTCAATATAATCATCACCTGATCCTGGAACTTGAAATTCAATAGGACCATCATCACTAAGAGACGAAATAGGTTTATAATGTATCCACTGTCCATGTTCTATACTTGTTTGCGTTGATGGAAGAGCAAACAAATCTAACTCTGACTTAGCGCATTCGCATGAATGATTATGTAAGAATGACATACTTTAATTAGAAAAAATATCGTTTATATTTTTTTTACTTTTTTTTGTACCTCTCCCCCGCGATGCTTTGGAGGCAATGGTGCGCTCTCGTCTTTTTCGTGTCATTTTATACCCAGACCCTGACATTAAAGAATCGATTTTTTCATCAGCCTTTCTTTTTAAATTACTGCTTGCATTCTTAAAACGAGACTTTAATGATTCATCGATAGGGCGCGAATTCATCATGTCAGATAAAATTCCACCACCAGCATTCAATGCTTCTTTTCCAACCGTTCTAAAACCGCTGGACAACAGAGGAAATACAGATCTAAACAGTCCTCCTAAAAAACTTCCTATGCCATGTCCTCGCTGGTGAGGAACACCTTTATAAAGGATCCCTACTCCTGAACCAGCTTGATGAGAATAATAATGTTCATAAGGACAGGGAATATTTTCACGTCTATAATTCATTATTTTATTCGTTGAAAATGTAGTTTCACGCATGAAGTTCCGAACTGGAATGGAACCTTTCCGCCTGTATGCATTCTTATATCAATTTCAATTGTATCAAACTCTCTACGCAAAACAGGCACGTAATGTGCAGGAGAAAAGCTATGCATTTTATATGCTCCATAAATATATTTTGTTGGATCGAGTGGTATTATTCTAACTAACGATGCCATAACATCCCCCACAACTTGAGGTTGAATGATATCTGAATATATAAACAATTGTGATGGCAAGCCTAAATATAAATTAGCAGGAAATTTACCAAGTTGACATTGAATAAGATCTGTATTCGGTTTAAACCCAAGTTGAAGATTTAGTATTGGTGTTGCATGTACAGATATTATGTCCTTGTGCGAAGAAGTGACCTTGATAACTTTTGATATTCCGTCGTAACTAAATTTCACCTTGTTCTTCAATAATGAGTTTTCATTAAAAGCAGATAGAAATTGATCCATGTCGTCATAGGTCGTTGCTGGAATATGTGACTTATATTCAACGGTAACAGGTAACTTTTCATTATTCAATGTCACCTTCTTTTTTACGTAGACTACGTTTTCATGTTCTTGAACGTTATACAGTGAACATGGGTAATGAAACTCAACTAATCCGACAACCCATTCTCCTTCTAATTTTATAGTCTTTGGGAGCTTGGTGAGAAAGTTTGCTGTTGTATTTTCTGGATAGTATTGTATAGAACTATTGCTTAACAAAGTTAAATAAAAACTGTCATCACTCATGTTTCTTCTAATCTCGATGCAGCTATCCAACTATTAAACTTATTCGGATAACCTTTCCACTTCACAAACACCTCCTTTCTGTTACCAACTCGTCTCGAACGTATTATTTTATCTATTTTATATGTTATGGTGGGGTTATAAGTAACTTTCTGTAATTCTTTAGCATAGAAAGTACCTATGATTGGTTCACCTTGTAAGTCTTTTAAGCTATAAACAAGATGAGGTGATACTTGCAAAATCTTCCCAGCCTATTGGTTTTGAACGTTTTAGAGGTCTAAGCACATCGCCTACCAGATCGAGAATATTACTGTTTGGAATGGTACGATTGTTTATCACTACTTCACCGTTCTCCTTCCACCAAATTTTTGGTTTATTTTGAACCATACATTCCAACAAAGTCTTACTTTTTGTTTGATACGACTTGGGTATTACATCTATAATATAAGATGGGGAATACTGTTTTGGTACATCAGATTTCGATCCTCCAGGTGGTGTTCCATATACGTCACCTTCTGGTTCAGGCAATGCCGCGTTTTCAACTGAATTAATATTAACATTTTCCTCCTTTTTATAAATTCCTGGACTAATGTCATTGTTCTTATTAGTTAGTTGATCAACATCATCTACTAATGGAATTTTAAATGGTTGTCGATCTTTTCGGGTAAAATGTAAAAATCGTTGTAGTGCTTGAGAATATAATGCCCACTTTTCACGATCATTCATTTTAGTTTTGAGGATTTTTTGCATCTCACTGTCTAGACGGGATAATGAATTTTCAGATTGATTATCACTGTGTTTGAGTCTTTCAATGAAATCTGGTTCCACTAACAACATTTTCTTCATGTTCTCCATTTCGATTATGTTAAAGAGCTTAATAAAGCACTTAAAACGGCACCTAATACAATAGGTAGGAACGCACCACCCTTCTGGATAATAACAGTTTTTCTAAACTTGTGTTTCCCCTTAGACACTAATTTTCGTAATGTATCCTTATATTTTCTTAGTTTTGATTTATCTTTTTTTTCTAACGGAATTTTACCCTTTAATACGTTGTAAATACACTCACAGTTTCATCAGTAAATATCTTTCAATTGAGATTGATTATAGGGATATAGAATCTCTAAAAAGAGTAGGTAAAAAAGCACAAAACCCGCGCCCTATCGCCGTGACATTCACAAACCTGCGCAAAAAAATTGAAATACTGAAACAAAAGAAAAACCTTAATGAATCAGGTTTCTACATCCAGGAAGACTATCCCATCCAAATATTAAAAATCAGGAAAGAACTTCAAGTACAAGCTAAACTGGAGCGAGAGAAAGGGAACAAAGTAATGATCAAGTACGACAAACTAATAGTACTGAATAATGAGTCTGCTGCCACACCCAATAACAATAAAAAAAGAAATCTTTCACTGTCCCCTCAGAACGAGTCAGGCCAATACAACGAATCCACCACACATATACAAATAAATAAGAAGAACAAAACTTCAAAGGAATTAACTCGAAGCAATTCGAGCAGCACTACGAGCACAAATACACCCAGTATAAATAAGAACAAACATTCTTTGATGAACTTTGTTACTACTACAAGCAGAAACGATACTAACCAGAACCCGAACACCAGTCAAAATAAATAACAACTAGCGCCTCCTCCTCAAAATTATATTACAACAGAAATATGTCATACTACTACAAATCTTCCAACCCGGCCGGTCACCGTGGAAGATCAAGACCAAAACCCTCCAAAGAAAGGAAATGAAAACAATTCAGAAATTAAAATAAACATTCCAACCCAAGAAGTACTTGACTCAAGGTCAAAAAAAAGTAACAAACTCTACGTACTTACGTACAATGTCAGGACATTGTCATCATACGAAAGTCTCATCGAGCTTAAAGAAGCGCTTAGAAATGTAAAATACGATATTATAGGCTTATCCGAAGTAAGGCGCATGGGAAACTCTATTGAAGAATACGATGACTTTATATTTTGTTATTCGGGAAATACACCTGGAAAATATGGAGTAGGATTTCTAATAAACAAACACCATAAAGAGAGTATTGAAAGCTTCTCTGGCATCTCTGAAAGAGTCGCAATTTTAAACTTAAATATAGAAGGAAATGCACTTTCTTTCAATCATACAAGTATATGCACCCACGGAAGCAGCGAGAGAAGAAGAGATTAACAACTTCTACACTAATCTATACAAAGCTATTGATGTAGCACACAAAAGCTTTATAATAATGGGCGACTTAAATGCCAAAATAGGAAAACCTAGAAAGGACGAATACTTAATAATGAAATTAAATGGATACGGAGAAAGAAACCAAAGAGGGCAAAAACTCATTGACTTCGCCCTCGAGAACAAACTAGCAATTTTAAACACCTTTTTTAAGAAAAAAACCAATCGAAAGTGGACTTGGAGATCACCATGCGGAAAATTCAAAAATGAAATCGACTACATCCTGTCTAACCAACCAGCCTGGTTTCAAAACATAGATATATTGAACCTCAATTTCCCTTCAGACCACAGACCTGTAAGAGCGACAATAACTTTGAAAAAACAAAAGGAGTCTAGAACTGGATACGCAAGCTCCCAAAACTCTACATTAAAGCACGAAGAAGAAAAAATGAAATACATACAGCTAATCTCGTCCCACTTACCGGAACTATTAACTGGACAAGAAAACACCTCGGTTCAAAAATACCACGACAAAATACTAAAGACTGTCACTTCTAGCCTCCAGGGTGCACGATCAACAAATAAGAGTACAGACAGACCCCATACCATTTTATCTGATCGCACGCTGTTACTTATGAAACGAAGACAAGCAATACAACATATTCAAAACAAAACTAGATCAACTAGAAATGAACTATCAGCGCTATACAAGCTTACAAATAAGTATATAAAATATGACTACGCCAATTACAGAGCTAAAACAATAGAGAACCATCTAACAAAAACCGGTAGCTCAAAAAAGGCTTTTAAGGAACTGCGAACAAATAAATCATGGATTGATGGACTTAAACGAGCAGGCAAAACACACAACAATCGCAACGACATAGTGAATATAGCTACAGAGTTCTACAAATCTCTCTACAGCGCTCAAATAAATGAAAATGTAACCTGCTATAACAACACATCCTGCACAGACAGAAATACGAAGAGAAGTATAACATTAATATCGGAAGAAGAAGTTTTAAACGCTATAAAAAGATTAAAGCTAGATAAAAGCCCTGGTTCAGACACCATTACAAACGAGGCCATAAAAATAGCCCAAACTCTACTGATGACTCCAATAACACATTTATTCAATCGCATATTGGAAACAGCCGAAACGCCATCACAATGGTCTGAATCAAATATTATCCTGATATACAAGAAAGGAGATCCGAACGATATCGCAAACTACAGACCTATAAGTTTACTCCCATGTCTTTATAAACTATTTTCATCCATCTTAAACCAAAGAATAAGTATCACTCTAGAAACCAAACAACCAATAGAGCAGGCAGGCTTTCGTAAAGGCTACTCTACGATCGATCATATACACACATTGGAACTCATAATCGAAAAATATCAAGAACGACAGAGAGCGCTTTACGTAGCCTATATAGACTACAAAAAAGCTTTTGACACCGTATCTCACTCAAGTATATGGCAAGCATTAGAAGACCAAGGAGTCGAAGAACAATATATCCAAGTTATTAGAAGTATCTACACCGAAAATATAGGAAAAATAAAACTAGAAAAAATAGGTCCCCCTTTTACTATTCAAAGGGGAGTGAGACAAGGAGATCCACTGTCTCCTAAATTGTTTATCGCAATATTGGAATCGACTTTAAGCAAACTGAACTGGAAAAATCTTGGTTTGAACATAAATGGTAACTATCTCAGCCATCTACGTTTTGCAGACGATTAAGTTATCCTATCAGAGTCTAGCCAGCAACTTCAAATCATGATCGCATCATTGAATGCAGTAAGCAAGCAGGTAGGCTTAGAGATGAATCTCACAAAGACCATGATAATGACAAATAGCGAAAAAACAAGAATATTGGTTGACAACGAAGTTATAGTATATACAGAGTTTTATACGTATCTTGGCAAACAAATAGGTTTTAACAGACAAGCGAACTACTTAGAAATAGAACGACGAACACAACACACTTGGAACAAGTACTGGAGCCTAAGAGAAATATTTAAGAGCACTTTACCAATAAACATTAAAACAAGAGTGATGTCATCATGTCTTTTACCTTGCCTAACATATGCCTGTCAAACATGGAAGTTCACTGCCAGCATAAAAAACAAAATAACATCATGTCAAAGGGGAATAGAGCGCAGCATGCTCAATCTGAAAAAGATACAAAAAATAAGACATACAAAGATACGTAGCGTCACAAAAGCTACCGATGCTCTAAGTTTCGCCCGAAAACAAAAATGGAAATGGGCAGGACACGTAGCGCGTCTTCAAGACGAGCGATGGACCAAAAGAATAACATCGTGGAAGGGACCAAAAGGAAAACGTCGCAAGGGGAGACCCTTCACAAGATGGGAAGACGACATCGTTGGAACTGCTGGTTCCTCCTGGACACGAATAGCCCAGGATAGAGAGAGGTGGAACCTTTTGGAGGAGGCCTATACCCGCTTAGGGGTTCATTCAGAATTTAGTTCTTAGATTTTAATCATAAATATTAATGTTACTAAAAATGAAATAAAGGCTTTTTTATTTTTTATTTTATTTTTTTATTTTATTTATTAAATACACTTACAAATTATATTAATCTCCTCCTCATCACACGATTTAAGTAAAGCCGTGCGGTATTTAGGTTTAAGTAAATGTAGAGATTCAAGGAAATGTTTATATGTGTTAACTCTCGCGTGCATCATTTAGAACTGACTAAAACATGATGATTCTTATCATATTTAAACCCCTTCTTGGGGATGTATACCGTACAATGACCATCAAATGGAAATATTTTAGTTTTAAAGCGACACATGTCATCAGTTGTTTGTTTCAGATCAATCATCAGGTAACCATGAGCTTTTGCAGTAGCATCCTTGTAGGCTTCATCGATGAATTTTGAATTTTCTGGATAAACTTGTCGAGACAAGTAACGTATTTGAGTTTTATCACGAGGATTCTTAAAATATACAATATAACTCGTATTCAAAGAGATATCACGTTGACCTTTGCCTTGATGAAATATATTTTGTGTAATATAAAACAGACTAAGGTTTCTGTGGTGACTACCTTTCGTAAAAATGTCTACAATTCGTCCATCTGACTCTCTCATCAAATCATCTAATATAAGGAGTTTGGGTTTTTTCCCATCAAACATGGAGATGTCAGGGATCCCTTGATTATAATTTACATTTTCTAGATTGTACAAAGGCTGCATCTCATCATAACACCAAATGATTTCGTCAAATACGACATTACACACTTCATTGGAATGATTTAAAAAATTTGTAACAAAATTGGTTTTACCACATCCAGTAGGACCCGCTACAATGGTGGTAAATGGATGGTAAAAATGAATCATTTTGAACTGACGTAATGTGTGTGTTGATATGGAAACGTTTGACTTTCAAATGGTCAATGTTGTGAATGTTATTACCATTTAACTAAATCTGATAGGGTACGATACGTAGTAATTGAATGTAATAAAAAACACATATGATGTTAATTAAGTAATCTATATTGTAATGGTAAAAGAATCACTATATTACTATATTTACATCTTTATACATACTATACGAAGTCAGCCGTACTATTTATACAACCTAAGGTTGAATGGATTTCTTATATATATATATATATATATATATATATATATATATATATATATATATATATATTTTTTTTTTATGTATCTCCTAGTAAAGTCAGTTGTTTGGGGACATAGATCCAACTTGTAGAGACCCTTTTGGAGACGAAGTTTGATGTGATGTAGTATATCTGTTAGAACCTATTCACAGGTACAACAGGTTTTTTTTTACTACATACAAACCATATGTAATTTATTTTCCACAAACGAATAATACAAATTCATATACAAATTAAACTTTTACCATGATATTACATTACAAAAAAATATATTATAAAATATTTACAATTGTTACAAACGATATTTTCAATATATTTTATAAATCTGCATTTATAAAAAAACTCACACTTACAAATACATGCACATACAAATCACTACACCTAATTTTTTTTATTTTTTTTACATAAATATTAAGTTCATATTTCTTTTTTCTTAACAATGTTTTTACTGAAATAGTACAAAAAATAATGATAAATAATTGAATGTTCTGTAAATATACCATGTAACTTAGGGATAACGTTTAGGTATTTTATAATGACCCCACGGAAGGGTATCAGTGCAGTTGTCTAGCAAAAATCGTTTTGTATCATTATGGGAGAGGGATATTTTGTTAATTTTTTGAGTGAAAATTAAATGTTTTATTGATTTAAATCGTAACATAGTGTCACGTTGAATATCTTTATCGAATAAGCATCTTTTATAAGAATCAAGGGTAAGCTTTTTTGTTACACATTTGTTAACTCCTTTTGCTTTTGTTACCAAATTTTGATTTTCAACGTCGATCGCATACATTTTTGAACGAAGACCCACAAATTCTTTAAAAATATTCCCATTGTTCTCATCTTTAAAAAAACCCAGTTGTTTTTTATTTACTTGTGGTAAACCATGGATGTTGTTGATGGGGTAATCTGATGTATCAAAATATGATTCAAGATCAGGTTTTATGTCCTCATAATAATTTTCAGTAAATATCTGATAAATCAGACTGTCTGTGTCTGAATACATGAGTTTCAGGTTTTTCTGGTATTTGGTTTTCATGAAATCATAGTGAAATCTATACATCAGTGTCTTAGATAAATCTAAAATACAAAAACCGAGATAAATTGGTTTGTTGTAAAAAACTTTCGTTTTTTTCAGTTGAACTGCTACCAAATTCTCTGAAAATATTGATAGGCTATGAAATTCGGGTTTTGCAATTAATGATTCAACTCCTTGACATTTACCATTATTGTTCCAGTGATTAAGCAATTTTACATTTACTCGTTTTAAAACATTCTCCATGGTCTTACCAAAAACGGAATTATTCATTAATTTATAGAAATCCTTATCAAAATCAGAAGATGCTTGTGATCGTAGGTGTGTATTTAAGTCTATATAACTTTTTAACCACGGAGATTGTTCAAACTTCAAAATTCTATGGATTTTAACTAATTGTAATCCATTTTGCAAGCATTGTTTGAGGTTTCTGTAATGGATAACGTAGTTGGTTTTATTGTTTAAGTTAGGTATCAGTTTTTTTTCTTTAGAATCACCAAAACATTCATTTTCAGGGCAAAATGGGAAATCAGAATGTAAGTCATGTAAAGCGTTAGGGTACTCTAAATCAACTTCTAAAATAAACCCATGATCGGCATCGTCTGAAACATTATAATATGTGTCTACATCCACCCATTCAAATCCACCGGTTGGAAGACATTGAGACATAGCCCAACCGTATAGGTTATTAGCATCTAAATACATGAGAAAAGATGATGGAACGCTGGAGTCATAATCTGCCATGAATTTATTATTAGCCTTTGCATGTCTGTTGCTACATTGCGATACACCCCCTCGAATATTTTTTGATATAAAAGTAATCATATCAATATCAGTTAAGAGTTCTAGATTAATTTTTGTTACTCTTAACATTGCATCCCAGCTTAATCCTGGGGCAGTATAGTAATGCGCGGGATCCAAACCATATGTTTTCATACAAACGTTCCTAAAATTTTCGAATACATCAGTTAATAATAGGACATCTGTTTTTAAATATAGATCTGAATATTCCCCCATGTTCTGACAACGAAAATGATCCCATACATCTTCGGCAAATTTATAATCATTTTCAGATATGTGACTGTCGGTTAAAGAACTATAGAATTTATCACGAGATGGAAATGGAAGTGATGTTAATTTTAATGAATCAAACGATGTCATATGCTCATAGGGGTACACTCCCTTACGGATTAAACGCTGGAAATCTGCTTGAAGTGGATAACTTAATTTCATTTCATGAAACTGTTCAGATTTTAGATTTTTAGCTAGTTTATCAAGACTACTAGACATAAATTTAAGTGAATCCACAAATCTTAACTTCATAACCCGATTATTAATGTGCAAAACTTTGGTGAATGAGATGTACTTTTCTTTGTTCTCAGGAATAATTTCTATGTCACCGTCCTCAAAATTAAGTCCATGCACTATAAAATGACTATCATAATTGGATAAGTTGTGAAGAAATACCGGCACAAAATTAGGTGATCTGTATTTATTACAACAAAGTTCATGTGCAACCCCTTCGTAGACACCAGTATGCCAATTATGGGAAATAGAGATATCTCCGTTTAAATCTTTATCACAGATATAGCAAAGATTACTCTGTGCAATGTTTGTTTTGTTTTCAGATGTCAAGGGTAAAGGACTCTTTACGATTGTATTGTTTTTACAAATATTCTGTAAATCTTTTTTTAGAAATTCCATGAAAGTTTTTCCACAATTTTCACCTCTATATGTCCGATAAATTGATAACTTGTCATCATACGAACATTTGATGTAGTATCCAAAACTATAAACTTCATGTTTCTGGATATTAGCTGTTGAGGATGTGTTTGGATTATTAGCGCACGATTGAATTGGATTTAAAAAACTCTCAAAATCAGCGTATACAACGAAGGGGTGGCGTAACTTACGATCATAATTATCGAAAGTAAGTTCATTCGAAGGAACTTTTTTATTAAACCAATTGTTCCTTTTGTCCCGTTCAGAAGGTAAGGTTGTACACACATGAAAACAATCTTTTTGTTGATGGGTTACTAGGTTATCACTGGACGTAAAACTTGTTAAGCAACCATCGCATATATGGACAGCACGTTGAGTGCTTGTCAGTTGAGAAGATACTAATCTCGACAAATTATTAATAAGACAGTAATGTCCCTTGCTACCTTCAGTGATATATAGCATATTAAAATGATTAGTTTTTTTATATTTTGTGAAGTGTAATGGACCAACAACAACATGGCGTTTACTCTGGGAATTGTATTCCAACCCAAAAACATTAACACTTAAATCATTAAGTTTCTCAAACTTATGAATGTCAGTTAGTTTTATAGGAAATGGAATATTTCCAAAGTTGAGGTGGTTCTTATGGTTTTTATATGAATTAACATTGTGTGCACGATTATTTGTTCCTGGTGGAAATAATCCTGACAGTATGGCCCAGCGGAAACATTCGTGATCATTATTCTGAACGTTAATTACAGCTTTTTTCAGATGTATATCTCGGGGTAACTTAATATATGAAGACCCACGTAATGTATTATATTTATTGATATTAACATCTATATAATTTACGTTTACAAAAGACCACCCACTATCTTTTCTCTCAAAGTTTGATAATCTCACTGAAATTTCATTTACAAGGGATAAAAAAAGTTAATTTTTGTCACTGGTAACGTTAACGATATTATTACTCAATTGAAAATCAAACACATTGTTGAGTTTTTTTGTTTCTTGAGTGAAATTCGCGTTTAGTATAAAATTTACTTTTAATGAACAATGATTTGCAATTGAACGATCCAATAATGTAAAAATTGTATTTTTATTTTTTTCTAAGAAGGATTCAGGTGTATCAAGATTATTTGTATTACATGATACTCTGTAGGTTGCCACTCTGTTTCGGAACGCGCTTTCAATTAATTGAACGTTAATTAACTGACTGTCGGACTTAAAAACATTATTTTTATGCATGTTGCTGTTAAAATGATTTGATAAATATCTCTTAAGCATTAGTTATTTGTTTATTAAGTACATAGTAAACAACCAAATTTCTTTATAAAAACAAGACAACAACATCATAAATAAAAATAAACTTACAAGCAAAAAATTATAAACTAATTAAAAACTAAATTAACTTAACTTGCCCAGTCAAAGGAAG
This sequence comes from Epinotia brunnichana, assembly GCA_963854355.1. Lineage (NCBI taxonomy): Eukaryota > Metazoa > Arthropoda > Insecta > Lepidoptera > Tortricidae > Epinotia > Epinotia brunnichana. Next base: position 9,352,302 of record OY977954.1, on the reverse strand, counting down.
AAAACCCCGTCCAGCAGTTCCGTCTGCGGCATAGAGCCCATAACGCTGGCGGCGTTACCTCTCTGTATTGCTAAAGAAATACGTTGCGAGAGGTAAGCGCCAGCCCTATGGTCCCCTGAAGCGTCGACGAGTCGTTTAGTCATTGCCCTCATAAATGATTTCATGTCAGCTGACCAGGGACCCAATGTTTCTACTGCAAGCGCCGCAAACTCGTAGTCTTTAATTAAAGACGAGTATTTGCGGCGCTTCAACACCTGGGCCTGGTCAGCTGCAGCGCCGGGTTGAGTGCGAGTCCCCTGGATGTGGGACTGAGCAAACGTATCCACGCACGTTGCGTCCCACACCAAGGCTCTGCCCAACTTCCACGGCACCAATGTGGCACCATCAGGTCGCTTGCCATCGTCTCTTGCTAAACCTGTGGGTTCGAGAATAGCAGGCACAGACACGGTGGCAAGCGAACGACGGACTAAATCGTTTATAGTGCCGTGGCGGTATAAGCGGCCGGCGCTTTTTATACATGAGAGGCCATGCCTACCCGACTCATCGACGCTTTTGCCACAGACGCATGTATGTGAAACACATATTCTGGCCCCAAGCCTCAAGCAACAAGCAATTCTTAATGTGCTTTGGTCCAGAACGGTGCCTATCTGTCGTGAAGGAAGCGCGTAGAGCCAGTGTCCCGACTCGGGGGCGGAAACCGCCAGGAGGCGGGCGCGTTCAAAATCGTCCGGGCTACTTTCTACGAGGGATGCTTGCACCTTATTAAGACGAGGGTTGTCCCAAACCCGCTGAAAATGTCTGACCGCCGGGATGTCCGTTCCAGGGCACGAGTCACACCATGCATCCCTGGCCTCCTTCAAACTCGCTATCTCATCGTCGACTATCTGGGGAAGGTTAAGAATGATACCGACGAGAGACAGCGAGCCATAAGCAGAGGACAGGAATGCAGGTAGGGCTACGCTGGCCGAGGCTCGAACGCCCAGCCCCCCAAGCCTTATTGGGAGAACCGCTTGAGTCCAAGATCTGGTGCTGGAGTCTAAATTAATGTTGAGAATTTTGGAAAGTGTTGTCTGAAGGGACACATCAATGGATGACAAAATGGTAGGGAATTTCCAAATGGGACAACTGCGCAACAAATACATAAATTTCGGGGTGAATAAGCAAAAACGAATAATGAACAGGGCCATATGAGGATTGATGTGAAAAAGTAGGTCAGATGTATTTTTGAACAAGTTTAATTTACAATTAATGACAGGGTTGATTGATTCTTCGAAAATTGGCGAGCCTAAAAGGGTGAGAGATGAATTGGAATGAACGGAGAGATTAGGCAAAACTGCATTAAAATTGGTTAGTATGTCAATTTTACTTTCAAGTGGAAGGCGATCGGGGATGAAAATTTCGCACTTTGTGAAGTTCAAAGAAAGGCCAATTTCCGAAAATTTATCAATGATTGTCTGTAAGTCCTGCAGAACAATTGAAGCATCTCCACCCAGAGAACCATCGTCCAAGTACCATAAATTGAATTTAGAATTTAGCGATGAGATGATGGGGTGAATTACTAAACTAAAAATGGCGGGTCCAAGCGGATCTCCTTGTTGACATCCCACACATGAAGGTATAGTTTGGTCCTGATAAATTAAATTTGACGGTGCTCCGTAGCATTGCCACAAGTAGTTGTATAACTCTGGGAGCACTTTCTTGGATTCAGCTAACAGAGCGCCGCGGTCTACCGAATTGAATGCATTTTTAACATCTAATTTGACAAATACCTCATAGCCCGGACGACTTAAAAAGGTACGTGCAGCATGCACCGCCGCCTCGCAACCGCCCTTAATGCCGAATCCCAGCTGCCGGGGCTTGAAAACTTTTGTCAGCCTCTCGCTAAATTTTCGGCAGCAGAGCTTTGAAGCCAGGCGCCTGAAAGTAAAGCCAACGGCAATCGGCCGAATACCACCATCCTTCTTTGCTAAAGCAATCAAATTGGCGCCGTATAAGACTGGAACTATCTCGGCATTCACTTGTCCTGACAGCATCAAATTTATCAGTGCCGTGAGTTGCTTTAGCAAAGAAGCTCTCGTGTCACCCAATGAAAGAGTGGTCAGGTCCTTGAGATGTTGAGGTGAGAGACTATCAAGCCCACCGGCGGACCCGTTAGGGAAGGATGAAATTGCCAATTGGACGGCATCTTCGGAAACAGTGACAGTAGGGTTATCATGGGATGGTGGATCTGGCAGTACAGAGGTGGCTGAAGGGACAGGGTGTTTTTCCCTCAGGGCGGCGTAGGTCTCGGCGGAGTGGGCAGCAAGGTCGTCGCTAGAAAATAAAAGACGAGCAGCTCCACTCACATTCCCTTCGGATAGCTTATTTTCAATTGCTCTAATTTTAGAATTCAGCGAAGGTGGTGGCTTGTTTGATCTGCTATTGTAAGAATTTAGTGGCACGGAAGGTAAATTGGACAGTGATGCTGTATTAAGCTTGATTTGTGAGGTGAGTGAGGCTTTGTTGGATTTATCTGCGTGAAGGATCGTGTATGAAAAAGTAAGTAGACGCTCCCACGCCTTAAGAGAATTTTCAGCGACTACCCTGGCAATGCAATCGGTGAGACAGCAGGCGACAGATATGCGTGCACCACGAGGTATTCTTCCTACAACTGGGATGTTTGCTTTCAGCAGCCCTAGTCTTTCTGCTAGCGTCGTTTGAGCCGGCGGTGTCACAGTAGAGCTCCGGGTTGAAGCCGATGGCGCGGGCTGAGATGCGCTGGGCAACGGGGGGTCAATATCAATACGAATGCCATGACGGCGAGCGGTATGGATAGCGAGCCCTCGCTGCCCTTTATATTGTTTATTGTCACCGCAAGTCGGGCAGTACAATAACTCCGCCGGGTTCACAATGGGCTGAGACGTCATAAAATAATAATAAAATTAAACGACTAAAAACTTAAAATTATATCGTAAAAAACACAGATTTAGCATACTAAATTGATTGTTTACACAAACGTCACAACACAAAACTTGACAATTGTCAAAGGGTACAACGCTGCGCTGTGCGCAAGTACTGTTGACTTGTTGCCCGGGATGCGTCGGTTGCAGGTCCAATAGGGGACGAGTATGCGTAGCACTGCGCAGGTCTGTGCGTCACCAAGGGAAACGAATGATGGACAATTGTGGCGTCCTTTCAAAACGGCGTGTCATAAAAATTTTGGCTCATATCAAACGATTGGGCACTGCTCTCAGCTTGCCAACAATTGATGGCATGAATCAGTGGTCAACGAAACTGGACCTTGTAATTGAATACTTGTACTAGGCGAATTTGAAATTTAAAAGCGCTTTATGTCCGAGCTGACATTTTTTGAATGTTGAAGTTTGACATTTTAAAAAAAAAAAAAAAAAAAAAAAAAAAATATCTCTTTGATATGAATACGTTACACTCAGAACATTCAACTTTATCATTATCTATTGTACTTACAGGACTACTCGGTTCTTGCACTGATGATATTTCTGTGATGTCGCGGCTGGTTGAAGGGTGAAATCTCTTAGCAGATTGTTCTGGAACCGAATCCTCCGCTGACCGTTTCATTCCTCGTCCAACTTGTGAATACCTATAAAAAAATATAAATAACTTATCACATTCATAATAATGAAATCAACCTACCTATAAATTAAGTTTAAAATACTAACGTAAATCGTTTTTGCATTGCAAACAATATGCTTGCATTGGTAAAACCCCGTCTATCTCATCAGTAGTATGTGATGATGACACTGCTTCTGGTTTTGTTTTTATATGACCTTTGCATGGGGTATAATAAGGTATGATTTCCGGATCATCAAGAAGAGAATCAGGCAGAACTCCTTCAATATACCACAATCGTATGTACTTGTGGAATTTACTGAGGATGAAACCTTTATTTAAACTGGCTATTTCACTTTGAGCTAGTCTATGTCCAAGATAGAACGTAAACGCCATTGTTGATACAAACAACACTAAGTCGATTACTTAAGTTACAAACGATAATGAATGAATTTGATACCAGTGAGAGCTTTTATATTATAAAAAGGTCCACGCCCAATCCCCACTAAGCTAACAATAGTTGCATGTTCCGACTGGTTCTGCCCCCGGTACTAGATCATACCCCCTTTCCAGCCCCTCTAGGCCGTGTTTAAATAAACCTTGGTCAACACTTGTGGAAAAAGGTTTTCGAAGAAAACAGATAAACAAGATGAGATACAAAAAAGTTTTAAAGTAATACTCACGATTTCTTCCGCTGTTGGCTAGCAAGATCCCCGGCGTTATACAATTCTTCATCTTCTTCAACGGTTTCACAAGCTTTGACCAGTTGTGGGTCATATTGATCACAGTCCAAGCTATCCATAGCGAAGACGCAGTAAAAATGTGTATCCTCACAAAGCTGTAATGCCTTTAAATAGTTTTCTCGCTAGCAAGTTGCTGGAGTTCCCCACCACATTTGATTGAAAAACATTACAAAATTCAAGACAGGTATCTTTTTTTATAGTTAAATATTTTTATAGCAGTTACACAATACTATATGTCAACTCATAGAAATATTAATGTATAAAATACAGAATTTACTATGCCCCCTTTATTTCCAAAGTCAATAAACTACTCCACAAAAAGTCTCCACAAAAGGTTTCGTTAACAATACGTATTAACCTTAACTATTAAAAAGGACCGCCCCCGGATTCGTAGGTGGTTCGGAAGTTCCCACGACACTGGCGGTATTACCACCTGTTGGCCATTCGGTATACATTCAAAAGACCTTTGTCCAGAAAATACTACAAAAAAGTTAGCAATTTACAATGAAACCCTCAGATACAACACGCACATACAATCGATGGAAAAGACAAGATAAGTAAAATAAACTAAATTTACAAGTATTGGATATCACTTGTTCTTATTAGTGTCTATAAAATATTTAACATTGTTTTCTTGCGAAGCTAATTGTTTAGTAATGTTAAAAATAACGTCACGAGCACTTTGAACATGGGAATCATTATCACCGCAGGCGTAATATTTGAGTCGTATGTCACAGTGTTTCCAATGGTCTGCTGGAGCTATATCTCTTATTTTTTCCATGTCAAAGACCTCAATTTTAATCATATGCATCCTGCCTGCATCATCTTTACCAGATGATAAATATGCCACTCCATCGGTAGAGGTTTTCGACACGTTCGAAGAGTTCACTTTCGCTTTTGTTTTCTTCTTAGGCCTCTCCAAGAAACTATCTATGTTATTTGCCGGTCTCTTCTTTGCAAGTGCTTCCTTTACTTTGAGTCCTACCGTGCCTTCTTCGTCGGTGGTGTCATCCTGATTTTCAGGGTAATAGTAATGCTTGAACGTATTTTCAGTGAACTGAAACAATATTTACCATTTAATTAAACACATAAGTAAATTAATAATGAAATCCACTAAACAATTAATAACACAATTATCCAATGAGATATAGTAACATACTTACATCCATGTTGCAGCCACTAATAATCACTTCACTCGAGAAAAGACTTTCACAAACCAAATGGAAACTTCACACGATATAATTTTGGAGCTCTATATATGACTGAGGACACGAAATAACTGTTGAAGTAAAGCCACTGACAAGCACCTTTTATACGAATTTTATCATACAAAAAATATCCTGTTCCCAACAAACATGTTACATCCAGTCCCTTAAGTATCACGTCCAAACATGTTTCGTGACCACACATGACGCCAAGAAAGGTTGCACGAAATGCTTTGTAGGAATATTACAATAATTTATTATCAATGAGTCTAATACCCTACTAAATCAGATGTCACATTACGGAACACGTGCATTCTGTCAAGACTGAACAGGTTAAAACCTGCATCCAAACTTATCAAACGAACATGTCACATCTAGTTCCTTAGTATCCTGCGCAAACATGTATCGTGACACCACCTGATACCAAAAAGGCTGTAAAAAATGCTTTGTAGGAATATTACAATAATTTATTAACAGTAGGTCTAATACAACAATAAATCAGATGTCACATTATAGAACACTTAATTTTATCAAGATTAAACAGGTCAAAACCAGCTTCCAAAGTTATCAATTTTCAGGTAGTAGGAATCTTTAAAAAAAAATACCTATAAAACTTATTGAGAATGAATCACACTTTTTGCATTACTTATAAACCAAAATTAGGAGCATGGATCAAAAGTTTATGCAATAATAGTACATTATGATACAAGTGTGCTAAGTTGGTCATTACACTCGAGTCGGTTTTTAAGCCTGAGCCGAAGGCGAAGGCTTAATGGAGACGAGAAGTGTAATGACCAATGCTCACGTGTTTCATACGACGTTTTTCAACACATTTGCGAGGAAAAAATAAAAAAAATTAAAAATTAAAATGTTAAAAGATATGTAATGAAAAGGCACTAGTGCGATAATGTAATGTAAAAGTCACGGCATGGGTAATATTCTGCATTATTTTGCTAATATTTAAAAATGTATGTAATGAAAAGGCACTAGTGCGATAATGTAATGTAAAAGGCACGGCATGGGTAATATTCTGCATTATCAGTGTAAATACGCTGTAATAAGACCTACTTTACGAGCAGGTGTGTTGAAAAAATAATTAGATGTACTTATGTGCTACTGTGTAGAGTGCACAAGCAAAAAGGTCTTAAACACCGTTAATTTAAAGAGGGACATACGTTTTACTTTTGTAAAAGTCTTAACCGCCACTAATTTCATGGCGCTTACATCATTTTAATACAGGATAGGTACCAGATACCAAAATGAATATGTAGGTTTAGGTTTAGAGATGCACTCCCCACACAACTGACTCAAACCAGAAAAATAGGTTAGGTTAGGTTAGAACATTGACCCTAAGATTAAAAAAATAGGTTTAAATAGGAAGTATGTAATGCACAAGTGATTGTAATGTTGATTAGTAGCATTAAGAAAACGTATAAAGCTGATAGGGAATCGAACGGGCGGGGCGCGCAGGTACGCGGGCGGTCGGGAACAATGGGACAATAGACAGTGGTGTTAACAATAGGAAACCGAACAAAAGGGTCATTGCGTTAAATAGCACAACGTAAAAGCATGAAGGAGTTGTCGTAGAGCTTCAGGACCCAGCGCAAACGCTTCAAATGGGGGGCTATTAGTTTATTATTGTATTATTACTTTTTTTTTTTTTTTTTTTTTAGGTTTCGTAGTCCATCTAAGTCCACTAAAACTAGGGCCAGAGCGGGGGGCACGGCCTAGAGGGGCTGGAAAGGGGGTATGATCTAGTACCGGGGGCAGAACCAGCGAATCCTTACTACTACTACCTGTCGATAGTATTTTTGCTATAAAACAAGTACCTAGGGATACATTTTAGCTTATTATAGGGAAAACTAAATAATTTTGATAATATGAAATATAAAAGCTACGTCTTTGCGAAACGAGCGTGTAATAGATGGTAGGGGATTTTTACCAACAAAAATAAAATATTTTAATAATTTCGTGTTATTCACTAGTAGGACTTGGTAGAAAAGGGCTAGGAGGATCATAGTTTACGTAGGACAGGATCTTGAGTAGACGAAGAGTTTATTTACCTGACAAGCATTCACATTAAAGATTTTGGGTCTTACGGTTCACAACATTACGGGGTCCTCCCTAGACGAATCATTTTGGCCATTTCTTAGTTTAAGCGTTTTAATTAACTTCTTTCGCGATATTTTATTTGACAGCTAGGGTCGATTGTTACAACCCGTGCCTGAGTCTCGGCAGCAGCTCCAGTCGCGCGTGTAGTGCGACTGATATACCTGCCGGCGAATGTGATCATGATGACACATGTAACATCCCACACCAAACACTGCCCCCTCTCCAACGACACCAAAGTATCTGGCCGCTTCCCATCAGTGCGGCTAAGCCCCAGTGGATCCAGGACGGAACACCTGCCGCTCTGAGAGCTCTCTGGACGATATGGTTGAGGGCATGGTGACGCGGATGCCTACCGGTACATCGGCGGCAAGTCAACGCGTCATGCGTGTGATGTGTGCGTGCGTTAGTACTATTGTTAATTTAAGCAAACATTAGAAAATAAATAAATATAAATAAATAAATAAATATAAATATTTGCGGACAATCTTACACAAATCGACCTAGCCCCAAACTAAGCAAAGCTTGTACTATGGGTACTAGACGAAAATAAACATACTTATATAGATAAATACATACTTAAATACATAGAAAACATCCATGACTCAGGAACAAATATTCGTGCTCATCACACAAATAAATGCCCTTACCGGGATTCGAACCCAGGACCTCTTGCTTCGTAGGCAGGGTCACTACCAACTAGGCTAAAGCGGTCGTCAAACCATCAGGTATATTAATGTTCAGCTTGCATTTCCATTGCTATCTCCTTAAGTTTTCTTCGATGGACCTTCGTGGATGCTGTTTGCGGAATTTTATCCAAGAATATTACTCCTCCTCTTAGCTGCTTTGAATCTGACAGATTGTCTGCAAGGCGAGCAATAAAGCGATTATTAAATTATAATATAGTAATCCATACCTACTTAATATTACAACAGTGTGTCTGTCTGTAACCGTTTTACGCTTTAATAATCCGCTGTACCGATTGTTATAAAATGTGGTATGTAATACCTAAATAGTTCGGGTGCCGACGCCGAGGTAGTATTTAAATAGGGTACATTTTTATTCCGGGGTTAAAAACGGGATAGAATTTTATATGGGAGTGCAGTTAATAACTACTCTAGGAGAATCCAATAGTAAATTATACATCCCATTAGGCGATTACGGAATCCGCGGACATTTATAAGTCAGAATTTACACAAATCGGCTTAGACATATACCGTGCACCGCCGCGAACAACGCACACGCAATGTTTTTCATTGCGAAGTTGTGAGAGTTATCATTTCAGGCGTTTGGGATACCGGAGGAGTGCACTTATTCGTTTATGTCTAATATGTTTTAACATTACTAAGTGCTCTAAAATCAATTATTCACGAGCCGTTACTTTGAACATAGAAATATACGAAGTGATTTTGTTTCACGACCAGTTCTCAAGTCTCGATCAAGTTATAGTCTACCTTTCACTAGCTGCTTGATCTCTGCAGCACTAACATCATTGCCCGGGGTCCTCACAACGACAGCGACCGGCAGTTCCCCGCAGTGGGGGTCTGGTATTCCGGTCACAGCCACGTCCAGCACCCCTGGGTGCTGCCGGATTGTCGCCTCCAGCTCTACCGGGGAGATCTGTTGAAGAGAAGGCTATGTATATGTACAACAGATTCTAGGCAGGAAAGTCAAGAGCGGACAGTGTTTTTTTAAGCTGTCAAACAAATACAAATACTTTATTTATAACACCAAGTTACACGATATGTTGGTGTTGGTGTTTGGTGGTGGTAAAATTATGACGTTTACCTTACCACCTCACTACTCACTTGATAACTCATATACTTCAACAGCAATTTAATCCTTTCGACGAAAAAGAAGTTGAAGTTCATATCCCGGTAGAACATATCACCAGTCTTGAACCACTGGTCTTCGGCAAACGTCTCTTCTGTAGCTTCAGGATTTCTATAGTAGTACTTTATTATTCCAGGGCCTTTAAGCCATAGTTCACCATTTTTGTTTGGCTCGTAGATGTCTTCTTGGGTGTCAACATCTATCAACTGGAATTTGAGCACAATTTTGATGGATTTCGATCAAAATACACATAGTTTGAAATTAGATTTAATTAATAAAGCCCAACTGGAATTATGTGAGGAATGATGTTAAGCAATGAGGAAGATGTTTTGTCATTATTTTAGTAACTGTCAAATAGTGCGTTGAAATTCCACAAATTATTATTAGTATTTATTAGTCAGGCATTAAATCAGAACAAGTTAAATAAAAGCTTGAATAATTTACTTTAAAAACAACGTTTTAACCGAATTCAATTCAGTACTCCGCCAAGCCACATGATCATTTCCACGTTTATTTTCCAATTTACCATATGAACTGATTTCCGAGAGCAAGTACGTTGATTATTAGAGACAATAACCAAATCGCTGTATGTGGGCCGATAATATTTGAGGACTTCCCTCAATTCCTCAAGGATCTCAAAATCACCTTTGTTTGCTTTTTCAACGGAATGATATCAGAATCAGTGACGTACTTTTATAGTTTGAAGTACATCATTGACAAGTTCCATCAGCCATCTGTGGTCTTCATCATCACTTCCACTTCACCAAATTTATAATTTCCGGATGTAAATACACGAGTTATAAAAGAAAACACCGAAATTACTACACGCGTGCCTTATATATTTGAGGAGTTGCCTCAATTCCTCATGGTTGCCATCATTAAACTGGAGTTTCGAAAACAATGGGACCAACCGGGAAGCATATACTTGCAATTAAAAAAAGAATGGTACGAATCGGTTCATAAATGACGGAGTTCTGAGGTAACACACATAAAAAAAAATACAACCGAATTAAGAACCTCCTCCTTTTTTGAAGAATTTTCATCAAAGAAATCATGTTCTTTGATGAAAATTACTCAAACGATATTTTTTTTCTTTAATCAACAAAGAGATAACAATAACGAGTGTAGTGTAGTTAGTGGGCATCGCACAAGGTGGACTGATGACCTGGTAAAAGCGGGAGTTTGCTGGATGCGGGTGGCGCAGGACTGGCAATTCTGGAGGCCTCCAGTTTTTGGGGCAGTCTTCTAGCCGATGTGACGATGTGATGAAGACACAGTGTGCTATTTTAATGTTGTGAAGTCAATTACAAACGTCTATTTGTCTTACTCTATATTGCAACCACCCTAGGGGTTTCCCAGTAGTGGCAGAATCTGGACAAGTGCCTTCGTCTACGAACGCCAGTGATGTTACCTCGCTCATGCCATACACATTTATAACTTCCGTGTTAGGTATTATTTTCTAAAACAAAAAACAAACCAATACACAATTTAAATATAGACAGGTATGAGTATTTACAAAAGAGTGAAGAGGTAAAATTTATTTTTGTGCTTTTGGTCTATGTATTCGTGGTATATACCTACTGCAGTTCTGGATTCGTACGATATGCAATTATTCCAACATGTGGATGCGATAATAGAATAGAATATAAAAATGTTTAATCAAATAAAACACACATTACAGAACAAAAAAAGTTGAGATTTAAGTATAATAAACATGAATACAAAGATATCCTATGAGTTCAACAAAGGGTGCTTTAATAGCTGCTAATAATCAATCTGGATATACTATGCTGGACTTTTTTAGAGAGGCAGGGCACAGCAGAATGTCGTCTTGATTATATTCGGAGCACTGGGTCCTTCTAGAAAACTGCAGCCATATTAATACACCTCTGTAGATAAGTGTTTTTGTGTTCCTTGTGGTATAAAAGGTCGCCTGAGGATGCGCTTGACTGGCCGACGACACAAGCCTCAAAACGATGATGGGTCAACGAGGTTGTGTTGTGAGTCGTCTGGAGTCGCAATCGTCCATCGGCTACGCAGTCTACTAGAGTCTGGCAAACGAAAGTTGAACCCACTAGGTTCAATTACGCGGCAACATTGTTGGTCAAAATGTATGCGTATGACGTTTAGTGTTGCCGCGTTATTGAATCTAGTGGGTTCAACTTTCGTTTGCCAGACTCTAGCCATCAAGCTGGCCGTATGCTTGTGGTGGCAAACTCGTAGTATGAAAAAGATAATAAATACATAGGGCTCCTGTCTGTGTGGCTCACTTTTATCTCAGAAATCAGGTCAGCCGGAACAGCACTTCCTCCCAGCATGAGCGTCTCCAGGCAGCTGAAGTCACACTGCTCATGTTCTCCCGGTGTTATGAGCGTGTTCATAAACGTTGGACTGAGTACCGTGAACGTTGGCTGCAAGAATATGTATAAGTTAATATTTTGGGTACCTACGTAGTGCTCATAGAAAACAGAAGTCGAACCATTATTTTTATAGTGAAGTTAGATACAGCTGAATGAAAAGCGCATTGTACAGAATAGCCCGAAGAATTGCGTTTGTGCAGAATCATAAAAAAATAAATTAAAAAAAGAGTCTTGACAGACGGACAGAAGGCAGGCTCACGGGCAAAAAAGTAATCCCCATAAGGGTTCCTTTTTTATTTTGAAGTATGGAACCCTGAAAAATAGGACTGTGGTGAATTTGAAGTTTTTAAAAATTACGGATATTTAGGAAGAAACAGTTTTGTATAAAGCCTAGCATTAATTACCATAGGTACTAAATTACCTCAACATCATCATCATCATATCAGCCGAAAGAGACCACTGCTGGACAAAGGCCTTCCCTAAATGACTATGTTCTGCAATGACTGTGTCCGGTCCGCAAGCTCTTAGAAAAGTATTCGGCTTCGAGTGAAATCGTTTATTTTGGCATAAGAACGTTATGATATGACACAAGAGCAAGCAAAAGAGAAATAAAGACCCGAATACTATTCTAAATGATCACGGGCTGTATGCATGTGATGTACTAATTACCTTGTAATTATTAAATAGATCATATGCGTGCTGCTGTGTCAGAGGCTGCGAGGTCTGCAGCCGGGTGAACCGCAGTACCGGAGACATGATGAAGTTCATGAGTGCCGTCAGCCATTGCAGCGGTGATCCGATCAACAACATCTCCGTGGGTTTCGGGAATCGTGTGTGTCGGACCCTGTGTAAAACGTTGTAACATTGACATAAGTACCTACATAAACTCACCCCTTGGCAGAGCACATTGTTACTATTTCTTGGATAAGGATCGTTAAGAGGAACCATAAAAAATGGGACTCCGAAGAAATCGTTCCAGCATAGTTTTCTTTGAAAACACTAATAAGTTGTAATAAAATTGGATACCTTGTTTGTGAATAATTTATTTTCAAAACAAAGTTTTAACCGACTTCAATTCAGTACTCCGCCAAGCCATATTAACATTTCCACATTTTTTTTCCAATTTACCACATGAACTGATTTTCGAGGACAAAAGCGTTGATTTTTAGACCAATAAACCAAATCGCTGTATGTGGGCCGATAATATTTGAGGACTTCCGTCGATTCCTCAAGGATCTCAGAATTACCTTTGGCATTTCATTGTTTGCTATTTCAACGGAATAATATCAGAATCTGTGACGTACTTATATAGTTTGAAGTACATCATTGAGAAGTTCCACAAGCCATCTGTGGTCTTCATCATCACTTCCACTTCACCAAATTTATGATTTCCGGGTGTAAATACACGAGTTATAATAGAAAATACCGAAATTACTACACGCGTGCCTGATATATTTGAGGAGTTCCCTCAATTCCTCATGGTTCCCATCATCCAACCGGGGTTTTGGAAACAATGGAACCAATCTGGAAGCATATACTTTCAGTTAAATAAAGAATTGTACGAATCGGTTCATAAATTACGGAGTTCTGAGGTAACAAACATTAAAAAAAAATAAAAACATCCGAATTGAGAACCTCCTCCTTTTTTTGAAGTCGGTTAAAAAACGGCATAACACGTTTAAGATAACATATAGGTTTGTTAAGTTTTATATATGTAGGGAGTTAGACTAAAATTCCTATTTAACATAAATCATATTTTTACAATGCTGTCATTTACTTACCACATATATGGGAAAGTAATCGCAAAATTTTTGTGTGTAGCGGCAGCCCCTTTTGGTAGTCCCGTGGTACCGCTAGTGGCAATCAGCAGAGCGAGGGTGTCTTCAGGATCGAAATCTGTTGGCCTTAAACCAATATGTTACTGGTAAGGTCGAAGTTAATACATTGAAACCTGGTGTGGTTCACCACTGTGCATTGAAGGAGTACATTTAACGCCGCTTCAACGAAATTCAGAAACTTGTCGGTATGCAACATGGTCGTGGATTCGACAAAAGAGTGCGTACCTACGTCCCAGAAAAGACGCGCGTTCAAATTCCACATCTTGGCGAAATACAACAAAATAAATGTACTAATAATAATTCATTCGTTGACAAACACGCTGCAGTGTAACCTAAAACTTACTTACCTATACAGAGTGTTTTTTTTTAAATGGAACAGTATGGGGAAATCCGAATCTAAAGGAGATAGAGGAAAAGTGTCCAAGGAGACATTAGGTGTTTTTTTATGTAAACAAATTTGGCTCATTAAAATTTTTGGTCAAGCGTGAGTTGTTCTTAAAAAATTATAAAGTTGGTCAATTTTTTTTTGACGCTGGTTGGCTCTGTTTCATGTAAGGATTATTTCATTGTATGGAAAGAAAAAAATCTGAACAGCAGAAGTTGGTCAAATTTAATAAAAACTAATCTTCATACAGTTTGTTTATTACTTGAGTAAATGTTCGATGTGGCCGCCGTCTTGTCTTATGCAGGTGGGTCATTGTCAGTCACAAAAACAAAAATTATCTTTCCGGTGGTCAATAGTTAAGGGCTTACGTATATATAATATGTTTTTATCAAATATAATTGTAGAAGGGGCAACGCCGTTTATGCAGATTCAGACTTCAACCTAGGCTAATTTTAGGTTGAAGTCTGAATCTGCATAAGATTCAGACTTCAACCTTAAATTAGGCTTTATAGCCCTTAACTTTGGCAATGTCCACCGAAGAGACGCGAACCTAAATCTGACAATGACCCAGGTACGAGCACGCTTCAAGAAACTTCTAGTTGCATTTAACAGAGACTTATGGTGAATTGTGTTTAAAGTGTTGTAAACAGCATCTTTTATTTCTTGTACGGAGTTGTATCGGGATTCATAAATTCGATTCTTTTTCGAGAATTTTATAAGAAGAAATCTAATGGCGTTAAGTCGGGCGATCGTGGGGGCCACTTTATCGGCCCATATGTACCCATCCAACGGTTTGGAAACTGCTCGTCCAAACACACTTGCCCTACTGTTGTGGGCTGGTGCACCATCTTGTTGGTAGATTATCTTACCAAAGTTCCTTAAGCTAATAGTCTCATCCACTAAATCTGCAGCCATGTTCAAGATTTCCTGATATTTTTCACTATTTAGCGTTCCTTGGTAAATTTTGATAGCAAAAATTCTGTTATGTAATATCGCTCACCAACAATTAAAAGAAAATCGGATTTGGTAGTGGGTTTCTGTAGTTCTTAGCGGATTTATTTTTGACCAGTAATGGTTATTTCTCCTGTTGTACATGCCATTGTTCGAAAAGTTGCATTCATCAGTCCAAATAATAAAATTAGGAAAACATCTATTTCTAATAGTCTGAGCCACATACCAATTACAGAAATGTAACCTGCGGTCTTTATCTCCAGGTAGTAACGCTTGTACAAGTCGACCTTCTATGTAACACTTGTATTTATGAGCCTTCAATATCTTCCTTACAGTTGATTTATGAATACCGATAGTTTCAGCTGCTTCCCGTAACGAAGCTTTTGGATATGCTTCAAAATATCCCAATACGGCAATAGTTATAAACTCACTATTGACTATCGTCGGCCTTTTACGCTTAGGTTTGAAACAGCCTTCCTGTCTTAGGTTCTTTATTAAACTATCAAATATCTTGCGATTCGGTACTACACGGTCAGGATAGCGTTCTTGATACCACTTAAGTGCATTATCTCTACTGCGATAATTAAGAAAATACGCCTCAATCAAATCAACTTTATGTGAATTAGTTAACGCCATGATGAATAAAATTACAAGCATGAACTGATTGGAAACAAAATCACAGCTGCAGAAATAACTTACGTTCCAAATTTGAATTCTTTGCTGCAGAAATAACTTACGTTCCAAATTTGAATTCTTTTTTTTATAATTTCAAGACTATCGCGTGCCATGATGTTTACGAAGATTAAAAAAAATGTTCTTCTCTTGAATCATCTGGAGCTCTTATCGATTATCGAAATTTAAAAATGGAATAATTTTAAATATTTTTTTACACGCCTAGGCACTTGTAACAATATTAAAAGGCGAATACTGCAATTGTATGAAGATAGTTTTCATTAAATTTGACCAACTTCTGCTGTTCAGATTTTTTTCTTTCCATACAATGAAATAATCCTTACATGAAACAGAGCCGACCCGCGTCCCGCGTCAAAAAAAAATTGACCAACTTTATAATTTTTTAAGAACAACTCACGCTTGACCAAAAATTTTAATGAGCCAAATTTGTTTACATAAAAAAACACCTAATGTCTCCTTGGACACTTTTCCTCTATCTCCTTTAGATTCGGATTTCCCCATACTGTCCCATTTAAAAAAAACCACTGTATACCTGCTGTAATATAAAACATCCTTACCTTAATGTGATATTATTATGTATAATGTTATTTAAGATCTTGACCCTATAAAAACTGACATGTAAAACTACGTTTTATAAAGGAATAAATTAATGAATGAATGAAAAAGTATAGTCCCATCGCTTATTAATATTAATATGTATCATAAATTCATTTGGCGCGACCGTCTATGCGGTGACCGGGATGTGCCCAACAAAGCTATACTTTTTAGCCAAGATGTAGATTTTTTAGAGCGTGGCTGGTTATTGAGTTTCGCCGTGTGGAGTAGGAAGCTTGGCGCTACTTATGATCTGATATCTTTTTAACTGAAAGCTACATGAGCTAAGGAGTTTTGGCAATCACTTTACATGTAATGTTTTTGGTGGGATATAATTGACTCACTTAAACTCCTCAGCAGGACTATTATTTCCATACGTATCCATGAACTCCGGAAAACTGCAGAGATAGTCGCCTTTATCGAAGGTGACTATGAAGGCATCTGACTCGATTCCGTTCAGGGCCAGCTGCACGTCCGTAGCGCGCTCGCTTTGGCAAAAGATCACCTTAGGTCTGGACACCTCGAAGGTACCTTGGAGTTCATCTACAAAAACAGAAGTTTACATATTATCAAAAAAACCGCGTCGTGTACGCTGGATTGTATAATTCGTGTATTTTAGAAACTTGAGACGCGAGTCTTTTACCTCACCCTAGCGTTTCCTGGCCCCTATTTCACCAAATCGACAATTGTCGCTTGACAATAATAATTCGACTTACATGGCTGCGTCGACAGGTTAAGGTGGTTGCTGGACAGCTTATTGACCCTGAAATGTACATGGAATTGACAATGTCAGGTCACAATTGTCAAGATGGTGAAATAGGGCCCTGATGAAGCCCAGGGTCCACTTTGGCACCTAGATCCAAAATATGTCAGCTGATCTTCCATCCAATCCAGAGGGAAAACTAGACCTAGCTGCTGGGGTTAGACCGGTTTCCTTACGATGTTTTCTTTCACCGAAAAGCTACTTTTAACATTTTGTACAAAATTGTAGGTAATTGTTTTGAAAAACTCAGTGATATGAGCCTGAGCTCCTAATTGAAATTGCCTTACCGCTCGGCTACGTGAGTCTTTTACCGTGTATAATACTTCACTAGTAGTCAAAGTGGTGGATACTCACTGACGCCCAAAGTCCGGTCAATAGCAGATATTACGATTCCCAGATAGAGAGCCGCGTAGAACGGTACGGCCAGGTCAATGTGGTTCGGAGCCATAAGGACCATGACGTCACCAAGCTGAAGACCCAAGTTCTTGAGGGCAATGGCACAGCGCACCGATCTCTCGAGAGCTGAACCACTAGTTTCAGATTCGCCTGTCGCTCCATCGATCTGATGATCAATTTTTAGGTCTTAGTTGTTGTCAGGTAGTCATTCATCATCATTTGAAAGTTAAAAATGAGTTCTCATTTCACGCTTTGATACGGCACTGAATATTTACAGAAAACTGCAGCCTATATAATACTCGCTAATAACGCTGTAACATATAGGAAGAGTTGATTTCGGATTACTAGATGATGGTTACTATGAGTTGAGGCGTTGTTTATACACATATCTCATAACTACATATGTATCTATGGTTGGATTGGGAATAACCAACAATAACGGAAAGTTATTTGACCGAAAACTCCGCTCTTCCGAGATTTAAAGTTCTGTAGGCTGAAGGGGGGTTTCCCCTTCAGCGAATTAATATGAATCAATACAGACAATTATGTAACTTTCTTTACCTGCATAATAAAATCCGGATCATCCTTGAAGCTCTTCAGCAAGATTTTCCCAAGATGGTGTCGGTCGGAGGGTATCCCCGACTCGGCCACGACCCGGGAGGTGAGCTCGTTCATGTACCAGTGGACGGCGTCGTTTACTCTCCTTGATGGATACATTCTGCGGACAACTGGTTGTATTAGATTTGTAAGTATATGCTCATTATGTAGGTAAGTATCGTGAGTTTATCTCCAGAGCAGTTAAAAACGGCAACTTTTTGCAGCGATGCCAACACGAGTTTAGGGGGCGCATCTTTATGTGGTTCGCGGAATGTCCCTTTATCATTTTCGCAAAAACACCCTTTCAAATAACGTGCCACCCACAAAATGTCTTATCGCAAAAGGTCCCCTCACAAAAATGACGACAGTTTCGCAAAAGGTCTCGCACTATAACACTGTACATATGACACTGTACATGTTCTGACATAGTAAACACATGTAGAAGCATACAACGGGCGAGCAAAGACGTTTTATTTATTGGATTTGAGGTGTGCCGTGAAGGATGACTCACGCTAGAACGGGCCGTGTCCGGCTCGGGCCGTTTTCTTAGAAAACCGACGGCGTTTTCGCGCGGAGTCATCCTTAAGAGAAATGCCTAGCTGAGTAACTTATCAAATCTCAATTTTTTGACGCAATGCTTCTGTCACGCTGTTGTGGGCGGCGGGGGCAGTCTACGTGTGAGCACACGCACACAGGCGCGAGACGCGAGCACTCTCTCGCTGCGCGCCGTTCCGTTGGCATCGCCCGCGAGCCGGACGGAATTTATTTAGTACATTCCTGCGCGCCTCAAGCCTCTGGGTTGTTATTCGGAACACGCTAATGCGCCTCACCTCACCCGCCAAGCCTAACGAAACTAGACCTCTGCCTACGTTTAGTTACTACGAACCGCGGCGTCAAGATTTTTTTGTGGGTGAACGGTGAGGTGAGGTTTTAGAATAGCGGACCGCTGTATTTGTTTTTGGTATTTAATGCGAATTTTACTTATATCCCGCTAACTTTTGTGAGTTGGCTTTTGTTTACTAGACTTTTTATGGTAGTCTGGTTACCTCCGTACAGGTTAGAAAAAAAATTTCCCACAGGCAACGCAAAATAAAACTGTTATTTATCCGTGTCGTAAACACTTTCACAAGTACAAAGATTTACCTATTGTTAGGTTTATGTAGGTAAAACCTCTCTTATTATAGTGGAAGCAACTATAAGCTCAAAATTGGCCAAAAATTCTGTACTTCTGAAACATATTGGGATGTGGATATTAAGGACAGAGTATTAAAAAAATATATTCACGCATCCCCGGGGGGTTCACCTCCTCTCACTTCCAAAAGTGTCCCAAAACGTGGATTATTATCATTAAAAAGAAAACCGTAAACAATACACGAAAAATGTGTACGACTAAAATAATCCGCGATAAATTAACTATCAACTTCTCATTCTGCTACGAAAATTCAATTCTATTATGATTTCTAAATATGTCAATGACTGTTCCCCATCACTAATCCTTCTGGGTACGTATATTTAGAAACTGCCTCCGCCTCCAATTTGTGTCATTGCAACTGCAGGTTGGACTAAAATTCCCACGCAAAAAACACAAAAATCGAGGTTTAGCTCTCGACTGTTTCCTCCTCCAAAATGCAACCAATCAATATAATATTTTGGAAACTGCAAGAGGAAGAAATAATCTATGCCGCTACGTTTTGATTTTTTGGATGGTAAATATTGATGATATTGATCTTATTTGAAAAAAACATTGCTCTAGGTTCAAAAACCAGGGAGGAAACAGTCGAGAGCGTTTGCATGGGAAAATCGCAGATAGGCATTCCTCTTAAGATTTGTTAGCATCGTCCTGGCAGCCAAGTAAAAAATAACATTTTGATAAAAACTTATTTTATTTACAAGACTGACTTTTGCAATATTTGCGTGACTCTTGTTTTTTTTTGCCAATGCGCTGAGTTTTTTGATGTGCTGTTCTATTCATACCTGTCCATGTAGCCTTGATAAAAATGATTGCCGCGTATAAAAAGCTATACTTAGGTAGGTACGTATAGCTCTAGGCACAGAATCCCTAGGTCAAACATTTAAATTAGTGATCATTAAATAATGTATGTCTACTATGTGGGTGAATTGCAAAAAAAAATTACATAGTTAAGAGCCTTAATCTAATCTACGCTTTAATTTTTTTCCATTGTGTAACGGCAATATGGTATGGGTAACGTTTTATATGGGTAACTTTCGTTACACAATGGAAAAAAGTTAAAGCATAGATAAGATTAAGGTCCTTAATTATGTAATATTTTTTTGCAATCCACCCATGTAAACACATTAGGTATCTAATGATCTCTTATTTCATTGTTCGACGTAGGGCCTCATTACTTGTGAATAACAACGCTCAAGTATAATACTGACAAGTCATCCCAGCTATAGCTCTGACCTATCTTAAACTATTTAAACGAGCAACATTTGTATATTTAATTGTTTTTAAATGAGTATTCGAATCCTATAGGTTAGGTACTACTAAATGATCAACATTTGTGTATTGTTTTATTTGTAAATGGGTACCTACTCGAAATTTTATCGGTACTATTAAACAAACATTTGTTTGTAAAGACTATCAAAAGGTACTATTAAACGATTAACATTTGTTTGTAAATGACTACTCAATCAAAACGCCCATAGATTAGTTAGATACTGTTAAACAACCAATATTTGTTAGTAAAGGACTACTTGAAAGGTTGAAACTTGAAAATTTCCTGGTTGAAAACTCGTTTTTACAATATGAAGGAGTATCTAAGTTATAAAATTTAATATTGTGTTTAGTTTTTAAGTCCTAGAGTAAGTACTTTATAATATTGCTGTTATGCTGGAACAGGTAATAATTATTTATCAAATCTTATAAAACCCATAAATTCAATAAATTGATATTAATGAATAAAAAAAGGACGAACACGAATGACTTGTAATATTTATAATATTATTAATAAATGACTTATGACTTATGAATGAATTTGAAATAGAAGCTACCTCAAGGCGTGGTAAGAGAGAACTGTAAAAAATTCGTTGCCCGAGCAGTACTCTGTGCAATAAATTTTACTAGGTATGGACATGAATTAAATTGAAAGTGTCAGTCACTGGGAAGAAGGATGAAGAATATAACTGGTTTAAGTATTTCATTTTATAATGTACTATATTGATTAATGTCATGCAAGACTCGCTTTTATGCCCTTCTAGCAAGTTACAGTATGCTGTAATGTAACACCTGTACCTTGCTTTAGGAGCAGTATGCATGTGGACACCCGTTTTCTGTCAGATAATTTTGAAGTTAACTACCTATTTAATATATTGTAATTAGTCTTTCCACAAATTTTACACGCATTTATTATATAATTTGTATTTTAAAGGTGTTCTAGTGCTATAAAAATAGTACATTACTTACCTAGGGCGGTTGAGAATGTCTCAGTCTCAGTCAGATGACCTAAATTTATATATAGTCCAATAGTTATAGACGAAGCGTCGAGATCGACAAGCCAGCGTTCAATTTGTCGACCGATCTATACGAGTCTACAAGGAAACTAGTCGTACCTATGTTGTATGTACGTTGGTTTAAGGCGGCTAAGGGCGCATACACAATGGAGCTTATATGCCTTGTATTTATAACCTGGCTTTCTATGTCGGGACCTGTTGGGGCCCTAGACTAATTACAGTAATTACCTAAAAAAATTAGTCATTCTACAGGTGACACGAAATTACTTCCCCTAACTAATATGTGTTTATGCACGTCCAGCCTTGAAAGTTGTACCGTGTCGCTTTAACGTCATTTAAACTGCCATATGAAGTGGTCAAATGGGTGAAAGTGCCAAGGTGTTCAGCTATTTATGAATTAAACTACAGTTAGTACAGGATTTTTTTTACAAGAAAACCCACTAGAATTGAGTAACGGTGGCAAATGATCATACGGCCTGCTTGATCGTACGCAGACACCGTAGCCTATGGACGAAAAATACAAGCGCGTTGCCGACCCTTTATTGATTAGAGCAGCGGTCGGCAACAGGCGGCCCGCGGGCCGTATGCGGCCCGTGAGATCCTCGCTTGCGGCCCGCGAACCTCCCTGGCTGTTGTGTAGTTGAATTCAGAATTTTGGAATTGCCTGATGAAGTCACACATAATTAAGAAGTGCGGCCCGCGTAGTTGTTGTGTCCTATGTGGCCCTTGCTTGCTAAAAGGTTGCCTCACTCGGCTCAGCCCCCCTATTCTGTAACTTGCTTTAAGCTCACCTCAACGCTCACCCACAATTATACCTTGACACCGCGATGCGTAGTAATTAGGCGTTGGTAGAGGTCTAGTTTATGGCTTACTCACCATCTACTCTACATACCACAACACCTACAGCCCCGTTATTCTATAACTTGTTTTAACCGCACCTCACCCAATGCCCTACTAATATAATATCTTGACGCCGTGATTCGTAGTAAGTAAGTGTAATCAGAGGTCTAGATTCGTTAAGCGTCACGGGTGAGGTGATGTACACCGTGTATTATTTGATTTCCGTTAATTTCGACACGATGTTCGGTTCATTAACAGAAGCTACCTGGTATGTTGCTTTTTGTTAAATTCGATATTCGATTAAATTTTTTTTAATTTTTCATACAAACTAAATCAATATTACAGTGTGGGAGGGCTCTAACACTTAATCTCAATTAACACAAAGTTAATTTTCACCTACGACAGCACTTGTCAACACATGGCTCAGTGGTAAATAGTTTGCTTATAGAGTGAGGGGTCCCAGGTTAAAATCCCAATAATTCCCTTTTTCGTTTAATTTTTTTTTTTTTTTTTTTTTTTTTTTTTTTCCTTTATTTATATCTGCGATCAGTCGCAAGACTATAAGCAGATGGGTACTAGGTGGTAGATGTTTGGAGAGATAAGACCACTGTCCTAGCTCTCGTCTAATTCTGGTAGCACGTTGGCTCTCTTGAGTCTCTTAATTGGATTAGGCTCCAATAGTTTGGCAGACAAGGGATTAGGATGGGCTGTAAGTCTGTCCTTGTACTTGGCCGAGTATCGTTTCGCTTCTTCAGTGACAGTTGGGACTTCCAGGTACTCGTGGATTTCCGAGTTGCGAGCGTACCAGGGTGCTGACGATATAACCCTGAGGATGTTATTTTGAGCTCTTTGTACACGCATTGTGTTGGATTTGCTTGCTGTTGACCACAGTTGGATTCCGTACGTCCAGATTGGTTTGATGATCCCGCAGTAAATTCGCAACTTGTTGGTTAAGGATAGTACAGACTGTCTTCCCAGGAGCCAGAGCAAGTTCCTGAACCGATGGTTGATCTCGTCACGCTTGTTTTTGGTATGCTCTTTCCATGTCATCCTTCGATCAAGGTGAAAGCCCAGGTATTTTACGCATGTCGACTGGGGAAGGGTAGTTGGGCCTAGACTAACAGGTGGGCAAGTCTCGCGCCGGAGTGTGAATGTAATATGGTGTGACTTAGGAGCATTAGCTTTTATGCGCCATTTGGACAGCCAAGCATTGGTGGCGGTAAGTTGAACCTGCAACAAGCTGCTTGCCTCTTGCGGGTCTTGACTACAGGCGAGAAAGGCTGCATCGTCAGCAAACGTGGCTACCGAGACCTGAGGTGTCTGGGGTAGGTCAAGAGTGTAGATGTTGTACAGGATAGGGCCTAGAACTGACCCCTGGGGTACTCCTGCTCTGCAGGAAAGCAAGGAAGATCTAGCGTCACCAAGCTTCACTCGAAACTTCCTGTCACTAAGGTATGATTCCATTAAGGGGAAAAAACAGTGTGGCAAATAACTTTTGATTTTGCAGAGTAGCCCCTTGTGCCAGACCCTGTCGAATGCCTGCTGTACGTCCAGGAAGGCAGCGGAGCAGTATTTTTTGCTTTCTAGGCTTTGTCTTATGGTGCTGTAGACTCTATGGACCTGCTCTATAGTGGAGTGTTTCTTTCGAAAGCCGAACTGGTGGTCAGGAATTATTTGATCCATATCTAGGCAGGGATTTAGTCGCGCAAGGAGGAGCCGTTCCCATAATTTGGACAGTACTGGCGTCAGGCTGATTGGGCGGTACGACGATGGTTCGTTAGGTGGTTTACCGGCTTTATGGATCATTATAATCTCAGATGTTTTCCACAATGCAGGTACATGAGACGTCCTTAACGTGGCATTGATGAGTATGGTAAGGAATACAATGGCCTTCTTCGGGAGTTCTTTTAGTAACCTTGCGGTTATTAAGTCAAAGCCAGGGGCTTTCTTTGAGTCCAACTTACGAATCTCTCTAGTCACCTCTCTGGGTGAGGTAGGACGCAGTGGTAGGCAGAGCTGAAGGTCTTGTTTAATGATTTTGTCGATTTCCGGATCATCAGGCTCGTTGGTGTCGTTTGGTTTGAATATGCTGGCAAGGTGGTTGGCAAAGGCCTCGCATTTTTCTTCGCCTGTTCGCGCCCAAGTTTGACCAGTTCTAATTGGTGGGGAGCATTGTTGTGGCTGAAGGTTTTCCTTTGTCGCTTTCCAAAGGTTATGAGCCCCACGACCGTTGGGAGTAATCTTTACAAGCCTTTGCCTGACGGACTCGTTTACGGAGTCAGCAAGGAGGTCTTTCAGTTCTTTGATTGCCCTGTTAAGTTTGGTCTTGTCAGTGCTCCTATGAGTCTGCTGCCAAATTCTCCGGAGGCGTCGTTTCTCCTTAATTTTTTCCCTAATTGCAAGGGGTATCAGGGTGCCAGATGATGTTCCTTTTAACTCCGGTGTGCTAACCCAAGCCGCTACTTGTAAAGTATTTGTGAAGTACAGGCAGGCATCATCCACATCTTCTTTAATTTTGAGTGGAAGTTTGAGGTTGATATTCGTCTCGAGGTATTCCCGGAAGTAGAGCCAGTCTGTGTGCGGGTTGTGCAGGTGATCAGCGTAGGGCTCGTGGAGCATAGGCACAGAGCTCAGCATTAGAGTAACGGGGGTGTGATCAGATGAACCATCTAGACTTGATTTGACGATTGTGTTCTGCTTGCATATACTCTTGGTTATGTAGAAGTCTAATAGGTCAGGCTTTTTCTGACTGTCCGTTGGCCAGTATGTAGGCTCTCCTGTTGACATAGGTGTCAGATGGATGGCATCGCAGCTCTTTTTTAGTTCGCGACCTCTACTGGTTGTTAGTCTCGAGCCCCAGTGAGAATGTTTGGCATTCCAATCGCCACCAGCGATGAACCGGTTGCCCAAGGATTCAAAAAAGCGGGTAAACATACCCTCTTTTATGGTGTGACGTGGTGGGCAGTAAACTGCGGAGAGGTTAAGAGGTCCAGTTCGATCTTCGACGCGTATCGTAGTGGCTTGAAGGTAGGGGGCCGTATATGGATCCAGAAGGCAATGCCTTATACTATTCTTGATTATGACCGCGGATCCAGCATGGGCACCCCCATCAGGGTGAGGGGTTAGATATACGGAGAAACCTGGAATGCATATTCTGCTTCGTGATGTTGTGTGCGATTCAGATATTAGACAGATATCAAGATTGTTTGATTTTATGAACATTTCTACTTCGTGTTTGTTGGGAGCAAGGCCGTTAATGTTCCAAGTGGCTATGTGTAGAGAAGTCATTTTGCAAGCCTTGTGACGAGGGTTGTGATAAGCCCCACGAGGGAGCCTATTTGTTGTATTAATAGATCCATTTTTTCACTCTGTTTAATTAAAATTTCCTCTAGCTTGTTGTGGTAGTTTTGTTCATTGGTAACTTCAGCATATGTTTTTTGTTGCGAGTTGTCAGCAGAGCCCTTATCTTTAGAAGTGTTGGTGATCGGGTTATCCATTGCAGCTGAAGCCGGGACAGTTTGAGCAGGTGGTCGAACTCTAGGACTAGAATTCTTGTTTCTTCGAGCAAGAAGATCTTTGTATATTTGACAGCCTTTGTAGTTGGCCGGGTGATCGCAGGAACATAAGGCGCAGGTAGCAGGGGTAGCTCTGTCTTTTTTGCAATCAGAGCTTTTGTGGGGTCCAGCGCATTTGACACATATATATGGCCTCATGCAGTTGTTCTTGGAGTGGCCATGTTGTTGGCAGCGCTGGCATTGTATAATGTCTTTTGATTTACGAGGATCCTCTATCTTGACTTTTTGATTATAGATATACTCGATCTTTTTAGCTGCCGGGTTGTTAGCACTAGGCTCAATGTTAACAAAAAATGTCGAGGTGGGTGTTTTATCTGGGCCGTAGCGAGCGTTGATAATTTCACCTTTAACTTTGTTATTAGTTTCCTCTACTGCTTCTTTGATTGCTTCATGTGGAGTAGTATGGTGTAGGTTTTTTATAACGATCCGATAGCATTTGGAGTCCTTTGGCGTAAATGTGTGGCCAATGAGTCCGTTTGATCTGATGACAGTAATAATCTTTTTATATTCTTCAGGGGTTCCTACGAGGACGTGAAGAGTGTATTTGTTGAGGATTTTGAGTTTAAACTTATCTTCAGTGCTGACAGTAAGAAGGAGTTTTCGTAGCTCATTGACATCTTGTATTCCATTAAGAACAATCGGCGGTGGTTTGCTGGGTTTCCTATTCTTTT
Source organism: Epinotia brunnichana (assembly GCA_963854355.1). NCBI lineage: Eukaryota > Metazoa > Arthropoda > Insecta > Lepidoptera > Tortricidae > Epinotia > Epinotia brunnichana. The sequence continues at coordinate 9,325,708 of OY977954.1, read as the reverse complement.
CGATGGGTGTTTCGTCTGTTGAGTCCAGCGGTAGGTTGCTGAAGCGATTTTGCGTGGATGTTCCCTCTTGCTCAGGCGAGGACTCGCAAGTTTTTCTCTTTTTACTGTGGCGTGGTGTAGGCATTTTCTGCCATGACGGTGGAGCAGGATAAGGCTGGTTGTCTTGTGGTGATGGTTCTGTCACGCCAGTCACAGTTTCTTTTGGAGAGTCTGCAGAGCGCTTATGTGTATTTTGGGCTAGGTCAGTCATGGATGATGATCTTGGTCTGTTAAACAGTCCGGGGTGAAATACTTGTTGAGTTAGTTGGGGTTGGGGTTTTTGGTTTTTTTGGGTATCTGTATTCATAATTTTTGTTCCCACGAGAAGGGTCGAAATAGAGGTCGCTCACAGGGTAACGCCCATTCCTGTGAGAAGGCACAATACAACGATGTGAACCAGGTCCATCGAGGTTGGCGCTAGCGACTGAATTCCCTCAGCCATCCATCCCCTCGGCACGCACCTTGGGATTGGGGTTATTATTTTATAGAGGATTTCTTCCTCATAGCCCAGGCAATTAAGCCAAGGCTACCGGTCTTGCGAAACATGACCACAAGGATGCGGTTTGTAAAGGTCATTTCCTACCTTCACACTGGTTGGCTGTTAAGCTTTCCTAGTAGGTTAGTTAACCGCCGCCTACGACTCGGCGTTTGTTGTTCTTTAGCACCACCCAGGGGACACGTGTAGGGTTGTGGTTAGGTAGCTCCTACGGACGCGAACAACTTTGCCCCCCAAACGTTTAATGAAAATTAAAACGTAAATACAATAAAGGACCCTTCACACTGATTCGGTCATTAATAATATCTGAAAAATAGTAAGAGTTAAGACACTGGTTTCTTAGAGAAATTAGTTCCATTTAACCTGAGGATTCTTCCCTTAAAGTTAACGGAAATCAAAAAAAACACGGTTTAGATTAGTGAGTACTGAATAACAGCCTAGAGCCAGTACTTCAGTGGTGTTATAATGACGGCGCTGCACGCTGTTCTGTTGTAGCTTCTGACAACGGATTATTCTCTCCTGTTACCACCAATTTTTACCAGTGGGATTTTTTTTCCCATCTTTTACCACTAAATACTGTGGTTATTGCCATGCGGAGCTATAGGTGGATTATAATCCGAAGTCACGTGAGTGGGTGATGTGGAGGTAGGTACTTCCTCAGTTGGTTTGTTGTTGATGATGATGACTTCTCGATATTGTATACTTGCTGTCTCCAACCATATTAAATAAACTGGCAAGTGTGACACGAGCCTGTGGGTTAATAATTCAGGCAATAACGACCGGCTTGGGCTCGCGAAATGATAGCTTTGTTACGGTAGAAAATTACGCTCATTATACATTTAAGGAATTGTCAAAGAATAGACCACTTTAATATAACTTATTGGGTTTTCTAAGTAGCCCATAACTGTTTTACGGCCATTCTTAAATTTTATGTCTGCGGTTGGGTCTAATACTCCAGGCAAAATACGGTTTTGAAAAACATCAATTTATAATAGCGTTTTTTTTCTTTATTTCATTTTAAAACATTTTTCTAAGCTGATTTATTCAAGAATCCAACAAACTTTCCATCCGGAAGTATTTATATAGATTTAAAAAAAGCATGAATTGTTTTTTTTATTATTTATCTTGAATTTTATAGAGCAAATATAAATGAACCAAAATAAAGATAAAACCATTTATTAATATTTTTTCTGACTTTTCAGAAGCTAGTTAAGTTATCATTTTTTTGATGTCTGAAATTTTGTTGGATTTTGTCACTAAGTAACTATTTAATTGATAATATATCCATTACATAAAAAAATCTGCTATTATAAATTATTTCCAAATTTGACATTATTTTCCATACAAGTTGTCAGTTCATTGGCTGGACTATAATTACCACGACCATTTACGAACATTTTATATAGAGTCGTGGCAATTAGACGCAGACACAAATCTGGAGATTGGCCGTAGATCGGTCTCTAAGTGGTACCTAAATAACTAAGGTACCACTTAATTCAATCATTGTTTTTATGTATACATAAAAACAATAGGACGGTGGACCAACGTCGGTGGTAGGTATATAGATAATGTTCGCGGTTCTTGGCGATAAACGCAGCGCTTAACGCAATTTATGTCTTAAAAGTTTTTACCACGCGCGTTTATCACACATGCCACGCGATTTTACTGCCGCCTGTCAAACGCTCACCAGTCGGTACAAACACCGCCCAGGTTAAAGCCGGCAGTTCGGCTTTTATTCTTTCTCTCACCCGTCACGCTTAACGAAACTAGACCACTACCTACGCTTAGTTACTATGAATCGCGGCGTCAAGATATATTTGTGGGTGAGCGTTGAGATTAACTAAAGGCTGCCCGAGTTGTAATTTAGCACCGCGCGGTAGCATCGCGGCCGCGGCGCGAGCGCGGGCCTGTGTTACGCCTTGGCCACGACTTTGCGACCATCGTTTTATCTGTTCATTGCGCGGTCGAGACGCGCAACGTACTGTGGTTAGTTGGGATCACGCGCAATGAACAGATAAAACGCTGGTCGCAGGGCGCTTAAGACCAAAGTCGTGGCCAAGGGGAGGACTGCGTTCGATGTGTGTTTGAAGTGTAGTTTCAATTTAATGCTTTACAATTTGCACAGGCCTACGCTCGACCCGCGCTCACACCGCAACCGCGAATGTGTGGAGGCCTATAAATAAGTTACAGAATAGCGGGGCTGGGTACAAACTCTGGTAAGAACACTTATGTGACAGATAATCATCGTCATCATGGTTAAATTCACACTCTGCTGATGCACTCTGACGTGACGGTTCCTGCTCCACAATACCTACAGAGTGTTTCCTGTAACAGGAGCAATAAATTAAAACGAAGATTCCTTAGGTAATTAGTACTCATAATAATAATAACTTAATTTTCCAAAGTTCTTAAATTTAGAGAAAATAGCAATTAAAGTTAAATTCAACAATCAATGGATGCCGACTATCGCAATTTGATCGCTCAACGGTGGTTTAGTGTCGTGGTACCGGGGATGCTACTTCAGAAATAATCTTAAAACAATCGATAGTGAATTAATGGTTGCCCAGCGTGGCGGGTGTACATTGCTGATTCGATTAATTGTGTAAGAAAATAAAAGCATTTTTTTTTCTTCATTTTAATTAATTAAAACCACTTGGACTTAATAACTGATTACTTAAGGGGTCTATATTTTAATTTATTGCTCCTGTTACAGGTTTTATCGATACATACCTATACATTTTCGAACGCGTTTGCGTTTAGTTTCAATTTGTATGGCAACGCGAACAGCGCCTCTGGTGGAAACTATTAAGAACTACGCGTTGCCATACAAATTGAAACTAAACGCAAACGCGTTCGAAATCGTGTAAGTATCGATAAAACTTATACTAGAGCTACGAACTATTTTCGTTGGTTTATGTACCTAAGTACAAAATTGTCTCCTAATAAGGTAAACGTTCCGGTGCTTGACACTTTCAACTTTAATTCACAATAGAGAATAAACAATAGGTCATTTGGACGTTTACCTTGTATATTGTGTTAACCTTGAAAAAATTATACAAAAATAGAAACAGACCATTCACAATACAAGTAAGCAATATGGCTTGGCCACAAATCACAATACCACACAACAAAAAGTCTCACGGTACCTCTTGGCATTACCTAGTTACTAATATTATTATGTGTATGGCATGATGACAGTATTAAATATGAATTTACCAGAACCGTTTTTTTCATCAGTCAATTAATTCAATTCAATAGTTTTATTTCAGACCATGTGATCCATATACTGTTAGTAACAAAATAAACTTAAAACTATGTTCGCAATTATTATTATACATTAAAAAAAGAACTGCAATACTACTTGACATAACTAAGTCAAAGTAGTTCTGACCCGCTCGATCCAGTGCCACATTATGTTGCAACTTGCGTCGGGCTGCGCGGCGGTGGCGCGGGCGGCGTCGAGAGGCCGCGCCCGGTCGTACTAACGCTGACGCGCCGCGCCCCGCGCGACCAGATCCTGCGTGCCGCGAAAGTGCGTCGCGGGCTCACTACCGATGCGTTGGAGATACCCGGAAACCCTCGACGTGTGTACATTAATGAACATCTTACTAAAGCTAACAGAATCTTGTTCAGTAAAGCTCGAGCTGCCGGAACCGAACTTAAGTTTAGGTTCGTCTGGTCCGCGAACGGATCCATCTACATGCGACGTACCGAAACAAGCTCGGTAGTCCGAATCACATCGGAAGCAGTGTTGGATAAGCTTCAAAAAGATCCTGCACCCAGAAGCCAGGCCCAGCCGTTTCGAGACAGTAGTAATTAAAAGCAGTTTTTTACTATTCATTTTATTACTATTATCTGTAATGTTACCAACAGCAAATGTTGGTGCTGTCGAATATTTTATTTCATATAAATTTTATATAAAAGTGTACCTCTTATGTCAACATGGATCTCAAAATAAGTTAAGTCTAAACAATATGTGGACCTTCAAGGATAATTCTAAGCCAAATCTAGTCAGCACAAAAGCAACTGCAAGCAAAACTAAATCGTTACATTGCCCCAGGTATCAACTCTATATCTCTTATCTTTTAATCAAAAACTTAGACACAAAAACTCATTGTCTACTGTACCAATTGATGTGCTCACAATAAGCAAACGTTTACAAGGCCACTTATTTCGAAATAGTTTATCATATCTTAAGATCGTTTTAACTGTCGCCAAGAGCTCTCTTTTTCCGTCCTACTTTAGTCTAGCTTTATCTGAAATAATGTTTCCGCTAAGTCAAAATGTGTTACCTTACTACATAATCACCTCAAATAATTATGAAGGAAGTGCATGTACTTACTATATCTATCCAACAATAACATATCTTATATTTTATTCCCAAAATGATTAGCGCTGATATAGGAGATGATATAGATTCTGTTTTAAATATACCTTGTCATGAAGTACACAGCCCAGACTCTTGTAATACCGTTTTTAAATCCGAAACGAACTTTAAAGTCTTAACTTAACTTTCAATATTCGCAGTATAAATAAAAATTTCGACTTTTTCCTTCTGAACCTACACCGTACACACGTGGAGTTTGACGTCCTTGTTTTAACTGAATGCAGATTACAAGATACATTAGCAATAGACCAAATACCCGGCTACTCTTCTTATCATACCTCTCACAACATAAATCAGAACGGCGGCGTCGTAGTATATGTTAAAGATCTCTGGAACGCAACTGTATCAGAACCACGGTTTGATGAGGCGTGTTGTTTGCTAATAGATATTCCAAAACAATTTACAATACTCGGTATTTACAGATCACCATCTTTTAAAAACACTACAAATTTCCTTTGTGACCTAGAGAACACACTGATAACGCTCAAGCATGTCAATCAGTTAATTCTCACTGGTGACATAAATATCGACATTATCTCCATTAATAAGCAATGCACAAACGCAACAGAATACCTTTGTCTTCTTGCTGAGCATGAGCTTGTACCGGCGATCACTCTACCTACGCGGGAAGGAGCATGTCTGGACCATATATTTATCCGAACTAAACGACAAGTATCTGGTCTGGTCTGTGACCTCAACGTGACAGATCACAAAGCCGCAGCTATCGAAATTTCGTCTCATTCATTGTCCCACCCGAAACCAAATAGAATAAAAACAGTAATTGATTACGAAGGTGTCTCTAATGAGCTTTCATCTAAGGACTGGCATAAAGTATATGGTGAATCTGATGTAAACATCGCAACTAGCAATTTTATGTCTATAATACAAAATGCCGTAGTCAAAAACTCTAAACAAATAAAAATCTCCAGATCTAAATTTACACTAAAACCCTGGATGACCCCCGGACTAGTACGTTGTGCACAACATCGCGACAGGCTACACCTAAAATCAAAACAGCTTCCGAATGATGTAATTCTCCAACTAACCTATTATAGGTACAAAAACTTCTGTAACAATCTCCTAAAACAACTAAAAGAAAAACATGAAAATCTTGAACTCTCTGCCAATAACCACAATACAAAGAAACTGTGGAACGTTGTTAAAAATATCTGTAACATAAACAAACAAAATAAGCAACCAGTTGAACTCATTTCCACCCCGTATCCCAAAGAGTCATTAAATAACTGCAATAATTTCTTTTCATCCGTCGGTCAAAAATTAGCCAAAAACATTATATCACAAACAGGAGAGACAGAAGAAAACCTCGCCAACAAAATTCAAATCGGTGGTGTCACGGACAAGTGCTTTTTCATGCAGCCTACTGACTGTACAGAAATTGAATCCATCATCATGCAACTGAAGGATGACAGTGCACCAGGCCTGGACGGGATTAATAACAAGCTTATAAAGTGTGTCAAAAATAATATTATAGAGCCCATCACTCACATTTATAATTTAAGCCTCAGCTCGGGCTGTTTTCCTGAGCATTGGAAAATAGCAGCGGTCGTTCCAATTCACAAAGACGGCCCCAAAGATATTCCTGGAAACTATAGACCGATATCTCTGCTTAGTACCTTTTCAAAAATTCTGGAAAAGCTGGTAAACACTCGTTTAGTTAAGTACCTTGAGAAGTTCGGTCTTCTATCTAAGAGACAGTTCGGTTTCAGGCAGAACCTTTCCACCGAGGACGCCACCTCACTTCTTACCAACCTTGTTTCTTCCTACCTAGATAATAACTCCAAGTGTGTGGGTATCTTTCTAGATCTGGCAAAAGCCTTTGACACTGTCTCCTTTCCAATTTTGCTACGGAAACTACAAATGTTAGGCATACGTGGTGTACCGCTGACGTGGTTTGAGAGCTATCTGTCCGGGAGGAGTCAACTGGTCAGAGTGGGTTCTATTAGCAGTACTACGGAGCAAATTAAATTTGGCGTACCGCAAGGAAGCATACTCGGACCCACTCTTTTCATTATTTACATCAACGACATCCTAAACCTGCAAATTCCAGGTTCTGAAATAATTTGCTACGCTGACGACACGGTAATTCTGTTTAATGACATTAGCTGGGAAAAAGCAGTTGCTGCTGCAGAAACAGGCATGAAAATTGCCTCCGACTGGTTTCGTGCGAACCTTTTGACCCTTAACAATAATAAAACAAAATTTCTTTGCTTTCACAAAACCGCCTCATCGAAACCGTCCCTCAATCCCGTTATAAAAATTCATTCTTGTAAAGACTTCCCTGCCATCTCCTGTAACTGCGATTCCATCCAGCGCACTGACGTTATTAAGTACCTGGGTCTATTTGTCGACGAACAACTAAATTTCAAGCACCACATAAACAAACTCTCCGCAAGAATTAGAAAATCTATTTATATTTTCAAAAAACTTCGGCAGTCTGCAGATAGCTCTTTGTTACTACTAGTCTACACTGCGCTGTGCCAGTCAGTAATCAGTTATTGTATCACAGCGTGGGGCAGCGCAGCAAAGACGACCATGTTGGAAATTGAAAGAGCGCAACGTTCGGTGCTGAAAGTCATGTTAAAGAGGCCCTTTCGATATCCAACTGCGACCTTGTATGCCGAATCACACGTTTTAACCGTACGTCAACTTTATATCCTTAAAATTTCATTATGTACACACAAAACCTCTAAATATATGACTTGCTACGACACACTACTTAAAAAACGCGTCTTTAGGTTACCAGTTCCTAGAGTTCTTTCCAGCTTTGGTAAACGTTTTGGCGATTATATAAGGGTAGCAATATATAACACTTTACTAAAATATTGTAACCTAACGGGCAGCACAAAAAATGAAACCAAATCACTTATTTTTAAATTTCTTCATTCGTTAAATTATGCCGACACTGAAGCTATCTATCTATCTATCTATCTATACATATAATAAAGCTGAAGAGGGTCGAAAGTCTGTACATGGAAGATATTCGAAAAAAAATTGGCTAGGGATACTTAAAATCGATAACAGAACACGTTCCAACAGTTTTTAGAATTTTTGTCTGTTTGTCTGTTTATCTGTTTGTCTGTTTATCTGTTTGTCTGTTTATGTGACCGCGCATCACGTGAAAACGGCTGAACCGATTAAGATGAAATTTGGTATAGAGATAGTTTGAGTCCTGGAGAAGGACTTAGGGTAGTTTTTATCCTGGATGTCAACCCCTAAGGGGATGAAATGGGGGGTGGAAATTTGTATAGAGCTACTTAAACCGCTGCACCGATTTGGATGAAATTTGGTATATAATTAGTTTGAGTCCCGGGGAAGGTCAAAAAATAGTTTTTATCCCGAAAATCTTCCCTTTAGTGGGTAAAATGGAGGGGTGAAAATTTGGATGTAATCCATTTTGATAAAATTTGGTTTAGAGGTGGTTTAAGTTCTGGGGAAGGACATTGGATAGTTTTTATTCTGGAAATCTTCCCCTAAGGGGGTGAAATGGGGGGTGAAATTTTGGATGGACTCCGTTTAGACCAAATTTGGTATAGATATAGTTTGAGTCCCGGAGAATGACAAGAGATAGTTTGAATACCGAAATTCATCCCCCAAGGGGATGAAATAGGGATGAAAATGTGGATAAATCCCATTTAGTTAAAATTTGGTATAGAGATAGAAGGAGTCGCAGGGAAGGACAATGCATAGTTTTTATCCTGAAAAATCATCTCCTGAGGGGGTGAAATGAGGGGTGAAAAATTGGATAGAACTGATTTAGATGAAATTTGGTATGGAGATAGTTAAGAGTCCTGGGGAAGGACTTAAAATAATTGTTAGTCCAGAAATCATCTCCTAAGGGGGTCAAATGGGGTATGAAAATTTGGATGGAACCCATTTACGGTATAGCGAGTTGGAGTCTTAGGGAAGGAGATAAGATAGTTTACTCCCGAAAATCATCCCCTAAGGGGGTGTAATTGGGGGTGAAAATTTGTTTGTTACCCATTTTGATGAAATTTGGTTGAACGATAGTTTGAGTCCCGGAGTATGATAACGGATAGTTTTAATCCCGAAAATCATCCCCTCAGGGATGAAATAGGGGGTGAAAATTTGGATAAAACCCATTTAGATGAAATTTGGTAAAGATATAGAAGGAGTCCTAGGGAAGGATAATGCATAGTTTTTATCCCGAAAAATCATTTCCTGAGGTGGTGAAATGAGGGTTGAAGATTTCGATAGAACCCATTCAGATGAAATTTGGTATAGAGAGAGGTCTCAGTCCAAGGAAAGAACATAGAATAATTTTTATTCCGGAACACATGAAATGAGGAAATAAGGGGATCACATAAGGGGGTGAGAAATGGTGGATGAAAATTTGGATTGAATCCATTTACGGTATAACGATAGTTAAGGAAGGACATAGGATAGTTTTATCCCAAAAATCATCCCCTAAGAGGGTGTAATTGGGGGTGGAAATTTGTTTGTTAAAATTAATGATTTTGATAAAATTTGGTTGAAAGATAGTTTGAGTCCTGGAAAAGGACAAATGATAGTTTCTATTCGGGACAAACGATAGATATTAGGGTGAAAATTTGGATGTAGCCCATTTAGATGAAATTTGGTATAGAAATAGCTTGAGTCCTGGAGCATTTTCCATGATTTTCGGGATAAAAACTACCCGTTGTGATAACAACAGATAGTTTTTATTTCGAAAATCATCCTCTAAGGAGGTGAAATAGCGGGTGAAAAATTGAATGGAACCCATTTACGGTATATAGCGGTAGTTGGGAGTCCTGGGGAATAGGAACATTATATAGGTAAATATATGTATGTGACGTTCCAAGGGTAAAGGTACCTTATGGCGGTAGTTTCGAAGATTTTTTCTAAAACGGGGTAAAAAATACATTTAATTATGGCTATTTTGAAAACTATTAGATGTAACATTTTGTTGACGTATCTTTATTTTTAATATAAAATATTTAAATTCCAAGTCAGTTAATTTAATCCTACGGTTTAGTAGAAAAGGTCCTTACGGCCGTGTGATATGAAAATATGCAAAATAATAATGAAAAAAGCCTACATGCATCTATTATGGTGAGGCGGGTCATAGAAACCAAGTTTGCGGCGGAGTCTATTTTGTAAAAAAGGCGTTCGGAGTAAGCTAATCTATAAAATCATGCAACTCAGCCATAATGACCCTTTCCTTCATACAATCCATACTAATATTACAAATGCGAAAGTAACTCTGTCTGTCTGTTAACCTTTCTTCCTTAATTTGGTTGAAATGAAATTTGGTGTAGAGACACTTTGAATTCCGGGGCCTTCCCAAAGAATCCTAACTAAAGATAGTTTTTATCTGGAAATTCATCACCTTAGGGGGTGAAAAGGGGGGAAAAAGTTACGATATAAACGAGTTCCGCGCGGACGAAGTCGCGGGCAAAAGATTGTCTTTAATATCTAAGTTAGTCTCTAAGTATAAACTTTTCAATGTAAAATATTTTTTCTTACTCCTCCAAATGTAATTAAATCTGTGGTAACTTATTTCTGATGTTTAAAAATTAACTGGTTCTCCACGATACAGGCGTAGCCTAGTGTGGGGACCTCTGGTAACTATGTAAAACTCATTCTGTTTAAATAAATGACTTTTTACTTTACTTTACTTTACTAACTAAATCTACCAGCCAAATACCTTCAGAATGCCGTTTTGACTTTCCCTGACGCGAAATTAAGATTTGTAATAAAAAACAACACATTCCTTTTTATTTTCATTATTGGCGACCGCTTTGGCCTAGTTGGTAGTGACCCTACCTACGAAGCCGGAGGGACTGGGTTCGAATCCCGGTAAAGGAGGAGGTTTATTTATTTATATACTCGAATAGTACCCATAGTACAAACTTTGCTTAGTTTCGAACTACCTAGGTCGATTGGTGTATGATTGTCCCTAAATATATATATATATTTTTACGTCATACCTGGCCATAAAGTAGGAATTACCGCACGCTATGCGTGCGGAAAACCCCACTTCCTGGCCAGATAGAGACGTAAAATTTTGTACTTACCACGGGCGGTAATAAAGAAAGCCTCAGAGCGCATATTTATCGCCCTTGCCTTCGGCTAGGGCGTCAAATACCTGCGATCTGAGACATTCTTTGTTTAACCGCCCTAGGTAAGTAATGTACTATTTATAAACACTTAAAAATATATTTGCTTATTTGACGGGTAGTGTGCGTGCACTCTGCGCCTAAAAAGACGTTTCTTTAAATCGCCACTGTTCCTGAGGATTATTCACTGCGTTGTCGACTCTATGTACTCGTACGTATAGTACGACTCTTCTCAGGTGAATTTTTCGCTCCGAGCCCGAATCTTTCAAACAAAGGCCATTGTCTCTATTATCGCATAGCCGCTAGCTACCGAGTAAGCACGTGCCACTACAACATTCATGTTGAAAAACAAACTGTATCGTTATAGTATTAAGGTTCAAATTTAATATCACTGATATTCTAGAAATCTAGATATTACGTTTTGGTAGTGTAGGACGATAGACTGCCCCGAACCAATACGGCACTCACATTATTTTGATACCTTGTGGTGTTAAAAATGAAACGTGGTTTATTATAGGAAAAGTAGGATAGTTGTCCTAGGAGGATAGTTTCCCCATTGCCCCACCACTATTACCATTACTATTACTATTACTGTACCTACTTAGGTAATTACAATCGCGAGTGGGCGGAGCTAGAATATTGGATGACTGCAAAATGGTAACCATACATTTAACGTGAATAGGCTTTATTTAACCACGTTGTAGTAGGGACCCCGGCTCCTTTAGGGGCACAACCAGGGATAACGCTAGGAGGAGTTGTAGTAGGGTAAAGCACTCAATATTTTACACCCAATATATTTTGGTGGTTTTTAAGGGTTGTTCCTCCGTTGTCTTGCAATGATGTTATTTATTGTTAGGTGGGTGTTTTACTGAACTGTATTGTTTGCCCGAATATTCGGTTCGCCAAAAAGCCGTTTTTTCTCTGAAAACGTGGATTATGTGGGTACTATAAAATAAGTATTTAAAAAACTCGCTTTTTGTCGAAATGAAGGAGAGCCAATTTCAATACAATAGTTATGCTTGGCTGTGGGCTTCGCCGCAAAAAGAATGGAGATCTAAATGAGTGCTAAGTTCTATGCAAAATCCAAATATGTATTTATAGGAACAAAATAAAATTATGAACTAGTATTAAACTCTATGTCTTTGCTTTATTGGATACCTATAAAAATTGCTGTTATTTCAAAATGTGAGATCTTAAAAGTAGGTTAGATTTGATGGTAGGTAGGGTAGCGGCCTACCTTTTTAAATTTAAATAATCTCAATAAATAAAGGCCCGCGTGTTCTACAGCTTACAGTGCCACTAGTAAATATATTAGTGCAGTAAATCATTTGAGTTTGAGATTTCAGGTTTTTTTGAAAATAGCCAGCAAATTTACAAGTTTCCAAAATATAGAGCGAGGGTAATGTTAAAATGCTTAATCTTTTAAAGTGGGGTTTGCATGTGATCCTATTATGCTGATCCTAATATGTGATCCACACTCGTGTTTAATGCCCTTCATTATGTACAGTCACATAATAGTTATTTATGCAACAAGTGCGGAAAGTAGGTAATTCCCAACGAGTGCATGGCGATGACCAAAAACACAACCGTCAGGGAGTGTTTTTGATCGACACAAGTTGGGAATTACCTATCCGCACGTGTATCATACAACATTTTACAATGCATCATGCGAGGAAATAAAAAAAATATGCATAAAAGGTGAAATTTTAAATGTCACGAACACACGAAATCTCATTCCCGCATAGTGTGCGGGAATATTGTACTGAAATCTATTCCGCACGAGCGCGGTCCACCCTGCGGCCGCCGTGCTGGTATCGAGCACTTCCCGTGTTTATGTTGAACCATATAAAGGGGCAGTTACAGAACAAGTGCACTGAAAACTATTATTATTACACTTCACTGATATGCGATGCACCAGTTGGCTTGGCTATCGCCACTCGTCGCTACTATAACTAGACCCCCATTTTCGTACAATCTATTTGTAATCAGAGACACAGAATAAATAATAGTACTACGTATCAGAGGTCAGATTTACTGGTTTATCTGATGCTGATTGTCGGCAAGCGTTGTAAATGTGCAAGCGCATGGTATTCCGTGAAAGCACGATACCAGCGATGTATGCCAATATTTCAGAAGGATAAAAAAAATTAAAAGATAAGTTACTTAGGTATAGTAGGTAGGTAGGTAGGCAAATGCAAGGTTGCGAGCGCTAGATTTTCCTGTATTACAACAACCATTTTGAGAATGTTGGATTCGGCGTATTTTGTTTGGAATCGGTTTTTTTATACACGAGCGCTAACGTCTACAAAAATAAAAATATTTAGACACAAGAAATAAAATGGCATACGTTACGTAGTACTTAGGTATTGTTAATTGTAATTATTCGATTTATGCAGTAAAGCATATAATAACTTACTAAAATAAAACACAAAACAATACGAGTATCCCATAGATTTAATTACTCTTAATCACTTATATCACATATATTTTGTTCTTTCGAAACTCGTTTACCCGAAACCAGTCTTGAAATTATCTATAATAAGAGGGTAATCACGCAATTTAGAGTCCACATTCACTCTATCACTTTATACGTTCTCACACATTTGCCGTCCCAGCCGTCAGCCGTAGTTGTCTGAAAAAAGAATACATTACTAAAAGTGTTTTCAAAAAACTAAGAACTACGGAAAAAAATAATCTAAATGGATGCTTTCTGATCGGTGCGTGATGCGTGGAAACTGGGCGGTAAGAATGCAACACTGCATCCGCAAATGCAATATTGTCAGAATGTAAACCGTTTTTTTTTTATTTATTTTTTACACGGTTCTAAAGCGATATTTATTAACCTTTATTTTGAACCATCTGGGACCATGTTACTCCACCGACAAGATCTTAAGTGATGATGATGATGATGGGACCATGAAATAAAGGTAAATAAATATCGCGTTAGACCCGTGTAAATCGGCATTTTTAATATATTGTCAAAGCGCGAGAGTTTCATGTGTTAATCCGTAATTTTTATCGACAATTAGTAAGCTTCTGGTAAAATACAAAATACCGAATCTGCCAAGTACGCCAGTCCGTAGAGGTTCAAAGCAGGGGGAGGTACGTTGCAAAAGGTGGTGTAGAAGATTTTTTTTTAAATATTGTTTAACCGAGCAAATATCAAAAACCGGCCAAGTGCGAGTCGGACTCGCGCGCGAAGGTTTCCGTACCATTATCCATAAACACCTATTTTGTTCTGTGTTTTTAGTACGAGTATTTGTTGTTAAAGACTGTATCGTTTGTTATAAATACAAGAAAAAATGCGACCACTTTTTTTTAATTATTTATTGACATACTAAAATCAATCAACTATGTACAAAATAATATGGACAACTCGAATAGTACCATAAAAAGCCCAAATTATTCATTTCTGGCCAGTTTTCTAATTTTTTGCCTCATGGTGCCCATTAATGACCGGACAGCGACTTTGTCAAAAGTTCGAGCCACCTTATTCCAATCTGACCGAAACTGTTGCTCTGTATCGGCACTACGGGCTGTTTTACGTAGTTTAGCATTCATTATAGCCCAGTAGTGTTCAATCGGGCGAAGCTCAGGACAATTCGGTGGATTTAACTCTTTGGCCACAAAATTTACATAATTGTCTTTATACCATTTTACTACCTTAGCCGCGTAATGGCAAGACGCTAAGTCAGGCCAAAATACAGTTTCGGAGTTGTGCTTTTTGATCATCGGCAATACTCGTTTCTGAAGGCACTCTTTCATATAAATATCGGCATTCATCGACGAGGTAGTGAAAAAAGTAGTTGACTTCATTCCGCATTCACAAATGGCCTGCCACACCATGACTTTCTTGCCGAACTTCTCAACGCAAATGGATTTTTCAGCCTCTGTGATTTCTGTCCCCTCGCGAATAGTGTAATACTGGGGGCCTGGCAAAGACTTGTAGTCCAGTTTTACATACGTTTCGTCGTCCATTATTACACAGCTGTGTTTTTTGCAGTGTTCTTAACAGATGCTTTTTGTTTTTGACTTCTTTTCGGCTGTTTCTGTTTTTAATGTCTTTAAATTATTCCTTTTCTTTGCACGTTGTACCATCCCGATACTCGTACCAACTTTTTTCACGACATCTCGGACAGATAGCTCTCTATTAGATGCGAATAATTTTATTATGTTTTGGTCTAGTTTTGGATTGGACGGACCTGGTTTTTGGCCTGGCCGTTGTTGGTCCTCGAAGGTATAATCCTACCCGTACTTACGGATAGCAGTTTGGACGGCTCCAACACTAATACCTTCCATTTGTGCGAGTTTTCGGTACGTAATACCTTTAACCGAACGCCATTTATCCACAATAGATTTTCGCTTTTGCGGTGTAAGACCCCTCATTTTTTTATTGGAACAAGTTGAGCAAAAAAAGAATAAAGATATCGGTTCTATGACAAATGTCAATCAATTGTCTTGTATCAGAATATTTTTAAATGAATAGACAACTTATTCCTGCCAGAGCTAACTTGTATTTATAACAAACGATACAGTCTTTATAGCGGCAACAGAAATACATCATCTGTGAAAATTTCAGCTGGGCACTATCACGGTATCAGTGAGATTTATTTAATCGTATGGCATATATTATTTTTTGGCCTTTTTGAGTTTGTCACTCTTTAGTACCACCCAGAGGACACGTGCAGGGTTGTGGTAGGTAGCTCCTGCGGACACGAGTGACAGTTGTCCCCCCTTTGTCAAGTGAGTGGGCAACTCGACTGTTAGAGGTTCTTAAGCCGCCCCGAAGGCCTCTAACTCGGCTTAACGACTACTGTCATAGACAGCAACCGGGATCAACTGCTTAGCGTGCCTTCCAAAGCACGGAAGCGCTCATTTATACTAACCACTCAAACAGGCGGTCACCCATCCAAAGACTGACCCCTGCCGTCTTTGCTTGACCTGCGTTATCGTTTCCGATATCAGTGAGATACAGCCTGGTGACAGACAGACGGACGGACGGACGGACGAACGGACAGCGGAGTCTTAGTAATAGGGTCCCGTTCTACTCTTTGAGTACGGAACCCTAAAAATGGTTTCTTGGGACAACTTTTGGCAGCCACAAATCCTTGAAATTTAAGGACTTTTTTTGGTTTCGCACTCGTAGCTTCTATATGGTGCATCCTAGCGAAAAGTTACTTACTAGGAAATTAAAGAACATGGAATTATGACTCTAATGAGTACCAGAACATATTAATTCAGTTTAGCGACATAGTAGAAAACCATGGTTGAAAACGAGGCTTTCCTCAAGTTTGTAAGTTATTTCAAGATAGCGGTTTTTAAGCTTCTGCGTTTCAATTTTGAATTTAAATTTAGGTTTTAGCTCCTCAATTGTAGGAATTTACAGAATCGACAGTAATTTCAGCATTAGTGTCATCATAACTGGTAATCGAACACCTGGCAGTTTTCTCGTGCAACGCATCAGCATTGCAGTTCAGTGAGGAAATACCGCCAGCATACTCGGTACAATGCCTAGAGGGCCTTTTTCTTCCAAAATGGTTCTGTAGCCAAAATGGCAAAAACGGAACCCTTATAGTTCCGTTATGACTGCCCGTCAATCCGTCTGTCCGTATGTCATATGCATTTTACTCAAAAACTATAAGGTGTATTTGAATAAAATTAAGAGGATAGGTGTATTTTATTAGCCGCTTGATAATTCTAAAATGAAATGACAAAAAAAATATTCTTTTAGAGGTTGCACTCCATACATATAACTGCAAGTCAAAAAAAAAGAAAAACATTGTATGTCCACGTTTGGCACAATCAATCGATAGATCTTTTAAAATAAAAATAAGGTTTCTCAGCAAGTTTTTCGATTAAGGCGACGTGAGCTCCGAAAACGGATTTTAAAAAAATCGTAGCTCTTGTTTGGATTATAATACGGCCGCCCTAAATTTAATTAGCAATTTTGAGGCCTTTTTTGAGGGAAATCAACTATTGGAATCCTGAGTTTTTGACTTTCGCTCGATAGAAAAAAATCACGAACATAGGTCTAAAATACACTTAAAAAAATCGTAACAAATTATGCACAACAGCTAAACATATTACAATTGGTTCTAAATATTGGCAATGTCATGTTTGAGGGAAATCAGCTATTATTTTTTTATTTATTAAAACGCACAAAGAAATAAAATTAAAAAACATGATATCCGCGCTTCCAAACACGCACTTCCTTCTCGCTCACGCTTATGCTCAGTGAGAGGGAGAGAAGACCACGAACCTATGTCCCCTTAATAATAATAATAATAACGCCGCGAGTAACTTCGGAGAAAGCGCAGCACCACCTCTCGACACCCCTGAGCCGCTCACCCGGTGTTGCTCCTGGCCGTCTGTACGACGACGCTTTCAGGGGCCCATCTAATGAGCGGCTAGTCACCGCCTGCCTCGATAACTTTGTGTATAACAATGTTATGGCAGGTGTCCGGACCTTTTTGCAATAGCCCAGTTTCATAATCCACCCAAATCTCATCACCATAGAACCCGTTCTCTATCCATATAACCCACAATAGTCCCA
Source organism: Epinotia brunnichana (assembly GCA_963854355.1). Classification (NCBI taxonomy): domain Eukaryota; kingdom Metazoa; phylum Arthropoda; class Insecta; order Lepidoptera; family Tortricidae; genus Epinotia; species Epinotia brunnichana. The sequence continues at coordinate 9,308,135 of OY977954.1, read as the reverse complement.
ACGCCTGTTGGAACCGGTTCACGGGTATCTACCGATGTACCAGTGAATGGGTTTTAGCAGGTGTATTACATTACATTAAACTTCGTCTCCAAAGGGCCTCTACGTGTTGGATCTATATCCCCACGCACGCCTTCCAAAGGACCGGGCTTTGTCCCGTGAATTTAAACAGGAGATACATAATAATAATAATAATAATAATTCTTTATTGGACAGGCAAGACACCCATAAAATACACAATAAAAGCAAACAATATAAATGAAATAAAATACAGGAAAAAAAGAAAAAAAAATGATTAAAAAACCTACGTACTAACACACTGAAATAAAACACTCACACTTGGCCGTTCTCAGACCGGTGCAGTTTGCGCCAGTATGTGTTGAATACGTCACTGAAATCACGAGCCACCAACGATAAGATTTCATTTTTGGTAGCTAGTATTCTCGCCCTAAAGGCAGCAGATCTGGTTCTCAAGATGGCGAAGAAATCAGGAACTCTCGCATCGGCGAACATGCCCTTCGCACTGCAGAAACGTGGCAATTTCAGCAAAATACGAAAGGCATTATTATACTGCACCCTTAGCGCGTTGAACGAGTGCCTGGTGTACCTATTCCAAAGCTGGCATGTATAAAAACATTGGCAGAAAGCTTTAAATAGGGTCACCTTTACCTCACTCGAACAACGCGCAAAGCGTCGAGCCAACATATTACACCGCACGGCGAGAGCCCTGCGTTCCCTTTCCATATCGGCATCATCCTTCAAGTATTCACTTAAAATATGGCCCAGGTATTTAAAGCTCTTTACAACCCGAATCGGCGCGCCGCTCATACACACCGTGGGAATCAACTCCGGACCACTTCCAGACCTGAAAACGAGCATCTCGGTCTTAAGCACGTTATATTTCAGGCCGTGGCTGCTAGCGTAACGCTCACAGATGTTAAGCAGTTTAACAATCCCACCTATCGAAGGGCTGAGAAGCACCATATCGTCTGCGTAGCTCAGATTGTTAACACATACGTTACCAATATGGCAACCGACGTTGGAGCCTCTCAACTCCTCGATAAGGTCATTGACATATAAGTTTAAGAGGTCCGGAGATGTCAAACCCCCTTGGCGCACTCCACAGCCTAACCTATAATCATTAGACTGTGAGTCACCCCATCTTACATTATTTGTTTGATTTCCATACCAAAACTTCAACAGATTCACAATCTCGGGAGGTGTACCAGTCCTTAAGAGTTTAGCCCACAACACATTGTAATTAACTAGGTCGAAGGCGCGACTAAGATCTAAAAAACATGCGTATACTGATGTCTCTCTATTTACATAATAGTTTACAGTATACTTCAAACCTAGTATTGCAGAATCTGTTGAAAGCCCTGGACGGAAACCAAACTGAGCCTGATCTATTTTGAGATTCCTGGTCAATTCGGGTTGCAATAGCCTCTCGAACACTTTGCCAATTATGATAGCCAAAGAAATAGGCCTGTAGTTGTTAAGACTGGACAGGTCGCCGGTTTTATTTTTTGCTATAGGAACAACTACTGTTTTCATCATGTCAGGAGGAATATAACTATGTGCAAGGCATGCATTGAAAAAATCTGCTAGAACTCGATATAGTTCGTCTTCGTCTTAAGTGAAAATAATAGTTTTTTAGGGTTTAGGGTAAAACTGGACCCTATTACTAAGACTCCGCTGTCCGTCCGTCCGTCCGTCCGTCCGTCTATCTGTCTGTCTGCCTGTCTGTCTGTCTGTCTGATACCGTGATAGTTCCAGTTGAAATTTTCACAGATGATGTATTTCTGTTGCCGCTATAACAACAAATACTAAAAACAGAATAAAATAATTATTTTTATAGATAATGGTACGGAACCCTTCGTGCGCGAGTCCGACTCGCACTTGGCCGGTTTTTTTTTGTGAGTATATTATATACTCACCACAACTAGAGTGTCAGATGTAAATTCCCTCAGATGCGTTGTTGTCCTCCCGCTGTTCTCCACTTGTATTTGAATAAGTTTATTTCCTTCTATCGTCACAGTTGTATTCACCTGAAATGTTATGAATACATGAATTAAGCATTAATCAGGGCTGGGCAAAATACATGTTTTGATTTATTTTAAATACAAATTACATAATACTATCCTGCCTGTTATTATAATACAAAATACAAAGTATTTTTATGTTGTGTACTTATTTGAAATACTAGCTGTTGCCCGCGACTTCGTCCGCGTATAACATGGCCCTGATGAACCTCAAACCCATTTCTGAAAACCTCATCTTAATCGGTTAAGCCGTTTTGGAGATATTTGGGAACATTGGTGTACACAAACAAACAGCCTCTCACCCTAAACGCATATATAGGTACCTTCTCCGTTCCGTCGTATCGTGGGTAAAAATACCGAAATCACTACACGCGTGCCTATAAATTTTGAGGGTTGCCCTCAATTTCCCTGGGATCCCATCATCAGATCCTTAATTGGTGTTAATGGGACCATAGTACCTCTTTCGCATAAAACAATAATTTTGGAATCGGTCCACAATTGAAGGAGAAATCGGCGAACATACATTTAAAAAAAATACATACAGAAGAAGTTATCCTCCTTTTTTGAAGTCGGTTAAAAACAATCTTTCTACAGGTCTTGATGAGAACAAACTTGTGTTAAATTGTATGAAAACATTTTTTATATTTGCATACTACTGTTCAAGAATTGAAATAAAATTCAATGAAATGTACTTTAGTGTAAATGTATTTTAAAACTTAAAGTATTTGAAATACAAAATACTAAATACATGTGAGATTTGAAACCAAATACAAAACCTGTGGTAGTTAAATTACAAATACAAAATACGTACCTATTTCCACGCGATCATCAGGAAGCGGTGTTGCTCGCTACTGAGACGGTGGCGCGCCAGCTCGAATACCATCCTGTGCACGCTGGCCGACCGGTGGGACTCACCGTGGCTGAGGCACTGGGTGCAGCTGCATGTCCCCCTATGTCTTTACACCTAGACCTATATTTATATTAATACTAACCCTAGAATTAAGTAATATGTTACTAACAATTTATGGACTTTATCCGAAATATTTTTTTTTGAATTGAATTGAATTTGTATTTCAAATACCTGTTATTGAAATACTGCCCAACCCTGGCATTAATACACTGGACTTGATCGGTGACGTAAGAACGTGTAGCTACCGTCCAGGCTGCGCTCGAGGCGCGACACCGGGGACACCGCTTGCGCAGTCCATCGAGTCTTGTCTCTTCAAACTCCTCGCCCTCCCTGAACGTGACGACGCTGGACTTGATCGGTGACGTAACGAAGAAAGTGTAACTGCCGTCCGGGCTTCGCTCGAGGCGCGACACCGGGGACGCCACTTGCGTAGCCTTGCGAGATAGGAAGCCGATCTCTGTAATGAGGGTTTTTATATAGTTACCTTGACTCCATCGAGTCTTGTCTCTTCAAACTCCTCACCCTCCCTGAACGTGACGATTGTAGACTTGATCGGTGACGTAACGAAGAAAGTGTAACTGCCGTCCGGGCTTCGCTCGAGGCGCGACACCGGGGACGCCGCTTGCGTAGCCTTGCAAGATAGGAAGCCGATCTCTGTAATAAGGGTTTTTATATAGTTACCTTGACTCCATCGAGTCTTGTCTCTTCAAACTCCTCACCCTCCCTGAACGTGACGACGCTGGACTTGATCGGTGACGTAACGAAGAAAGTGTAACTGCCATCCGGGCTTCGCTCGAGGCGCGACACCGGGGACGCCGCTTGCGTAGCCTTGCGAGATAGGAAGCCGATCTCTGTAATGAGGGTTTTTATATAGTTACCTTGACTCCATCGAGTCTTGTCTCTTCAATATCCTCGCCCTCCCTGAACGTGACGACGCTGGACTTGATCGGTGACGTAACGAAGAAAGTGTAACTGCCGTCCGGGCTTCGCTCGAGGCGCGACACCGGGGACGCCGCTTGCGTAGCCATGCGAGATAGGAAGCCGATCTCTGTAATTAGGGTTTTTATATAGTTACCTTGACTCCATCGAGTCTTGTCTCTTCAAACTCCTCACCCTCCCTGAACGTGACGATTGTAGACTTGATCGGTGACGTAACGAAGAACGTGTAGCTGCCATCCGGACTCCGCTGGAGGCGCGACACCGGGGACGCCGCTTGCGCAGCCTTGCGAGACAGGAAGCCGATCTCTGTAATGAGAGTTTTTCATACTAAGATACTGTCTGTCTTTGTGTTAGTGAATGTGTGTGAGTGTGTGTTAAAAACCGTTAATTTACCGAAACACAAATTGTTATTAAAATACTACATTTTAACGATTGTTAATGCTTCATCGTCATGATTATACCTCAACAACTCTCCTGTTATCATGTAAAAATGTTAATTGAATAAACTTGTTAGCGTATACCTCATGTAGGATCAAAGTAATGCAATAGTTTGCAGAAGCTTCTTAAAATATAAACACGTTCCCTGTTCTGTTCTATAAAATATGAATAATTATCGAATTTGAATAAGTACAAAAGAGACGCCTTATTTAACATATTTTAGAGGTCATTACAATCCAAAGAAATACCTCTCTTCGTCTTACTGGGAGAGAGAAAGCCAAAAGCAAGGAACAGAGGTGTGGTGGTGCTTTTCTTCAATAAGGGTGACACTGACAATACCCTGCTGAAGAACTACCATCCCATCTGACTTCTGAGCCATGTCTATAAACTGTTTTCGAGAGTCATTACAAATCGTCTCGTACGCAGGCTAGATGACTTCAAGCCTCCTGGACTAGTCGGTTCCCGGAGAGGCTTTGGCACCGTAGACCACATCCATAGGCTCCATCAGGTTATACAGAAGACTGAGGAGTATAACATGCCCCTCTGCTTAGCGTTCGTGAACCACGAGAAAGCCTTCGATTTGATCGAAACCTGGGCTGTACTAGTCTCTCCAGCGGTGTCAAGTTAACTACCGCTATATCGAAGTATTGAAGTGTTAGTACGAAAACGCCACTGTGTCAGTCCGACTACAAGATTTGAACGCGAAACCTATTCTGCTGCAGCGGGGAGTCAGTCAACATACATACATACCATCACGCCTTTATCCCTAAAAGGGGTAGGCAGAGCACATGAAACTTGTGTTCCAGTGCCACTTTTAGCATAAATGTGGGTATAAAAGATCAACAAAAAGTGATGTTGCAGTGATAGGTTGCTAGCCCATCGCCCACAACACACTTCAACCCTGTTCCCTTAGTCGACTCTTACGACACCCACGGGAAAACGGGGGGTGGTGCTATTCTAACCCGACACCACACGGGGGAGTCAGTCAAGGAGATGTTATTTCTCCAAAACTTTTCACCGCTGCACTGGAGGATTTTTTCAAGACTCTGGACTGGAGAAGGCAGACTTCAACGACGAGTACATTATTAGAATTCTTACATTTATTTTTATTACACCTTTAGATTTCTGACGATTTAGTAGTCTTGGCTGAGACCATAGAGGACTTTAGTACGATGCTCAATGACATCAGTAAAGCTTCCGAGCGAGTCGGTCTAAAGATGAACATGGATAAGACGAAGATCATGTCAAATGCCCATGTAGTGCCAACTCCCATTACAATCGGACGTTTTACGTTCAGAGTAGACGATTATATATACCTATGACAGACTGTCCAGTTCAAGTCCTGTTGGCTTGGTTTGACCAGTGTGTGTTGCCAGTGATGACATAATATATGGCACCTGAAATATAGTCGCTCACAAGGTAACAGATATAGCCCTCTGAATCGCTAATATTAAGTGGCAGTGGGCGGGGCACATTGCACGTAGAAACGATGGCCGTTGGGGCGGAAAGGTTCTCGAGTGGCGACCACGTACCGGAAGGCGCGGCGTGGGTAGGCCCCCCACAAGGTGGACTGATGACCTGGTAAAGGTCGCGAGAGTCCGCTGGATGCGGGTGGCGCAGGACCGGCCATTATGGCACTCTTTGAGGGAGGCCTATGTCCAGCAGTGGACGTCTTTCAGCTGATATGATGATGATGATGACATAATTAAGGACATAAATATCTGTACACGCCTCTATGACATTGAAAATAGAGTCCTGTACAGATATTATTTTAATATCCCTGACTGTACACGGGGTCTGAAGTATTAAATTACATGTAAAACTTACTTCTACTTCAACTACACTTTACCACATCAGCGCTCCATATTAGGTAACCAAACTTAGGTACGTAACCAAATTAAGGCACTATAGTATCATGGTCTTCTCTCCCTCTCGCTGAGCATAAGCGTGAGCGAGATGGAAGTGCGTGTTTGGAAGCGCGGATATCATGTTTTTTAATTTTATTTTTTTGTGCGTTTAAATAAATAAATAAGTAATCACTAAGTTCCCTCAAACATGATATTGCCGATTTTTAGAACCAATGTTAATATGTTTAGCTATCGTGCATAATTTGCTACGAATGTTTTAAGTGAATTTTAATATGTTTTAGACCTATGTTCGCGATTTTTTTCTATCGAGCGAAAATTGCTTAATCGTGTTTCGAATCACTGATTTCCCTGCAGAAAAGCCTCAAGATTACTATATGTATTTTTTTGAAACCATATTATTATAAACAGACGCATTATATTGTTTCAAAAACTATGTTCGCTTCACTTCGCTGAACCTATAGCACGTTAAGCCCTGAAGATGTAATTTGTTGATTGTAATTTTTTTATAGTTCGCTTCAAGGTAAACTTGCTCAACTTGGTATAAATTACAAAGTGGCCTTCGTTGTAATAAGTTAATAACCGTTGCAACGTTTACACAATTAATACAGAGCTATAAGTACCGTACGAGTAAAATAAATTAACACTACAACGGATTAAAGCGCCCTATAGTTAGGTACACTCGGTCGATGTAGGTACATAACTCATTGTACGTGCGCCAGATAGATCTAAATGTCACTTTTTGTACGGGAAAATGACAGTTGAATCTGTCCTAACGCTCGTTCACAAATGTTAGAAATTATATAGTTAATACGCAGTGGTAATCATTAATTTGTATAAATGAGTATGTGTTATGACCTAAAACTTGGATTAAAGCAAGACTGACAGTTGGAAGCGCTCGACCAATCAGAGACCGTCAGGTGTTACTGCGGCTCTCTGATTGGTCGACAATAATGGAGGGAAAAGTAACGCCATTGGAGTGGCGACGTGGTCCCAAGAGGGATTTTGCGGAGTCAGTCTTGATTTAGCCAGGGAGAAGTCAAATACTATTTGTAATGTATTGTGTGTTAGTCAATACTATTCATTAATACTGTGTCTTAATGGTAAGTTAACACAGTGAAGGATCAATATAATCAGTAAGTAATTCAATCACTATGTTTGTTTCATTTGAATTTCACCTTCCGCGACTTCGTATGCACTCTCAAGTCGATGATATTTGTTCCTTAATCGAATAAAGCAGCCAATTGCGCTTACATCTCAGAAGTTGGATAAGAAAAGGACCTTAAAAGTACTAAGCTCACTACTATTTTTTTTCCTCCTTTTGTTTAAACTTACCACTAAGCCCACGTAAACTTGTTTTTGTTCCTATAATCAGAGCGTATGCTGCTAGTTCGTTTCTTTGTAAAATAATATCAAAGGTTAAAGCTTTAAATACCGCGGTAAGAGTCATTCAACAGCTAGAATTGCTAAAATGTTAGGTCACATGGTTCAAAGCAGGGTGATGTATGATTGCGACGCATTATTCCACTTCGACTTTTAATCCACTTGAGCGTGTATTTATTGTTGCTAATAAAATAATGTACAGCTACTGAGTGCGTTGACAAGGTTGGCTTCAGGATTGACGCCCTTTATCCGGGTTTATACAGGTACCAGTAGTAGTAGGTCTTATTTATTAAACAATAATATTTATTAAATTTATATGATAATGTAGCTGTTGTTGAATGCGTATTGGTGTTTAAATAAAACTCTGGTCGGAATACATTTTTATTTGTTCCTTTTTTTTTTACTAAAAATACAAAATATTTCTGGAGCTATACTTGCATCTTGTGTCGCTTAATAGTTTTACTGTACCCTTCATCAGTGACTTCGCGAACAAATTATACGTTTCAGGATATAACAGAAGAAGCAGCTCGTGGAAGGGAACTTTATATCCCCACGAGTCCCACAAAGGATACATCGAGTTATCGACGGTTGCGCAGCACGCCCCGACGCCGCGCCAGGCGAGCAGTCAGACGGCGCGGCGCTTGCGCGGTCGCTCCAGTCGGCCCTCGCGGGGGCGCGTCAGCCGCTGCTCTGGAGCAGGAGGCGCAGTCAGCGGTCGCGCGGCTAGCGGGCAGCGTAGCCACGCGGGCAGCCAGCGGGCGCGCAGACGGGCAGTGCAGCCACGCGGGCGGTCAGCGGGCAGCGCAGCCACGCGGGCGGCCAGCGGACAGCGCGGGCAGTCAGCGGGCAGCGCAGCCACGCGGGCAGCCAGCGGGCGCGCAGACGGGCAGCGTAGCCACGCGGGCGGTCAACGGGCCGCGCAGCCACGCAGGTAGCCAGCGGACAGCGCGGCCACGCGGGCAGCCAGCGGACAGCGCGGCCACGCGAGCAGCCAGCGGACAGCGCAGCCACGCGGGCAGCCAGCGGACATCGCAGCCACGCGGGCAGCCAGCGGACAGCGCAGCCACGCGGGCAGCCAGCGGACATCGCAGCCATGCGGGCGGCCAGCGGACAGCGCAGCCACGCGGGCGGCCAGTGGACATCGCAGCCAAGCGGGCGGCCAGTGGACATCGCAGCCATGCGGGTGGCCAGCGGACAGCGCAGCCACGCGGGCGGCCAGTGGACATCGCAGCCAAGCGGGCGGCCAGTGGACATCGCAGCCAAGCGGGCGGCCAGTGGACATCGCAGCCAAGCGGGCGGCCAGCGGACATCGCAGCCATGCGGGCGGCCAGTGGACATCGCAGCCAAGCGGGCGGCCAGCGGACAGCGCAGCCACGCGGGCAGCCAGCGGACATCGCAGCCATGCGGGCGGCCAGCGGACAGCGCAGCCACGCGGGCAGCCAGCGGGTGCGCAGACGGGCAGCGCAGCCACGCGGGCGGCCAGCGGACAGCGCAGCCACGCGGGAAGCCAGCGGACAGTGCAGCCACGTCGGGCAGCCAGCGGGTGCGCAGACGGGCAGCGCAGCCACGCGGGCGGCCAGCGGACAGCGCAGCCACGCGGGCAGCCAGCGGGTGCGCAGACGGGCAGCGCAGCCACGCGGGCGGCCAGCGGACAGCGCAGCCACGCGGGAAGCCAGCGGACAGTGCAGCCACGTCGGGCAGCCGGCGGGCATGCAGCCGGGCCGCCAGTGGGCAGCGCGGTCATAGTGAACGACGCACCAGGGACATCTCGGTGAGCCTTCTCATAATACTAACATATAAGTAGATCTTGTATCGGTTTAGAGACTATTAAATTGACCATAATATAGGGAAGTTAGGTATGAATAATATTGTACCTGGATTCGACCCATGTAAGAGGAAATAGACTTTGACTATGTGGTTGCATAAGGTAAACGAATGCACCAGTATTTACGGCCGGGTCGAAAAACGGATCGTACAATTTCCCTTGCCAAAGTTAAAAGGTACGAGGGTCGACCATCTGTTGTCTTTCCATTTTCATCTTGCTAAAAGAGCTAGGTTTTCTAATCCGCTTAAAGAGTGTTATTATGAAAAGTTAGTTTTGATAAATAGATGTGTGTATTGTTGGCAAACGTGCAGTAGAATGCATTTTGCATGGACTTGATGATCGTTCTGCTAGGCTTGTTGCGGAAGCAGCCCAATATGTGACAATTCTAATAAATCGCTAACGTATGCGAGTAATGTTAGAAATATAAAGACAAATACAGAGCGTAAGTTTGTTAAGAACTTACTACCAAGAGCATGTAGACAGTCAGGCACGTACACATTCAAAGATTATTCGTTGCTGTAAATGTAGGAAAGATGGCCACGTCACATCACAGTTCAGATATTATTGAAATTTAGAATGTACGCAACCATTAAAGAAATGTGGTCGATGCTCAAGAATAAGTCACGATACTGGGCAGTGTTATGCCAAACTTCCTCAATGTCAAGACTACAATATGTATTGCGGCATTTAATGATCCAGTGGGTCGATCACGTAACTTTTCTTACGCGCGTCTGTAAGGTCTAAATGTCAATTTTATATGGAAAAATGACAGTTAGATTGTGATTTTACTGTCAGACGCGCGTACAATGCGTTGCGTGATTGACCTACTCTGGTCTTCCTCGTCAGTCTCCTCCGGTTAAGCTCTGTCCGCAATTCTAATGACAAATATTTTAAAACAGCGTTTGTGAATACGGTCCTTTACGTCCTGTTGTCTCCCGGTGCCGCGAATTCACGGCATCCTCCCGTCAATGGAATTTATATTCAATTTAAATTAGAACAGAGTTGCATTTGTTTTGCATCATTCGATTTTAGAAAAAGAACAAAGTCTACTCTAGTCCGTATTTTGATTTGATTTAAATTTAACTGCCTATTTTCCTGGTATGGCGGGATACCTCAGGTTGGTGTCGGAGGTTATGAAGCTATTTAATAATTATAACTAATGGAATCAATATAACTAGTAATCTTCCCTTACTCTTGAGGATTCGGTAACTTTGTAGTACAACGTATACCTATAGATATAACACTTTAAACACTCGCGCTTTGTACACATATTTAAATTATTGTTTTTCACGGTTTTAACGCGATATTTATTTACCTTTATTTCTGACCTTTCTACACGGGTTTCACCGGTCATGGTCGACCCAGCAAGTTGTCAACGGAGATATGGGTGTATAGTATTTTACTACCCTCCAACATTCGATAAAAATATAATAGATGCCGTCCTAGCGTATGCCCGAAATAAGCAAGTTGTCAACGGAGATATGGGTGTATAGTATTTTACTACCCTCCAAAATTCGATAAAAATATAATAGATGCCGTCCTAGCGTATGCCCGAAATAGATAGTGGTGAATTTACCTTAATAGATTGGGAAGTATCAGAAGACTCATTATTGACGTCTAATGTCATTTGTGATTTGGTGGTGTTATATCGGTGACGGCTATCCCAATAATGTATTGTTTTCCTCTGGGTTGGAAGGTCAGATGGCAGTCAATCATAATCATAATCATAAATCATTTATTCAGTCACACACTAACTATAAAGAAATAAAAGTCACTTTCGTAAAACTAGTGCCTATGCCAAATCTTGGGATTAGGTGTCAAAGCGAACCCCGGGCTCCTTTAGGGGCATAACCGGGAATAACGCTAGAAGGATAATGTACAATATTTTGACAGATGTGGTGGCAAACAGCAAAGATTCCGTATGCGCGGGGAGGGACGGAAAATGTGACATTGTATCTCGTTCCCAATTGCGGTATTGTCTATGCATGCATACTTGTCACTCATGCGTGTAGGTATGTGTGGGCGAGTCTCTCTATTCTATTCTACCTCTATGGGTACAAATCATTATACATAGATGACGTTGAAGCTAAATAGGACTTGTTAATTTTACCCAAAGATGTTATGCCATTTAAATTGTTGATAGGATAAACCTATACAGAACAACCTCACACCGTTATACAAAAGATCAGTCATCACTTGGATACACTCTAATTTGATCAATTAGCGACCATTAGTAACAAGTTCAAAATAACATTGCGATCGTGATTTAGAAATTTTCGATCCTACCTTTATAGGGGTGCGTCCAGAACCCATAAGTATTCAAAGGGGAGATTTTTGTGGGAGTAGGACATATTGTAGCTGTTTGCTCTCCTCGTAATATCTGCTTATTGAAGAATGAGTCTTTGATTTATCGCGATCGTGTAGCTCGGGAGGAAAGTAGATTCCGAACAAATTGGTATTCCTGACATATCTGAGGCTGATTCAGGATATGAAGAAAACCTTTCATCTCGGGATAAAGAAGGACTTTTAAAATTTTTAAATAAATAAAGAGCATTGTACCTATCTAAATATTCTAAATACATAATAAAACTTGGAATTCAATTTTTACATTAAATATTATTCATATATTATTTAAATTAAATTACAATTATACCTAATTATTTCACTATATTGAATTCACGTTACCTTTTGTCTAAAATGCGCTTTTGAAAGGGTGCAATGCTTATATACTGGTTCTTAAAGACTCTTACACTAAAAACGCTTACCTGAAGCCTGTTAGGAACATCGATTAATTCAATTTTTCAATTCAATTCAAATAATTTATTTCGGAACATTGTCCATAGTTGTTAGTAAGATTAATGTATTCCGAAAATATTTTGGGTATTTTTTTTGCGTCCCTCGGTGAATCATATATATCTTTCACTAGTGAGATCTTTGGGAAGTTTTGTGCGATAGGAATACTAAATATTACTGTATTGAACGCTGTATCCACACCCAGGGTCACGGGCAAGTAGAACGATATAATATAAATTTGGTGGACGGTTTGACAGCCAATAGCATTGGCACGGTTGAGACCAAATGCTTGATGTGCAATGAAGATTGTACATACTTACTACTTTAAATTCAAGGGCTTAATCGCACCCCCTCTGAGGCGCTATTTGGCACCAAATAAATAATTGGTTAATGGCACCTAGTGAAAGTCGCATTCTTCCAGAGTTAAGTATGTACCGATGTTACTAGCGCTGATCGTAAATGTGTAGATGAAATGAGAGAAGACATAAATGCGCCCGTTAAAGCTTCACACGAAGCTCAGATATTGTCCTATGCTGCAAAACGTTGCAGTCCTAAAAGTTCGAGGTAGGATATTTAGTACGTGTCAAAAAACAAATCCCAGCGACTGAAAATAATAAAAAGCTATATATTTACTTAAGTTCTAAGGTCCATATGGACTAATTAAAATATACGATGTTCATAGGTAGCAGATTGTTGACACTCAGATGATGAAAAATGGTTATAGACGCTATTCCTCTGTAGTAGCAGTTACTTTGATAAAATCAAGCCTAGGGTGAATTATTTCAGACCTCCATAATGAAAGGCTACTAATTAATTAGTGTGATATACAAAATTTTATATATGGACCGGCAATGCAGAGGTCACAAGTTCGAGTCTTGTATTGGGCTTCAGACGATGATGGTGTACATTGTCCATTATATTTGTTATCTGTGTCATATCGTGTTCTCGTCTCTCTTCTTTTCTTTGTTTTATAAATATTTTAAACCTTAAGTTCAAAATTGATGTTAATGTTAAAAAAAAAATAATGCACTAGTGCAATTGTATTTCGAACATTTTGACAGCTAATGACAAGTTTACTATGGACCGCCGCGGCCAGACCGCGCCAGTAGCAGTTAATAAATGAAAATCATCTTATACCCATATTTTCAGTTTTCTGGCCATGTAATAATTGCCTGTTGATTACAATCATCTTTAACCCATTTATTTCAGTGTTAAGGCCATGAAATAATGCATGTTTATAAAATTCATCTTTAATCCATTTATTTCAGTGTTCAGGCCATGAAATAATGCCTGTTTTTGAAAGTTATCATTAACCCATTTATTTCAGTGTCCAGGCCATGGAATAATGCCTGTTTATAAAAATCATCTTTAATCCATTTATTTCAGTGTTCAGGCCATGAAATAATGCCTATTTTTGAAAGTAATCACTAACCCATTTATTCCAGTGTCCAGGACCATACATAATACATCACTCGCACTGGCCATGAAATAATGCCCGTATGCGAATACATAATACATCACTCGCACTGGCCATGAAATAATGCCCGTATGCGAATACATAATACATCACTCGCACTGGCCATGAAATAATGCCCGTATGCGAATACATAATACATCACTCGCACTGGCCATGAAATAATGCCCGTATGCGAATACATAATACATCACTCGCACTGGCCATGAAATAATGCCCGTATGCGAATACATAATACACCACTCGCACTGGCCATGAAATAATGCCCGTATGCGAATACATGACACATCACTCGCACTGGCCATGAAATAATGCCCGTATGCGAATACATAATACATCACTCGCACTGGCCATGAAATAATGCCCGTATGCGAATACATGATACATCACTCGCACTGGCCATGAAATAATGCCCGTATGCGAATACATAATACATCACACTATTGTCTTAGGTTTAGTACCTGTAAAGATAGTTGTAAGTGTGGAAATAAATAAAATAATAAAATAATAAAAAAATAATAATAATTACTAAGTAGTTTACTCTTACAGGCCGTGATATAATGTCTACCTACTTGCAAATCAGTAAATCAAATCCATAGAGTACACTCTAGATTGTTTATTGTGATTCATATCGTTATGTTATTAATGAAATAAGTTGTAAACATGAAATAATGATAATCGCAGATGTATAATGCTACAGCTGGTCCATGTGTATGATATATTAATACAAAATCCAACATATTTTGACAATGTGTAGCAAATGTATTCCATTACACGGTTATAAACTCGTACGTATTATTTATTCTTATTTGTTAGTTAATATTACGATTTGATGTACGAGGTCGTTACATCTATTTTGGATGGCCGACTGTTAGAAATTATATAGTTAATACGCAGTGGTAATCATTAATTTGTATAAATGAGTATGTGTTATGACCTAAAACTTGGATTAAAGCAAGACTGACAGTTGGAAGCGCTCGACCAATCAGAGACCGTCAGGTGTTACTGCGGCTCTCTGATTGGTCGACAATAATGGAGGGAAAAGTAACGCCATTGGAGTGGCGACGTGGTCCCAAGAGGGATTTTGCGGAGTCAGTCTTGATTTAGCCAGGGAGAAGTCAAATACTATTTGTAATGTATTGTGTGTTAGTCAATACTATTCATTAATACTGTGTCTTAATGGTAAGTTAACACAGTGAAGGATCAATATAATCAGTAAGTAATTCAATCACTATGTTTGTTTCATTTGAATTTCACCTTCCGCGACTTCGTATGCACTCTCAAGTCGATGATATTTGTTCCTTAATCGAATAAAGCAGCCAATTGCGCTTACACAAAGGTACGTGTTTTACCCCTCTGGATCAAAGTAATCATAAATTGTACTCGTTGAAAACTCTAAAGCATCTATATCCATATTATAAAAAGTCATTGCGGTTGTATAAGTTTAAATGTAGGGGGCGATCTCCAGAACCACCTATTGTTTTAGTTACTAAGTAATTATTACGGGAAGCCAAGACGGTTTTAGGTTAAAACTAGTGTATTTCTCCATGTTCCCAAAAGTATTCTGGCGATTGCAATCAACTAATTAAGTTAATGCGATGCAGGATGCGGGTGGCGCAGGACCGGTCACTTTTGGCACTCGTTGGGGGAGGCCTATGTCCAGCAGTGGACGTCTTTCGGCTGATATGATGATGATAATGATGATGATCAATTAAGTTAATACTCAAATAATATAGGAGTACGCTCGGCGCATGTTTGTAATAAACATAATTTGGTATGTTAACTTTAAAATGGGAGACAGGCATGTCGGTACTACGAGTAAAAGGTTAATAGGTTAATACATATTCACAAAAGGAATTATCTACCTCATAAATATGTACAAACTTTTGTTTTGTTTCAATATATTATGTTAATTAATAAATCAATCCTAATGTAAGTACCTACTTAGTGTACAGTCTTTGGCATCAATATATTATGATGGAACAAAGGCCGCAAAAATATCTGATGACCACTCTAAATTGTTAGAGCCGTTAGAGCGTGTCAGATATTTATGTGTATCTTCTTCTTTAGTACAATTAAAAGTCACTGGTTACGGTAAGAACAAATGAGTAAGTCAATTAGATATAACTATACTCGTATGATATACCAACACGCCTCCCAAAGACCACCTGTGGCCGCACATAAATACATCGCATCATAAATAATCATCGTCTGATCTGTGAAAGCACATGAACACTCGTGTAAATGATACCAAATTGTTACACTTTAGATGCGTCCTATGAAAACGCATCAAAAGTGATTATGGAAAGAGCTCACCCTGGTTTTCCTCCAAATCAACCATTACAAAACCGCACTTAACTGTTCGTTCCCAATATAGCCGTGAGGAATGCCGCCAATTGTTTTAATCATGGTTCCTTGTTGGTGTTGCTACATAAAATAAATCGGCTGTTTGAGACATAATTATAAACATCAATGTAAATTCTATCGTGAATCATGACCATTCACGACAGTGAAAGCGAGTGTGCGGATCGGAAACGACGAACAAAAATGGCACCCATAAAATATTTTTAGGCGATGCATAGTTTTAAAGCGTTCAATATTCTTCCCTAACACCAATCAAATAAAGCTATTTAAATATGCATGCAATGAAGACTTATTATTCTAAAGTTACGGGAGAAAATCGAAAGGATTAAAAGTGACTTTTAAGCATCCACTGGAAGTATGAAAAAGCTATAAAAAAAAACAGGCAAATACCCATATTTTGACTTTAATAATTGACAAATAGAACGATCGACATAAACCATTACTTGTCGGAGAATCGAAGCTGGTTGCGCGATGGTGGCGTGTATGGACACGCCACCATCGCGCCACCGAACGCAAGCCTGACGTCATCAGTAGTCAAGCGATTGGATGCGGCCGTCGGAGCGCAGGGCATTCTACTGCCAGAGCACGACGAGCGGACGTGTCTGTTCGATCGTACCTAAATTTATTTGTGCTTGGCTTGAATATTGTGGTGATTAATATAGTGACATTCATTAAATCAATATGGCTATTTTACTGCTGCTTGAGGTTACCCATGATGTCTGAACCTGATGAAAGGGCTCGCCCACTAAGCCCCCGGTCTCAATCCTACGCCGTCATACCTAATATTACATATTTGCGACACTGGGCAAAGATCATTACTTTCGGTACCTACAATGCCTCGAGGGCCTTTTTTAGGGTTCCGTAGCCAAATGGCAAAAAACGGAACCCTTATGGATTCGTCATGTCTGTCTGTCTGTCCGTCCGTATGTCACTGTTCATAAACTGTTGAAACTTGGTAAGTAGATGAACCTATTCTGTGAACCGCATTAAGATTTTCACACAAAACTAGAAAAAAATCTATAAATTTTGGGGGCTCCCCATACTTAGAACTGAAACTCAATTTTTTTTTCATTGGAGTGTGGGGGTATCTATGGTTAGGTCTTACAAAATTATTTTGAGGTTTCTAATATAATTTTTTTCTAAACTGAATAGTTTGCGCGAGAGTCACTTCCAAAGTAGTAAAATGTGTGTCCCTGTAACTTCTCAAATAAGAGAATGATAAAACTAATGACATACATTACCATGCAAACTTCCACCGAAACTTGGTTTGAACGAGATATAGTAAGTAGTTTGTTTTTAATACGTCATAAATCGTAAACCGCAATTTATTTTACGGAACCCTTCATGGGCGAGTCCAACTCGCACTTGGCTGCTTTTTTAGATTTAACTTCATTTGGTTAATGTTAATTATACTCTTTAGAAGTTAAACATTACTATAAGATCAAATGTAATACTTATTTAATTACCTCTATGATTAAGCCCCGTTTAGTAAAGATAATGTGTGAGACAGGCTGTCCAGTTAGGTAGGTCCAACTTTGAGAAAGAGGTCAATCGTCGAGTCCGACTCGGCTGGGCAGCATTCGGGAAGCTACGGCACATCTTTTCGTCCAATATTCCGCAGTGTCTCAAGATGAGAGTCTTTGACCAGTGTGTGTTGCCAGTGATGACATATGGCACGGAAACGTAGTCGCTTACTATGGGCCTCATAAGAAGGCTCAAAGTCACTCAAAGGGCAATGGAGAGGGCTATGCTGGGAGTTTCTCTGCGCGATCGCATCAGAAATGAGGCTATCCGCAGCAGAACCACGGTAACCGATATAGCCCTCCGAATTGCTAAACTTAAGTGGCAGTGGGCGTGGCACATTGCACGTAGAACCGATGGCCGTTGGGGCGGAAAGGTTCTCGAGTGGCGACCACGTACCGGAAGGCGCGGCATGGGTAGGCCTCCCGCAAGGTGGACTGATGACCTGGTAAAGGTCGCGGGAGTCCGCTGGATGCGGGTGGCCCAGGACCGGCCATTGTGGCACTCTTTGGGGGAGGCCTATGTCCAGCAGTGGACGTCTTTCGGCTGATATGATGATCATGATGAATGTGTGAGAATCGTAAAAAAACCATTACCTACCTACCTATTATTATGAACAATCAAGTGCAAAAATATGTATCGAATGAATACTTTCATAAATATATACCGATACCTTTATTAGCCAACATAAGGGCCATGACCATGAGACATACTTTTGAGAAAATAGTATGCATCCATATTTTTGCACTGGACTGTACTTACATGTTTTTATAAATATTAATGAATGAAAATTAAAGTGAAACTCACCAATGAATTTGAGGTATTCCTCAAAGTTATCCGAGGAGACCAATTTATATTTTTTCCCAAGGAATTCTTCCATTGTGACCGGCTCAGCACGTCGGCGGCTCAAGGCAACTTGTCCGAGACTGGTTGCGTATAATTGTGTATAAAGACACTTTACTTTACATTCACCTTTTTGACACGAACTTGTATTAATCCACTTGTGCATGGTTGATTACATACATTATTGCATATTTTATATGTATCGCCGTAAAATTGTACGAAATGTTGGTTCATAATCTAACTAATTAGATTGTAAACAAACAGCTTAGGTTAGTTTTTGTAATTTTAGAACATAGATCTATTCAAAAGTTTCTCTGGACCTTTTACAAATCGAAAACGAGTTTTAATTTATTTTGTACTTAGATCTATTCAAAAGTTTCCAAAAATACAGAACTTACTAGACCTTTTTCAAATCGAAAACGAGTTTTAATTTATTTTGTACTTAGATCTATTCAAAAGTTTCCAAAAATACAGAACTTACTAGACCTTTTTCAAATCGAAAACGAGTTTTAATTTATTTTGTACTTAGATCTATTCAAAAGTTTCCAAAAATACAGAACTTACTAGACCTTTTTCAAATCGAAAACGAGTTTTAATTTATTTTGTACTTAGATCTATTCAAAAGTTTCCAAAAATACAGAACTTACTAGACCTTTTTCAAATCGAAAACGAGTTTTAATTTATTTTGTACTTAGATCTATTCAAAAGTTTCCAAAAATACAGAACTTACTAGACCTTTTTCAAATCGAAAACGAGTTTTAATTTATTTTGTACTTAGATCTATTCAAAAGTTTCCAAAAATACAGAACTTACTAGACCTTTTTCAAATCGAAAACGAGTTTTAATTTATTTTGTACTTAGATCTATTCAAAAGTTTCCAAAAATACAGAACTTACTAGACCTTTTTCAAATCGAAAACGAGTTTTAATTTATTTTGTACTTAGATCTATTCAAAAGTTTCCAAAAATACAGAACTTACTAGACCTTTTTCAAATCGAAAACGAGTTTTAATTTATTTTGTACCAGCTTCTGCCCGCGACTTCGTACTTGTATAAATTATAGCTTATATGTTAAAATAATAAAAATACATGTTATTTTTATGTCTATAAGCATATACTATTGGATAATTTGTTAAAAAATATATATTTTTGTACACTACGTCGGTGGCAAAAAACTTATAATAAGTGATTACCGTAGCCTTTGGACGCTTGCAACTCCATAGTTTATGCGTAGGTATATCGGTTCAAATTCTCTTTCAATCAAAATACCCTCACACACAAACGTCGTCATCGTCAATAATATTAGTTAATTTTACTTAAACTTTATTGCAAAAGCTGGACCTAATGCCACAAAGCATTATCTGTCAGTCAACCTTAAATCAAAGGAGATAATATTTGGTGGGAAGTATTATTTTGCTATAGATACCCACTCATATAAATTTTCATTGAAATTCGAACGATAACAGTGGCATTGGCAACGATAACAGTGATAGTTAATAATAGATTATTAATTAATTATTAACTCTGTATTATTATGTTTATAATCACACAGACAAACTGTTCCGACAGTTTTGTGAGACCCAGTTAATGTATCCATGTTTATATACTCTGTTTATTAAATTAATGTAATAATAATAAAGTGCAGAATGGTGAAAAAATATTCATGAGCGTATAACCTGCCATTGTTATTTTTTTTATTATTTTATATTTGACCTTAGGCTCAAAACTTTTCAATTCGCCTACGTACTTAAATCAACTTTACAAACTATTGGCTTTTATATGACTCCCACCCACCAATATAGTCCAAGCAAAAATAAAATCTAAGACTTTTTCAAAATCCGAACAAATCTTTTTTGTCTTCGGAAAGAAAATCATAAGTGACAAATCAAGTACGGAACCATCATGTCGTTTCCTATAAGTAACCTTGACAACCCATAATTAGTTCTCCATTTTCTTTTTACTTGATTGATTAAATAATTAGATGCAAAAACTATAAAAACAGGTTAAGTATCCATAGGAATATAAGCAGACTGCTTCACAAAACTATTGTGGTTCATTTTTATTTCGTGATTTTTAGTTTCAAATGTGGCAAGTTGAGTCAGTCAAACAGTTTTCGGTGAAGGAAAACATCGTGAAAAAACCGATCTACTCCAACAAGATCTAGTTTTTGAAGTGGATACTTCTTTCCTCGCGTTCTTGTATAGGGGTACACAAAGAGGGGGTACAGTTCAAAATGTATCACGTGACTTCCGGAATAACTTTTTGTAGAGAAGCCTGGCCCCGAAGCATGGATGGCGATATCACGCGATAAGTGACAGGATAGGCGCGTCGTCTCGTTCTATCGAACGGTGTCAGCCAGGGACGGATAGTCTATCCTGTCACTTATCGCGTGATAAGGCCCCATCCATGCTACGGGGCCTGATCTGATTTCAAATAATTGTTTGTTACATGTTTTAATCCATCTTTATTTGCCATTATTGTAAATCACAAAATTTTATTTAGTTTATATGGTGGACATGAAAATAATGCTGAAATGACCGCCATTTTCAATGTATCGCGAGTCAAATGAGCTACGTCAGTTAAGGTGGTTCGATTGTCATACAAAGCGTTATTTGACATTCGCAGGCTAACAGCGTGTTATTTTAAGAAACTTATGTAACAAACTTTCATCAATTGGCTTCCCATTTGCGCCAAATTTCCCGTTTCCTAGAATAAACATGTATAAACTAGATTAATTTGAGAGAAATAGTTTTCCCAAAATATCACGTCCCAAACCAATTTCTCAAATTATTCTAGTTTATACAAGTTTATTCTAGGAAAGGGGGAATTTGGCGCAAATGTGAAGACAATTTATGAAAGTTTGTTACATAAGTTTCTTAAAATTTCACGCCGTTAGCCTGCGAATGTCAAATAACGTTTTGTATGGCAATCGAACCACCTTAATAAATATTTTTAGAGACTATGCAAAAAAATGAAATTGTTATAAAACGTATAATTTTCATTTTAAAGGTAAGGCTCCATTGAGGTATAATGTACTAACGCACTAGAGATGACACGCCGAACAAGAAGTTTGCGCTACGCGTTGCAGTCCATGGGCTGCATCGTCTCAGTGTATTCTATGACAAGTTACCCTCCCCCCGCATGCCCCCCGCCTTGCCGGCCGGCGCACAGATAATGTTCGGGTTGTCTTCTCTAGTACGTTAGTACATTATACCTCAGTGTAAGGCTCAAAACTTTTCAATTCATCCTTACTTCATTCAAAAGCTTTAAGGAAGTATTTTGATGTGTTCGTTTTTCGGCATCTTCTTCATTCGGCATATTTTTATTTCGGCACATTCGTGTTATACTCGTATACCCAAACAAGAATGACCCAAAACAGGAATATACCTGAATTTTCAGTAATTTTTGTGATCTTTCATCCTCACATGAATGAAAGGCATCTTGAGAATTACACCCGTTTTTAAACCTCCCGTTTTTATTCTTAATAAAAAAGGTTATGTATTGTGAATAATCAGAGTCAAAAAAATCATGATTTGTTTTTATTGTGAACATAAAGATTATAAAGGGTATTGAAAACAATATAATTACAGTTTTATGCACTGTTTGGAATTGCGTGGTCGTAGTTATATTCTGAATATAATGTCAGCTCTTAACAAAACACTTTTGGAATTTCATCCCACAACAATCGAAGATGTCAGAAAAGAGTTTGGTTTGGAAAAACAGGGTTCAATGGACCAGGCGATTGATATCCTACACGAATGGATTCAAAAACAGGAGCATTTCGTGAAAAAGGACTTTTGTACGTTTTTAGATAGTTTTATTCATCCGTCGGAGATTTTAAGGTTCTGTCAAAAATCAAACTGGTATATAGAGTTTTTACTACTATGTTGATAAAGTGAGAAAAGGTTACTAACATTGTTGACATATTAAGATTTAATTTTACCTGGCATTACATAACTGCAATGCTACAGAATAGGTAATAGTACTGCCATGCCCAATAAGAATGTACGAATCTTCTTTCCAGATAGAGCTTGGTTGTCAGTGACGACAGCCTTTGCTACATTTGTATGGTTCATCATCATCATCATCTGCATCATCATCATATCAGCCGAAAGACGTCCACTGCTGGACATAGGCCTCCCCCAAAGAGTGCCACAATGGCCGGTCCTGCGCCACCCGCATCCAGCGGACTCCCGCGACCTTTACCAGGTCATCAGTCCACGTGTACGTGGTCGCCACTCAAGAACCTTTCCGCCCCAACGGCCATCGGTTCTACTTGCAATGTGCCCCGCCAACTGCCACTTAAGTTTAGCGATTCGGAGGGCTATATCGGTCACCTTGGTTCTGCTGCGGATAGCCTCATTTCTGATGCGAACGCGCAGATAAACTCCCAGCATAGCCCTCTCCATCGCCCTTTGAGTGACTTTGAGCCTTCTTATGAGGCCCATAGTAAGCGACCACGTTTCCGTTTCCGTTCCATACCTATGGCATCACTGGCAACACACACTGATCAAAGACTCTCGTCTTGAGACACTGCGGAATATTGGACGAAAAGATGTGCCGTAGCTTCCCGAATGCTGCCCAGCCGAGTCGGACTCGACGATTGTATGGTTCACTAGAACTATATTCCTTGCTTTCCCGCTAAATTATTAGTGTGCAAATATGCGCAAAAAAAGTACACCTTATTGTGGTGAATGCGCAAGTGTATTTACGCAACACATTTTCATCTAATAATTGACCTACACTTACGGGATTAAAATGATGTACCTACTAAGTAGTAAAGTGTACTAGGAATTTAGAATAGTAACAACGCCTTATTAAATCGATTATTTTCACAATTACAGGCAGGGAGTATTTGGAACGTGTCATCATTTCCACAAAGGGTTCCGTGGAGCGTGCGAAAGTACGTGTGGACAAAATATGCACTTTGCGCACCGAGGCCCCAGAACTGTTCGCGAAAATTGATGTAAAACAAGATGCCCAAATTTTACGTCAGTCATAGTAAGTAATGTGATATTATTGTTCCTAGGTCACTAAGTGTCCTAGAATAGTACATTACTTACCTAGGGCGGTTAAACAAAGAACGTCTCAGATCGCAGGTATTTGACTGACATAAATATGCGCTCTGAGGCTTTCTTTATTACCGCCCGTGGTGAGTACAACATTTTACGTCTCTATCTGGCCAGGAAGTGGGGTTTTCCGCACGCATAGCGTGCGGTAATTCCTACTTTATGGCCAGGTATGACGTAAAACTATTTATAAGCTTGTTTCAACGATCAATATTTATTTATTTCCATTTCGTCGGGTGACAAGCAAAATTCATTAAGTAACAAATACCTACTTAAATCGAAAGTCGTATCTCGATATTGACTACGTACCGAGATACGAGGTTTTGAAGAGCAGTGACAGTTTTGGTAGTGACTTTTGCTTGTCACCCGACGATTTGATTATAAAAATGAGTTCTCGAAAACGATGAGATTAGCAACACTGGGATTTACGGGGCGATAGTTAATTAAGGCATTTAATCACGACATCTATGTCTCGTTCTCCTAAAACATTTTTACCAACTTTATTACCAACCGACCAACCGGTCATGCCAAGCGGTTGGGGGTTAGTATTTTTAGGGTTCTGTACCAAAAAGGTAAAAAAGGAACCCTTATGGTGCGACTCTGTCCGTCTGTTCGTCTGTTCGTCTGTCCGTCTGTCCGTCCATCCGTCTGTCACAACGTTAAATATCTCAGGAACTATTTATGCTATCTATTTGAAATTGGGAACAAATGTTAAGAAGGTTAAGACACGTGTATGAAGAATATAAATTTTAAATATACATTTTATTTTCTCTGTAAATGACGAATATGAGGGGGGTTAAAAATTCAGTCTAGTTAAAAAAAAAACGGACTATTTCAGTAATTTAATTGGTACAAAAATATTTCTACTAATTACTTAGCGCAATCTCAATTTTTTAGATTATTTGCTAAGCTTAGCTTATATCTAATTTCTAAGTTTAATCTAGATAAGTGTTCGCATAACAATGTTTATTTATTTATTTTCTATTATTTTACTTATTATACATGATCTTCTTCAGGGTAAATTTGATCTTCAGTTAATAGATCAAGTGGGGTCTCATATGAAAGGGCTTGATTAGCGCTTCCTAAATCCATTTTTTTATGATTGTTTAATTATGATTAAAAGTAACATAAATAATACAGAAAAAACAAAACGATACCTCTATCTAGCGTATTTTTTTTTATTTATCAAAAATAATTTCATAATTATGTTAGTAATTTGATTACTTTTGTTTTAAATTTTATGTATTCAAATTCCTATGAGATTATCGTTAACGTCCCTCCTTCCACATACAAAAATAATAATCGAAATCGGTAGGTACGTCAAAGAATTTAATTTCCTACCCACTTTGGACTTTGTCAAAGTGACGTAATCAATCAAAACGTAAGAGACTTCTTATGGTTTTATTTACAGTGTCACTTTGAAATAGTCCTAAATGGGTAGGAAATTAAATTCTTTGACTGTACGCGTAATAAAAAAATATCGCTGATAAACAAACATACTAGGTTGCAAGTTATTAGTACCAAAATGCAGATGGCGCTGTACAACGGTAACTTCTACTATGTGCTGTTAAGATTGTTCAAGCATGAATGGGGTCGTGACGTGTATGGTGTATGAACGTTTGTACGGATCCCTCAGTGCGCGAGTCAGACTCGCACTTGACCGGTTTTATTTTAACTTAGGCGACAACTTGGTTTGGCATATTATATTATGTTCCTGACGCGTAATCTGGCGGTCCAGTTCATGCATTTTTCCTACTACCCACCTCAATTGCAAAGATTAGTACCTATATGTATTACTTATTCCTTAGATATCAACCTATCACACCGTCTTCACCGTTGTCGGTTATTAGATATATTTTTACAATATTATGAAACGAGTCACTTACCTACTAGTCCTTTGAGGTCGAATGTCGCTCGACGTTTTTCGAATCGATTCGCGGTTCCTACTCATGAGCACACGCGTTGCGCGCACACTGCGTTACAGAGCATTGTTAGGACGTGATTCACCCATCTTCTTCCTTGCTCTATCCCGCATTAGGCAGGTCGGCTCTCCTAATTATTTTGCGCCACGGCACTCTGTCGAGGGTTGTCAGGTCGGGTAAATTATGCCTACTTGATAGTTTTGTGATGCTGGGGGGTAAACACGTAACGTTCCGAACGCGCGTCGGTACAGTTAGTTAGTTATACTGGGCGTTTTTCGCAAGTCGACATCCATTGTGCCTATTTTGCGTGAAACGGCGGTGTGGCGCTACTCTAACCACCCCAGCTCGTCTAAAAAGTTGGTGAGTGCCTTGGTGTTGCTGACTGCGTCCCGTAGTGTGTTTGGAGAACGCGCGTCGGTACAATTTAACTGTCAAATTTCCATATAAAAAGTGACGTTTAGAGATGGTTTAGACCTACCCGACGTTCGTACAATGCGTTACGTGATCGACCTACTGGTCCACCATGTTCACGGCAGTCGTCTTCTGTCTCTCTTTTTCTCCAGCAGGTTTAGAGCTTGTTTGACCACGTACTCTTCATCCATACGCATCACATTGCCACCACTTTAGGCAGTGTTCTATTACGCCTTGGCCACGACTTTGGTCTTAAGCGACCTGCGACCAGCGTTTTATCTGTTCATTGTGCGGTCGAGACGCGCAACGCACTGTGGTTAGTTGGGATCAGGATCGTGGCCAGGGGGTTAGCGCGAGTGACCCGTTTCATAATATTTTAATATGTCTGAGAATCACGGAATTATGTTTTATATAGGTATATTAGCTGTTGCCCGCGACTTCGTCCGCGTAGAACTTTATATAGTCTAAGAAAAATTATTACTGTCCATACAAACTTTGAACACTTAAAAAAACGTTGAAATTATTTTTCTGGTTTTTAAGCAAACAGTCTAAAACCGAAGATACAAATCTCATACTTTACAAATGTCTTGCTGATATTAGTTTTGTAGTCTTTTAACTAGTTTTAACATACAGGGTAAGACCGAAGTAACAAAGCTCTTACTTTAAGATTAAGTTAAGTTCTTGCTCTCCATATAAACTTTGAACCCCCTTTGCAACCCCGTTAGGGGTGGAGTTTTCTAAAACACTGAAAGTTTTTTTTTAATCCAATAATCAATCCCGTTAGGGGTGGAGTTTTCTAAAACACTGAAAGTTTTTTTTAAATCCAATAATCAATCTTTTTACAAACTTTCAAGTCTCTAGCTCAAAAAAGTGCTCCCCATATAAAACCTGCACCCCTCAATAACTATCTTAGGGGTTACATTATCTAAAACGCTGAAAGTACTTTATTTGTATTTTAATATGTACCTAAGTAATCTTTCTACAAATTTTTAAGTAAAAAATAAATAAAAAATTATTCCCCATACAAGCTCTGCACCCCTTTTTGACCCACTTAGGGGTGGAATTTTCCAAAACGCTAAAAGTATGTTTTTGAATTTAAATAAGTAATCTTTCTACAAAGTTTCAAGTCTCTAACTCAAAAAAGAAAGTTTTCCTCATAAAAACATTGCACCCCTTTTTAACCCCCTTAGGGATGTTTTTTTCCAAAACGCTGAAAGAACTTTTATTGTATTGTTATAACAATAAAATTATTATAAGTGCGTGTGTGTTGTGCTGTTTATAAGTAATATTTCTACAAAGTTTTAAGACGCTACCTTTAAAAAAAAAACTGGAGTGGATGATTCGTTGTTGCTCTTTTCATAAAATGTTTCCCTGTGTCCTTCTAGTGTGGATGTCTTCATGCCAAAACTCACTGAAGACAACTACAGACCAATGATTGTACAAGTGACAAACAACATCAGTTCATCAATTTTTTTAGACGGATTCAGACATCATATGATAGTAAGTATTTTTTGTTGAAACAAATGGTTTATGAAACAGATGTAGTATTAGTTTGATTTCAGGCTATATTTAAGTATTTATACCAAAAAGGAGATGGCGGGACGATTTGGACGCGTTCTGCTTGGGTTGGCGAAAGCATGCCAGCATTAGGACCGAGTGGAGGAAAATAGGGGAGCGGGAGGCCTTTGCCCAGCAGTGGGACACCCAAACAGGCTATTAAAAAAAAGTATTTAGTAGCAGGGCTAATGCACATTGTTCCGATGCAATAAGGTGAAAAATCTGTATTTACATTTATATTGAACGTCGTACAACTAAGAAAAAATTAAAAAAAGTCCATCGTATTTCCTGTGATCCAAGGGCTGGCGCGTTTCTCGGTCAAAGTCATTGCTGTGCAGCGTGGAACGGCCGCCAGCATCTTGGGGTCATTTCCACCTTGGGGACGGTGTCTAGTACTTTATTTTTATAATTATTTATCGTACCTAGGTATGGCATAAAATTTCTCTACTCAAATGTTTATAACATTAGATTTAATGTAAGCATCTGCATCCGTCGAGAGAGTTTTGAAATCAGCCGAATTCCCACTAAATTTGGTGATGGGACACTCAAAGATAATATGGTATACCCTCTGATCTGGGCAGCCACAACGGCATTCCGCTAACTCACACCACCCCCATCTGGTTCAGTAGCCAAATGGCAAAAAACGGAACCCTTATAGATTCGTCATGTCTGTCTGTCTGTCTGTCTGTCTGTCTGTCCGTCCGTATGTCACAGCCACTTTTTTCCGAAACTATAAGACCTATACTGATGAAATTTGGTGAGTATTGTTCATTAAGTTTTGGGGGTTCCCCATACTCAGAACTGAAACTCAAAAAAAATTTTTTCATCAAACCCATACAAGTGGGATATCTATGAATAGGTCTTCAAAAATGATATTGAGGTTTCTAACATCATTTGTTTCTAAACTGAATGGTTTGTGCGAGAGACACTTCCAAAGTGGTAAAATTTGTGCCCCCCCCCTGTAACTTCTAAAATAAGAGAATGATAAAACTAAAAAAAATATATAATAATAATAATAATAATAGGGCGTAGGGATGTGACGGCCCCATCGCCCACCAGATTTCTGGTGCAATCAGTCAACGTAAGGCAGTTTGTGGCGGGCTGTTAGGGAGTAGCGACCCTACGTACATGAGTGCTCCTGGGGGTGTCCTGTGGTCAGGCTGAGCCGATCGGGTGGTTGGTTGGACAGGCCCTCCACCTCTGGCTTGCCTTAACTGGCTGTCCAGAGTGGAGTCGCAAGAGCTGTTGCTCGAGGGTAGATGTGGACACCTAAGTGGCGAGTTGGCTATATGTTTAAAGTCCAGTGCCACCTCTCTACCCCCCCCAGCCTCTCTGACTGGTGTTGCCCTTAGGCCATTTTTTTATGTCGCTATTAATAGGGGCCCATCTAGCAGTTGGCGAGTCACCGTCTGCCAGAGATAAAAAGTGAGACAGTTTTATTAGGCAGGCGTCCGATGTTTCACCCAATAGCCCAGCCACTAGTCCATCATTTTCACCCAATAACCCGTTTTCTTTAGATTCCATCAACCAGCAATAGTTCCTATACACCCCAGCGGGTGCTGTCTCTGTGTGCGTCCCATGACACGGGCAGGGACAGCATCCGCTCGGTGTACTCCTTGCATTTCATTAAATTGTCAAAAGGGCCTCTACGTGTTGGCTCAGTTGGTACTTTGTAGGTACCTAGCCCCACGCACGCCTCCCAAAGGTCCGGGACATCATTGTCCCGTGAGCGGGAAAGACATACATAATAATAATAATATTTGCGGACAATCTTACACAAATCAACCTAGTCCCAAACTATACCATAAAAACTTCCAACGAAAATTGGTTTGAACGAGATCTAGTAAGTAGTTTTTTTTTAATACGTCATAAATCGTAAAAACAATTTATTTAACGGAACCCTTCATGTGCGAGTCCAACTCGCACTTGGCCGCTTTTATAATGTTTTTTTAGTTTAATTTTTTTTCCTGTAAACATTATTGTCCGTTTACGTTTTATTGTTGTGATATAATAAATAAATGTATGACTAAGAATGATCTACGCTCCTTTTTACAAGCTTTATATTAACTTGCACTGTTTGTATGTACATAATTACATACATGTAAATATGTAAAGTATGTAAGTAAGTTGTCCGTCAAAATTTGCAATCGATTTTTCAGTCACTTCCCGTTATCCAATTGAGCTGAAATTTTGCAAGCATATGTATATTGCGGAACAATGTAATATTATGAAAAGTTGGATCTGATCTGATGCTGGAGCTGAAAGGTGGCCATAGGAACTCCGCAATAAAACGACACAACCCCATCGAGTTTGGGCTCGTTAGAATCGTCTCAATGAGTAGTTGATGATGGTATGCAGAAAGAGTAGTTGATGATGGTATGCAGAAAAGTACTAATAAAAGCTTGTACCAAAAACGACATTGATAGAAACTTATTCTGATTTTCCCGGTTCGAGCGAGACAAGAGTCGCTGAGTCGCGTCGCGCGCGATGAGACTTGCCAGCAAATTTGAGCTAGCCCCTCCGCTTGTTGAATTAATAATATTATTTGTTGGTTCTCATACTACTTAGTTACGTTATTATTTTTCAGGTTGGAGAGTATTTAAAAAGGAATGATTATGCAAACGGTATCATCATAATCGCAGATATCCGAGACACTAATATTGTGGATTTAGTCAAAGCAATCAACATTATGGATCTCAACAATGTGATTGTTATGTATACGGTAAGAGTTCATAATAAAATTACATTTTCACTTTTCATGCTTGCAAAGTATGCCTTTGTCCTGGATGTAAGCTGCACAAAATGCTACTTTTATGCTCTAGTGATATAGTCGAGACTATTAAATGTGACCGACTTTTTATAAAACTATCATTAGAATTGGAACCTTCTACCTTGGACGGTAGAGTTGCTTTTTAAATGAACTACTTTAATGCCATTCGGACACAGTATTTTTTATAGACTAATATATAAGGGCCTAACATCATACGCACAAAAAAAAAGTTTTATTTTAAGCTTGTTATTTTATTTGATTTACCTAATCAATTTCACTTCCGTGTTTTCTATTTAAAGGATGACTCACGCTAGAACGGGCCGTGTCCGGCCCGGGCCGTTTTCTAAGAAAAACGACGGCGTTTTTGCGCGGCCGAGCCATACCCAAGCCCAGCCGAGCCACGGCCGAGGCTCGGAAGCATCCCGGTGTCGGCACAGCCCGGCCGTGGGTCGGCCGGGCTTGGATTTAGCAAGGCCGCGCAAAAACGCAGTCGTTTTTCTTAGAAAACGGCACGGCCCGGACACGGCCCGTTCTAGCGTGAGTCATCCTTTAAACTACCTATCACGTGTTGAAATTTCAATACAAAAACTTTAAAAAGTTAAGTGGCTGAAATAAATCCATTTTATTAAAGTTTGCAAATATTATTTATTTACTTGCAATCGAAATAAAAAGCAGCTCTATAACTTGGCCATAAATAAGCCATTTTACCCCTCGACTTAAGTATCCACCCTCGCCGTTGGGTTGGATATACTTACATAAACGAGTGTCATACAACATTTTACAATGCATCATGCGCAGAAAAATAAAATAAAAAAAAGTGCGAGTCGGACTTGCGCACGAAGGGTTCGGTACTATTATCAATAAAAGTATTTATTTTATTCTGTTTTTAGTATTTGTTGTTATAGCGATAGCGGCCACAGAAATACATCATCAGTGAAAATTTCAACTGGAACTATCACGGTATCAGTGAGATACAGCCTGGTGTACGGACAGGCAGACAGACAGACAGACGAACAGCGGAGTCTTAGTAATAGGGTCCCGTTTTACTCTTTGAGTACGGAACCCTTAAAAGGTATAATTTTAATTATTAACAATTATATTCCCGCATGCATAGTTCCAAAACCTACTTCACCGTTGTAATGGGGGACTTCAACGCTAAACTTGGCAAGAGAGATGGTGAAGAGCTGATAGTGGGGCAATTTGGAGTTGGAAGTCGGAACCACCGGGGCCAACTACTGGCTGGTTTCTTGGAGAAGGAGGGACTCTACATGATGAATTTCTTCTTCAAGAAACGTGTGCACAGAAAGTGGACCTGAATGAGTCCCGATGGTGTAACTAGAAACGAGATTGACTTCATCATGTCGACGAGGGAGCATATATTCAATGATGTCTCTGTGATCAATACGTATAAAACCGGGAGTGATCACCGCCTGGTAAGAGGCATATTGAACATATGCGTCAAGCGAGAGCGCTCTCGGCTGATCTGAGTCTACGCTCCGTCCAGCATCCACCATAATCCAAAACCCCGAGAGCTTTCAGCTGGAACTCCAAAACCGTTTCGATTGCCTAGGTGGCGATGTGGACGAATTCAACGACGGAAGCTGGCATTGTGGAAGCTGTCCGTGCCACTGGGTCTAAGTTCTTCAAGCCCAAGTGGGTCAATAGAACTAAAAAGCTCCACTCAGAAGCTCATGAAGGAAAGGAGTGAAATGACTTTGCAGTCTTCAGCCGATGCGACTTTATACCACCAACTCAATAAACAGATCTCCAAGTCCCTTACCCGCGATCTGCGCCAATTCAATACGAACCGTATTGAAGAGGCCATCGAGCGAAAAAGGGGTTTTAAGTGTTCTCACGAGATCTGTCTAGCAGAGCTAGCTCGCAAAGTTGAAAACTGAAGACGGGAGAGCCGTTTCTTGCAAACCTGAGCTTTTGAGTGAGATAGAGCGTTTTTACGGTCAGCTATACACGTCAACTCGCAGACCCGAAGTTGGTCTGGCGGAAGACCCTAGAGCTAGACTAACCCAACACTATCGGAGATCAGCCTGTACGAAATTAAAATGTCTCTGAAACAGCTTAAGAACAGTAAAGCACCCGGTAAAGACGGAATTACAGCCGAACTCCTGAAGGCGGGTGGAAAACCGATCCTCACGACCCTTCAGATGTTGTTTGACACCATCTTACTAGAAGGAAGAACGCCAAAGGCATGGAACAGAGGTAAGGTGGTGCTGTTCTTCAAAAAAGGTGACAACACCCTGGTGAAGAACGACCGACCCATCTCACTTCTGAGCCATATCTATAAGCTGTTTTTAAGAGTCATTACCAATCATCTCGCACGCAGGCTTGATGACTTCCATCAGCCTCCCGAACAAGCCGGTTTCCGAAGAGGAGTACCGTAGACCACATACACACGCTCCGCCAGGTTGTAAAAAAAAAACTGAGGAGTATAACCTGACCCTCTGTTTAGCGTTCGTGGACTACGAAAAAGCCTTCGATTCGGTCGAAACCTGAGCTGTATTACAGTCACTCCCGCGGTGCCAAATAGACTGCCGCTATATCGAAGTACTGAAGTGTTTGTACGAGAACGCCACTATGTCAGTCCGACTCCAGGATCATATTCATATTCATATATTTTATTGGTAAAAGTATAAGTAACATTTTACAAGTCAATTTGTTAAAATTGTTAGCTACAATAATTATACAATATTCAGATCAGAGCTCGAAGCCTATTCCGCTGTTCTACTAAAACTGTTCAGCGCTGCACTGGAAGACGTTTTCAAGACTCTGGACTGGAGAAGGCTAGGCATCAACATCAACTCCGGTTTGTTGATGATATAGTAGTCTTGGCTAAGACCATGGAGGACTTAAATACGGTGCTCGATGACCTCAGTAAAGCCTCCGAACGACTTGGTCTAAGGATGAATATGGATAAGACGAAGATCATATCAAACGTCCATATAGTACCAACTCCTCTCATTATGTATACTTCTAGGACAGGCTGTCCAGTTAATTAGGTCCAATTTCGAGAAAGAGGTTAATCGTCGAATCCGACTCGGCTGGGCAGCGTTCGGGAAGCTAAAGCACATATTTTCGTTCGATATTCCGCAGTGTCTCAAGACGAGAGTCTTTGACCAGTGTGTGTTGCCAGTGATGACATATGGCACAGAAACGTGGTCGCTTACAATGGGCCTCATAAGAAGGCTCATAGTCACCCAAAGGTCAATGGAGAGGGCTACGAGTATGTTGGGAGTTTCTCTGCGTGATCGCATCAGAAATGTGGCTGTTGACATTGTCTTTAATGACCTTATTATGATATTTTAATGTAATGAATGACAATGTATGATCAATACGAAATAAATGAATATGAATATGAATATCCGCAGCAGAACCAAGGTAACCGATATAGCCCTCCGAACCGCTAAACTTAAGTGGCAGTGAGCGGGGCATATTGCACGTAGAACATCGGTTCTACGTGCAATATGCCCCGCTCACTGCCACTTAAGTTCATCGGGCCATTGGGGCAGAAAGGTTCTCAAGTGGCGACCACGTACTGGAAGGCGTGGCGTGGGTAGGCCCCACAAGGTGGACTGATGACCTGGTAAAGGTCGCAGGAGTCCGCTGGATGCGGGTGGCGCAGAACCGGTCATTTTAGCACTCTTTGCGGGGGAGGCCTTTGTTCAGCAGTTGACGTCTTTCGGCTGATATATTATGATGATGATGATGACACTGAATTCAAAGTTTCAAAGAGAGTTTCAAAGTATCTAACTTTGAAACTCGACCGATTGCACGACGAATTGCAATCGATTATATCAAATAAAGGTAAATCCAATCAAAATTTTATTTTTTTAAAGAATGGATGGTTTTAATGCTGCATTTGCCGAACAGGATAGCGTTATTTAATGATTTAGCCATAATAAAAAAATATTGCCTTTCAAATCATCGAATTAACGTTATTATCACTTTTTTCAATTATCTCGCAAGTGGTTAGAGTGGATTTATCTGAGTTTGAAGCTAAGCGACACAAGTAACGATTTAAAAACGTACATTTTTATTTAATTCCAAGGCCTCTATAAATTATCATTTATCTAATTTAATTCCATCCTCTTACCATTCTTTTCCATCTAGTCTAATTTCATCACTTTTCGTACATATTTAATTTTCATCCACTTTCGTTTCATTTCCCTCCAGTCGAATTTCATTTCCATCTACGCCTTCATTACATTCCGACATATTTGTTTACTAGCTTTTGCCCGCGACTTCATCCGCGTATAACTCGTTTATATCGTAGCTCGATACAAACTTTCACCCTCCATTTCCCTTTTAGGGGTAGATTTCCGACATAGAAACTATCATATGTCCTTCTCCGAGACTCAAACTATCTTTATCATTATCATCATCACATCAGCCGAAAGACGTCCACTGCTGGACATAGGCCTCCCCCAAAGAGTTCCAAAGTGACCAATCCTGCGCCACCTGCATCCAGCGGACTCCCGCGACCTTTACCAGGTCATCAGTCAACCTTGTGTGGGGCCTACCAACGCCGCGCCTACTAACTACCTCTATACCAAATTTTATCTAAAAGGGTTGTATAGTAGCTCCATACAAATATTAACCCCCCATTTCACCCCCTTAGGAGATGATTTCCGGAATTAAAACTACCCTATGTCCTATCCCGGAACTCAAACTATCTGTAAACCAAATTTCATCTAAATGGGTCACTCACATCCAAATTTTTACCCCTTAGGGGAGGATTTTCGTGATAAAACTATCCTATCCTATCATATCCTATCCTTCTCCAGGATTCCCAACTAACGCTAAACCGTAAATGGGTTCCATGCTAATTTTCACCCCCATTTCACCCCCTTAGGGCATGATCTCCGGAATAAAACTATCAATTGTCCTTTCCCAGGACTCAAACTATCTCTTAACCAGATTTCAACTAAATGAGTTCAATCCAAATCTTCACCCCTCATCTCATCCTCTCAGGCGATGATTTTCGTTACAAAAACTATGCAATTTCCTTTCCCGGAACTCCAACTATCTCTATACTGAATTTCGTCTAAATGGGTTCTATTCTAATTTTCACCCCCTCATCCACCCACTCATTTCATCCCCTCAGGAGATGATTTTTCAGGATAAAAACTATGAATTATCCTTCCCTGGGACTCCCACTATCTCTATACCAAATTTCAGTAAAATGGATTTAATCCAAATTTTCACCCCCTGTTTATGCTTTTGGGGGATTTTTTTCGGGACAAAAACTATCCGTTGTTCTTCTCCGCGACTCAAACTATCTCTATAGGTACCAAATTTCATCCTAATGGGTTCCATTCAAAATTGTAACCCCTATTTCACCCCCTTAGGGGATGATTTCCGGAATAAAAACTACCCTTTGTCCTTTCCCAGGACTCAAACCATCTCTATACCAAATTCTATCAAAATGAGTTCCATCCCAATTTTCACCCCCCATTTCACCCCCTTAAGGGATGATTTCCGAGACAAAAATTATCATTTGTCCTTTCCCAGCACTCAAACTATCTCTTAACTGTTAACTTAAGTTTTATAAGTTTTCATTGTTACTAACGTGATATGGACATAGTCTGAAATAAATAATTTGAATTGAATTGAATTAACTAAGTTCAAGTCTTAGGTCCTTTTCCGGGACTCAAACTATCTTTCAACCAAATTTTATCAAAATGGATCACAAACAAATTTCCACCCCCAATTTTCGGGATAAAACTATCCTATGTTCCCCCAGGACTCCAACTATCGCTATACCGTAAATGGGTTCCATCCAAATTTCCATCCACCATTTCACCCCCTTAGGGGGTGGTTTCCTCCTTTCATTTGTTTCGGAAAAAAAATACTCTATGTCCTTTCCTAGGATTCTGCCTCTCTCTTTACCAAATTTCATCTAAATGGGTTTTTATCTAAATTTTCATCCATGAGGTGATGATATTCAGGATTAAAACTATATTGTTGTTATACTCAGGGACTCAAACTATCTTTATACCAAATTTCATCTAACTGGGATCTATCTAAATTGTCACTCTCAATTATACCAAATTTCATCTAAATCGGTTCAGCCGTTTTCACATGATGCGCGGTCACATAAACAGACAAACAGATAAACAGACAAACAGAGAAAAATTCTAAAAACTGTCGGAACGTGTTCTGTTATCGATTTTAAGTATCCCTAGCCAATTTTTTTTGAATATCTTCCATGTACAGACTTTAGACCCTCTTCAGCTTTATTATATGTATAGATAGATAGATAGATAAACTACATAATTATAGAGGTGCCTTTCATTGAATATAACATATAAAATAAGTATGCATATACGCGATATCAATATCAACACAATAGATCCAAAAAAAATGTTTTTTTTCAAAAATTGCAAATCCGGACGAGAAATGAGAACGACCCCTGTCGAATGAGGCATTTGCCTAAACGTTACAGCAGTCTATTGCTATGCAATGTAATGATTTTTAGCGCCTGATGAAAAATATTTGCAAGATATGGAGTACATGTGTTTTCCGTATTGCCGTGTCACGCAGGCGTTCGCTTTCTGGCGCAAATTTGGTGATTTAACTAGCCTAGCTATCTCGTTCAACGGTAAACACGAGAGTACAATTTTTTTTGGGCTTTATTTTACCCAAAAAACTAAGATTCTACGAGAAATTCCTTCTTTTTAAGATTGGGGTTGCTGGAGAGATGCTCCCCAGCAACCCCAATTTAAAATAATTGTACTCTCGAAACTATTATTGAAGTACAATTTTTTTTAAGTAAGTACTAATTCGGTACAATTTTGGTACAATTTTTTCACATACTCAAAAATCCCGAAATCGAAAGTGGGGTTGCCAGGGAGCATGACATAAAATTAAGTAAGTGTCCAGGCTATTCGCCCAAAATAATGAAGAACGGAGTTCCTCTGAATCGTGTTACTCATTTCAAATACCTGGGTCATATAGTGACCGAGGACCTGAAAGACGATTTCGATATCGAGCGGGAACGCAGGGCGTTGTCAGTCTGAGGCGGGATGCTGGCACTCAGGTTCGCACGTTGTAGTGCCCAAGTGAAGCTGACTTTATTTAGAGCTTATTGTCAAAGTTTCTATACCTACGTGTGGCCTGTGGGGTAATTTATATACGTGTGGCCTGCGGGGTAGTTTCAGGCTGAAGGCATAACGAGGCTGTCTGGGCTTCCCCGATTCTGCAGCGCCTCCGGGATGTTTTCCGATGCTAGCGTAGATGATTTTTATAATAATTTACTTTAAAAACAAAGTGTAAACCGACTTCAATTCAGTACTTCGCCAAGCCACATAGGTACTTGAGAATTTCCTTTCCAAATATTTTATTTTGTTTTTAGTATTTGTTGTTATAGCGACAACAGAAATACATAATCTGTGAAAATTTCAACTCTCTAGCTATCACGGTTCTTGAGATACAGCCTGGTGACAGACAGACGGACGGACAGCGAAGTCTTAGTAATAGGGTCCCGTTTTACTCTTTGAGTACGGAACCCTAAAAATGAAATCAGAACTACCTCATTTGACGCAAGGACCACCCCTTTTTTGTACAATTTCTATACGGACGGGGTTATGGATTGATTTTTTTTACTCTTGCAGGAAGGTTTTGGGTTCAGAATAAAGAATATTTTCCTCCTATCTCCATCAAAGGCCATCGATTTGTTCTCCAATATTCTGAGACGACTATTTAGTGCCAAAATCGGACAACGGATCGAGGTGGTCAAATCTGTGGAAAGTTTGCATGACCATGTTCCTAAAGAATTACTGCCTGCAGATTTAGGAGGCCTGCAAAGACCGCTTATAGAACTGTACGGTAAGAGAAATTTATGGTGTGCTTTTTTTTGAATTATTCAATATGTTGACAGTTTGTTTAGCTAATAGCTAAATAATATTGTCTACTAACTTCTAGCCGCGACTCCGTCTGCGTGGATCTCGTTTATATCTTAGCTCCATTCAAACTTTCACTTCCTATCTTACCCCCTTTGAGGATGATTTCTGGGATAAGAACTATTCTATGTGCTTCCCCGGGACTCAAACTATCTCTATACCAAATTTCATCCAAATCGGTTCAGCAGTTTAAGCATGAAGAGGTAACAGACAGACAACCAGACAGACAAGCAGACAGAAAGACGGACCCATTTTTGCATTTAAAATATTAGTATAGATAAAAATATTCGAGTTGCGCATACATTTCGTAGTTGTTTTACATTAATAAATATTATTATTCGTACAGGGACTCTATAAACTCACGGTTTCAGATAAATGGACAGAAGAACTGTCCTCCGAAGACCATGTAGCGTACCTGAGAGAGATGACACGGGCGCGCACCAATGAAGAACTTCGGCAATCAGACCGGCTGACTGATGAGTATCTTGGCATGCCGGGCTCGTTTAAGGTTCTTAGTGTTGATTAGGAGAAGCCATACATTACGGCTACTAGTAGGCGCCACTAAGCGCGACCACAAGTGGCCCAGTCAAGCCACTACCCGCGCCACCAGTCGCAGCCACTTGTAGCTGGATACCACTAGTGGCTCAATGTGCGGCCGCTCTAAATCTTGTGTAAGCGTTAGTGTTACTGTATTAGTATAAACTTAATATAATGTTAAATGTTACAGAATCTAAATCAGGATTTTTTGTTCTAATATACAGGTTGGGCAGGAGTATACCGACAGATTTTAACCATGGATTCCCGAGGTCATTAGGAGCATAAAATGTTAGATTAACCCCAGTCAAATCCGGCGTAGTTTTAAAGATATTATAAATTTTCATGTAAACTATTTATTGTGATTACTAAAGTGCATTAAGCTCTTTTGATTGCGACGTTGCCACCGATGTTGCCAAGTTTCGCGTCGCTATTCACAGACATCAAAGTGACAGCTACCACTCACTAAATTCATCCTTTTTTGGAAAAATAATCTTTACGATTTTATTAAAAGGGATAATTTCCATGGAGAAGCGATAGTTATCCAGTTTTTATTTACAAAAACCGACATAACTAGTTTTTTTGTTAATTTTTTTTGCTGAATTTGACTTGAGTTCATG
The DNA here is from genome assembly GCA_963854355.1 of Epinotia brunnichana. Lineage (NCBI taxonomy): Eukaryota > Metazoa > Arthropoda > Insecta > Lepidoptera > Tortricidae > Epinotia > Epinotia brunnichana. The sequence continues at coordinate 9,268,943 of OY977954.1, read as the reverse complement.
TTACATTTTTTACTCCTAATAACCTCAGGAAGCCATGGTTAAAATCTGTCGGTATACTCCTACCCATCCTGTATAACAGTACGTAGCTATAAGAATACATGAGCGCGAGCTGCCAATAAAATTCCCACCTAATAACACGACTGCCCACGTACCGGAAGGCGCGGCGTGGGTAGCCCCCCCCCCCCCCCCCCCAGCCCCCTCCTCCCACAAGGTGGACTGAGGACTTGGTAAAGGTAAGGCGCAGGACCGGTCACTTTGGCACTTTTTGGGGGAGGCTTATGTCCAGCAGTGGACGTCTTTCGGCTAATATGATGATGATGATGACACGTCTGCCCAACGAAAAGGAGTGTAATGCTTTGATAGTGTATGTATGTATGAATGTGAGATTCTTTATTCCACCAGAATGACTTAACGCCGCAGGGCTAGGTACGAGTAGATCTGAATATCATATTTTGTATTGGAAAATGACAGTTGAGTTGTCCCTACGCCCGTTCGCAAAGTTACGCAATAACGCCTCAGGGCGCTCCTGGGCTGCGACCGTGTAAACCCTGGTCCTGACCTGGGCACTCCTGGGTTACCATTGTCTTATCTTCGACCCTATCACCAATAGTTTAAACATGTAATGAATGCTCATTTCTCCTCGAGTATTTCATGTTGATATTAACAACTCTTAAAAGGGAATTGTTTAGTGGATAATAAATATGTATAATAATTATACATATTTTTTATATGACTTGCATGTTAAACATTTATGTAGGCATATGTTTAACCAATCACTGAATAAAAGATATTGACTAAATATTACTATTATGGCCAAAAATGTATAGTGATCACCACATTTTACCCTCATTTTTATGTTTAAGTAATCATCTTATAAATAACGACAAAATATTACCTATTTTATGCTGCCAAAAATATATCCCAATTTTAGTATTAAGTACTAAGTAATCATTCAATATTAAGTAGTAATTCCAAACTAATCATTGTTGAGTACCTTTACATGTACATTTCAAAACGACACCCTTGATTTCCGGAAACGGAGTAAGAAAGGGGACACAAATTCTTGTGAATTCACGTAATTTGGCGTCAATATACTATATTTGGTAATATTAATATGCCTACAATTTATCGATATTTTAGGGATAAGTTTAGGTAGTAACAGCTCATTAATTTGCTCGGTAAAACGGTGATAACTGATAACTGATAATATTAATCTAAGTACAATTGGTGTTCAGTTGCTACATTTTGGTGATCAGTTCCTACATTTGATGATCAGTTACAAAATTTCGTGTTCAGTATATTTTGTAGAGAAGAATGCTTAAGGTCCTAAGGTTGTTTTTTGTGGTTGATGACTATGATGACTATTTGATACCTTAATGTTATATCTATTAACACGAAAGGCCTAATTAGATAGCACTGACAGTGGTGAATAATTAATTGACTTTAATTATTGTATTAATAAATATTGAGATGGGATCGGTGACGTGACAATAAAATATGTTTCATTAAACTATTGTTGTATTTTTGTCTCGAATAAATAATTATTATATTATAATTATGATATACTAGTCCATTCTATTCAAATGATGATGATAGTTAATTAGTTTTATTCATCCCTATGAATAATACTAATTAACTATCATTTCCCTCAATAACCCCTGTAAGTGAGGGAAAATCGGAAACCTTAAGAGCCGGACCAGGATTCGAACCCGGTCAAATCTCTAAAAATCGGAGTTCGTTTTAATGCACAAGTTATAGTACAGTTTTACAACAAAATGCTGTATTTCATAGTTTTATTTACGGAAAGGGATCCTTACGGGTTTGCAATCCGGATCCGATTTGGATCCAGATCCGGCTATGGAAATATCCGGATCTTTCCATACAAATCGGAACCGGATTGCAAACCCTAATTCCAACCCCTTACAGCACAATCCGCACAGGTTTTTTAATGGGGTAATATATATAGTTGGGTATATGGTTGGTATCATTTAATATGACCGACATTTTATGAAACTGAAATTGAAAATTGAATCTAATATGCGTGAAGGCTGGCGAGTTGGGCAATGCTGAGACTAATAAAACGTGCCTAGTGTTCACGGCCACGGAGGTGGATAAGACTATCAAATCCATGTCCCGTGGTAAATCACCGGGGCATGACGGTCTCAGCATTGAACATCTTCAGCACGCCGGACCCCACTTAGCGAGAGTGTTGGCAATGTTCTTCAACCTATGCGTGACTCATTCGTATCTGCCGGATGACTTAATGCGAACGATTATTGTGCCTATAGTTAAGAACAAAACGGGAGACTTATCCGATGTAAGCAACTATAGGCCGATATCACTCGCAACAATAATAGCTTAAATATTTGACAGTGTGCTTAATACACGATTAAACCACTATGTGCAGATAAATCACAATCAGTTCGGGTTTAGGCGGGGACTATCCACAGAAAGTGCAATATTATGTCCTAAGCACACGGTCAAATATTATGTGGATAGAAATTCGCCTGTGTACGCCTGCTTCCTAGATCTATCTTGACTTTTGACTTTTGATTTGGTTTCCTACGAGATTTTATGGAAGAAGTTTGAAGCCATTAAACTTCCGTCTGGGCTGTTTAACTGCATATTCAGGTACTGGTGTGGAAACCAAGTCAACAGTGTTAGATGGGCGGATGCCTTCTCGGACTCGTACACGCTGGGGTGTGGTGTGAGGCAGGGGGGCCTGAGCTCGCCTACACTATTCAACCTCTACATAAATGAGCTCTTGGATGCGCTTGGATGAATGCATGTCGGCTGTCATATTGACGATATCTGCCTTAGTAACATTAGTTATGCAGACGATATGGTTCTTCTAAGTGCATCCGTGACCGGCTTACGCAAATTATTAAAGGTGTGCGAGGTATATGCCGAAGCCCATGGTTTAAAATATAATATACAAAAAAGTCAGTATATGGTGTTTGAGGTCGGACGAGGCAGAACAGCTGAAGTGACACCCATTAAACTTAATGGAGCTGCCCTTGAAAGGGTTGAGTCGTTTAAGTACTTAGGACACATCGTCACGTTGGACCTCAAAGACGATAATGACATGGAGCGGGAGCGGAGGGCCCTGTCGGTCCGCGCCAATATGATAGCTCGTAAGTTTGCTCGCTGTACCAGGGAGGTGAAACACACGTTATTTCAAGCTTACTGTACCTCCATGTACTCGTGCAGCTTATGGCGTGATTATACAAAACGGGCCTACGGGTCCCTCCGCGTCCAGCACAACAACGCGTTCCGGGTGATGGTGGGGCTGCCGCGCTTCTGTAGCGCGTCAGCGATGTTTGCAGAAGCGAGAGTGGATTGCTTTTATGCCACCATGCGCAAGAGAGCTGCATCCCTGGTGCGTCAGGTGCGCGCCAGCCCCAACAACATCTTAAGGATGATAGGGGACAGATTGGACTGCCCCTACTTGCTTCATTGTAGTCGGCTACATGCGCCGTACTCAGTGAAGTGAGCTGTGTAAAGTATTTTTTTTAGTTTTTGTTTATTTATATTTATAGTGTATTTACTAACATAGTCTTTCTAAGGATATTACTAACAAATAATGGATCTTTGTAATCGGAACAAATAAATGAATTGAATTAAATTGAATATGGTGGTCATTTTTTAGGGTTCCGTACCCAAAGGGTAAAACGGGACCCTATTACTAAGACTCCGCTGCCCATCTGTCTGTCTGTCTGTCCACCTGTCACCAGGCTGTATCTCATGAACCGTGGTAGTTAGACAGTTGATATGATGTATTTATGTTGCCGCTGTAACTATAAATACTAAAAAACAGAATAAAACTAATATTTAAGGGGGCTACCACACAACTTGTAACATCGTTTTTTTTTTCACAACAGGTAACTTCCATAGGAGTATTTTTCTGATCAATATCAAGGTTTAATCTCGGTCATATTAAATATCGTAGTACTATATTTGTCTCATAAATAATACCGTAGCATACATAAACAGATATAGATTCATTCCAAATTATTCAAATCAGTAGTGGATGATATTTATACTTGGCTGAATGATCGAGAGTTTTTTTTTCTTCATCCTGGCAAGACAGGGTAGATTAGAAAAAGTTGGAGCTGTCAAAGATTTTCACAAGGAAGATGACGAGGAATCTTTCGTGGGGCGATATAATTTTATCATAATCAAGTTGCATCCGTGATTACTACGTACATTTACAGTGAATTACTATAAATTAGTGAGTGCGCCGGGAGCGGCGACGGCGTAGGCCGTTTCTTTTAACCATGAACTACGGTACGTACTTTCGAATGAAATAGCCGGTCCTCGGCAGGTATTTTGTACGCTAGATTCTTATTAGTGTTCTTTTGTTTTAGCGTAAACTACGAAAGATAATCGTCCGCTGATCATGCCTGACGTTAAAGCGATCAAAACTACAGCCTAAACCCTAACTGGTAAACTAACCTTATTTTGCACCAACACGTTACGGAATGTTATAGTTAAAGTGGTACTGAATTCATGTTTACTACGATACCTTATTCTTTTACAGTGGGATAAGGCGACGCGGCTGTGCATAACGAGCGTTGTCTAGCCGGTATAAATGGTTGATTGAAGAAATTACTTATTAAAACCCTTGCAAGGTATGTAGTTGAGAATACCGGAAATGTTAGACGTAAATAAGCGAACCGCAAATAGGAAATCTAATATAACTGAGATAATCTTAATTTCAGGGTTTTTATATGACCCCGGGTCATTTCTGCATGACTCCGGTGTAAGCGGGATGAACTTTCTCCCGTCAAGGATTTGAAAACCAGGGAGTTCCTGAGGACCTAGCTGTTTGGCAGAGTATTTCAACGTGGCCACACGCTGAAAAGAACGTAATTGCAAGCCGGCACGGGTGCTGAAATGCAGGTCGCCGGTTCAGCTTGAGATAAAAATTGTTTCTTGTAAAAAGGCCCTCCGGGTGAGTAATTCTAAATATCATTCTCGTACACACACACACACTGGCCCTCTGTTCGTGGTAGGAGTCAAGTAGATAATATCCGGATTGATATAGTACCTAAGAACAACTCGTCGATGGGGACGCCTACGCGATGTTGAGACTTTTGTACTTTGTTAATTTAATTCATAAGTTAGAACTTGTGTACTCGAGTAGATAAAATTTAAGATAAAAGCATGTAAAAAAAAAAATAGAGTAACCAGAATTACATAACTTTCTGTCATTTATTGGTTTTATTGTTCACCACCTACTTGAAAGCGAACCGTTTGAGAGTGATTTCCGACCCTTTACTAAAGGCGCCCACTTACTTCTAGTTTTCTAAATTATTAGTATAACCTTCTTTACTGAAATACGAGGGATATCTGCCCACTAAACTAGAACGGATAAATCACTCCACAGGCTAGGGAACCCATGCAATGTAATACCACCATCTGAGCTAGTACGGGATTAATAAAAATAAAATAAAATAACGTTACTAAGAAAAATAAAATAACGTTCTTAAAAATAACGTTATTTACTTTTGTTAACTTGACACCGTTACATATTAGTAACGTTACCGTTATTATCAAAGTGTTAGGTGCGACAAAATAAAATAACGTTACTTAGACATAGAAAAATATAACGTTACAGTGGCGACCAACGTAGTGGGCCTGAGGTTTCTTTGGTGGTGAACAACGATCGGCAGTAGCTGGGTGTGTGTAGCGAGTTCGGGGGACTTATGTATCCTCACTTATTATTAAAGTAGTACAAATGCATTTGTGCGCCTTATATATAAACTGAGACGATTGTCGACGATTTTTTTTTATGGGGAAGACGTGTTTTGTATGTTGCTGCCACGATATACCTTTTATCGGGGTGCGTCTCTATATTTAAGTGTTTAGTACTTTAACCGTTTCTCTCTGTTATCTGAATAACTCCGATTTCTTAACTTAGATATCCGTATACTTGTAATATTATACCGATCATGGACATGAATATTAAGATAGAATACCTCCTTAAGGAGGAGCTACAGTACGAATTGAAGGCCTTACACATACCTTTCGAGGTTGATGACACATCTGACACGTTAAGGAAGCTTTTGCGCCAGACGCGAGCTTTAGTCCGGCGGGGCAGCTTTAAACCGGCATCTCCTGTTGCTGCAGCGGATGCAGCTCTGGAGTTGGGAGTTTGTAAGGCGAAGGTGCTTGGTTTGAAGGCGTCAGTTGCAGATGGTGCGGATTTGACAGAGGCCCAACAGGATAGGTACCTTGCTCGGGCTAACTATTATTTGAATAGGGTAGGTTGCATCACGGGGCACGATGAAGAGGTTGAGAAGCTGCGTGGTGTGCTGGTGGGGTGTTTGTCCCGGTTGAACGAGACTAATGCTTCATCGGAGTCAGAAGACGATGCTAACGACACCCCGGCAAAGCAGGGACCTGGGGGGATTTGCCGCGCTGAACCCCGACACAATCTCAACAGTCTAAATCTGTGTTTTAAGGGTGACTCTTGTGTTCGGACTTTTATCATGCGTCTCAATGAGCTAAGGCTGGCTAGGGAGATCCCTGAACGGGTCATCTATAACGGCTTCCCGGAGATTGTCGACGGTGCAGCACTTTTCTGGTACCGCGCTAATAAGGACCGCTTTGCTAACTACAGGGAACTCCTTGAAGCTCTTAAGGCTGACTTTGACATTCCTGACTACGACCACAAACTGATGAATGAGATTAAAGCGCGTACCCAGGCTCGACACGAATCTATAGTCGTATATTTATCGGTGATGGGAGGTTTGTTTTCACGTCTCTCTATGCCGCCATATGAGGCGGAGCAACTGGACATACTGCTAAGGAACATCCGGCCTGAGTATAGCCGTGAGCTGGCCTTGAGGGAAATCCATACACTAACTGAATTGAAAAGGGTTTGCATGCGACTAGAATTGGCAGGCGCGCGCGCATCAAGCTTTGTCGAACCCGGTACGTCCAGTCAAACCGTGGCTCCTGACATGCAATATAAGCCACGTTACATGCCACGTAGACAAACAGTGGACTCAGTAAACAGGGTAAAGGGCCCTTCCTTGGTTTGTTTCCGTTGTCAGGGGCAAGACCACACTGCAAGTCGTTGTCCTCGGTCTCGTGAGGTGGTATGTTTCAGATGCGGTCGTCCTGGCGTGCGCACACCTGAGTGCCCGGAGTGCAGCCTGTTTCCTTCTCGTTCAAAAAACTAATTTGTCCGGTCTCGCGGGATCCCAGGAAAATGTCGGTGCCTGACCCTGGCGAGACCTTCTTCTTACCGCCGCACGATGACGTTCGACCTTACCTTACTGTACAAGTCCTGAACGTCAATGTGTGTGGACTGCTAGATTGCGGTGCTAGTTGTAGTGTACTGGAAGCTGGGGCCCATTTGAAGTTTCTACATTTGGGTATAGAAATGCATGAATTTAGTCATCCGAAGATACTGAATGTGGCTAATGGCATGAGTTTCACGTGTAGGAACTTCATGAACCTTCCGGTCCAGTATAAGGGGGTAGTTCAACTCGTCCAGTTCCATATACAGCCGGAAATATCTATTCCGATCCATTTTGGTATCAACTTCTGGAAAGCTTTTAACGTGGCTCCCGAGGTTTTGGCGTGTTTGCCCGAACGAGTTGATTCGATGACTGGGGGATGTATAGAGGAGGACGGCCTTCGCGATTACGTGTCTCTTACCCCTATGCAGAAGAAGGAGATTGAGGAGGTTCGGTCGCTGTTCGACAATATTAACACGGATAAGGTGGGATTAGGTCGTACACATTTGATACAGCACGTGATTAACACTGGCGAAGCTGCCCCAATTAAGCAGAAGTACTACCGCCTCAGTCCTCCGAAGCTTCAGTACTTAGACGAAGAGCTAGATAGTATGCTTGCCAAGGGAATAGTCGAACCCTCTTACTCTGAATGGAACTCACCTGTTACTATGGTACCTAAGTCGAACGGGGACATGCGGTTGTGCTTGGATAGTCGTCGTCTGAACGCAGTATCTAAAACTGATGCGTACCCTCTCCCGTATATAAATTACATCATCGATAATTTACGAGATGCTAAATACTTGACATCATTAGATCTGAGTGCCGCCTACCACCAAATACCTTTACATCCCGACTCAAAGGAGAAAAGCGCTTTTACCGTGCCTCGACGGGGATTGTTCCATTATAATGTAATGTGTTTTGGACTGGTCGGCGCCGCTGCCACGATGCAGCGCCTAATGGATAGCCTATTCACCGCTGAGTTTGATAATAAAGTTTTCGCGTATATCGACGATATCGTTATTTGTACTTCTTCTTTTGAGGAGCATGTGAGTATCCTAAAACGTGTTTATGAGAAATTAAAACATGCAAACCTAACTATTAACACGCAGAAATCTCAATTTTGTCGTAGCGAGTTAAAGTATCTTGGCTACGTAGTGGATCGTTTCGGTTTAAGAACGGACCCCTCCAAGGTCGAGGTGATAATGAATTTTCCTACTCCTAGGGACCCGAAGGAGTTGAAACGCTTCCTGGGATTAGCCGGATGGTATAGGCGTTTTATAAATAACTTTTCTCAAGTTGCGCGACCTCTTACCCGCCTAACCAGCAGGAAGGTTAAATTCCATTGGACACCCGAGGCTGAGGAATCCTTTAACACCTTGAAGTCTGCGTTGATATCGGCTCCTATACTGAGATGCCCCGACTTCTCACAACCTTTCTACCTACACACTGACGCCAGTTCTTTTGCTATAGGGGTGGTCTTAATGCAGAAAGGGGAGGAGGGCGTTGAGCATCCCATCGCCTATAGCAGCAGGACTCTAAACGCGCAGGAGGTTAACTATACCGCCACGGAACGGGAATTGCTGGCAATTTTGTATGGTTTGGAGCAGTACCCTGCTTACGTTGAAGGTCTGAAGTGCTACATCGTGACGGACCATGCATCTTTGCAATGGTTCTATAAACTTAAGAACCCTACGGGACGTTTAAATCGGTGGGCTTGTCGCTTAAGCCAATTTGACTTCGACATCATACACAAGAAAGGTAAGGAACATGTAATACCCGACTCCCTTTCGCGTATTAAAGTAGATTCCATCTCTTTCCATCCTGCGACGGTCGTGGACCCTTGGTACTTAAAATTACTCAAAGATTGCACTGATAATCCGCGTTTGTTTCCGAATTTCACGGTAACGGACGGTCGCGTCTTTCGGTTGTCCAAAAATAAATATAGCTTAACCTCACAGTTTGAGTGGAGACAGGTGGTGCCTTTGGAACATCGCGAAGCCATCATAAAGCAGTACCACGACGACCCTACCTCGGGCCACTTCGGAGTGTCCAAGACTCACAAGCGAATAAGCGCCGCTTACTTCTGGCCATCTCTCTATCGTGATGTCGAGGGGTATGTGTCGTCTTGCGAGGTTTGCAAGTGTTACAAACCGAGCAACACCGCAAGGGCAGGCCTTATGGGAAATCCCCGTACTGTCACGAAGCCATGGGAGGCGATCTCATGCGATATCCTGGGACCCTTTCCCCCGTCTTACGCGAGGAACCAGTATTTATTCGTTTGCTCAGACTACTTAAGCAAATACGCGCTGCTGTTTCCATTACGTAATATCACTGCAAAGGCCATTGTAAGGTGCATGGAGAAGGGTGTGTTTCATTTGCATGGAGCCTGTAAGTATATGTACGTTGATAACGGACCCCAGTTTATATCGAAAGAGTTTAGAGATTTGGTTCATAAGTATAACGTCCCGAACATTTTCTATAACCCCCGGTATCATCCCCAGGTTAACCAAACGGAAAGACTGAATCGCGATATTGTGCGCGCTGTTGCCTCTTACGTGCGTTCTGACCATAGGAAATGGGACCAGAACATATCTGAGATACAGTGTGCCTTGAACACCGCCGTGCATGCAAGCACGAAGTTCACTCCGTTCTATTTAAACCACGGGAGAGAGATGATATTGGATGGATCCCAGCACAATCTGGATGTGCCTGTCGATCCAACATCTGTCACTATTAATCAGGAGCCATTTGCATCGAATTTGCCTCGGCTTAAGGAAGTCTACCAGACGGTTCAGGGACACCTGCAAAAAGCGTATTCCCATAACGTTAAATATTACAATATGCGGAAGAGGTCCATTGAATTTCAGGAGGGCCAGATTCTCTACAAGCGCTGTTTTCCGTTATCCGATGCTAGCAAGTATTTCAGTGCGAAATTGGCTCCCAAGTTTGTGCGGTGTGTAGTGGAGAGGAAGCATTCTCCCCTGGTTTACTCCTTGAAATCCATGGAGGGGAAGCCTCTGGGGAAATTCCACATCAAAGATTTAATTGAACGTGGTGACTCTTGGCCACAGGGTGCCGGAGCCACTTAGCGTCCTTTCGTGAGGATAGGACTCTATAGTTTTAAGCGAGGTCACTGTTATCGAACGGTGAATCTTTCCTTATTCTATAGTCTACAAAGCCAGCCTACTGAATGGGGTAGAGCTGGGCGTAGCTGGGTGATGTTGCTTTATGGTAATGTTAGATACATACATTATGTTAATTGCTCTTGGAATTGAAAATCGTCTGGACTGCAGGAGTGCAAAAGTTTGGAGAACATCTGTCCCGACTGCTGGTTTACAAAGGGTTTGTTTATGCTGCGTGATAAGAAAGTATTATTATAGATAAAAATGTCTGGACTTGCAGGAATACATCGAAGGAAGAAGTAATGTCCTGACAAGGTTGTTTCATCTGGTTTGGTTTGCTGACTGAAAGTATTAGTAGTCTAGGATATAGGTATATTAGTTCCCGGGTTAGTCTAAGTAGAACGTAACAATTAGAATAGATATGTAGGCAAGAATTTGTTGTAAAATATAGTGCAGTGATAACTCCCTGCATTTGCCTTTATTACGCTATCTGTATTATATTTTGCTCTTTATTTTTTTAGCAGAGTCAAATCTCTTTGCTACACGTTTATATCCTTGTGTGGGACTCTGGCTGGTTGTTGGCTATTATCTTTTTAAATTATTCAAATTTGAATTTGATAGACAATTTTTCCAGAATCTTGTCAATTCTTGTAAACAAACTTATGAAGGATCATTCTCGATATTGAAGCCCTAGCGTGAGCTTGCATTTTGGAGACAGTGCCTTTTTCCTTTGAGAAGCAGCCCGCTTATTACAGTTTTTGCTGAAGTTTGATAATCCAGTGCGCGTACCTGAAGTTCTAGGGATTTTTTTCAGCTGTAATCTATTTTATTGAAGTCCTAGTCGCCAAATTCACAGCGAGTGCTTGGATGCCACAAGAGGTTTTTTGTGTTTGGAGTCAGCTTTGCTGGATTAGATAATCCAAGCTTTATGTTACAAGGCCGGACCTTGAAGAGAGTTCGGGTGAGTATTTACAACGTTTGGTTCCGTCAATTTACCGGATTCTATAGTTTTTCGTCGTGTGATGCTAATTAGCTTATTTTGTCGGTAGCCGCCAGTTACGGGCGCTAGGAGAACCTGCTGGTCATTCACTAGCGGTTAGACGCAACCGTCCCGCAAGGCTCTCTACGGGTGACACAGGCCTGTTCTGCTGGGAAACACGTGCCGATTATCCTGTTGCGGTCATCCTGGTATAACCTGCCGCGCAGGCATCCGGTGGTCTATTCTTCGGGAGGCGTCGGTGGAGGAACTTCTCAGTCGGATTAGTATACTGTAGCATTTAGGTTTAGCCTTTATTGGACCATCTGCATCTAGGCTTAGCATTGTACCTACAGACCTTACACCTCTAACGTAGGGTCGCAAAGTGTCGCAACCCGCTAATGCGCTCAGCTTCCGTGTCCCGCCAGTGAATAATTTTCCGGACTTACCAACCTCAAAATTTAGAAAGGCTTTTTGCTCGCCACCGTCTACATATTTTCGTTTTATGCCCTAGGTTTTTTTCACCGTCCTGAATCATTCACCCCGTCATCCATACCACGCATTCTTCATTATCTCATCCTTCACATCTACTTAAAAAACCTGTAAGCCTAATCTTCGCGGCTTTCCGTATTCGCGGTCTAGGACCAAGCGTATTGGCGGCTTGAAACCCATACCTAGTATTGCTTATAGGGTTCTGTATCTCACTGCTAGCCGTACGTCGATACAACTGTTTTCCTTTTACCTGTTTAGCATTTTAAGGGCTTTATCGTAGGTAACTTACGAGGGAAGGGAAAATCCCACGAATACTCTCTGGTCAAACTGAGTGTTAAATTCTATAACTTTTAACCGAGTCCTATTTAGGAGAGTAAATCAAATAAATATTGTGTTGTATTTACAGCGTAAAAGCCTACAATGTTTCTTTTAAGTAAGTTTCGATATAAAAAATAAAATAAATTGCTTTCGTGTCGGTTTGCAGAAATGTGTTTGTTTTATTTACGCTAGTTTTACCTGCAAATTAATGGCGCCCGAACAAAATAAATTGCCACCTGAAGCAGTTGGTAAGTACCCTGGATTTTTTTCTCTTTAACTTTCCTTGTGTGAAATTGTGTGACATAATTTTTTTAATTTTTTTTCTGTTGTGTGGGGATGGTGACCGAAAACGGTCGCTTTTAACTAATTTTTTTGATTTTAGCTTTCTGGTGAACGAACAGTACCTTCTTTTACCCGTGCTTGTCAACCCTCGTCGTGGTTTGTCATCTAACCCTTCGCCTGCCACGAGACTTGGAGCTTAACTTCTATGTGAATCTGTTATTCTGTTACGTATAAAAAACCAAAAGAACATTGTTTAAACTTTTGCCTTTCATTCCTGTTCCTTACCGAAACATCCCGAGTTATTGATTTCGTAGCATAGTTCCTCCTATTTTAGAACCCGTAGTACATAGGGCACCTGAAGGTAAGTCAGACGTAGTTACGTATTTCCCGTCATATCCAATATTTATTTTGTCGTATTTTGTTTTTGTTGCTATTGATTGACGCTTCCAGATGTTTCGGCGCCCAAAGGGTTTATTTTCGACAATTATTCGCGTGACACTCTTATTTATTAGTCTGTTAGTTACCGGTACGCGAGTTTGATAGGTTGCTTGATTTTGCACGGATACTTATCTGCTTTCGTGGCTTAGCGGTTTAGGGGTCGGTACTGTGAGTGAGAGGTCGCCGGTTCGCATCTCGACAAACGTCATCTTTTTGCATTTTCTTTTTGTTTTATTTTATTTTTTCTGTAAGCTCCCGGCTTATTAAACGATAATAATAGAGGATTTATTTCAGATTTGACATAATAAATATTTAATTTTGAAATTTTTCATAGATATTTCACTGTTTGGTAGTTTATAATTTAAACAGCACAGGTTGGTTATAATCGTGCGGTTTCCATTACGTAGCGCGGTTTAAGGCTTCTGGGAACCCAGTATTTTACTGAATCGATTTTGATGTGATAGTCAGACGTGCATTCGTGTCATTTTGCTGGTACGACGGGTATACTATCAGATGTTTAGATGTCTAGTGGGAGATAGTTAGGGACATTTGGAGATAGTTGGTGTTTGTTGTTCCTTGTTATTGTTGTCGAACGCTGTCAATTGTTGTTGATAGGCGTCGGTTGCTGTCGATTTTCTTTCTGAATTTTGATTTTTGTTATTTTAGCCTTGCCAGGTTCTAGGTTTCTGGATCTTTGCTTACTGTAGTTTCTTCAAGATGTCGCGAGCATACAACGAGGATTCCATCCGCGATACCCCCCGTATTCCCTCGGAGTTGAAGGCGCAGCAAGCTCGGACGTTGGATCCGCCTGGGAGTGATGTTGTTGAATTCTTCGATACCTCCTTCTTGATCGAATGGCGCTGGTTCTTCCGCTCGCTTCGTAGGCCCAGGGGTCAGACCCTAGATTTGAAATGTCATCGAAGGTCGGACTCAGCCTACGGTGTCGATGCTGCGGTATTGCGCGTTTTCAGTGGCTATCAAGAATGAGTCGCTTACCAAGTGGAACCTTACCTTCTCCGGTGAGACATGCGTTCGTAAATTTTTTTTTGCGTATCCGAGACTAGGGTGTTGCGCGTCACGTCAGTCCTTCCTATGTCATCAGGCGGTTTTAAGACCTTTGATGGTAGTTCCCTATGCTGGTCATATTTAAGCTTTTGAGTCTCAGTTTCTTGGAGTTTTTTTTGCTGGGATCTTTGATGTTTTGTGGTCCTATTGATTTTCTTTTTTTCTTTGGGGTGTTGCTTGATTTTTTTGGGATCCTAGTTTTTAGAGGGTCCCAGATTTTTTTGGGCTTCTTGTGGTTTTTTTGGGGTAATTGACGTTTGGGATTCTAGTTGTTAGGGGGTCCTAGACTATTTTTGGGTTCCTTGTTATCAAGATCCTAGCGTTTCGGGATTCTGGCTGTTGAGACTTTGGCTGCGGATCAGCATAGTTGGCCGCTTCATTTGACTCGGTGGTCTTGTACTCGAACTCATGCATTAACCTGGCGACATCTTATACACCGAATTTCTTGATGTACGGTCGTGAGGTGGTGGTCGATCGGCAGCGTGTCGATGACCAGATTGAGGACCAACAAGTGGGACTCAGTCGGGCCAAACGCGCTGCAAATCTCCTCACCTTACGTGAAGTATACGCAAGGGTGGCTGATTCGATGGTTTTGGCGTTCCACCGTAACGCCAGGAAATTCAACGAGAACCGGAAGACGGTTAGGCTTGCTGGTGGGCAGATTGTCTGGCGCAGGAACTTCCAACGAGGCACGACGGACGCATACAGAGGTGGAAAGTTTGCGGCGCGATTTGTGCAGTGTCGTGTGGTTAGGCGTATCTCCCCGCAGGTGTACGAGTTGGCTGACACAGATTCTGCACACGTCGGTACTTATCACATCAAGGATATCCTAAAATGATAAGTAGGTTGGCGAGTTTTTTTTTTCTCTTCTCTTCGTTTGTCCGTTCATGTTTTTTGTATATTTTCTAAATTCAAATTGACGCGTTTGTCCGTCGTTTTCCCTCATTGATTGTTGTATTAGGCTGTTTATTTGTTATTTTTGGGTTTAATAGGTTGTGTTATATTTGTTTTTTGTTTTGGTTTGGTTTGTTGTAGTAGGCTGTACATTTGACTTAGGTCTAGATAGGGGTGGCTTATCAACTAATTTAAGGTACCTGTAAATCCACGGCGTGCGTTTGACCTTTTTTTTTAACATGTCGTAGGCCTTTGGGTCAGATTCTAGGCACGTAATTTCGCCGAAGGTCGGACTTAGCTTGCGGCGATTGTTTAAAGTTAGGGCGCGTACCGTGTCATCGTAATAATGTACCAACAATTAGTATTGCTGTGTTGTAGGTTAGTGTCTTAATTGATTACTGTTGTTTGGTGTATTTAGGGTAGTTTAGAATAAGTTGATCCCGGTTACGACATATCTCGACTTTGTGTGAAGCTTCCACAGTCTTGCCTGGTTTTTTCGTTTATATCCTTGTCTGTAGCATTCACGCTAGACAACTGGATGGTATCACCCCGTCGGGGATTTGATAACCTGTCTTACCGCACTCTTTGCAGTGTCGGTATTTCTTTGCTGGCTGTACCGAACAAGGTTTGCGGTGTGACGCTCCTGTTTCTCCCTTAGCGCGTGGTAAGTTGGTGGTGGTGTGCCAATCGCATAGGTGAGACTCTTGCTTTAGTGCTTTTCCCGGATTGGACCTTTTTCCCGGATTTTGAATTTCTGCCGCACCTTTGGGATGTGGGCAGTGTATACGTCCTTACGTTAGGGATGTTAGGTTAGTGCTTGTGTTATTTTAGCTTATCTGTAATTAGAGTTTAAATTTCTATATTTAAATAGCCTCGGGTGGTTCTCGGCTAGTAATTCTTCGTGGGACTACTAGTCGATTATCGACTTATTGTGTATTGTGTGTTGTCTTTAGGGTTAGTCAAGTGTTAGGTTAGGGTGTCGTTTCATTGTTGGTACTTTGTAGTTCAGGTACATTTATTGTATCCACTTCCTATCTAGGCTGGTCCATGGAACTTTTTGAAGGGTTGGCATGGGATTTAGGTTGTGTCATTCTCATGTTTTCTCTTGGTGGGGGGATATCTGCAGTGATAACTCCCTGCATTTGCCTTTATTACGCTATCTGTATTATATTTTGCTCTTTATTTTTTTAGCAGAGTCAAATCTCTTTGCTACACGTTTATATCCTTGTGTGGGACTCTGGCTGGTTGTTGGCTATTATCTTTTTAAATTATTCAAATTTGAATTTGATAGACAATTTTTCCAGAATCTTGTCAATTCTTGTAAACAAACTTATGAAGGATCATTCTCGATATTGAAGCCCTAGCGTGAGCTTGCATTTTGGAGACAGTGCCTTTTTCCTTTGAGAAGCAGCCCGCTTATTACAGTTTTTGCTGAAGTTTGATAATCCAGTGCGCGTACCTGAAGTTCTAGGGATTTTTTTCAGCTGTAATCTATTTTATTGAAGTCCTAGTCGCCAAATTCACAGCGAGTGCTTGGATGCCACAAGAGGTTTTTTGTGTTTGGAGTCAGCTTTGCTGGATTAGATAATCCAAGCTTTATGTTACAAGGCCGGACCTTGAAGAGAGTTCGGGTGAGTATTTACAACGTTTGGTTCCGTCAATTTACCGGATTCTATAGTTTTTCGTCGTGTGATGCTAATTAGCTTATTTTGTCGGTAGCCGCCAGTTACGGGCGCTAGGAGAACCTGCTGGTCATTCACTAGCGGTTAGACGCAACCGTCCCGCAAGGCTCTCTACGGGTGACACAGGCCTGTTCTGCTGGGAAACACGTGCCGATTATCCTGTTGCGGTCATCCTGGTATAACCTGCCGCGCAGGCATCCGGTGGTCTATTCTTCGGGAGGCGTCGGTGGAGGAACTTCTCAGTCGGATTAGTATACTGTAGCATTTAGGTTTAGCCTTTATTGGACCATCTGCATCTAGGCTTAGCATTGTACCTACAGACCTTACACCTCTAACGTAGGGTCGCAAAGTGTCGCAACCCGCTAATGCGCTCAGCTTCCGTGTCCCGCCAGTGAATAATTTTCCGGACTTACCAACCTCAAAATTTAGAAAGGCTTTTTGCTCGCCACCGTCTACATATTTTCGTTTTATGCCCTAGGTTTTTTTCACCGTCCTGAATCATTCACCCCGTCATCCATACCACGCATTCTTCATTATCTCATCCTTCACATCTACTTAAAAAACCTGTAAGCCTAATCTTCGCGGCTTTCCGTATTCGCGGTCTAGGACCAAGCGTATTGGCGGCTTGAAACCCATACCTAGTATTGCTTATAGGGTTCTGTATCTCACTGCTAGCCGTACGACGATACAACTGTTTTCCTTTTACCTGTTTAGCATTTTAAGGGCTTTATCGTAGGTAACTTACGAGGGAAGGGAAAATCCCACGAATACTCTCTGGTCAAACTGAGTGTTAAATTCTATAACTTTTAACCGAGTCCTATTTAGGAGAGTAAATCAAATAAATATTGTGTTGTATTTACAGCGTAAAAGCCTACAATGTTTCTTTTAAGTAAGTTTCGATATAAAAAATAAAATAAATTGCTTTCGTGTCGGTTTGCAGAAATGTGTTTGTTTTATTTACGCTAGTTTTTCCTGCAATAGTTGTTCTTACAGCTAGTGCTGTCTCGCTTAATGCGTAGTTTGAGTATAACTTATGGCATGTTTAATTTTGTAGTCTCAGTCGCTTACGCCTTGTACGTAACCGACGTGCGATGAAAACCAAGGAGAGTTTATCTTAAATGTAATTGTAATAATTATACTAGGTCCACTCTGCGCTGCAGAGTGCAGTTCCCAGTAATTTAGATTGGTCAGTCGCTCCCTATGTGAGTGCAATCAAATAATATTATTATTGGAGTTCTGGGCTGCGTGTCGCGCCCTCCGTTTCTCTTAGTTGTATTATTATTGGAGTTCTTGGCTGCGTGTCGCGCCCTCCGTTTATAATGTTAAGGATTTGTCAAAGTCAATCGTCCGCTGATCATGCCTGACGTAAAAGCGATCACAACAACAGTGAACTGTGTATCACACCGGTGACACTTGTTTCGAGGAGTGAGGTGTTTTCTTTTTGTTTTGGCGAGTAGCTCTCATGCGTGAGGCTATGGGCCAAACATGTTTCACGCGAGATTGTTAGTTAAGGAATTTAAATAATTCCCCCCTGCGGGCGGGAATTGTAGGGTTCTTATTCCAACATGGGTCTACGGTCCATGATGTAATAAAAAGACTACACACATTTTGATGGCAAAGGGGGTATCGTGTCTATTGTCGAACCTTTCCATCTTCGTTAGGGTTTTGTTCGTACATTCGTCGCTTACATTTTGAGTTTCAGTAACTAGTGCAGTTTTGCGTTTCTTTCAAGCATGAAATAGGTTCCTCGTACTTCTATCGTCTCTCGGTGGTTGGAGTCTCTCCTGCCGCTGGGAGAACAATTTTTGTTTCAGAATTTTAGAAATTCTGAAACAAAAATTGTTCCGACAACTAAATGGGTACTGTAACATCGTTTTTTTTTCACAACAGGTAACTTCCATAGGAGTATTTTTCTGATCAATATCAAGGTTTAATCTCGGTCATATTAAATATCGTAGTACTATATTTGTCTCATAAATAATACCGTAGCATACATAAACAGATATAGATTCATTCCAAATTATTCAAATCAGTAGTGGATGATATTTATACTTGGCTGAATGATCGAGAGTTTTTTTTTCTTCATCCTGGCAAGACAGGGTAGATTAGAAAAAGTTGGAGCTGTCAAAGATTTTCACAAGGAAGATGACGAGGAATCTTTCGTGGGGCGATATAATTTTATCATAATCAAGTTGCATCCGTGATTACTGTCGTGCGTCAAAAGCATTGACATTTATTAAAGAGGCTACACTACAACATCTTCCTTCTTATACAATTAGAACAATTAACAATTTCAGAAAGATATAAAAATATGTTAACTAACATTACATCTTCCTTAAATAAAACAAAACAAGAAAAAAGAAACAAAAAGAAAATCTAAGTTACGTTACAAGCCAAGTTTATATTTAGTCAAAGCTGAACCTTTTTGGCGGACGAACTAGCCTTCCGCTCCTAGTGACGAGACCACTACCACCTGCCGCACCTGCGTTGCGTGACCCTTGCGGAGACCCAGGACTTGAAATTGGAGTGGAAAATACAGGTGTCACTTCCTCGTCTGTGTCTGGAAGAATAAAATCGAGATCGCTGTATCTGTTCGCGACTAGTGGCGCTGGTGTGGAACGTAACAAAGGTGAAGACGCTTTTTTGTTACCTTTTAGAATCTGAACACGATTTCTCCGGTACGACCGGCCATTGTCCGTAGTGATCCAGTATGAGCGCTCTCCACGTGCGACGCCTGCTACCCTTGCGGGCACCCAGACGTTATTGTCTCGCATGCGAACCGGCTCATCGGGTGTGAGCTGCGGCAGCTTTTTGGCACTTCTATCGTAATATTCTTTAACTTTCAAAGTTTTTTCTGTACGAGTTTTTTGAACCATAGCAGGGTCAACTGATTCAGGTCTTAGACTTTCATCAGTAGCAGGGAGCCTTGTTCTCAGTTTGCGACCCATCAGTAGTTGTGCTGGCGAATACTTCTCTCCTGAAATGGGGGTATTCCTAAAATTAAGCAGAGCTAATTGCCAATCAGTGTTGTCTTCTTGAGCCTTAATAAACAATCTCTTAACTGTCTGTACATTGCGCTCAACTAACCCATTAGAACGGGGATACATAGGTGAACTCGTCACGTGTTCAAAACCGTAATATGCAGCAAACTGCTTAAACTCTTGCGAAGAGAATTGAGGTCCATTATCAGATACTACTTTCTGTGGTATTCCTAATCGACCAAAAAAGTTTTTAAGGTGCATAATTACAACACCGCTCGTCAAACTGTTTAACGACGCTACTTCAAAAAACTTCGAGTAGTAGTCTACGACAATTAGATAATGTTTTTGTTGAAATTCGAAGAGGTCATCAGCGATTACTTCCCATGGCAAATTTGGTATGGGATATGGGCTCAGCGGTTCGCGTGTCTGCGCCGCGCGGTGTCGCTGGCAAGGCTCGCAGCGTTGTACGGCTTGTTCGATGTCGACTCCCATTCCAGGCCACCACACCAGCTCCTTAGCACGCCGCTTGCTTTTCTCGATTCCTAAATTCATGGATTATTGAAATAATTTCCTTCCGTAACGAAGTAGGAATTACAACTTGGTGATTGCGAAATACTATGCCGTCGATCACGTGTATCTCATTTTGAATTGTCCAGTATGGCCCCGTAATATCTTGACTTTGGTTTTTATTTATAGGCCAGCCACTCAAATAGTACTCTTTTACACGCTGTAGGATCTCATCTTTATTTGTTTCTTCCCTAATTTTGGTAAGTTTATCCTTGGACACATTAAGACACTCTATTAAATTATTCACATGTATTGTGACATCTGCATGCACGTCATCGTCCGAACCCTGTTCTGAGGGGGCACGCGATAATGTGTCTGCCAAGTACATGAGTTTCCCAGGCCTGTACTTTGTTTTAAACGCATAACTGTGCAACATCATAAGCATGCGCTGTAATCTCACCGGAGTGCTGTTCAGTGGTTTTTTAAATATTGATTCCAGTGGTTTATGGTCTGTCTCAACAATAACTTTCTTATGACCGTAAATGTATTGATGAAAACGCGTGCAACCGAACACAATCGCTAGAAGTTCTTTTTCTATCTGCGCCCACCGCGATTCAGCTGGTGTGAGTGTTCGAGCCGCGTAAGCCACAGGCCGCCCGTCTTGTAGTAAAACAGCACCAAGTCCCCGTGAACTCGCATCTACCGACACAGTCACCTCCTCGTGTGGAGAATAGTACCGCAGCACTGGTGCGGAACAAATTCTTCTCTTCAACTCATCAAAAATCCGTTGATGTTCACCACACCATTTGAAATCACAATCTATTTTCAACAAATCACGCAATGGTGCAACTATGTTTGAGTGATTAGGTATGAAACGGGATACATAGTTGATCACACCTAAAAATCTCTCCAGCTCTTTCCTATTTTTAGGGGCAGGCATGTCATTTATTGCCTTCACTCGTTTTGGATCGGCACGCATCCCTTCAGCATTAAACAGATGACCAAGGTATTGTACTTCCTTAGTGTTAAAGACACAC
Organism: Epinotia brunnichana; assembly: GCA_963854355.1. Lineage (NCBI taxonomy): Eukaryota > Metazoa > Arthropoda > Insecta > Lepidoptera > Tortricidae > Epinotia > Epinotia brunnichana. Next base: position 9,247,899 of record OY977954.1, on the reverse strand, counting down.
TTTGCTTTATTAAATTTAACACCATTGACCTTGGCTTTCTCAAACACCTTTAGTAATCTCGCATCATGTTCATTTTTAGTGCGACCGAACACTATCAAATCATCAATATAGACAGCAACTCCTTCTGTCTTGAAAATCTTTACCATTTCACAGTGAAAAATCTCTGGCGCGCAGTTTATTCCAAAAGGCATCCTGAGGAAGCGATACCTGCCAAAAGGAGACGCAAATGTGCAAAACTTGGAGCTAGCTTCATCGAGTTTTAACATCCAAAACCCTTTACAAGCATCAAGTTTCGAAAAGTACTTTGCACCACTCATTTCACTCGCGACTTCGTCGAGCGTCGGCAATTGAAAGTGGCTCCTGCGTACAGCCTTATTTAAATGCAAAGGATCTAGACAAATACGCAACTTCTTGTCTGGTTTCTCCACAATAACTATAGGAGACACCCAATCCGTAGGGCCCTCCTCACGTTTAATAATGTTCAAACTTTCCATCTCATCTAATTCTTCCTTCAGACGAGGTTGTAAACACATCGGTACCCTCCTAGAAGCCGAAATCACAGGTGGTACGGTCTCATCAATAGATATTTTAATAACTGAAGGCAAGAAACCTATACCCTCATAGACCGACTCGTCACTTTTTTGTAATTCATTAATTCGCGAGATAAGTTGCAATTCGGTGCATGCCTTCAGTCCCAATAAGTTGTTACACTCTATATCAAGAACAAACACCTTTTGCAATGAAATTATAGTTTTGTACTTCATATTTGCCATGAAGTATCCTACAACAGGCAAGTTGTTTCGACTGATTTCTTTAAGCACTGTATTTGTTTTACGTAATATACTAGTATCAAAACCTGCCTGTGTAAAACACCTCAATGACATTACAGACGTCTCAGCACCGCTATCTAATTTAAACCTTATTGACACATTGTTGACTAATATTTCCTCTGACCAAAAGGTGCCAGTGCAGTCCAACGCGTTGACAATAATATTATGAAGAAAAAACTCACCATTGTTCTCTGTATAGTCCTCACCTTGTGTTTCATTAATCTCAACCTCTCTTATAAGCTTCTCACGACAGGTTTTAGCAAAATGTCCTACGCGCTCACACCTGAAACAGCGAACATTAAATGCTGGACATCTGTCATCGGCGGAGTGTCCTCCACCGCACTTGTCGCACTCGGCGCCATAACGTGATGCTCGGCCTGAAGGAGCAGCACGAGCGAAGCCTCCACGGCCTGCGCGTCCTCGTGCTCATGCACTACGCGACCTCATCCCGGCGCCGTAGCCGCTACCACCAGGCGCACCACGCCCTCGCGCTAGTTCCTCTAACGCAACTGGCGCGGTGTGATCAAATTTCATACTCCGACACGTTGCCGCTTGCACGCTGGCTCGCTCCGCCGCGCGACAGTAGGTCACAGCCTGCTCCAGGTCTAGTGATGACTTCGAAAGTAATCGTTCACGCATATGTCCGTCTTTTAGACCTCTTATTATCTGGGTTAAGATTAAGCTTTCTTTCAACTGACCAAACTCGCAACTTTTGCTTTTAATTTTCAAGTCGCTAAGGAACTTATCAAAAGAATCGTCTTGATAAGTTTCAAAAAACGTATGACGTTCATAGTTCACGTTTTTTTTCGGGTCAAAACGCTCTAAAAATGCTTTTACTAACTTGTCATAGTCATCCGTTTTAACACTGAGTTCAAATTCCTCTAAAGTTTCTCGACCGAATTTTCCGATGACGTGTAGGAATAATGCGCACTTTTCCTTCGACGTAGCCGTATCTCTGCCCGAAGCGATAAGAAAGAAATCAAAAGCGGATTTCCATTCTTTCCAGTTGACCGCCATGTTCCCGTGGTCTTGCAATGGACCGGGTTGCTGTATTGCAGCATACACACTATTACTATTTTGCGCTTGCATTTTTTTAGTATCATCTACTTGATCCGGCATTTTTATATTAAATTCACTCAATTTTAATTAATTATATTTTGAATAACATTTTTTCACACCTGACACCATGTCGTGCGTCAAAAGCATTGACATTTATTAAAGAGGCTACACTACAACAATTACTACGTACATTTACAGTGAATTACTATAAATTAGTGAGTGCGCCGGGAGCGGCGACGGCGTAGGCCGTTTCTTTTAACCATGAACTACGGTACGTACTTTCGAATGAAATAGCCGGTCCTCGGCAGGTATTTTGTACGCTAGATTCTTATTAGTGTTCTTTTGTTTTAGCGTAAACTACGAAAGATAATCGTCCGCTGATCATGCCTGACGTTAAAGCGATCAAAACTACAGCCTAAACCCTAACTGGTAAACTAACCTTATTTTGCACCAACACGTTACGGAATGTTATAGTTAAAGTGGTACTGAATTCATGTTTACTACGATACCTTATTCTTTTACAGTGGGATAAGGCGACGCGGCTGTGCATAACGAGCGTTGTCTAGCCGGTATAAATGGTTGATTGAAGAAATTACTTATTAAAACCCTTGCAAGGTATGTAGTTGAGAATACCGGAAATGTTAGACGTAAATAAGCGAACCGCAAATAGGAAATCTAATATAACTGAGATAATCTTCATTTCAGGGTTTTTATATGACCCCGGGTCATTTCTGCATGACTCCGGTGTAAGCGGGATGAACTTTCTCCCGTCAAGGATTTGAAAACCAGGGAGTTCCTGAGGACCTAGCTGTTTGGCAGAGTATTTCAACGTGGCCACACGCTGAAAAGAACGTAATTGCAAGCCGGCACGGGTGCTGAAATGCAGGTCGCCGGTTCAGCTTGAGATAAAAATTGTTTCTTGTAAAAAGGCCCTCCGGGTGAGTAATTCTAAATATCATTCTCGTACACACACACACACACTGGCCCTCTGTTCGTGGTAGGAGTCAAGTAGATAATATCCGGATCGATATAGTACCTAAGAACAACTCGTCGATGGGGACGCCTACGCGATGTTGAGACTTTTGTACTTTGTTAATTTAATTCATAAGTTAGAACTTGTGTACTCGAGTAGATAAAATTTAAGATAAAACATGTAAAAAAAAAAATAGAGTAACCAGAATTACATAACTTTCTGTCATTTATTGGTTTTATTGTTCACCACCTACTTGAAAGCGAACCGTTTGAGAGTGATTTCCGACCCTTTACTAAAGGCGCCCACTTACTTCTAGTTTTCTAAATTATTAGTATAACCTTCTTTACTGAAATACGAGGGATTTCTGCCCACTAAACTAGAACGGATAAATCACTCCACAGGCTAGGGAACCCATGCAATGTAATACCACCATCTGAGCTAGTACGGGATTAATAAAAATAAAATAAAATAACGTTACTAAGAAAAATAAAATAACGTTCTTAAAAATAACGTTATTTACTTTTGTTAACTTGACACCGTTACATATTAGTAACGTTACCGTTATTATCAAAGTGTTAGGTGCGACAAAATAAAATAACGTTACTAAGACATAGAAAAATATAACGTTACAAATTAACGTGATTTTTTTTGCCGTTTTTATAGATATGAAAATCCCGGTTCTTCGGTACTTTTCGGTATAGGCCGACAAGCCGCTTATTGACCCTGACATAGAGCCGAAACACATAACCGCGTTGCGGCGCCGTGCCGCCAAAATTGGCGGTAGGGCCAATACAATAACACAGACGCTGCCGCCAATTTTGGCGGGGCGGCGCCCCTCAACGCGGTTATGTGTTTCGGCCCATAGTGTCGCTGTAAACAGCATGATACGAAGGGGGGTACGGGACCACAAAGGGTTGCAGTTGCTCGTAGTTGGCCGGTTTTTTTCAACGAATTACCTATGATGCAACTCAGTCAACTCAAATAATTTTTAGTATACTGTTCTATTTCCACTATGCTGTGGTCGCAGATAGGACGGGAATGGACGCCGGGCGTAGTGAACCACATATAGTTTAACCCTTTACCAGGCCCCTAAGAACTAGCGTGTCTTCATACGTGCTTTAAGTATATACTGTTACAACCGTATTGAACGCCTTGTAAAACATGTATTTACGAAAGTCGGAGATGTTCCTTTAAACCAGAAATAAAAATGTGGGTTACGGTTATCCCATCGCCTGACTAAGTAATTAACTGTCATACTCGATTTTGTCTTATTATATTCTTGATCAGGCGAAGGGATATTAAAATAAAAAAAAATAAAAAAAACAACGAAAAATTAATTCGCTCTAGGTTGAACTCAAAAACAGTTTTATTTATTACTTACGTGAGTTTTTATGACATGACAAGACAATTTACCGGGCCATGGGAAGAATAGCTCCCGCACAGTTAAACTCTAATAAGGCCATGGGATAATGTCAACCCACATCCTAATGCAATGTTTACGATTACATCACGTTTTAACACTCAAAATCTACAAAATATCAAAAAATTGTTCGACCTATGTACTTCGGTTTCATAGAAATTAAGGAAAGTGTTCGAATTTCGCCGTAGTTTACTGAAATTAGAGTTTAAGTGAATTTACACGGCTGCCAAAGATATATTACGCGTTTTAGAAGCGTGTTGTGAATGAAGATCATAAAATACTATTTTCAGGGATTGACAAAATATTTTATAGGAGATTTGGAGTTCAAACCTGACTACGGTAACCGATATAAGATGTGGAAGGAATATATCCCTTCGCCTGGTAAAGGGTTAAATAATATAAACTGAGCCCTTGAATGGGCTTTGTTAGATACGCACGCGCCGACCACAAACAAAGCCAATTCATGAACTCAGTTCATATTAAACTATACTACACCACCCTGGATATTTCAACATGGACATTATACAATCAAAAAATTATTTTAATGTTTTAATATATTTCCATCTCTATTATTTTGATATTTGATGTCTTAAAAAGTTTCTAACGTAAATTAAGGCATGTTGGACGTTTTCCTATTTTGTTACCATTATTTTTAATGATTTCTAATACCAGTGTTTTTAGACTATAATAAGAAAGTAAGCAAGCAAGTATAAACAGAACATTAATCATTCAATGATGTTTAACAAAATTATATTAGTACTATAAAATCTTATTAACACAACAGAACGTTTTTGATGCATTAATTGTTGTACACACTTTTATTGAAATGCTCATTTACAACAAGGATAAGGCATTAGATAAATAAAAATGTTTTTCCGTATCCTTAATCTTTTTATTTAAACATGATCTAAATAGATGTACAGATGTTGTTACAGACGTATATAAGTACATACTAGTATAGAATAGACAAATTTTGGTCATCAAAATGTATTTATTACAACTTTATAATTAAAAACATTGTTGCTTTTTCTGTCAATCGAGACTACCTATTATTGTTACAGTTTCTATACAAAAATACCCAAATACTCGTTTCTTTAATAAGTCTACAACTTATACTTTAACATTTCTTATATAACAAGTTTTAGTCACAAGTTATTTATGAACCAATATACAAAATAATATAATACTAATTCAATTTTAGGACCGAGTCCTAGAAGCTATTTAAATTGACACTGCATTTCATACAAATCTTAAATAAAAATCTTACGAGGTAGAGTAGTTTTATAGGCCCACGTTATATTTAAATTGCAAAGAAGCCACGTTACGTAAGCCAGGTTATTTAGACGAAGCCTGCGGGCCGCCAGTGACATTAGCAGCCAGCGCTGGCTTGTTATTGGCCTCGTATTAGGGTTTTTTTTTTATATGTACCATTTTATTTGAATAGGCGTCATTCCATTACTTAAGTGGGCTACTTTACCATACAAATAGCAACGGAATGGACGTAACGGAACGAATAATTCGCAGATTAAAACACGTGTTTAATATACTGTTTTTAATAATTGTAATAGTATTTTACTGAAATCAAGGTTAATGATAATGACAGATTAAGATAATTGAGTCGCATTTAGCAGAAAAATTATAGGAACCTTCGGCATCTCGTAACGGAACCAGGACACTAGTTTTTGGGTCCACCACTCGACGCACCGTTCGCGCGCGATTTCTAGCCACTACTGACAGTTTGTAAACAAAACGAATGATGTTACGTAACGGTATGTGATGCTAGATGAAAATAAACACCTAATTTGGTAATAAAAATACCTCGTTCCCACAAAATCATCTTAACGGAATGTGGACATGTCCACTTTTCCAAAATCACTGGACAAGATTAATTTTAGTATATTTTGTAAAAAATACTTTAGCGAGACAAATATAAGGTTGATTTAAGAAAATTCATGTTTTCCACTATCAGAAACAAGTATTTCCAGGCACAATATACAAGTAATACTTCGAATCGATACTTAAAGTTGGCTTTCCGCAGGTGGACAGGCAAAAATCGAGGGTCGGCAGCCAGAAAAACCAAGAAAATGTGGTAAATTTAATGCTAAATGATAGGTTTTTTGGGTTTTTATACGATTAAGATATATTATTGATGTCTTAAAATCGCTACAAGTACAATTTTTCAACATGTTTCGTATTTGTAGGCTGTCAAAGGTACTGGACACGCCAAAAACATCAAGGTACAAGAAAAATAAAAAATGCCCATTAACAGTTTTTCAAGACAAGCCAGCGCTGGCTACCAGCACTGGCGGGAATAGAGCACCGGACTATTTTTCAAGCCAGTGACCCCCACCCGCGTGCCCTGCAACCCCCGCGCCAGTGTGAGGACGCGTGTAGACGCACCGCGCCAGTGTGAGGACGCGTGTAGACGCACCGCGCCAGTGTGAGGACGCGTGTAGACGCACCGCGCCAGTATGAGGACGCGTGTAGACGCACCGCGCCAGTGTGAGGACGCGTGTAGACGCACCGCGCCAGTGTGAGGACGCGTGTAGATGCACCGCGCCAGTGTGAGGACGCGTGTAGACGCACCGCGCCAGTGTGAGGACGCGTGTAGCCGCACCGCGCCAGTGTGAGGACGCGTGTAGACGCACCGCGCCAGTGTGAGGACACGTGTAGACGCACCGCGCCAGTCGCTGGCGCATATCCGTAGACTGTACTGTATACGCGTTTGGTTTTCTATTTCCGCGATGTCAAAAAAATTGAATGAGGACGAACCATTACAGTAATGTACAACTATATATAGATCACGAGTGCTTGTGGGATAAGCGTTGCGATCGTTGCAAAAATAAGCAAATGTGCGCTTCGGCACTAGACGCCCTGCGTGATGGATTGAATAAAGGACTGACTTGATAGTCAGTCCTTGAATGTGAAAAGTCTTGATGAAGTTAAGGCAAAAATTATGAGTATTCGAAAATTCGAATTCCAGTTACGAATCTATCGCTTAACCATTTTCTCATCCAAAGTCTTTTATCCTTTACGATTTCTTCGTCTAATATATTGATCAACTCTGCTTTTAATAGTGCAGAGATGTTCTTTATACATTTAATTTTCATAAGCCGCCGCATTAGACCAGGATTCATTTTTTTTAAACACAAGTCGTGTGCTCACGAAAAGAATTATCCAGGAATTAAATAAACCCACTGGCCTCATCTAAACAACACGGGCCAGGCCAGCGCTGGATTGTCTGAGGACTGGCGCCAGCGTTACTGGCTTCGTCTAAACAACACGGGCCAGGCCAGCGCTGGATTGTCTGAGGCCTGGCGCCAGCGTTACTGGCTTCGTCTAAACAACACGGGCCAGGCCAGCGCTGGATTGTCTGAAGACTGGCGCCAGCGTTACTGGCTTCGTCTAAACAACACGGGCCAGGCCAGCGCTGGATTGTCTGAGGCCTGGCGCCAGCGTTACTGGCTTCCTCTAAACAACACGGGCCAGGCCAGCGCTGGATTGTCTGAGACCTGGCGCCAGCGTTACTGGCTTCGTCTAAACAACACGGGCCAGGCCAGCGCTGGATTGTCTGAGGCCTGGCGCCAGTGTTACTGGCTTCGTCTAAACAACACGGGCCAGGCCAGCGCTGGATTGTCTGAGGCCTGGCGCCAGCGTTACTGGCTTCGTCTAAGCCTGGCTTTTCGTTAACGCACTTTTTTTTGGCTTTTGCTTTAGTCTGGTACAAACGTTAACGTAAAGCCCGGTGTAGACGAAGCCAGTGCTGACTTGTTATTGTATGTAAAGCACTGGCTGCCAGGACTGGTGGAAATAGAGCGCCGGCCTATTTTTCAAGCCAGTGAGCCAGCACACAGGCACATTGCACGTAGTACTGATGGCCGGTGGGGCGGAAATGTTCTCGAGTGGCGACCATGTACCGGAAGGCGCGGCATTGGTAGGCCTCCCACAAGGTGGACTGATGACTTGTTAAAGGTCGCGGGAGTCCGCTGGATGCGGGTGGCGCAGGACCGGTCACTTTGTGGAACTCTTTGGGGAAGGCCTATATCCAGCAGTGGATGTCTTTCGGCTGATATGATGATGATGATGATGAGCCAAAACTGCCTTCGTCTCAACCTAGCTTTACGTAAAGATTTATTTAATTACTCCTGTGTACAGTCAACGCCACAAATAATGTACCTACCTTAATACACATTTCTGCCTTATTGCAAAGTAATACTATACAAAATAATAAATTTTTGACATCGACTGAGACCATCTCGGATAAGAACCTCCGAGAACGTTGCCACGAGATCCCAATAATAAGCGAGGACCAATCAGTAAATTCAAGCTCATAAATACATAAAAATTTTCGTTTATTGGTTTATTGTGTGGGTTTTTTTTTTTATTTCACTTCAGATTAACGATTCTTCTGTTATAATATTGAACTAGTGACATATGTTTAATACCCAGTTTTCCACTTATAAACAAAGACTTCTTACTTTACATTTATTAAATTGGTATTTTAATATCCTAAATAAATAAATAAAATAAATATTTGCGGACAAACTTACACAAATCGACCTAGTCCCAAACTAAGCAAAGCTTGTACTATGGGTACTAGACGAAGATAAACATACTTATATAGATAAATAAATAGGTACTTAAATACATAGAAAACATCCATGACTCAGGAACAAATATATTATATACTTATGTTCCTCAATATGTTCATCACACTAATAAATGCCCTTACCGGGATTCGAACCCGGGACCTCCGGCTTCGTAGGCAGGGTCACTACCAGGTCAACTAGGCTACAGGAGGCTCCAATATATCACACAAGAATAATATTAGGTTCAAAAATTTTCGCACAGTTTTAAAGTTAAAGACAAATCTAATAGCGCCTCCTAATGGAAGCAAATGTTAATTTTTACAAATTTTATAAATTACAACGGGTTAAATAATTTTAACTGTCGTATCTTTGGAACTGTATGAGAATGACCAAGTAAGTAGTCACTGCGCCAATTACCTGTAAGGAAAAAAGACAATATCATTAAATGGTACAAAAAATATAACACATATTATATTTGCGCCCTCACCGGGATTAGCCCAGGACCTCTAGCTTCGTAGACAAGGTCACTACCAGTAACAACTAGGCTAAACCGGTCGTCAAAGTCTGTCGGTAAGAGAAGGAATTTCCGATATAGGAATGGTGACGCCGCGCCGTGAAATCAACAATTGCTGGGAGCAGGTGATGGAGCGCAGTATGAGGTGACACGAGGATGGATCACCACCCAATGCACGTCTTCAGTCATCAGCTGATACCCCAGCTTCTGGGTCCTGGTGCTGGTATAAGAGACAATACTAATGTTCCTTCCAGAGGCGACTATCGGGCGGTCGGCCACATCACCAGCTGGGAGTATGTGACGGAGCGCAGCATGAGCTGTCAGGACAACAGTTCTAGCCGTGAGGGTATCGCACACACCAGCTGCTTGTTTCTGATGCCTCATAAGATAATACTTATGTTCCTTACAGAGGCGACTAGCGGTCGGTCGAGTGTGCACATCCCCAGCGGGGAGTATGTGACGGAGCGCAGCATGAGTTGCCGGGAGAACAACTCTAGCCGCGAGGGTAACGCGCCACCCGATGGTGCGTACGTCATCAGCTGACACACCAGCTCCTCAGTTCTCTTGCCCTGGTACAAGAAAAAATTGGTGGTTAATCAGTTGCAACCGTATACGACACTATTTTATATTCGTTAAGTAATGTTATTAAAACAAATGAAAAAAATACCTCAGTAATGGTGTAGTGACATGGTTCGACCACGACGAACATTCGAAGCATGTGGGTGACGCACCATAGGAACTGCAGCACCAAGAAGTGAATACGATTCGTAGAGACAACTGAATGAAGGAAAAATAAAACGTTACATTCATGTTAATTTTCCCGAAACCCAAGTGGGGATCATTCTTACGTAGGATATTATGTTTGAATGTTGAGGGTCATACTAATAGGAGACCAATACCAAGAAAAAGGTGGATAGACTGACGAGGTGACGAATGATAGAAAGGTGTGGAAGAAAAAGACCCACTCGCAAGAAAGTGGATAAGGGCAAGGGAATCAAAACTTACATACGTAGGCAAGTGCCAGACCTTAGAAGACGCTGCTTAAAACATAATTTCATCAGAATGGACCCTGCGGAAGGCCAGCGCTGGCTGCAAAGCTAGCAACATGCGGAGCAGGGTCCATTTCGTGACAAAATGTGTCTTATATTATTCCTTTTTTATGTGTAATTTTTTTTTTTAGATATACATGGCCAATAATCATGATTTCACGAAAATCACGTAGGAACTTACTTATCTCCATGATAAGAAAGTACGGCGTGACGATAAGATGCAGCAGTGTAGAAAGCAGTATGACTACGAGCGGTAAGCCGTAGCTGCGATCTATGCGCTGCACAACTTCACATAACGCGCCGTGGAGCGCTGCCAGGCGGCGCACGGCCTCACACGGAGGGACGATGAGGCGCGGCTCGCCATTTGCTGAAAAGTAGAAAAAAGATTAAACAGGAAACAAGCATGTAGAACTTACCTACTCGGCTCTGCGTAGGACTGTCAGGATAGGTTAGGCACGCAAAATAATACAGGTTAAATATGAAATAAAAACCTGCCAAGTGCGAGTCGGACTCGCACACGAAGGGTTCCGTACCATTATCTATAAAAAAACTATTTTATTCTGTACTTTTAGTATTTGCTGTTATAGCGGCAACAGAAATACATCATCTGTGAAAATTTCAGCTGAGCTATCACGGTATCAGTGAGATACAGCCTGATGACAGACAGACGGACGGACGGACGGACGGACGGACGGACAGACGGACGGACAACGGAGTCTTAGTAATAGGGTTCCGTTTTACTCTTTGAGTACGGAACCCTAAAAAGAGCGAGCGAGGCATGTGCCAAAATTAACCAGCATCAGTTAACGGTTCGGTTTAAAGAGATGTAACCGTTAATAACCAATAATATAAGTCACACTATGTCACTGATCCCGTCACCGGGAAGCGACACCTGGATAGCGAACACACCGTTCGTTCTGATGATGTCGGGGTAGTCGGACAGTTCGGACACCGCAGCGGACAGCGAGACTAAGGGGGGATTGACGTAGCTACCAGACCGGCGCGGCCTGGTCGGGTTACCAAAGATACATAAAAACGCACCATTCTTCCTGATAATTATGGGGTGGTCGGACATCGCACCGGGCAGCGCGTCCACGAGCAGGCTAACGTTGCTGGCGGAGCGGCGCGGCTCAGCCGGCGCTACCCGGATCGCAAACATGTTGATGTGGGTCGGCTGTTCCAATTTTTCCACTGGGAAACCACATAAAGGATCATATGTTTTGGCAAACTTCTGGAATCCTAAATAAATAGTAGATTGTATTACTAGGGAGCAAAATGATATATTCTAACGAGGGTGACTTATTGAATCCAGAACGAAGGGATGGATTCTAACGTGGAATCCTGAGCGTAGTGAAGGATTCAAGCAACGTCGCCCGAGATATGAATAATGTTGTGCCCGCGTAATACACTCTTCTTTTCAATCCTTCCATGATAATTAAAAACACAATAATTTTTACCTAAGAACAAGGTTTAATATAAGTAGGTATTTCAAAAGAATATGGCTTTGTTACTGACGTTTTTTTGACGTTTATAGCTTCCATTTAAAAAAAAACGGTGTTAACGTATAATTTTCAGTTAAACTGGATGAATTCATCATCTTAAATTGAAAATATTAGTATAGGAAATGCTTTTACGTGCTAGTCATTAGTCACGACGGTTTTTTTTTATAAAAAAATACGGACTTTTTGTTACGGCTTTTTGTTCCATGGTCTTAAACTTTTTATACTTAATATATTTCTATTTATTAGTAATCATATTATACCTATCAAATAAACATTGTTTGAAATAACACGTAGCTATTAGAAAGTAGAAGGTATCTATAAATCCATATTTTTATTTATTAAGCATATTAATATTCAAAAGCGTTCAAGGAAAACAATATATGAGCCCCTAAATGCTCCAAGAACAAAACAGCGCGGTGTTTAAAAAAGACTCTGTAAAAAACACGCTACTGAAATAACATAATTGTCTCTGGCCTCGCTCAGGCCCACAGATTTTTTTAAATATTATTTTAATGCTTTCTTCTCTATGTGGTCTATGACTAGCGTGCGTTTAACGGCCTCCGTAGCCCAGTGGGTAGTGACTCTGCCTACGAAGCTGGAGGTTCCGGGTTCGAATCCCGGTCAGGGCATTTATTTGTGTATTTATCACGAATATTTGTTCCTGAGTTATGGATGTTATTTTTTTTTATTATTTTTTATTTGAATATAAAATTTAACAGCATTACAGCATATGCCAAGGCACTGGTAAACTTTAACTATATACATAATTACACAATAAGAAACAATTTATAGTATCTAACAAATAATATTTAAAAATGAATCTCACTGAATCTTTTAAAAAAGGGAGAAGTTTACTCCACTTGTAGGCAAACAAATCGCAATCTGGTGCATACATAACTACTTTGTTAAGTAGCGCCTGCGCGCTGACTACTGGAAAAAATTATGTGGGAGTATTTGTTACCTTACATATTAAATGAATGGCCTAATGATGTTTTCCAGAAACTTATTGAAGATCACGAATATTTGTTCCCGAGTTATGGATGTTATATATGTATATAAGTATCTATATGTATTCTGGTAGTGGCTTTCGGGCTGTCAAAGCCCTTATATCACTGCGACCATCGCTGATCTATATGTATGTATCTATTATATATATCATCGCCTTGTACCCACAACACAAGCCTTACTGAGCTTACCGTGGGCCTAGGTTGATTTGTGTAAGATTGTCCCGTAATATTTATTTATTTTATTAGCATTCTAACAGTAAAATTACCACGTTTATGACTGAGATAAAACTTTTGTTGTCAGCGGTCAATTACGCACGTGCTACGATGTCGCAGGTAGAGAGTAGAGACCGTATTTTGCCAGTTACTGTAAGTGCTACGACGGTTTGGGTGTGGGAAGTTTGTTTGACCGCTGATAACAAAAGTTTTATCTCAGTCATAAACGTTGTAATTTTACTATTAGAAAGCTAATACGGTGTAGAATAAAATAAAAAAGTAAATAGGACATTTTATTGAGTTATTTTAAATTTTTGAAAAAAAAACTAGGATAAATAATCGTTATTTTATGAAAAACCTCGTAATAATAAATTGGGGGCGTGTTTTTTTTGACAGTTATCATTTTAGTGCCTTAGCCTGTTATTAATGATCATTTTTGTTTTTGTTTCGTGTCCATAGGCAGTGTACCTAGGCGGTCCTTAAGTTCTGTCACAAGGTTTTTGATAGATAAAACTCAGCAACAAACTTTTTCTTATTCGTATTATACATGATTAAAAAGCTTATTTTATACAATTCAACTTGCAATACAATAAATTTTGAACAATTATCGCAATATGACAAAAAAACCTTGTAACTTGAGACAATCGTGAACCCAAAACACGCCGCATCTGACAGAAATACCACTTACAACAAATTTAATAAACAAACAGTGTTCCAGGTGACCAACAAGGTTCTTTTTATTTATTCTGAACCTCGATTTTAGAACATGCTTAGCAACTAGCATTTGGTTTTCTGTTAGCTTTCAATTCCAACTGCTCCCATCGAGAATATTACGTACTTTTTACGTTTTCAGAAAAACGTGTAAATTTGATCTTGTGGGCAACAAGTACATACACTACGTAAAATGTGAATATGAAAATTAGTTTTAACCAGACTTACTTATCTTATGCTTTAAAATGGAGGAGGGAGGGTTCAAGTACACATTAAATTGGTCGACAATTCCATACTCGTTAACTAGTTATGCCTTCATCACCGTGATAGTTTTCCTTTTAAATTCATTATATGTGCTACTGCCACAAACCCATAATATTTTTGACCAAGCTATCCAACGAAACCCCACACTATGGGTTTAAATAGTTTTTTCACTTCTCATGCTCTAAAAGTTCGTCTTTATGTCGTGCGTAGGCGACATAAAGTCGCTTTTTATGCTCTAGAGCATAAAGTAAAATCTTCGTCGAAGACCAAGGCAATCGCTGCAACAGCCACACGAACATCTTTAACTTCATACAACAACCTCTTTATTTTATTTCGTTTCGTTCGTATTCTAAGACCAAGGCAAAGATACCAACAGCCAAAGTACACAATAAAACTTCATGAAATAAACTTATAATTTGTATTTCGTCTCATTTATTATTTTTTATATTTGTTTATTTTTCAATTTAGTAGATCAGTATAGTATTTAAATATTTCTCATTGCTCTAATGTAACTTTCAATTTTAATTAAATTAGCATTTACTATATTTACGTGTTGCTGTTTCATTTCCTCGCAATCGAAGTGAAAAGTAGAGTGTGCAACTCGTCCATAAAACCCATTTTACACTCGACTTTATATCTATCCTCGCTCGCAAGCTCGCTCGGATGGATAAACGTCTCGAGTAAAATGGTGCGTTTTATGCACTTGTTGTACAATCTACTATTTCACTTCTCATGCTCGCAAAGTTCGCCTTTGTGCTGGATGTATGCTGCACAAAATGCCACTTTTATGCTCTAGTGCACAAAGTAAAATTGTTTTTCAAACCACATGCTCGACAATGCCGAATTATAGGTCATGTAAACCCTACCGAAAGCAAGACATTAAATCCCTTGGTATTAGCCGGGTTATAATGTTGTACTGAATTTCATTATAACCCGCTGGTTAATAATATGATTTCACTTTTCATAATTCTTATTACTATATGCATAAAGTTTAATTTTGCTAAACACAATTTGTCCTAGGCCATGGCCTACTTGATTTGACAAAATAAATGAAGTTTGCCTCCGTGTGAACCCCGGTCCGGAGGAGCGCGGTGGTCGAAATTCGAATTTCGAATCTAGGAACACGGCTTGTGCTTTCGAATTTGGAACGCCGCGCGCCTTCATTTGTTCACGCGTGACGAACAAATCGAGTTCTTGTAGGTGCCTATAGAAGATTTAATTTCAAAAATAATATTGAAAATGTCGAGTGATGAAAGTGTTTTGACTCCTGAGTTTATCAAATTAGATGCCATAGGCATTGTCAACAATCTGCTGCCAGAGAAGTCAAAGGAAAAATACCTAAAAGCCTACAACGATTTTGACAAATAAAAACATTACCTTATCTTTCCATAATTGGACTAACGTGTCTAATGTTACTATGTACTTTTAATTTGCTAAATAAACATTATTTATCTACTGAGCCTGTTTTTTTGTCTCGCATAAGGTGTGAAAAGTAGAGTATACACCTCGGGGATAAGACTGTTTTAGTCTTGGGCGGTTGAACCCCTCACTGCACTCAGGACTCAGTCTTAATTCCCTCGCTTCGCTCAGGAATTAACTTATAACTCCCTCGCTACGCTCAGGAGTTAAATTATGAGTCCTTCGTTACGTTCGGGATTCAATTCGCTCCCGTGACATAAAACAGTGCTTTATCCCCTTGGTGTATAATCTACTATTAAAGACTAAGATAATCGGGCCTAACAGCCACACACACAATTACAACTTCGTAGAATAAACTTGTTTTTTGATTTGATTTGCTTTAATTAATAAATTCTACATTTGTGTTTTCCATTATTAAATTAATAAAACCAGATAAAATAGGAGTCAATTATAATTCTTAAACGTATTGAACCATTAAGACTTGGCAGTATGAAGTACCTAAGTCTAATATCACGTGTCGAAAATTAAACATATATAAGTAAAGTATATATATATATATAAGTAAGTTTATCTTCGTCTAGTATCTATAGTACATGCTTTGCTTAATTTGGGACTAGGTCGATTTGTGTAAGATTGTCCGCATATAAAAAAAAAACAAAAAACATAGAAAGTTATAAAAAAAGTTAAGTGACGGGAATGAGCAATTATTTAATTTAATTTTGCAATTATTTGTTATTTTCTCGCAATCGAAGTGAAAAGCAGTATATATAACTCGGGCATAAATTAGCCATTTAACCCCTCGACTTAACTATCCACCATCGGCGGTGGCTCAGGTGGATATAAACGTCTCGGGTTAAATGGCTCGTTTTATGCGCTAGTTGTACAATCTACAATTGTTTTAAAATTTTTGTTTACCGTTTTGTCGATGTGACTGATTTATATACCCATGCCGAATTACAGATTTTAAGGAGTAAAGGGTCACTGAGCTAAGCCGCAGACGGACAGACGGACATAGCGAAACTATAAGAGTTCCTTGTTGACTACGGAACCCTAAAAACTGTGCCTTAGTAGTTACAGTAAGCATTTGGCGGATAACGTCCACTTTTTTTGGTTACCTTGAATCGTAGTTCTGTCTCACTACGTACCTGGGTAACAGAAGATGTAAAGAGTTTGCTCACATGGTACGGCGACGTGCCTAGCCGTAAGCGCGATGGCGTCGTTGACAGCACGGAAGCGCGTGCGGACCGACAGCGCGGTGAATGCAAATTGAAGTTCCAGCACCATCACAACGTACCACAAAAGGTAGAAACCGATGTAATTCGTAACTATGTCCCCTGAAATAGAAAATATTTCTTTATTATGTACTGAGTTCGATATACCTAAGGAGGTACCTACTCTTGGCACTAAAATAGGGATCTCCGGATCCGGATTCTCCGGCCAAGTAGATATGGACGATAGGGATTTACGAGGATGGCAATCCCTTTTCATGCCGGGCCGGCCTTTTCAACGAATATTGCTTATGGTTTTTTATGAACTTAAATCAGAACGCCATGATGTTGTGGTGTGTCACAAATTGATATTGAAACAAAAGAAGGTCACTTCACAGGTAGACCTACCTTAAATTTTATATGAAATTCCAATTATGGACTCTCGTCTCGCCGCACTCGAAACGTGATACTTCGCAAAAAAACATACTTAATTTTGTAAAGACTATTATAATCTGTTACATAACGTCAATACCAATTTTCGGTGGAAGTTTGCATGTATACATCATATTTTTTTTTAGTTTTATCATTTTCTTATTTTAGAAGTTACAGGGGGGGGGACACTTTACCACTTTGGAAGTGTCTCTCGCGCAAACTATTCAGTTTAGAAAAAAATATGATATTAGAAACCGAAATATCATTTTTGAAGACCTATACATAGATACCCCCCCCACACGTATAAGTTTGATGAAAAGTTTTTTTTTGAGTTTCAGTTCTAAGTATGGGGAACACCCAAAATTTATTGTTTTTTTTTCTATTTCTGTGAGAAAATCTTAATGCGGTTCATCTACTTACCAAGTTTCAACAGTGTAGTTCTTATAGTTTCGGAAAAAAGTGGCTGTGACATACGGACGGACATCCGTTTTAGCCATTTGGCTACGGAACCCTAAAAATGAGCTCAAGCTGAGAGCCCAGCAGCCCAGGCACTGGCACCATTGCTGCGTTGGACGTCAATAGGTCAATATCCTCAAGTGAATAAAGGGTCGGAAACGCGCTTGTGATTCAAAATATATATATATAACCCGCAAGTGTTAACTTCAGACCTCCGTATCACACTCGTACGCGCTCGAGTCTCAAGTTAACTCTTGCGGGTTAAAATGCTTGTGTTGAGCAAAGTACTCGCTACCTTCAGATTCTGGTCACCTGTCGCGTCCACGAGACTTCGAGCTCCTAACGTACTGTAACTTTATCCCCAATTAAAATGTAAGAAATATGCTTATCATATATTATACCTTTATATCATACATTTTACTGTAGTCGTTTAAAGTCAAAAGAATATGAACATTTAACATAAATGCAGGGTTAGGCGAGTAGAAGTAAGTACATGCAATTGACGCTTACTTTAACGTCGCAACGCTCATAATAATGCGATGTTTCTTATCCTATAGTGCCAATTAGACAAGATAAATATAGACGCTAGTTACGTTGTAGGTTATCTCCACTTATAATAAATCTCTAAATTAAAAAAAGAATCAGCCAGTTTGAAACTAAGCTTTGCGCGGTTCGAATGTTCTCAGCATCCCATGAACGGAAAAATATGAAACATTTTATATAGGTACATTATTATTCTAGCTGCAACTTAGGATAGTTTTTATCCGACTGCGACAGTTAATTAATTTTCCGAAATATACGACTTCATTTAATTTTTCATTTATTTTTATTGAAATCAAACGCTGCTCCAACTGTCAGCTATAAGAACCGTCAAATTTTCGTCAAAATGGCGGAATTGCTTTGTCTTTCACTTATTAATAATTTAAATCCCGTCTACGATAGACCTTTACGAGACAAATGCTAAAATATAAACCATAAAAAAATATTCGATTCTGATATGAGAACTTATATGCGCAAATGTCGTTTTATGTCGTAATTTCAATAAATGAAATCAACAAATTTGAACAATATAATTAACACGAATTTGTTTTTTTTGAATGACAATGGCACGCGCTCGGCGCATTCAGCCAAAGTACCTGCGGCGCTACCACGAAAACCGATACTCAATGTTCATATATTTGCATCCCTGTCACTCGAGTATGGTTAGTGCGATAGAGATAGAGATACCCGAATATTTTCGAATTCCGAAGTTCGTGGTTATAGCTCAGGAATCGAAAATATGGTAAATAATCATAATGTATTTTCTCGAAAAAGAATTTAAAATAAATATAGTCAAATGGAGAAAAAAACAAAGCAAGAGGTTATATAGGTAATGATTAAGTTATAAGAGTCCAAAGTTTTAAGAGGGGGTATGTTCTGTCCCTTTTCCGCAAAACGCACCTTCATATGAAACGATTGTTTTTTACTATGACGCTCGAGTATATTGACGTCACAGTCCCTCATCGTTTTCTCACTCTAACAAGCGACATTAAAACGGATGTAGCTTCATAATTTTTTGAGATATTTGAATGGGAGTTTCAATATCTTCTATCTATTTATACATAATAAATGCCTATGTCCTGACTGACTTATTCACTCAATCACTCACTCACTCACTCATCAACGCACAGCCGAAACTACTAATCTTAGAGAGTTGATTTTTGCACAGTATGTTGCTTTTATAACGTGGGCTAGGGATAAAAAGGGATTTCTGAAAATTCTACCCCTAAGGGGGTAAAATGGGGGTGCAAAGTTTGTATGGGAGAACCTTTTTTTTTTGAGCTATAGACTTAAACTTTGTAGAAAAATTAGTTATTAGAATACAAATGAAACACTTTCAGCGTTTTGGAAAATTCCACCCCTACGGGGGTAAAATAGGGGTGCAAGGTTTGTATGGAGGAAACATTTTTTTTTTAAATAGAGACTTAAAACTTTGTAGAAAGATCAGTCATTAGAATACAAATAAAGAACTTTCAGGGTTTTAGAAAATTCTACCCCTAAAGGGGTAAAATAGAGTGCAAAGTTTGTATGGGAAAAACTACTTTTTTTTAAATAGAGACTTAAAACTTTGTAGAGAAATTATTCATTAGAATACAAATAAAGTACCTAGATTCAGTGTTTTAAAAAAATCTACCCCTAAGGGGGTAAAATAGGGGTGCAAATTTTGTATGGGGGAAACAATATTTTTTTTAAATAGAGACTTAAAACTTTGTAGAAAGATTAGTCATCAGAATACAAATTAAGTACTTTCAGCGTTTTAGAAAATTCTACCCCTAAAAATAGGGGGCTAAAATAGGGGTGCAAAGTTTGTATGTGGGAAACTATTTTTTTTAGCTAGAGTCCTAAAACTTTGTAGAAAGATTATTTAAATACAAAGAAAGTACTTTCAGCGTTTTGGAAAATTTCACCCCTAAGGGGGTAAAATAGGGTGCAAAGTTTGTATGGGAAAAACATATTTTTTTTTAATAGAGACTTAAAATTTTGACGAAAAATTACTTATTAGAACATGAAAAATACTACATTCGGCGTTTTACAAAAATCATTCCCTAAGGGGGTTAAAAAAGGGTGCAAGGTTTGTATGGGGAACACTTTTTCTGAGCTAGACACTTAAAACTTTGTAGAAAGATTACTTATAAAAATACAAAAAAAAGACTTTCAGCGTTTTGAAAAAACCTATCCCTAAGGGGGATAAAAAGGGGTGCAAAGTTTTTATCAGGGAAAGTTTATGTTTTTGAGTTAGAGACTTGAAACTTTGTAGAAAGATTACTTATTAAAATACAAAAAAAGAACACAAATCGTTTTAGAAAATTCCACCCCTAATAGGGTTAAAAAGGAGAGCAAGCTTTGCATGGGCAACACTTTTTTTTGAGTTAGACTTAAAACTTTGCAAAAAGATTACTTATTAGAATACTAAAAAAGAACTTTCAGCGTTTTAGAAAACTCCATCCCTAAGGGGATCCTTAAGATCCTTAAGAAGGGTAGCCAGTGTTGTGTGGGAAAAACTTTTTTTTTTACTAGACTTAAAACTATTCAAAATGTTACTTATTAAAATTAATAATAAAGTACTTTCAGAGTTTTAGAAAATTTCACCCCTAAGGGGGTTAAGAAAGCTTTGTATGGGCAACACTTTTTTTGAGCTAGAGACTTAAAAGTTTACGAAAAAAGTTCTTTCAGCGATTAGAAAAATTCAATCTCTAAGGGGGTTTAAAAGGGGGTTCAAATTTTAAATGGCGAGCAATAAAATTTTAAAGTGTGAGTAAGAGATTTTTAACTTCGGTCTTATTCTGTACGTTAAAAGACTACAAAACTGATTTCAGAGTTTTTCCAAATTCATCCCCTAAGAGTGTTAAAATTGGTTCAAAGTTTGAGTATTTCAAGGCATTTTTAAAGTATGAGATTTTTAACTTTGGTTTTAGACTGTTTGTTCACAAACTAGAAAATGAACATCAACTTTTTTTTTAATTATCCCCTAAAAGAGGGTTCAAATTTTGTATTGAGAGAAATCATTTTCTAAGACGATAAAAAGTTCTACGCAGACGAAGTCGCGGGCAACAGCTAGTTAATTAATAATTATATTACTAGCTTCTGCCCGCGAATTCGTACGCGTGTAAATAATAGCTGACATGTTATTTTTGCGTATAAATAAAGCCATACTACTGGAAAATTTGTAAATAACGATATATAATTTTTTACACCACGTCGCTTCAGAGCGCGCGCACTATGCGAGCCCCCACAGACACTAACTATCCCCGGATGTCTTGCAAGGGAAACCTGAGGGTCTAAGTCCGACTAAGTAAGACTGAGGGTCTAAGGTGAGCGGCGAGGCAAGCGATGCTGAAGGCCGAGTTTATCGTAGGAACGAAGGCAGAAACGCTCCTTCAGAGTGCGAGTGCGAGGGCAAGCCTACGTGGGCACTCACTCCCCGAAGGTTCGATGGTGAGCGGCGAGGGACGGGAGGCCGAAGGCCCGCGAGCTCGCTCCATGTAAGGCTTTCTTTTTAGTTTCGCGCTTTATTACGAAACACTTATTCTAGTCTAGACAGACTTTTTAAAAGCCTTTACTTTTTTTGTAAGAAAGTTGAGAATAATTATTTTACACGATTTATTACAATACAAATACGCTTTATTGCACACTTATTTACTTTTTTTCCCGAATATTCTTTATGTGAATAAATTGCCTTAGGCATTGAATCTTCTATTCACTAAGCTTATCTGCGTTTTTGAACATGTTTTTTCAAAAAAAATTAAAACTACAAAAAGTGCATGCCAGTCGCTGGTTTTGAACTCGGGGACACCTACTCCGTAAGCTATAATAATAATAATACAATTATTTATGTATCAGTTGTAAGAACACGATGAACTTTCGGATATTATCTTGACGACGTGTTATAATGGTAACTATACCCCGCTATATAGTCTCTAGTCGCCTCAGCACCTATTTTCATCCCATATTTTTCACGTTTTATTACATTGCTTAAAGTTTGAATGGGGGTTGTTTTCAAGTCAAGTTTATGGTTACCAATTTTCAAGTCTAGCTCATGGATTCAAGGAGTTCCTATACCAATTTAAACCCCATTTTGTACCCCCTTTCAACTCTAATCTTTAAGATTTTTAAAGCCTAAAACCTGACCGGGGATTTTCTCGACAGTTTAGTACTAGTATTAGTACGTACATGTGCATCAAAATCCGTTCGGCTTTTTTTTTTTATAGGTAAACAAACAGCCACTACAAGGGGTACTTATGATTACAATATGTGTGACTCACACCGTTTACCACATATTAGAAAACATGTGTTTGCCATTCAGGGTCATTCATAGCACGATAGCACCTTTAGTCTTAAGGACTGCCGGTGTCAACAATAACAACTTAACCCTTAAACTGGCAACGTGACTCAGGCGGTACAATAACTTTGAAAAAAAATTGGAGCTGATTTTTTAGATATTTTATTTACTTTTTACTGGTAATTCATCAATTGTGTCAATAGTAGAAAAAATCTTAAACGCTAGGAACACTAACCTACAACTGTCAGTGTGAAAATGAGTTCGCAAAGTAAACACTTGTCGGCACCTTCGGTTAGTTATTGAACCTTTTTTTATGTTTTTGGTGTGCTGACTTTGCTTACCATATGCTAAACGACATTTAGAAACGTTAATCTAAGTTACTTATAACAATATCACTTGTTTTATTCCTTATTCAAAAAATAACAGAATGAAACATTCGTTGTACCACAGGAGTCCCATTGCCAAGTACGTAGAATATTACAAGTCAAAGACTGCGGAAGATGAGCCATCTTATGTAAGTTGACTCAATTTCCGAATCTGACCCATCTGACGCGTCTTACAGAGCACGTGATTGAACTTGATTGAAGTTCAATCACGTGCTCTATCAGACGAAGAAAGTTCTGATCCACCGTCTATCAGTTCTTCACTGGAGACGAAATGATGATCCCCTACAAAGGTTTCAAAGCAGGAAGTCGAAGGCAATAACAAACCAAAGAAATGGGGTTTTAGAAATTTTGTTAGAGTAGGAGTAAATGGTTATATCTATGACTTCATTATGAACGGAGGAGATAACACTTTTTGTGGATATAATTTTAATGAGGCTGAAAACTCTGTCGGTTTAGGAGCAAAGGTAGTGAATCGCTTTGTGCAAATCTATAAAGCAGAAACTAGCAATTATATATGCTGATAACGTTTTCACCTCTCCTGAGCTGATATATATTTTGAGACAGGAGTATGGATTATTTAGCTTGGGAACTATCAGACTGAATCGGCTTAGGGATGGCCAGGAGATGTTGCTATCAGACAAGGAGATGAAAAAGAAGCCAAGGGGATTTAGTGCTCAGGCAGTTAGCAATGAGCACAAACTGGTTGTCGTCAGATGGCACGACAACAAAGTGGTCACTTTGATTAGTTCTTTCATGGACTCTCATCCAATGGAAACTATTCGGTATACTCTAAACAGAATAAAAGCAAAGTAGATGTTCAATGCCCCCAAGTTGTCAAACTGTAAAACAAGCACATGGGCGGGGTAGATTTGGCAGATATGCCTTATATCGGACACCTTTTAAAACCCGTAGATGGTATATGGGAATATTTTTTCAATTATTAGACATGTGCATCAACAATGCCTGGATTCTGTACAGAAGTGATAGCGAACGAAAATAAACCATTAAAATATTTCCGGTACGAGTTACATGAAGGTTTGTGTAGAGCAGGAAAGAATGTTATGGATGAAAGTGGGAATAGTTTGCCACAAAAACGTATAACGCAAAAGTCTATGGTAGAAAGACCGACAGAAAGCGTGCGGTGTGATAATGTGGGTCATGCTAGGGCTACTACCTCTACAAATGCACATACAAAAAGAGGCGGCTGCGACGGCAATACGCCTAAAAAGCCTCAATCTATGGACGAAACTAGACATACCCCACACAAAGATCCACAACAAACTGATCACAAGCCTACCTATGATGGAAGCTTCAATCAACAAAATACCAAAAACTGCAGTCTTTGGGAAAGACTACGAAATATTACTGACAGAAGACTCCAAAGAGGGGTTAAACCAAACAGACCTCAGAATCTTTACAGATGGTTCAAAAACAAATACGGGAACAGGATGTGGTGTGTTCTCAGAGGATTTAAACATACACATATCCAAACCACTGGGTGTACAAAACACGGTATCCCAGGCTGAATGCGTAGGGATACTTGAAGCCTGCAATGCCATAAAGAGACGACAAGTCGAAAACACAAACATACGGATACTCTCAGACAGTAAATCGGTACTACAAGCACTGAGCAGTGATAACATCACATCTAGCTTGATATACGAATGTCACCTAAACCTCACAGAGGTGTGCGCAGATAAAAACAAAGTTACTATACAATGGATCATGGGGCACAGTGGCTCAAGAGGAAACGATGCAGCGGATGAACTGGCCAGGAAAGGCTCAGAAACAACGGCATACGGACCGGAGCCAATCTTGCCCCTGCCACAAAGCTACATATACCATCAACTGGACCAACACACTAAAGACCTACACCAAAGATACTGGGAGGAGATAGACACATGCAGACAGACCAAAGAGATTCTGTCGAAACGCGACTACAAACTCACAACCACACTACTAAGGAAACATAGAAACCAACTGCGCAAGATAGTGGGTATAATAACAGGACACAACACCTTGAACAGACACCTCTATAACTTAGGTATCACAGACAGCCCCATGTGCAGAGCGTGCATGGAGGCAGAAGAAACGACTAAACATATACTACTGGACTGCAAGGAGGTAGAAGTATACAGAATTAAGCACCTAGGTTCTCCAAACACACTACGGGACGCAGTCAGCAACACCAAGGCACTCACCAACTTTTTAGACGAGCTGGGGTGGTTAGAGTAGCGCCACACCGCCGTTTCACGCAAAATAGGTACAATGGATGTCGACTTGCGGAAAACGCCCAGTATAACTAACTAACTAACTAATGTGGGTCATTTTCCTGAAAACGTTGCAGGGCACGTTGCAGGTATCGCAAAGAGGGTACAACTTTTGTGTATTGTGTTAAATGCAAAATGTCACTTTGCTTTGTCGTTGGAGACGGTAATAAAATAAATTGTTTTCGCCTTTTTCACCAAAAGTAATGTTTTTTAGACAAAAAAGCGCATTTTCCGTAATTTGGTGTTTTACTAAGCTCTTGGTAACGGGACACACAAGTCACGTCAATCGAATAGGGTGTTTTACCGGGTAGTGAGCACTGTCCCACGTGTGGCACATAAGTTTTCCAGAAAATTGGAAATCGTGGATTTTTATTTCTATTTTTCTAGTGCATCTGCGACCATATGCAACATGTAATATTGGTTAGTTAATTTTTTTTTTAAATTTTGGGTCTAGCCAATTTAAGGGATAAAGGTGACTAAATCCTTTTATAGATCTATTTATTTTATTTATCATATCGAATCGTTTAAATATATTAACAATTAGTGCTTAGAAGTTTACGTCGATCGATTTTTTATAAACACTAACACTATTTCCAAATATGTCTAATTTACAGAATCTTTTGTTGTATGTGTCAACGAGTCTGCGCAAAGAGTTTTCCACGTGATGCGCCGTCAAATAAACAGACAAACAGATAAACAGACAAAAATTCTAAAAACTGTTGCAACGTGTTCACTTTATCGATTCTAAGTATCCCCAGCCAAGTTTTTTTCGAATATCTTCCATGACGTACATACAGACTTTCGACCCTCTTCAGCTTTATTATATGTATAGATTAAGAGCATACTCTTGTGCAAACAATACTCGTGTGTTTATCAACAGAAGCCATACATTTAATAAGTGGTCGTTAATATAATCGCTGCTAGCCGACTCCTCTGGTCCCTATTAAAACTATTCGTTTATCTCTCAATTGATGTATACGATTCGTGGACCTATTTTAATGCCATTCATTAAGGTTGTTTAATGGAATGCTGGGTATTGACGAGAATGCGGCATTCCGTAAACATTGTCTCAATATTATCAGAGCTCTTGAGTGATTCGATACAATGAAATCGAGTGCGCCGTAAATCTCCGCGTACAATTTTATACAAATGAATACCAAATCATAGATCGCTACTGCTATGCCATTACCATGGTGCATGCTCTACGCAGACGACATTGTACTCACCACTAAGTCAGCTGAAGAGATGCAAATAGAGCTTACGTCTTGGACAAGAGCATTGGAACGAAATGGTCTTCGAATTAGCAGGAGCAAAACAGAGTACATGCACTGCAAATTCGCTACCAATGTCCAAGCCGTGAAAAACCTGTGCATCGGCAAACTATCTCTGCCAAAGGTCACTAGGTTGAAATTCCTAGGATCTGTCATCACAGCTGACGCGGATATAAAGTGGATAATGAAATTAAAGATAAAAAATGTAAACAAAGAACTGTCAACGTCTAAGTGACGTCTCAGGGGCAATCAACCAGGTTTTGGTTTTAACTAATGAATATAAACTACTTTTAAAACAATCTTATATTTTACTTTGATCACTTTAATGTCGTAGGTTGGTATGAATAGGTACTTAGTAGGTGACGATAGTCCGGGTACGATATACAGCAAAAGTCTATTGCCTGCAGCCACTAGAACCACACCAAGCGATGGAAGCAAGACGTGCCATTATTATATGTCTTATTAGGACAGAAAAACACAAAGAAAAATAACACTAGATTTTTAATTTTTTAGTTATTCACTTCCACTCTCGTTTTCTGAGGAAGACGTCGAATCCTCCTAAGTTACATTTATTATTAATGTCTCTGTTACATTGTCTATTAGGTGGTCGAATTGGCACAAGTTATCCTCTACTTTTATTACATGAGCCACACAATCACTCCATCTTTGAGGCATCACCAATTTTAAACCTTCTTTGAACATTAAGAATAAGGAATAGGAATATCCAGGTATATTAATTAAATTACGAACCAAAGGTTTACAATTCCTAACCATTGCCAGTGGCGTAAATATAAACTGCACATATTTATGAATATAAAATAATAACGTTTTCATTTTGCTTATTTAAATATTTACGAATATTTTCCAGGCATTGTTTTACGTATAAATTAGTCGCATTATTTTTTAACTTGCGTATTTAACGAATTTTTAGTTTCCACTTCTCGGGATTGATTTTATTGCAGTGGCAACACATTTGTTTACATTTTTTATCTTTAATTTCATTATCCACTTTAGACGCAGACGTTTCTCATCGAACCCAATACATAATTTGTGCACCGCTCGGGCGAGCATCGGTAGTAGGCAAGTACATATTTTTTGTAATAATTTTTATTTTGTGAGAATTATGAATAAGTTTCTGGAAAACATCATTAGGCCATCCGTTTAGTATGTAAGGTAACAAATACTCCAACATTATTTTGCCGTATGCATTGTTATACGGTGGCAGTACGTATTTGGGTAAAATACTTATGTTTCTCAAGTTTTGTGGCCTATATCGATTTTGAAGGATGGGTAAATTTGAAATTTCATCACAGATTAGCATCAACTTAAATTTATCGTACACATTTTACAGTATCGAAATAGATAATTATCGTCGTTTTTATGCTTATTTCTAATAGAATTTGGTACAATTGATTTAATCATTCCTAATTGTAGCTTATATTTATGTTATCCAGGTAAGTTTTATAGGTATATTAGTACGTATAATTAGTACTTACATTGTCTGTCAAACTTCTTAGCCTGCAATACATAGAAGCAGAAGTCATCGGTAATAAGAACGGTAAAGAAGATTAAAATCGCGAGTAGAACCGCGGAGAGTTTGCGCTCATTGATGATGGAATATTGGGCGCCAATGCTGTTGTCCACCTGGAAATAAGCAACAGTTGTGTTAAGTAAAAGGTTTTCATAAAGTTTTTGAATACTTAGGTTAGGTACAGAAACATAAAATATAAATGCTTCTGTTTAATTGCTGCGAGGCTCTCATGAAGAATGCAGTGCAGCGGCCAAAGTTGATTACTCTTTAGCATCACCCAGGGAACACGTGAAGGGTATCTAAGGTTATCTTCCTACAGACGCGAGTAATCGTTGTCCCCATGGATAGGTGATACTGGTAGCAAAGCTTTCTAGAAAAGTACCTACTTGGTTACAAAATTACTGAAATAATTGGTAACAAAAGTGGAAAAAACCGGCCAAGTGCTAGTCGGACTCGCGCACGAAGGGTTCCGTACCATTATCTATAAAAACGGCAAAAAAATCACGTTTGTTGTATAGGAGCCTCCTGTAGCCTAGTTGGTGGTGACCCTGCCTACGAAGCCAGAGGTCCCGGGTTCGAATCCTGGTAAGGGCATTTATTTGTGTGATGAGCACAAATATTTGTTCCTGAGTCATGGATGTTTTCTATGTATTTAAGTATGTATTTATCTATATAAGTATGTTTATCGTCGTCTAGTACCCATAGTACAAGCTTTGCTTAGTTTTTGACAAAGCCAAATTGTGTAAGATTGTAAAAGAAAAAACAAGGAAAAAATTATATAAAAAAATATTTATGAATTCAGTTTTTAGGGTTTTTAGTATTTGTTGTTATAGCGGCAACAGAAATACATCATCTTTGAAAATTTCAAAATACATCATCTCTGAACTGGAAATAACACACTAATAAAATAAGCAATTAACTAGCCAAAAGTTGTTATAAAAATCATTTATTTCAGACTAACATGTATGGTTAGTAAACAATGAAATCTTATTGCTAGTGTAAGTATGACATAAAAAGAGGGACATAACTAAACAATGACTGCATGCAGTCTCTGCCAGCGGGTGTGCATGGGGCCATTTTCACGCTCCGTAAACACGCTCAGAATGCTGTTGGGGCTGCCGCGCAGGCGACGCATCATGGAGGCGCACCTCTTGCGCATTATCGCCGCAAAGCAGTCAGTTTGTGACTCCGCAAACATACCAGAGGCACTACAAAATCGCGGCAACCCCATCAACACCCGGAACGCGTTATTGTATTGAACACGTAGGCCGTTGTATGCCTTTTGCGTAAAGTTGGTCCACAGGCTGCAAGTGTAAAACGACTGACAGTACGCTTTGAAAAGTGTAGTCTTTACTTTTACAGTACATCTCGCAAACCTGCGGGCCAACATGTTGCATCGGACAGCCAACGACCTACGCTCCCGCTCAATGTCTAAGTTATCACTTAGGTCATCCGTCACCCAGTGACCCAGGTACTTGAACTTAGTGACAAATTTTAAAGGGACGTCGTTGAGTGTCACTAACGGTACAGTCGGATAAGTTTTCCTGCCAGCTTTAAAAATCATCACTTCGCTCTTCTTCACGTTGTACCTGAGTCCATGGGCCGCAGCATACGCCTCGCATATTTTTGTCAACCTCCTCATTGCGTCGATCGAAGGGCGAAGCAGCACCATGTCGTCAGCATAACTTAAATTGTTGACGGCGACTCCGCCAATGTGACATCCGGTATAGGTACTGCTCACCTCCTCGATGAGTTGGTTGACATACAAGTTAAACAGTTTGGGGGAAGACAGCCCACCCTGTCTGACCCCGCATACCAATTTATAGTCGCTGGAGATTGAATTGCCCCACCTTACAAAATTATTTTGATGGCAATACCAATATTTAAACAAGGCTATCACTTCCCTAGGTACACTTGTCTCATTACGTAGCTTGTCCCATAAGATGTCATATGATACAAGGTCGAATGCCTTCGATAGATCCAAGAACACACCATATAGTACAGGAGTGGTATGAAAATTTGTAGGGCATAGGTCATAATAATTCCCACAGAGACAAAGTTTGATTTTTTTAGTTTTTTGTGTGTATCTTTTTGACATACTAAAAATATAGAAAAATCTAAGCGTGCAAAATGCGTTTTTTTAACCGCCAAAAATTTGAAATTTTAAAAACTTATAAAAATATTAAAATTCATGTGTGGTATCAAATTACGGGCTATTTTACACGCTAAAAAAATTTATGACATTGATTTAATAAATTGGTGGCTGAAAAACTGAAAGATTTTTCAATGTAAAAAAAAATATTTTATACATATACACAACATTGCTACGACCGGGTGGTCACAACACTTTCCATGGAATGGGAATTATAATGTGCAAATCCGGGACCACATGGTGAAAAGTCGAATGTATTGTCAGTTAAGAAGGTTTTGCGTTATAAAAACCGGCTTAACGCTGCAGATATTGCTTCACAAGGAAGAATATATATTAGATTCTGTCAGTCACTTAAATCAATGCCATGGCCCAAAACTGGAACATTTGGAGATATGTTACGACTATACAGCAACCATATTGCCAAGCAATATAAAGTTGTGGCAGTTATGTTCGATGGTTATGTATATGGTTGATTTTTGAAAATAAAAATAAATAACAAAATGGTAGAAGAAAAATTAAAGCTTCACAAGTGTTCTAAATCATTATTTGCGTTTTGTAATACTAATGTAATGATATATACATGAGAAAATCTAAATCTAATAATCTTCCGTTTCTTCTAAATCAGTTTCCTTTTGGGCACTATTGGGTGCAATCGCTACCAGAACAGTTAAAACATTGTTCGGTTCATTCCACACCATAACCATAATATTTATAACCAGTAAAACATTACAGTTGCAGTTATGTGTTAGTATGGGTTTAGATACATTTAAATATATTACATTCAAAACTTAATTCTAAATCATGTCAACTTAAAATACAATAAAATAATAACAATAAACTTAAGACTACCTAGTCAAATAGTCCCCCTCGAGTCTTCCCTGGCGCAAAGGTTCCCATAACACTAGCCGCGTTGCCAGGTTAAATGGCGATGGACAACCTTTTCACCAGGTACGACCCTACGCGGGCGTCAGATCCCCTCTCCCTTAATCGTCGTCCCACTTCCCTAATGAAGGCAATAGCCTCCGACCCCCATCACCCAGTAGCCCCAAAAGCAAGGGGTACAAAATAGTGGCCGAATATTTATGGCGTTTTTTGTCCGCGGCAAAATCTGCAGCGGCACTAGCTGATCGCACTGTTTGGCCGAGGTGCGAGGCAGCAAAAGTACTGACGCACGTGTCATCCCACAGCAGACACTTCCCCCTCTGCCACGGCACCAAAGTTAAGCCGTCTGGCCTTTTGCCATCGGTGCGGCAGGGGCCCGGAGGCTCCAGGACACAAGGGATGTTGGCAGATATTAAAGTCCTCCTAACGATGTCATTGAGAGCGTGGTGACGTGGAAATCTTCCCGAACAACGACAGCAACTCAGCGTGTGATGGCCATTCGCCTCCACCATGGAGCCGCAGATGCATTTATGTGGCACACAAACATCGCAGCCCAGGTGGAGAGCTTATCTGGAAACACTCCTGAACAACTGGCAGTAGTTGTCCAGGCCCCGTAGCATGGATCACGCGATAAGTGATAGGATAAGCGCGTCGTCTCGTTCTATCGAACGGTGTCAGCCAGGGACGGAAGCTCTATCCTGTCACTTATCGCGTGATAAGGTGATCCATGCTACGGGGCCAGGAGTGTTTCCAGATAAGGAGCAGGCAAAGCCTGCAACCACGCTCCCGCTTAGACTATAATTGATTTTGTTATTTTTTTATTTTTAATGTCGACACGTAAATCTGTCACATGGCTCATTTGTATCCGTTTTGCAGGTGCATCGGATCATATTTAATAAAAATCCGGTGCAGGGCTCTAAGGGATTGGCAATATTGGTGTCCATAGATTTCCTACAAAGACATTGTAAATGTACGCGGAGAAGATGATGAACAGCAGCATAGTGATTTTTTTCAAGTAGATATTATAACGCAGTAAATAGGTTCAGAGTCTCCGTCTTTAGATTTCCACCGTACAATTATACCAATGCTTTGGTTCCAAATTGGAGCTTCCAATATCTATGAGTTCCTTTGTGGTTGCATTTTCTGATCTATTTTTTTTTTTTTTTTTTTTTTTTTTAATTCTCTTTTAAGGCTTATAGCTAAATTTACATAGGTACAATTAATCTAAATTAATTTAAATTAATTAGAGTAGCGCAAATGCTAAATTCTTCACATTTACAAAAATAACGATATGCTGCTGATTTACTTTTACCAAATAAGGAGCTTGTGGTATCGCATCTAGTTTAAGCATGTGAAAAGATAATTATTTTGCACCCGTTTACACCAAGTACCTACATAGATTTAATATCACGTTTTTTATCACTGGACATAGATGACTGCAAATAAATATTTCGTGTATAAACCAAAAGTACAAGAATATCGGTGTCATCAGCAATGCAATGCAATGGTGTTACATGCTTTTCTTCTGCCAAGGTCAGTGCTTTTTTAAAATAACAGTGGCAGCATCATCCCCAGTATGAATCATCATAAGGCCATTTGCTTCTAAGTGTGTCTCAAGATCTGTTTGTTATGATTATGACTATTTGAAAGAAAGGGTCTTTTGCCAATAAGAAGTGGAGAGCTTTCATTAAAATTCACTGCTACAGATTATTTTTTGTGGGTATCTGAGGCTCTACATACTTTGTACTGGAGGTGGCATAACCATCCAACATAACTGTCACAACTTTATATTGCTTGGCAATATGGTTGCTGTATAGTCGTAAGATATCTCCAAATGTTCCAGTTTTGGGCCATGGCTTTGATTTAAGTGACTGACAGAATCTAATATCTATTCTTCCTTGTGAAGCAATAAATATCTGCAGCGTTAAGCCGGTTTATATAACGCAAAACCTTCTTAACTGACAATACATTCGACTTTTCACCATGTGGTCCCGGATTTGCACATTATAATTCCCATTCCATGGAAAGTGTTGTGACATGGTCGTAGCAATGTTGTGTATACGTTAAGAAAATATTTTTTTACATTGAAAAATCTTTCAGTTTTTCAGCCACCAATTTATTAAATCAATGTCATAAGTGTCATAACATTTTTTAGCGTGTATAGCCCGTAATTTGATACCACACATGAATTTTAATATTTTCAAAAAAATTTCAAATTTAAAATTTGTGGCGGTTAAAAAAAACGCGTTTTGCACACTTAGATCTTTCTATATTTTTAGTATGTTAAAAAGATACACACAAAGAACTAAAAAAATCAAACTCTGCCTCTGTGGGAATTATTATGACCCCAAAGGCTATTATATCTCCTCTACTAATAAACCGGTGTGTTCCTACTGGTATAGTACTGGACGGTACTCTTGAGGGCCAGGATAGCACTCTCTGTGGACAGCCCCCACCGGAAGCCAAATTGGGCGTCATTCATGCCTTATCTATACTGACCAAAAAAAGTCAATAGAAGTGTCAAAAAAGTTACGGAAACGTTTATCCTATACTTAATACGGTATGATTTTTTAAAGTAATTCAGTAAATGTTCAGTCAGTATTTATTCTTCAACAGAAAAGCCTACGAATAATATTCAATCTTAAAAATGGGGAATGCTTAAGAGACATAAATATGTCTCTTAAACTTCTTCTAAAGATAAGCAATACAATTTTAACTCCGACATGTATCTACATACTGGAAATTTGTATATTTGTTAAGGAACGACACGATGTTTTTATTAATAGAATAATTTTCTTAGGTAATAACAAAGTTTAAACCGACTTCAATTCAGTACTTTGCCAAGCCAAGGTACGTAAAAGTTTCCACATTTCCTTACCAATTCAAGAAATGAACTGCTCTCCGAGAGCAAATAATAAATAATAATAAATAATTAAATATTACGGGACAATCTTACACAAATCAACCTAGGCCCACGGTAAGCTCAATAAGGCTTGTGTTGTGGGTACTAGGCGATGATATATATAATAGATACATACATATAGATACTTATATACATATATAACATCCATAACTCAGGAACAAATATTCGTGATAAACACACAAATAAATGCCCTGACCGGGATTCGAACCCGGGACCTCCAGCTTCGTAGGCAGAGTCACTACCCACTGGGCTACGGAGGCCGTTAAGCAAATGCGTTGATTATTACAGAATAAACCCAGGGCGCTATCTGTGGGTTGATAATATTTGA
The DNA here is from genome assembly GCA_963854355.1 of Epinotia brunnichana. Taxonomy (NCBI): domain Eukaryota; kingdom Metazoa; phylum Arthropoda; class Insecta; order Lepidoptera; family Tortricidae; genus Epinotia; species Epinotia brunnichana. Next base: position 9,213,691 of record OY977954.1, on the reverse strand, counting down.
GGATTTTCGTCGATTCCTCAAGGATCTCAGAATTAACACTTCATTAGTTGCTACTTCAACGGAGTCATGTCCGAATCATTGACATATTTAACATCTTTGAGGAGTTCCATAAGTCATCTGTGGTCATCATCATCAGTTCCACTTCACCAAAATTGCGATTTCCGAGGGCAAATACACGAGTTATTTTTTTTTTTTTTTTTTTTAGGTAAACAAACAGCCACTACAAGGGAGTCTTAAATTATTAGCCTTATAAATAAATACAATATGTGTGGCTAACACCATTCACCACTTATTACTTATTTTATATTAGATCATCATGCGGAGTAAGTCAGGGGTGCAGCCCCTGAAGTGTTGTGAATCCGGGGGGTTAAATACTAACAAAATATAAAAAGAGAAAGAAAAATAATAAAATAAAAACACATGCCCGGTGACATTAAGAGCGATAATTGAGTATGTAAGTTAATATGGTTAAACTAAGTGCTTAAACAACATCAAAGTGTTTCAGTTAGTTTGTATTGTTTTTGAGTACATCTGTTATTTGTTTTTTTGTATGAACTAATACTAAAGCCAAATATATCTATGTGATTAAAATGTACATTGTAATTGTGAACGAGCCTGCGCAGAGGAGCGCGCTCACCGGCGTTGGTGCGGCAGCGGCCTGTCACAAACAGCCGGTGAGGACGCGCCTCTCGCTGAATACAACGATTCGGTACCTTATATGCGAGTTTGTTATTAAGGGCAATGCAATCAAATTGATTGTTACAGAGGCCGTACAATAAGATTGTTTCTAGTAACATGCGCCTGGAACATAATTCTATCAATTTATACTTATGCAACAATTGCTGGTATGGTAGTCTGTTACGATAGCATCTAAAGTTCATGGTATTTAAAAACTTTTTTTGTACAGTTTCAAGGATGTCAGTGTATTTCTTGTAATAGGGATTCCAAACAGCAACTGCGTGTTCGAGTTGGGGTCTAATTAAAGATTTGTATAATTGTAAGTAAGTACTTGGTCGTCGGAATTCTGTACTGGAACGCATCACGAAACCATACATCTTATACGCCTTACTTACTATGGAATTTACATGAAGGTCAAGGTGCAATTTTGAGTCTAGTATGATTCCCAGGTCTCTAATAAATTGAACTTCTGCAAGCTTTGCGTTACATAAAGAGTTATATTAGAAAATACCGTAATTACTACACGAGTGTCGATCAGATCCTGATTTGGTGACAATGGGACCATCTCAGGGGTCAGGAGTAGGTATACTCTTTCGATTAAAAAAAGAATTTTGGAAATCGGTCCACAATTGGCGGAAAAATCAGCGAACATACATAAAAAAACCGAGTCGGACTCGCGCACGAAGGGTTCCGTCTCTATCTATAAAAACGGCAAAAAAATTACGTTTGTTGTAAGAGAGCCCCCTTAATTTTTTTTTTTTTCAATATTTGTTGTTATAGCGGCAACAGAAATACATCATGTATCAAAATTTCAACTGTCTAACTATATATATTCATAAGATACAGCCTGGTGACAGACGGACAGACAGACAGATAGACAGACAGACAGACGGACAGCGGAGTCTTAGTAATAGGGTTCCGTTCTACTCTTTGAGTACGGGACCCTAAAAACATACAGTGGAACATATCTCCTCCTTTTTTGACTTTGACGACCGCTTTAGCCTAGTTGGTGGTACCCTGCCTACGAAGCAAGAGGTCCTGGGTTCGAATCCCGGTAAGGGCATTTATTTGTGTGATGAGCATGAATATTTGTTCCTGAGTCATGGATGTTTTTCTATGTATTTAAGTATTTATTTCTCTATATAAGTATGTTTATCTTCGTCTAGTACCCATAGTACAAGCTTTGCTTAGTTTGGGACTAGGTCGATTTGTGTAAGAATGTCCGCAAATATTTATTTATTATTTATTTATTTATTTATTTTTTGAAGTCGGTTAAAAAGTGACTCCTAACTTAATATAAGATCCCTAAGTAGTGTAATAATGGGGCTTTCAAATATATTCGCTGCGCTCATATATTTGAAATCAGCCCCTTTATTACACATGGTATTTGAATTCCCATACGGTTATTTGTTTCGTCATTATTCAATTGATATTTGAAAGCCCCAATTGGGTATTTGTTTCATCATTATTTGAAAGCCCCAATGGAGTATTAATTTTGTTTAGAAATGTTGCATCAAATTTTACTAAGTATGTCATAGGACAATCAACATTGTCTTTAATAACATTTACTTAAGATGGCTGCAATTTCATAATCACTTTGAAGTTGTATCAAACATTATTTCAAATAGCAAAAAGCTTAACACAACACACATCCAAGGCGGCCAACCCTCAGTTGCATGCAAGGGTCCCAAGGAAGTGGATTCCTGGCTTAAACCCTCATAGCGCAAAGCGACTATGGCGTTTACACACAACATATCTAACAAGTTGATCAGGCTCGATAGACATGATCGCAACCCCCAGGAAGTGGATTCCTGGCTTAAGGCTACGGTTTTACGTGTTTTGAGTTTACCCCCTCCGGGTGTGGCTATCCATACCTATCGACCGCCTAGGTATAGAAAACCTGAGTTTTCAAGTTCTGTATTCAACACAACAGACACACCGGGTGGCCAAATCCAATGCATCTGAATTACGTGTTGGGGAGGTTCGGTCGCAACTTCCCGGCAGACTTAAGACTGCTTTTTTATTTATATGAACAAATGTAAAAACTTCAATAGCACGATGCAGACCGGATTTTCTGATTGGTCGATTCATTTGACGTGCATACTCGAATATTTGAAGAACATCATTCATAGAAGGAAGTAGTTCGGATAACTTGAACCATAATCATAGCGCATTAAAATATAAATTAAAATCCATGCACTAATGCACTTATGACGTACAGGTACGTTATGAATTTATAATGCAGAAAATTATTACTTTAAAGAACATAACTCGTGAAAAAAGTTCGGATAACTTGAACCATAATCATATCGTATTAAAATAAAAATTAAAATCCATGCACTAATGCACTTATGACGTACAGGTACTTTATGAATTTACAATGCAGAATATTACTTTAAAGCACATAACTCGTGAAAGTAGTTCGGATAACTTGAACCATAATCATATTGCATTAAAATATAAATTATAATACATGCACTAATGCACTTGTGACTGAGTACAAACATGAAGCCTTGAACTCGTCACTCATTCAAGTTTCATATTGCAAGCTGGCTATTTAGGGATCCGTGTCAATAAATCAAACGAAAGTACAATATTTTTTTGCTATTTTTATATTTAACATTACATACATGTATGTGTAAATATATTATTTTTTGAATTATAGGTATGACGACTACAACTATACTAAAACATTAAATATTATATTTGTATATCGAAATATTTTCTAATAATAAAGGAACATTTACTTTTTTAAGTATATCCATACATGAAATAAAATTAAACTAAAATAAATCTAAGTTAAATCTAATAATTTACATTGCTTAATCTTTTTACAATTTTATCAACTAGTCCTTCGGCGGAATTCAATACATCATCATATTCGCGATCGACGACATATTGCACACCCACGTTTTCAGACTCGTTGTCCAGTTCAAGACTGGATATGCTTATTTTAATAAGACGCAGACCTTTTGTATTTTGTTTAATTATATAGGAATTTAATCCACTGCTGCAGGCTTTGTTTTTTCTGCTGCTCGTCTTTTTCTTCAAGGATTTCTTCGATATTTTCGAAGGCTGTTTTACCTCTTGAACGTTATTCAGCCTATTCATACATTCCTGTTGGTGCTGTAGGTAACCATCTAAATCTTGTGAGCATGGTAGCTCGTCATCGAATGCTGCTTGAGAATAAAAAGTGGAAATATTCGGCTCACTAACACCTTTGGAACTGGGTAATGGCTGCGAACTGGAATTACTCTGAAAATAAGCACAAAACATTTTAAATGGTGTAACTGCAATATTAATAAAACAACCTGTTAGAAGCATGTAAATATTAAAAGCGCCAACTCACCATTTTCACTCAAGTATATGATTTAGCGATCCCGGACGACGTGCGTTTATGACAAGTTTTTCAGTCAGAATGATTTTCTACAATTGCATTCAATTTAATTGTTAGGTACGTAAACTGCTTATATCGTGAAACGTGGATGCAACCAGTACAAGTTAGAACATGTTAACACGTCTAAAGTGTCATTACGTATGACCATTATAGGAATGTTTTAATTACAGGTTCAGACAGGTTTCATAAACTAATAGATTTTTTAAGTTACATCCTTGCGAATAATCGCATTCAGTGGAGCAATTCTTTTCCTATACACGTACCTTCTTAGTTACACTCATTATAGTATAATGTGTTGAAAGGAGACGAAAGTAGTATATCATTATTTTTAAGGGGACAGAATGTCGGCATTGTTTGAAATTAGAGCGGCCGCTTTGATAAAACCGCATAATTAAATATAAATATGATACATTTGTTTGTTGAATAATTGCTGATGTTTTGTGTAATAGGTATCAGAGGTATTAAACATGTGAAAACTTACCTTCTGCGTGTTTTCTACCACTACTGGTATTAGGTTTTATTGATTAATTAACATAACGAAGGTTGAGAACTACTGCGAAGCTATACTTATGCAGACCAACACTTTGATTGAGAATTTTATTACTTTCTCACGGTTTTTCACGAGCGAAGGTACACTGAATTAAAATCATGTAAGTACGTAAGTTTTTATTTTTACATTTTATATTTTATTCATTCTGTGTGACTAATAAATGGAACCAATTTTTATATACCTTTTTATTGCAGGTCTGATTCAGAGTCATTTACCGAAATTGTAGTCAGAAAACCACAACCTCATTCGGATATATCTATATCAAACAACCGGACCTCAAATTCAAGGTAATCATCACTTTATATTAATTTGTTTTGTTTTATTTTGTGAGCGATGTTTTTAAGACGAGTATTTAATTTTCATTCTGTTTCTTTATAGGCCAAAAAAACTATCGAGTAAGAAGAGAGCAATTTGTGAATCCGGTGTCGAAACGCCGGCACGGTGAGTTGCAGTAATTTTTATTTTGTTTTGTTTTAAATTCTGTTTCCTAAAAATAAGGTTTATACTAAATATATCAATATTTATTTTGTTTCAGGTCTAAGAAGCAAAAAACGCCTAAAAAGAATACCGTACTATATGAATCCGATGGTGATGACGAAACTCCGATACCACGGTACGTATTTTAGTTATGTTTATGTAGTTCTTGTAGAAAATAGAATTAATTTTGTTTTGTGACCTATATTAATTTTTTTTTCTTTTTAGATCTAATAAACCGAAGTCCAAGACGTTAGCAGAGAAAGTTTCGTCTCAGAGGTAAGTAATTTACAATTTTTATTATACAACGAAGGTGCATTAATTATCCATATGCATTTAAGTATTATTTTTTCCCTACAAACATGAAATTAGTTTTGTCTTATACGTAAGTTTACTTATTTATTATTAACAAACATATTTATGGTTTACAGGTCGAAAGATTCTTCATTGCTGGATCAGCAGAGCAACGTTTCTTCGGGTTGGGCTCTTGACGACGATAGTGAAGACAATTTCTGCATCGAAAAATACTCTGCAGGGCTGTGGTCTCTACTAAAACGACAAGTCCCCGGCGGAAAGGTGTGTCGCTACGGTCAGTTGTCCGGTGACCTTTATATAGATTTAAAATTGTATAACGTTGCTGATATAGCATCAATCACATTGAAAGACAGATGGGTGAAAGCACTTATTAACCTCAAAATTCAGGTGGACTCTAATTCGCCTGAGGTTTCGCATATCAAACAAGTATTAAAAATATGTAAGGAGCATTTCACCGAAGAAGGAAAATTTTACCGTGAATAATTAATATTTTACTGTTCCTTTATTTGTAATACTTGACCTTAACTAATATCTATTAATTGGAAAGGTGTTCTTTTTTGTAGAGTTGAAATTATATAATGTTGCTGATGTAACCCCTAGATAAATACATACGCGTAGCCGTAAATATGAGTAACCGATCGGTTTTCTGTTCCGTTTGCGAAATATCTGTACCAAGTCGAGCATTTTCCGCTCATTTACGTAGTACCGCGCACAAAAACAACAACTCTATATACAATATTGAAGGCATCGAAAAAATTGGTAGCGCTTTTCGTAGTAGAATTGCAGCATATCGTGTTAGAGAGAGTCAAGATGACCTTGACTGTGCAAGTCCACCTTTTCAGTTCTTACGTAACATTCGCGCTCGCGTCCGTCATATTTTGGAAGCAAGGCAATCAGTTTTCAGTAGTGTCAAAGTGAATTTTGAATTGTTTGCAGAGTTTTCTTTGCTAAAAAATGATACATGTGACATTAAGTCATTTGCAACGCAGAATATTATAATACATCCAAATTTCGATTTCAATGAAATATTTTTAAATGTTTTGCAGACGATTTGTCGAAAAATTGATGAATTTCAAACCAAAGACAGCGGGTGGTCTTTCATGAAAAATTTATACCTAGAAATTAATATCTGCAAGTACAATCCTCTGAGAGCGTCTGGATTCATAGATTTGCCTAAAAGTATGAAACTAAAACGTGCGTGTATCAATATAAAAAATAATGATGCGTTTTGCTTTCTGTGGTGTGTGATGGCTTATTTATTTCCTGCTAAAAATAATGTTCAAATAGTATCCTCGTATCCTCATTACGAGAACGTTCTAAATATCAAAAATATGACTTTTCCCGTGGGTTTCAACGATATCAAAATATTTGAGAAAAATAATCAACATATAAGTGTTAATGTATATTCGATAAATAATAAATCAGAAATCGTTGGACCGTTGTACAAAACCGCATGTCGCAGGCAACATCACGTTAATTTATTAATGTTAGAAAACGGTCGGCAAACTCATTACTGTTTGATTAAAGATCTGGGCCGTCTGCTTAAACGTCAACTAACAAAACACAAGGGTAAATTTTTTCTTTGTGAAGAATGTATGATATTTTTTAATAGCGAAACAAAAAGGGATGCTCACGTGTGTGGCGGTGTAAAAACAGTTTTACCAAATCAAAACGAGGAAATAAAGTTTCAAAATTTCGAACGTATGCAAGATATGCCTTTCGTAATATATGCCGATTTTGAATCGTTATTAGTGCCTAATACAAATGGAAAAACGGGATTAGAAAATACTATTCAAATACAGATGCATGTACCAGCTGCTTTTGCGTACTATGTTGTATGTTCGTACGATAGTTCTCTCAACAAGTTCGTAACATATCGAGGAGAAGATTGCGTTGCTAAATTTCTCGAATATTTGCAAAGGGATATATCTACAATAAATAACATTTATTCGAACCCCAAACCGATGGTCATTACTGAGACTGAAGAAAAGGATTTTTTAAATGCTCATCATTGTTTTCTTTGTGGCAATTTATTGCTTGGGGACTCAGTTAGAGATCATTCGCATGTCACTGGAAAATTTCGGGGGGCCAGCCATAGTTACTGCAACCTTCGCTTCCGTTTGCCAGAATTCGTGCCAGTGTTTTTCCACAATTTGTCCGGTTATGACTCACATTTATTTTTACGTGAATTAGGAGAAATGCCTGGTCAAATTAAAGTTATTGCTAAAAATAAAGAAAATTACATATCGTTCACAAAGTATTTTATCAAAAATCGAGATCAAGTGATGCCGGTTCGGTTTGTGGATTCATTTAAATTTTTAGGAGCTAGTTTAGGAGAGCTTGTAAGCACTTTAGACGGCAAAGATTTCGTACACCTTGCACATTTTTATCCATTAAAGATGCATTTCGATCTACTGAAACGTAAAGGTATTTACCCTTATGAGTATATGAATAATTGGAATCGCTATGAAGAGCAATGTTTACCTCAGCAACATAATTTTTACAGCTCATTAACTGATGAAATTATATCAAAATATGATTACGAGCATGCGAAACTTGTTTGGAAATCATTTGGACTCGAGAATTTAGGGGACTACACGGATCTTTACCTTAAATCTGATGTGTTGTTACTGGCTGACATATTTGAAAAATTCCGTCAAACTTGCAAAGTTAACTATAGGCTAGATCCTGCTTTTTATCTAACCGCACCAAGTTTAAGTTTTGATGCTATGTTACGAATAACGAACGTAAAATTACAGCTTATTAACGACCTAGAAATAGTTAGAATGATACAAAAAGGTATTCGTGGAGGAGTTTGCTTATGTTCAACGCGATATGTCAAGGCAAATAACAAATACATGCCTGATTATGATCCTAGTATACCGAATAATTTTTTACTTTATATAGACTGTAATAATCTGTACGGGTATGCGATGTGTGCCAGCTTACCTTATGGCGACTTTGAATTATTGCAGCAAGGTGAAATTAACGAGCTTGATGTTCGCTTAGTACCAGATGATTCTGATTTTGGTTATATTTTGGAAGTGGATTTACAGTATCCAGAATACTTACATGACTTGCACAACGACATTCCGTTCTGTCCTCAAAAGTTCATACCTCCTGGTTCAAAGCAACCTAAACTGATTCCGAATTTATATGATAAATATGAGTATGTTATTCATTATGTACATTTAAAAACATGTTTGAAACATGGTTTAGTACTTAAAAAAATTTATAGAGTAATAAAATTTAAGCAGAGTCCATTTTTAAAACAGTACATAGATTTAAACACCCGATTACGACAAAAAGCTACATCTGTCTTTGAACAAAACTTGTTTAAATTATTTAACAATGCCATTTTCGGAAAGACATTAGAAGATCCCGAGAAGAGGTTAAAAGTTATGCTGGTTAACATATGGAATTATACTAAAAATAAAACAAAAAATAAATATGGAGCCGAATGTTTGATATCTAGGCCGAACTATCATAGCTCAACTATTTTTTCTGAAAATTTCGTGGCCGTACAAATGAAACCCGAGTCTGTTAAACTCGATAGACCCATTTATATTGGTTTCACTGTTCTCGAAATATCCAAGTCTCATATGTATAATTTTCATTATTCTTCGATGAAAACTTACTACGGGCCCAATATAACTTTATGTTACATGGATACAGACTCCTATTTATATTCCATAACCACAGAAGATGTATACGCAGACATTAAATTGAATTTTCAGCATTATTTTGACACCAGTAATTATCCTACTAATAATCTTTATGGCATTACTCGACAACATAATAAAGTACCTGGCCTTTTCAAAGATGAACTGGGGGGCGAAATAATACGCGAGTTTGTAGGTCTCAGATCCAAATTATACTGTATCAAAACAGAAAAAAAGCAACTGAAAAAAGCTAAGGGTACAAAGAAACACGTCTTGCGTCATTTAGATTTTGAGAACTATAAAAAGGTATTGTTAAATAACGAAAGATTGAGAAAGACAAACATTGTATTTAAATCATTAAAGCATGTTATTTTCACGCAATCAGTCAAAAAAGTTGCACTATCTTCAAATGATGACAAACGTGTCTTGCTAAATGACCGAATATCAACCTTATCTTGGGGTCATGAGTCAATGTTTTGATATTTCTTCAACTTCGCTACGTATTTGTAACGCCTATAACATTTGCTTTAGCAAAATCGTAGAATAGATGTTGTGTTATTTTTAATAAGATACTCTAGAACTAAGTTAGTCTTAAGGTATAAATATTATGAATAAAGGTGTAAAAATGTATTTGTGTTGATTTCTAATAAACCTATATTGCCTAACTAAAGTGTTTTTTTTTTCATTTCTATAGCCATCCTAAGTGTATCAGAGAATTTCAACAAATTAGTGTACCCAATCAGCGTGAGTTGTTAAATAAAAACTAAGCATTCAGTTTGTATAAAAAATTACTGTTTTGTTTCAATTTATGAATGATATCGCACGTTAATTGGGTACATGAATTATTGAAATTGTCCATTAAGGCAGGTACACTTGATCAGTAAAATAAAAATTCCAAGGTATGATAATTAAAAATACAATTTATTCATTTTTTTCCACACATTATCTAAATACCATGTTTTAATACATATTATGTTTTTTAAGGCACATTTCTTTTTATGATTAACACAACTCACATTGCGATTTAAACAATACTTATTATATAGGTCACAAAACGAGGGAGCATTCATCTCTCCTATATCAATTACATTACAGTCAGCACACAAATCTTTAACCCATTTAATCTTTTCATTGCCTTTAACAAATATTTGCTTGTGCTGTAAATGAGTTACAATAATTCGTTTGAACTCTCTGAAATCAACATAACCTTCATGCCACAATATACCTAGATTCTTTTCTACCCATCTCACCCGTCTTTTTTCAGTTTCCGATAGAGTAAAGAATGGGTATGGAGGTTTTATTAAAAATGATTGTGTGTAATCATTTGTACTGTATGCAAATTCTTTAACAATAAACTCATTTTCCGAGGATTTAAAACCCTGGAGGTCTACAAACAGATAGTCCAACATTTATGAAATTTTACGGGTAATATTGCTTAGCGGCTTATATTCTACGATACTGTCATTTAAAATAAGACAATAAGCTGAAGTAAGGTCAGGTAAATCTGATTCACATTCAAATTCAACTCTTACATCTACTGACCCTGTTTTTAAGGTTTCGTTTTGTCGTGAACAGTCGATAACAAATAGAGGTGCAACGTCTTTAAATTCTTGCGGTGACAGCAACGGCGCCTGGCTACGGTTGTAATAAGACTGTTGGAATTTAGCATACTGTTCGTATAATAAGGCAAATTTTTCCGTTGAAAAACTGACATTCAAGTTTTCGTAGGGAAAATAGGCACAATTCAAAAACACTTTTACGTCTTTCAAATTGCAGTGATCGAAGCCGGTTACATCTTTGAGAGCATCATTTTTTCTGTTCGTTTTGAATCCAATTATAACATAGCGCGGTTTTTCAATTTGAGATGATGTTTTGATGGCCCACGAATGTTTTGATGTTTGAGGTAAAAGTGGATACTCGTACAAGTCCCAATTTCTAAAGGCTATTTGAATAACATGATCTTTTTCCAAATGTTTCAGTAATCTCAATCTTTCTCGATCTGAAACCTTAATATGAGGCATACGCCAGACTATCTTAGATATAGTGAGGTTATCTACATATTCATGTGTATTTAGTTTTACGCAGTTCAAAGTAGTATTTGATCGCAAGAGAACGAGTTCATGCTTGCATGCTATTATAATCTTGCCATAGTCTTCAGCAAAACCAAGAACCTTTTTTAACGGTATAGACACTGAAAATGATCCATGTGAGTTTTTTATGCCTTTGATATCCCAACCCCACTGCTTTGACATCGACGATTCAAGTTCATTCATGGATATGAGAGATTTCATTGTTGTTGTGACCCCAGCATTCTTAATTCTATCAATTTCAATACCGTTCAGCTCGTACCTAATATCTTGGAACAAATGGAGAATTGAGTTGTTTGTGAAAAGAACATTGTTCACTTGCTGTTTCGTTTCTCTGTTCAATACTGCAATTGAGCCCTCTACGTATAAAGTACTTTCTGACGGCAGCACATATAGATCTTGTTGATTAATAGGTATACGAATTTCATCATTTAAATTAAAACTTGTAACGTACGGCTTATACGAATGATATTCGAAACTTTCTATAGAGTTGTCGATGTTGAAATTATCTGTTACTGATAATATACTCATTTTAATAAACCTATTATTTTTAAGAACTGTTTATTTTCCTTCGTAAGTGCACCTTTAGGTGTTCTTTTCTTAATAGCACAAAGAGTACTAGTAGCTTTCTTGTACAGGTTCACGCTTTTATTAAAGTCTATCATTTTTACGAAGATGTAAATATATTTGAATTTCTTCACCACGTAAATTCACCAAATGATCGTTTTCATCTAAAATTCTTATTTTAAGAGAGTTCAAACTTTTTTGAGTAACAGGAAAATAGATAACGTTTTTTGGTGTTTCTATGATCCGGTAACCAGGCGGAACATTAGGTACAAACTCGTGAATAATATGACCAGATTTCCCGTTCACAAACGATCCGCTCACTATGTCGCATTCAACTCTGACTATGGTTGTAGACAGAATGGATACCGGCAAAGCGGACTCGGTTAATATATTCGCTGGAACAGTTTCTTTCCCAAAACCAAGAAGCTTACCAATAGTGTCTTCTTTATTGAAGTGAACTTTTTTAGAACACAATATAGAGGTTTTTAACGTGTTATTGTTGCATGTTAATGTGAAAGAACAATCTCGGAGATGAATTTTGAGGTAATCATCAATATCTTGCAGTTCATATGAACCTTCAGGTATTTCTACTACTTCATTTTCACCGTAATAAAACTTATTATTTCTCTTGTCTATATTTGGTATTGAATTAAACGTAGACATATATAGCAAACCGCATTCATAATCACCATCGAGTTCTAAAGCAGGTGAGTGATTTGTTATAAGAGAGGAGGAGCATCCAGTTATAGACAAAGTGAAAGACATTGTGTGAATGTTAATTTTTTTATTTATCAGTTACTTTTAAATGGTAAGACCAAAATAGTTTCAAGAATTTTAAACATAAATGTCCACAATTTACAGTATTAAACTTTTGGTAAGTGGCATAATTATATGAAATGTTACAGTCTTTTAAATAATTTATTAATTCCAACGGCGGTTGAAGATCACCATAACTATTAAAATATTCACAATATCTGTTAATTTTGACGTAGGCTACCCAGTGAGTTCCTTGGTTTTCAGAACTATCTAAATTTATGATTGCACATTCTACTCTTTTCGATCGTCTTGGTAAATTATCTCTCATAAAAACACCTCTAAAGTGAGGTATGTCCGTTGAGTGTTTTAAGATGTCAAAATTAGTGAGTGCTCGCCTGGGTAACCGATCATTCAGTTTTTTGAAGCTTTGATACATAATCCTTTCCCACTTTTATATGGCTTAATATGTAATCCTTTTCCCAACGCTATAGATTCCATCATCTTGTTATGACGTTCAGATTCAGCAAAGTTTTTGCTAGCAGTTTTGTAATCGTTAACAGCTTTTGCGATTCCAGCAGCTCCACCAGCCAAAGATCCTAACGCTGAGAGCCCCGCAAATATAGGAATGAGTGGAAGGAATCCCCCGGACTTCGGAATGGGTAGTAAGCGTGGTACACGCAGTTTACTCGTATTGTGAACAGAGATTATTCTTTTGGCTGCATCCAATGCTTGACTGATAGCAGCGGATTTATTTTTCGATTTGTTTATTTTTTTTAATTCCGTACGAATTTTTTTAACAAAATGTTTGAATGATTTAATTCCTGCACCAGCCTTTAATTTAGACTTCATCACTTTGCTAACTAACCATGAGGCAACTTTTTCTCCTCTCTTGGAGGTTTTTGACTGTAATCTTTGTTTAGCCGTTTTATACAGTTCTAAATCAGCACGGTGACGATCACTCAAATCGGAATGATTTTCGTAAGCTATGTCGTGCTGCATGCACGCGTTATCTAATGGATTGATTCCTTTATCACCTCTTTGCAACCGTTTATGTAATTTTGTGCCTGGTCCACAATAATTATACCCAGGCAGGTGCAGTTCAAACGGCAAGTGATTAATAACGCTATTTACAAGTCCGCCTCCTCTCATTACCATTAAGTAAATGATAAATTTACGTTAGGCAAAGTGTATAAATATTATTAAACAATATCATCTCTATTAATCCAGCTATTTTCACTATCATCAAGCCCTAACCACTTAACAAACATTTTGCTACCCTTTCTTTTCATAACCTTTTCTATAAGATATATGTTTGGACACAGAGTTTTGTGCAGTTCTTGTTCATAAAATGTACCAACTATAGGGTTTTTCCGTAGATCTTCTATATGGTAAGTGAAAGGGTGGGTGTTGTTCACTTTTTTTATAGTAAAGAGCTCAGTCGACCAATTTGGCGTATACCCCTTACGAAAGACACTTTTGTATTTGCTGATGCGAACTTTATCTCCAACCTTAAATTTATTGGATTTTTGATGTAAATAAATTTGTGATTTGACTATGTTTTCCTTAACTTTTTTTTCATTTTTATAATTCACTGCATCAGGCCTAAATTTAGTTGTACGATGTACAGTTTGATTATAAGACTGAACGATATCAGCTAAAGGTCTTCCTGCCCATTTATAGTTTCCTATAAAACTAAAATATCTGTATAGTCTTCCTTTGAGCGTCTTTATCAACCGTTCAACAATAGAAGCCTTTTTGACTGAGTATGTAGAATAATGGTTAATGTTTGAGGATTTACAAAAACGCTCGAATTCATTATTATAAAATTCTGTACCGAAGTCTGTTTGTAAATTAAATGGAATTCTTTTATATGTTTTTATAATTTTTTCAAATGCGTTTTTGATCTCAGTTTTGGTTTTAGATTTTGATGGAGCACACCATGCATATTTAGAAAACGCATCAATTACAACTAGGATATATTTATATCCTTTGTTGAACGTATGAAATTTTTGTAAATCTAATAAATCTGCTTGCCATAAATGATCAATTCCCTTTAAAATAACTGGTCTGCGTTTGAAATTTTTACGAGCTGCTCGATGAATTTCATTCACGATTTGTTCTTTTGTCATTATTGGTATGTTTAACGATAGTCTCTACTTCCTGTTTGGTATAAAAGTTCACTCTTAACTGTGCATTTAGGTTGTGAATCTGAACCTTTATAGTGTTTAATATTTGATCAAGTTCTTTTTTGTCGTAAAAATTCGTAAAAGATTGGTCGACATACTGCTTGTTAACTGCATCATCTGCTGTCAGTGGTTTTGTAACGCCTTTCAATCTTGAAAATTGTAAATCATAATCTCCATTATCTAATCTCAAAAGTGCTTTATCAGACACTGTCGTCAAACGTAAACGCTTGTGCACATGATGACCAAACTTATCGATATTCATTTCTATTTTGTTAGTTGTTATTAACTGAAAAGCCTCTCATTAACTGCCTGGTAAAGAATGAATTTCGAAGTTATATATTATTCACGTGCCCAGCTTCTCGTAACTCTTCAATAATAGATATAATTTCGTTATCCAAACCAGTATTACCAGCATCGCGCGAAGCAATTAACAGTTTTAACCTTTCTACAAGCTCGTTAGGATCATCCCAATAAACGTAGTTAGTATCCTTTTTAACGCTTTTTAATATAGGTAATCCTTCACCCTTTGTACAGCTTTCCATGCTAGTCGTTCGCTCTTTTGTCAACTTAAAAAGCGGTTTTATAATGTGTAAATATTTCTTGCCTTTGTTACTTTTGATTGCTTTGTTTGGATTAAAGTCACGCCTGTGGGCATTCGTTTCTAGTAAAAGCATTTTATAATTGTGCTTATCTTCTTCTGTTATGACACCTAAATCAGGTACTTTCTTAAATAATAATTCTTTTAATCCCGGTGTCAAGTGTAGTATACGTCCATTGATTTCGAGTTTCTTATTAGCAACACGAACTGAAGAAGATCCTAGCATAAGCCTACCACGTTCTGTGCGAACACCAAAAGGAACATTATCAAAGGTACTTGACTTTTTAGCAAAAGCAGGATCATTGCGTGGAGAATAAAATGATGAATCGTTAGAGTTATCCGTTACATTACTATTAACGCTTTTAAATGTCTCATTGTTATCCTCAATGTGTTGACTTTCATTTGATAGGTTCTCATCGTCATCATTATTAGTATCATTACTTTCTTTCGATAAATTGTCATCATCATCATCAGTATCATTACTTTCTTTCGATAAATTGTCATCATCATCATCATCAGTATCATAACTTTCTTTCGATAGATTGTCATCAGAAATATTCGCATTGGAATCAAATGATTTATGCAAAACAGTTTTATCGCTTATGCATCCATCGCTGTTTTTTGCACTATCCGGACTAATTTTTTTTTTTTTTACTGTATTATTGTCAAATTTGAATTCGTCATCAGATTCCAAGTCATCAGTATTTAAATTAGCGTTCATTGTACTTTTTGTTATATTATTAAGTGGTTTGGTAATTGGTTTGAAGACCGACTCAAGAAGCATGTTATTGTCATTTTGTATGGCTCGAATAAGTTTGACCTTTCTTTTGACAGCCTCTGTAGACTTTAATATTTTTCCTTTTACATTTTTCTCTTTGCTAGTAATGCTACTCATGTCTGATCTCGATGGTTTCTTCGATAACAATAAACGTATTATTTAAATACATTTCTTTAAATTATGTATTAATCAATTACAATAAAAGTATCAAAACCCATTCTATAACATCCCGAATTTTTAGAACAATCTTTATTTATAACCAAATAATTATAAGGTGTGCTCCACACTTTTGCACACATTTCTCTAAACTTTAACCAGGTCATATCGCATCCCACGTGTTCGTCATATACATGACGTAAATTGACGTCATCTTGTTTGAAGATAATTATTAAATTTGCGTTGTCTCTAATTAACTGTTTCGGTATTTTACTGTACGTTTGATTCAAGTAGAAGCTATCGATACATTTGTGTCTTCCCATGGCAAAATAATCTCGAATGTTATTTTGATTCTCACACGCTACGTCATCAAATATTATAATTGAATTAATATTAGCTTCATGAGGGCTAATTACTTGATCATTTTCACTGTACTTTTGATAAGTGACTGATGGAACTAATGTCAATACCTTTTCTAAATACAGGTACATTGGTTGGAAAAGTGTTTTAGAATAAACATAAACATGTTCAAAACGCAGTCCATGCTCGTGAAGAAGAAGTGCGATTAATAAATTCGTTTTTCCACAGTTAGAGGGTCCGCAAATTACACAGCGGATAGTGTCAGGTAAAAGTTTACCGTGGCGTAAGCTGCGTTTCTTACCAACTGCACAAACCACATCCAATTTCATGCTCTGAGATTGTTTTTGAAATTTCATATTTCTACAAAAGAAGACGTGTTACTAGCAGGAAAGTTTTATCTCAAATAATGTGGATTAAAAGGACAATAAGTAGTTATATTCTGGAAGGATCGCCTCGAATGCACATCAAAATGAGTTAGTCCAAATATCACTTGAATAATGATGAAACAAATAACCGTATACAAAATTAATACCCAATTGGGGCTTTCAAATATCAATTGAATAATGACGAAACAAATAACCGTATGGGAATTCAAATACCATGTGTAATAAAGGGGCTGATTTCAAATATATGAGCGCAGCGAATATATTTGAAAGCCCCATTATTACACTACTTCCCTATATAAATATGATACGAGTATGTGTACAATAGGGAACATTACTGCAATGTTCTGCCGCCAGAGGCAGCACTATCATTAATAGTAAACCAGTATAGAAATATAGGGATTCACACACACATGCATATTTGATTGTCAAATGAGTGACAAGGATGCTTGCATGGACAATACCGCAAGTGCGAACGAGATACAATATTAACGCTGCTAGTGTCGCCACCTACGAAGAGTTTTGCGTAATGTTCCCTATTTGGCCAGATCAGTGGGGGCGCGTGAGAATTTTCACTGGACAACCCGGAGCAACGAGATGAGCTGTTTTTTGATGATTTACGAGTTTGGTAATATATAACAAGAAATTTTAGGCAAGCCGGTGGGAATTAAGAATTAAGAATTTTTATTCATTCACACATAGGTTAACAGTATGACACCAAATCATAAATATCTTTAGTTATGTTATGTATTTTGTGGTACCTATACAAAATACATAACATAACTAAAGATATTTATAAACACTTTATGCGAAATTCAAAACGTACGGTAACGATATAACACGATAAACAAAAACT
The DNA here is from genome assembly GCA_963854355.1 of Epinotia brunnichana. Taxonomy (NCBI): domain Eukaryota; kingdom Metazoa; phylum Arthropoda; class Insecta; order Lepidoptera; family Tortricidae; genus Epinotia; species Epinotia brunnichana. The sequence goes on along the minus strand of OY977954.1, from coordinate 9,195,888 downwards.
AAAATAAACTCATAAACAACTTCAACAAGAAACATGTCCAAGTTTAAATCTTAACACTTATGCGATAAGAATGCTAATACTTTTCTACAGAACACACCAATACTGTCAGCAAATATGTCTATACCGTCGGCTTCCTGTATTATATGGTTTAAAGCTGTGCGCGCTCTGGCAGTAGGAGCGTTCGCACCGCGCCTCGCGCGCTCGCCGGTTACAGCGAACAGCCGCCGCGGGCGCCGCGCCGCCACCGCGCCGCCCGCGCCGCCCGCCGCGCCGACCGCCTTGTGCTTGTACGGGCGCTCCGCCACTGGTACCTATGCTACTGGAAACAAAATCTTTAATAACTTACCTGTATACACACCAGAGATTACCAGAAGTCACTCACCGACGCCACACTATCCATGAACTTAAGCATATCCCGCATCCTCCTCGGGGCCCCGTAGACGCCGGCGCCCGCGGTCGCCACAACAACCAGGACATCACAAGTCGACACGACCTGCGACATCCGCGAAGACATCCTCACTGACAGCTCCACGCCAACGTTGATTTCCGTCGCGAGGCCGAAAATTGTGCAAATTACTGAAATTTGTTAAACTCAGTTCACATGAAATAACACAACTACCCCGTTATTCATAAAACTTGACCCTGCTAAGATAAATGTGTTTTGTTCCTTTATTTAACATAAGTTATAATTAAGACCTTAGTATTTTTAATATTGGCTTATTTGAAATCTCACCTGCTAGTGCTACCCATTTACCATTTCTGTCTAAAATATCACGAAAGATAAGCCTTAAAAGCTTCAGAGCGAGCATGTCTAAGGAATGAATACATATTAATACATACATAATTTACAGGTATGCCTAGCAATGTACAAGTTGCAGAACATTCCCAAAACGCGGAAGCATTCTCAAGAATGTTCCCAGAACATTCTTGCAACATGAAACTTATCGTTTATTTTTTTTAATGTGCTAACAATAAAAATTTAATGAACATAATTTAATCATATTTAGTATTCTGTACATGTTTTACGATGTTACTATTCATTATTTGGTTGACAAGTCATAAATTGCCAATAAGTTTCATATATTCTCTTTAAATTTCCGAGAACATTTCCGAGAAAGTTGCAAACAGAATATTTCTAGCATCGTATTATACACTAGCTATTGCCCGCGACTTCGTCCGCGTCGTACTTGTTATCGTTCTAGACAATGATTGCTCTCAATACAAACTTTGTACCCTCTTTTAGGGGATACATTTAAAAAATGGTTGAAATTCATTTTCTAGTTTGTGAACAAACAGTCTAAAACCGAAGTTACAAATCTCATACTTTAAAAATGTCTTGAAATACACAAACTTTAAACCCCCTTTTAACACTCTTAGGGGATGAATTTGGAAAAATTCTGAAATTGGTTTTGTAGTCTTTTACCATATACAGAATAAGACTGAAGTCACAAATCTGTAACTTTAAAATTTTCTTTTAAGTCTCTTGCTCAAAAAAAAAAGGTTCCCCCATACAAACTTTGCACCCCTATTTTACCCCCTGAGGGGTGGAATTTTAAAAAATCCCTTCTTATCCCTTCGTTTTAAAGTCTGTCATAAATATTGGCCAGTACAGAAAAAGGTGGGTGCAACAAAGAATTTATTACTATGCATGTTGTGTTAAAAAACAAATGTTTTTTTTCTTACATGAATTTATATTTTATAAACTAAATTGTTGTAAATGACAGAGCCAAGTGTATGTCGTAGTACCTTATTAATATAACAATGTCAATTACTATAATTACTTCATTAGACATGCATCATGGAGTGCAGCTCAGAAAATAATTATATTATAAGGACTACACCTAAACTATCGATTCAAGGTATAAACTACGATAAATAAATAAATTCTCGTTCTCGAGAACATTCTTAAAAAATATCGAGAAATTCTCACGTGGAAAGTTTCGCAACTTTGGAAAGTTCTCTTGAGTGCATTGCTAGACACCTACTTTCAAAAAGATTACCTCCTTTCCAGTTTTCAGTCAGATTCAGTTTTGTGAAAAGTAATGAAGGAAAAAAGAAAGTGAGACAGACTCATAATTTAACGTGAATTAATGGCGCAAATGTGCGAAGGAAGTTCATTCATTCTTAAAGTTGATTATCTGCCAAGTTCTTTCTTAAGCCGAATAATTCGTTTCTTCTTAACACTTTCACGCCCTTTAAGGCCGCCCATTCCCAAAAAGGGTAGGCAGAGCACTTGAAATTTTATTTTCAGTGCCAATTCTAGCAATAGGGAACATTACTGCAATGTTCTGCCGCCAAAGGCAACCACTAATAGTAAACCAGTATAGAAATATAGGGATTCACACACCACACACATGCACAATTGATTGTCAAATGAGTGACAAGGATGCTTGCATAGACAATACCGCAAGTGGGAACGAGATACAATGCCAACGCTTCTAGTGTCGCCACCTACGAAGAGTTTTGCGTAATGTTCCCTATTGCGGGTTTAAAGACGGACAAAATGTGACATTGCAGTGAAAGGATACTAGACCTTTTCGCACAACATACTTCAACATCTTTAGATTTATAAAATACTAGCTTCTGCCCGCGACTCCATCCACGTGGAACTCGTTTATATCGTAGGTCCTTTAAGGGATGATTTCGGGAATAAAAACTATCCTATGTCCTTTTCCGGGACTCAAACTATCTCTATACCAAATTTCATCTAAAGCGGATTAGCGGTTTAAGCGTGAAACGGTTGCAGACCGACAGACAGACACACTTTCGCATTAGAATATTAGTATGGATGTACACAGTTTGGTATTTCCTTTTTTACCTCAGCAATTCATTATGAAACAACATAATCATGTTAAAATGATGATATATGACCACATCCACTATCTCGTCTAAGCAAATAATAATATGAATGATTTGATAAGCGACTCCCGAAAAGAGTTGCATCTCGTTTCCTCGCGCGCTGAATAAATAAACGTTGCTTCTTACACGGGGTTTACAACAATCTAGCCATGCCCTTAAATTAATTCTAATGATGTAAATGATGTTATATTTAATTATATCGCTCACCTAAGACTGTGACTAAAATGTAACTATATATACACATAGCGCTTGATATAGTAACGGTAAAGCCATTGGACCGCGATTCGAACTTCAAAGGCGCTAGTCCAAAGAAACTTGATATCTGGAACAAACAAGCGAAAATAAGATATACACACACGCCTCTGTCTCCAGATAAGTAGATGTACTAATTAACACATTACCGATAACCTTATCGTTACGACCTGCAACATGTGATGCACGTAATTGAGTAATATATATAGCAAGTAATAAATAACTAACGTATAAGCACTGTAAGTTTATGTATATTTACGTTGTTCTTTGTACTTAATCTACCGAGAATACTAACATATTCGGTGAAACTATGTCTGGTTTTACTTAGTGTTTCCATCACACTCCTCGACTGCCTCAACATGTCACATAGACCCATGCCCTAAGAATGAAGGCGTGTGCTCCGCCGACCACGCAGTGCGAAGCCACTTCCGGTCTCCCGTCCGCCGCGCCCGGCGTGACCGCCACTTTCACTCCGCTATCCTTGCCTGCGGGTCTGCCTCAACTTGTCACATATAACCATACCCTAAGAATGAAAGCGTGAGCTCCGCCGACCACGCAGTGCGAAGCCATGTTTTGTCTCCCGTCCGCCGCGCCCGGCGTGGCCGCCACTTTCACTCCGCTAACCTTGCCTGCGGGTCTGCCTCAACATGTCACATAGGACCATATCCTAAGAATGAAGGCGTGTGTTCCGCCGACCACGCAGTGCGAAGCCATGTTTTGTCTCCCGTCCGCCGCGCCCGGCGTGGCCGCCACTTTCACTCCGCTAACCTTGCCTGCGAGTCTGCCTCAACATGTCACATAGGACCATATCCTAAGAATGAAGGCGTGTGTTCCGCCGACCACGCAGTGCGAAGCCACGTTTTGTCTCCCGTCAGCCGCCACTTTCACTCCGCTATCCTTGCCTGAGGGTCGGCCTCAACATTTCACATAAAACCATACCCTAAGAATGAAGGCGTGTGCTCCGCCGACCACGCAGTGCGAAGCCACTCCCTGTCTCCCGTCCGCCGCGCCCGGCGTGGCCGCCACTGTGCCCCCGCCATCCTTGCCTGCGGGTTCCACACCTAGAAACAAGGTTTAAGCCGCATTTATAGATAGATTTTTTATTTCAATTATGAAATAAAAAATACAATTACAATATAAATTAAAGCAAGCTTAATATGAATAAGCTATATGAATTTATATTATAATCGTCAAATAGAATACTTATTGAATTGTAATAAAATATCAAGTTATATAATGGTTCAAAATATAGTCACAACTGATTAATGTCTAGGCAAAAATAATTAAATGACTAAGTTATTATCACATAAAGATCGTCAGATAACAAACTATACCACTAAAAATAAAAAAATGCAAATAACGATATACCTACTATATAATAATTTACAATGTCAAAATGTAATGAAATGAAATGTTGTTAGTAGAATTTACAAAACTAGGGGGTTAGGTTAGTAGTTACAGCTAAACTTACATTTAAAACAAAACAACACTGACAGGGGAGTGTAGTCCCTCGCAGTGTGACATGTAGGGACAGTCAACCCTGTCCGCTATCATGCGCAGAATGCTGTTGGGACTGCGGCGCACCCTGCGCACCAGGGATGCTGCGCGCGCACGCATGCTCGTATAAAAACAGTCCACACGCGCCGCCGCGAACATCCCTGATGCGCTACAGAAACGACGCAGTCCCATCAACACCCGGAACGCATTATTATACTGGACCCTAAGGGCCCCATATGCCCGTTGCGTATACTGCTCCCACAGATTGCAGGTATAGAGGGAGGTGCAAAACCAGTGTTATTATAAATGTTTAATATCCATAATATTCCTTAACTACGGTAGCCTAGTGGTTTAGGCATGCGGCTGTCAAGCGGCGGTCGTGGGTTCGAATCCCGGCTCGTACCAATGAGTTTTTCGGAACTTATGTACGGAATATTTACCGTTAGCTTTTCGGTGAAGGAAAACATCGTGAGGAAACCGGTCTAATCCCAATAAGGTCTAGTTTTCCCTCTGGGTTGGAAGGTCAGATGGCAGTCGCTTTCGTAAAAACTAGTGCCTATGCCAAATCTTGGGATTAGGTGTCAAAGCGGACCCTGGGCTCCTTTAGGGGCACAACCGGGAATAACGCTAGGAGGATGATGATCCATAATATTCCTTAACTGAATAGGTGTAATGGGTTTCTCAATAAAAAGATTCTCAGTTGGCGTTCGTATGTTTCTTCAGATGACTCCGTTCGCAATTAACAACATTTCATTTTTTCATAGCGGCTCAAACTAAAAACCATTTAGAGATTTGGGATAGCTTGGTAATTAAAAAAATTACAGATTTTTATCTTCGCTAGTTCTTGAGAAAAGTGGAAATTACTTTGAAAAAGCCATTTAAAGGCTGAATGCGGACATTCCATGGCTTTGTTTAATGTGCCCTGTAATAAACAACTATTGGTGTAGTGGTTATATTCTCTTTGGGTGTGACATTGACAGTGTGACAGTTATTTGACTAATTCTTGTCAAGTTAAGTCAGCGACGGTAATATTAAGCATTTTGATAAAACTTTGAAAATAATTAATAATGTAAGTCACCGATGGCTACGTTATAGCTAATTCTTGCAATCTGCCAACAGTGGATAGAATAATGTTAATGCAGTTTATGTGTGGAAGCTAACTCACCAGTCACATCAATACGGTGTTATTGGACTCGGCTTAAGTTGTCTGAGGCTGTTTTAAAAGATAAATTTGTCTTAGCTCAAGATATATTAACTCACTGAAGCACTTCAAAGGGTATGCAGAGCAGAAATTATCACTGGAAGTCAGAGATGTGTTGGAAGACATATACCTGCTTATTTTTGACAAAATATCTAGTAGTGCAACAATACTGTAGGTGATATTGTAATACAATTAAATACTGTAAAATAAAACGCTGTCCAGCATCAGGTGTAATACATGCATTATTATTTTACGCTATTAACCTTTTTAACGGCAAGAACGCCTAAAGGTGTTGCGAGTTATCGTGCCCACGGCGCCGTTTTTGTCATCTTTGCTTGTTGTGAAATGCGTCGAAAGGGTTAACTTTTACTGTTTATACCTTGATCTAAGGCCCTAGCACACTAGGTTTTATGTCACGTTTTACGTGACGTTTCAGTACATTTTCGCCGTAATACGTGATGATAAAACCTAGTGTGCTAGGGCCTATAGTACTTGCTAGTTACATATATTATGATTAAAATAAAGGCTGGTCCAGAGCAAGCAGGAGGCAAAAGTCGGAACAAAATGGACTTGACGTGACTAGGTAGATATAAATACATATAAAATAAAACACATTTATTGTCATGTAGGGCCTGGAAAAAATTAAACAACGCTTAAAAGAATATTTACAATTTCATTGTATTAAACAGTTTAATATGTCTAGCAGTGGACGTCTTTCGGCTGATATGATGAAGTTAAACCTGGACTAAAAGGATTTACAATAATATAAAAAAAAAGTTACTAATAGTTAACAGAAACACCACCGATTTATTTATTTATTTAATCGTATAGCATATATTATTTGGCCTTTGAATTTGTCACTTTTTAGTACCACCCAGGGGACACGTGCAGGGTTGTGGTAGGTAGCTCCTGCGGACGCAAGTGACAGTTGTACCACCGATGGTATAATGGTATGATAAGTATATTAATTCAACACTCATTAAAAGTAGAAAATCGATCGATTAAGTACACATGTGATTACACCCAGTACCCAGGAACACATCAAGAAGTAAATTGATTACTTCTTGCTTGCTTGATTACCGGCCCGCACATGCCCACGCTAGGATGATCTTATTGCATATAAGAAGCATCCTTTAAGACGATGCGCGGGTGGCCATTTCTCCATACAAACGTAATCCCCCGTTTCCTCCCTGGATAATAACAAAGTAGCAAATACTTTGTATTTATACAATACATACCTACTCACCTGTGGCATGTCCCTATGTTTCGTTTTACCTAATTATTAAGTACTTTATTTTAATAATTAGAGACCTTTCAAAACTACGAAATTTGCCGCCTTTCGGTGCCATAAACAAACGCTCAGTAAACTAATTTACAGAATACAAAAGAAAAACAGAAAACCTAGAGACATAGCCAAAGCTCTCTTTATAGTATAATTATGTGAAAGAATACCTAAAATTGGTCCTAAATTGGAAGAGAAAATAGGGTACTACGAAACCCCGTTTTCGCCAGTAAGTATTTTGTAGGTCATATCGGCCCGAGCTGCAGTTGTCCCTTTTTCGTGCTCTATATTACGGACGAATATGAGGGAGGGGGAGGGGGTTTAGTTTAGACTAATACATACACGGTTAGAAAAGTAATGTGCCGTAGTCGATAACAAGGCACATCGATAAACTAGGGTTGTTTGTCGAAATCGACATTTTAACTTGTAACGTCTTTAACTCGTTGGTAAATTGCCGTCATAATCAAAAACATAAACCAGGAGCTTAAACTATTAATCGTTTAAACTAGTCTAACACACACACACCTACAAAATTTACTTATTTTACCCTGTACGAGCTTAAATTTTAATTCGTTTCAACATCATCATCATCATCATATCAGCCGAAAGACGTCCACTGCTGGACATAGGCCTCCCCCAAAGAGTGCCAAAGTGATCGGTCCTGCGTCACCCGCATCCAGCGGACTCCCGCGACCTTTACCAGGTCATCAGTCCACCTTGTGGGGGGCCTACCCACGCCTCGCCTTCCAGTATGTGGTCGCCACTCGAGAACCGTTCCGCCCCAACGGCCATCGGTTCTACGGTTAATTCGTTTCGAAGAGTTTATTTTTGTACTGATTACAGTCAAGGTCAATAATAATATGTAGGTTGGTTCCCAGCTTTAAATATCTATGTTTTCTATGTAAATATTACCTGTAAGGTAAAAATATCCATGCGACAATTCGATCAGAAAAATCAAAACATGTGAACCATGTTATCATTACATCCATGGGAGACAAACGTATATATTATGTGGGTAGACAAACACGCACCTACAAATATCTGTACATATAATTGTCGTACATATGGTTTGGTTACCTATCTGAATCACTAAAAAGCGGCCAAGTGCGAGTCGGACTCGCACATGAAGGGTTCCGTGAAATAAATTGCGGTTTACGATTTATGACGTATTAAAAAAAACTACTTATTAGATCTCGTTTAAACCAATTTTCGGTGGAAGTTTACATGATAATGTACATCATATATATTTTTTAGTTTTATCATTCTCTTATTTTAGAAGTTACAGGGGGGGACACATTTTACCACTTTAGAAGTGTCTCTCGCGCAAACTATTCAGTTTAGAAAAAAATAATGTTAAAAACCTCAATATCATTTTTGAAGACCTATCCATAGATAACCCCACACGTAAGGGTTTGATGAAAAAATTTTTTTTGAGTTTCAGTTCTGAGTATGGGGACCCCTAAAACTTAATGTTTTTTTTTCAATTTTTGTGTGAAAATCTTAATGGGGTTCACAGAATACATCTAATTACTAAGTTTCAACAGTATAGCTCTTATAGTTTCGGAAAAAAGTGGCTGTGACATACGGACGGACAGACAGACGGACGGACATGACGAATCTATAAGGGTTCCGTTTTTTTCCATTTGGCTACGGAACCCTAAAACTGGTTTCCCAACTGTATCGTTTGTCCGAATTTTCATTTGTCCTAAAAGCCGATTTTCTCTGAAGCCATAACATTTTCCGGATGATTATAAAACAAACCTAACCTAATGTGTTCTACGCGATAAGTATTAAAAAAAATTAAAAGCTTTTGGGTTTCCGAGATAACTGGCTTTTTGCCGAAATAAAAATTCGGACAAATTATACAGTTGGGAAATGAAATTTAGTGATTGCGATAGGTTATCCGTACATATACATGTGAACAAAACAGGGGACAAAAATATCTATACAATTTGTGTCTGATAGTCAAAGCCCTATATTTGAACCAGAGGTATCTGCAATGACCTCTTATGCGTCTTATACCATCGAGATAAGTAATTGAATGTAGTACACATATTAAATTTATTTACGTCATACCTGGCCATAAAGTAGGAATTACCGCACGCTATGCGTGCGGAAAACCCCACTTCCTGGCCAGATAGAGACGTAAAATGTTGCACTTACCACGGGCGGTAATAAAGAAAGCCTCAGAGCGCATATTTATCGCCCTTGCCTTCGGCTCGGGCGTCAAATACCTGCGATCTGAGACATTCTTTGTTTAACCGCCCTAGGTAAGTAATGTACTATTATATACTTATCATTCTATTAAACCTACTATTTATTAAGAACTTGAACACTGGCCACTAGCACGTACTGCCATTGAGATGTTCTACAGTCAAATCACAGCTTAAACCAGAGCAGTCAAATTAATAAAACATAATTTTCTTTATTATTGTTATAGAAGTTATTGCTTTAGTACATACCTACTCATTTATTCTTCTCTGCTTTCGTGTAAAGACTTTGTTTTGTAGACATCTAATTTTGATTTCATTGAATTTTCTGTCACAACTTACTTTATATCTACATACAATTGGAAAAAAGGGAAATCTAAATTGTTATAAGAAGCGATTTCCTTAAATAAATCAAGGCTCAATGACGTCAGCAGTGAAAGGGACGAATGTATCGCGTGACATTACTGATCTCTTCTAAATAAACTTCAAATTTAAAAATTAGAAAACTGGGGTCTCTCACTCACGCACACATTGATAATTTACGCACACATTTACAGAGACACCCCTAATTCGTGCGAAACGCGACGGAAATTGGTTTTACAAATACCAGTTTTTCAAAAAGCTCTCTGCCCAACCCATCCTCTTAAACTTAAAAAACGTTTTTTTAGCTCTCCTGTAAAATTTGCTATAACGTAGTTACTTGTTTTTAATTTGGAGCAGCCTTTACCTAAATACCTATATTTTTTTACAATAAAATTATAGTGGGCATATATATATGGTGCGGTGCGTGCATACTAGTATAAATAAAACATTGGAAACTTTTCACACTTCGTAAGTGCAAGAGTGACACATTTTCTATATCTTCAAATATGTCAATACCTGCATGCTTATATTGTTTATGATATGATATACGCTTACTTTTATATGCCAATTGCGCTTTGTGAACCTATATGACTGTACATTTATTATACTAAACGAAAGTACCGCCCCGCGCATAGTTAACTTTTTTTATTTTATTTTTTATTTTAAGTCATTTATTACAGAAAAACACAGTGAAAATAATACAAACAATACCCACTAAACTAAAACAAACTTAAACCTATTACTAAGGGTTAATACCTATCCATTGATGTGCCATACGTTGACCTACAATGATATATATATATATATATATATATATTTGACTTTCAGTTCCAGTTACATGTTTGGAGTGCCCCCCTAAAACATTTTTTTTGTCTTTTGGTTACACGACGAGGTGATAAACGTATACTTAAGTACTCTAAATTTAATTGAAATACACTTAACAGTCTTTTTTGTTAAATGCCTCTGATATACGAACAGACGGGCATTACGAAGCTATAAGGGTTCTGTTTTTGCAATTTTGGCTACGGAACCCTGAAAAAACACTTGTAATACTTGGGTTGACATTGTTGACAACCTCCTCCTTTTTACAAGCTTTATATTAACTTGCACTGTTCGTATGTAAGTATGTAAGTTGTCCGTAAAAATATGCAATCTATTTTTCAGTCACTTACGGTTATCCAATTGAGCTGAAATTTTGCAAGCATATGTATATTGCATGGCAATACAATATTATGATAACATGGAGCTGATCTGATGCTGGAGCTGGAAGGTGGCCATAGGAACTCCGCAATAAAACGACACAACCCCATCGAGTTTGTCGATGCGACGGCGCCTTCAAAGTAAATCATGCGCGCCAATCACGGCGCGTGGCTGAGTTTAACCGGTTCAATATGGTTGATTGGAAACGTTTGCATTTCGTTCTTCTTGAATACCGGTAACCGAAATGATTTCGATCTTTCGTGAAACGTTACTGTGATAAACCGGTATACGGAAGAACAGAAATAATAACCGTTATAACCATGATCATTTTGGTTTTTATTAACCGGTTCCGATCCCTACACAGCAAATACGTAAGTGACTGGAAAAACGACATCATTTCACGAAATAAGCTCTCATTATCGTAATGATTCACAAACAGAAAGTCATCTAAAATGAATGTGTGTTATGGAACGACATTCGTATTAGTAACCTATGTAATTATTATGCCTTAGTCAAGTTGTGAGCCTTGAGCTCGCAAACGATGTAATTTAGTTTGTCCTTATACAAAGGTTTTCCTTATACCTATTAGGTTTTCCTTACCTATAAGTACCGTTCCATTCTTCATCAATCATTACATTATACACGGTGTCTACGGAGGATCCCACATAATTTGAACAGCCCTTAGGAATAAAAAATGTCGCACAAAGTAAAACTAAATAAGTGTGGCTCAATTTTTAGTGTTCCGTACCTAAAACGTAAAAAAGTAACCCTTATGCGCGACTATGTCCGTCTGTCCGTCTTTCACAACGTTAAATATCTCAGGAGCTACTTAAACTCTGGTTTCCTAGGTTAGCGGTGCCGTCATATGACGGCGATGTAGACCTTCCGTCTCTTTCTAAGTGTTGTAATTAGAAAGAGACGGATAGTCTACGTCGCCGTCATATGACGCCACCGCTAACCTAGTAAACCAAAGCTTTACTTACGCTATCAATTTGAAATTTGGAACATTGTTAATAACGTGTATACATGGCAAAAATATGTATATCCTAAATTTATATTTTCTGGAAATATGACGAAAATGAGGGAGGTTAAAAATTCAAAGTCTGGTTAAGTATGCAGTCAAAACAGCATTTTGAAGGTAACTTGACTTTGTCACTGCGTGGCATGGCACAGATCAGGACAGTAGTAAAGTCTTTAGGCGACGTGAGCTCCAAAAACGGATTTTTAAAAAATCGTAGCTCTTGTTTGGATTATAATACCGCTGCCCTTAATTCAATTAGCAATTTTGAGGCCTTTCTCGAGAGAAATCAGCTATTCGAATCCTGAGCTTTGACTTTCACTCGATACAAAAAACCACAAACATAGGTCTAAAATACACTTTAAAAAATCGTAACAAATTATGCACAACAGCTAAACATATTACAATTGGTTTTAAAAATCGGCAATGTCATGTTTGAGGGAAATCAGCTATTACTTTTTTATTTATTAAAACGCACACAGAAATATTCTTAATCAGTTAAGTCCAACAATAGAACAATGTAGTAGTAAACAAGTATTTAAAAATAGATTAAAAAAAAGCGGCCAAGTGCGAGTCGGACTCGCACATGAAGGGTTCCGTTAAATAAATTGCAATTTACGATTTATGACGTATTAAACAAAACTACTTACCAGATCTCGTTCAAACCAATTTTCGGTGGAAGTTTACATGGTAATGTACATCATATATTTTTTTTAGTTTTATCATTCTCTTATTTTAGAAGTTACAGATGGAAGTGCGAGTTTGGAAGCGCGGATCGCGCTTTGTTTTTTGGTTGTAATATCGCTCGCTTTGTAGGCACACGGGTGTCCGAGTGTTTTGTTTAATACTTTGGCACTCTTTGGGGGAGGCCTATGTCCAGCAGTGGACGTCTTTCGGCTGATATGATGATGATGATGATGTTGAAACGAATTAAAATTTAAGCTCGTACAGGGTAAAATAAGTGAATTGTGTAGGTGTGTGTGTGTTAGGTGTGTACCTATGCCCAACTAGTTTAAACGATTAATAGTTTAAGGTGGTTCGATTGCCATACAAAACGTTATTTGACATTCGCAGGCTAACGGCGTGATATTTTAAGAAACTTATGTAACAAACTTTCATCAATTGGCTTCCCATTTGCGCCAAATTCCCCCTTTCCTAGAATAAACTTGTATAAACTAGATAGACTTGTATAGACTTGCCCACATTGACCTTATATCCATAAGTTCCATCCGCGCCACCACTGCTACTATACAATTATAATTTTGAAGGTTTTTTTTGAAGTCGAACGAGTAGTTTTGGATATTGCCCCGTACACTCAAACTCAAAAACTTCACTAATTTACTTACCTACTCCTTACGATAATTAGTACAGAAGTAACCTACTAATTCAAATTCAAATTCAAAATTTATTTATTCAGATAACATGATCCATTTTGTTAGTTAAACATTACAATTACAGCTATGTGTTAGTATTGGATTAGATACAATAAAACACATTAAGATACATTCAAAACTTAAATTCTAAATTCGATTTGACAGTTTTAATCAAACCGAATTGTATTGGGCACTCAAAACAGCCGGCTATCATTTTAAGGGAGGCATTGTTGCTGCCTCGCAGTCTGCTTAAGAGTGATGCTGCTTTCTTTTGCAGGATGGCGTGAAAACCATCCGTGCGGGCTTCCGCAAACATCGCTGACGCGCTGCAGAAGCGTGGCAACCCCAATAGCGCTCTAAACCCATTGTTAAATTGGACCCGCAGAGCATTGTACGATTTTCGGCTATATTTGACCCAAAGGCTGCCCGCGTACATAGAAGTACAGTACGCTTTGAAAAGTGTTATTTTGACAGCGTCCGAGCACTTGGCAAACCTACGAGTCAACATATTAGCTTTAACGGACAATGCTCTGCGTTCCCTCTCTATGTCCAAATCGTCCTTAAGGTCCTCTGTAACATAGTGCCCCAGGTACTTGAATTGTTTAACCCTATTTAGCACTGTCCCGTTCAAGGTTACTGGTAGAACATTTTGAGGACACTTGTTACCGGCCTTAAAGACCATAAGTTCACTTTTCTTGCTATTGTATAGCAAGCCGTGCGCCTTAGAATAGGATTCACATATGCGGAGAAGCTGCCTTAGCGCACCCACAGAGGGAGCCAGCAGCACCATGTCATCCGCATAGCTGATATTGTTGACACTAATACCTCCAACGTGACAACCAGCATGCGTGCTACTTAGCTCCCCTATGAGCGCGTCAACATATAGTTTAAAGAGACTAGGAGACGTTAGCCCGCCTTGCCTCACTCCGCACTCCAACCCATATGGTTCAGACAGCTCTCCATAAGTATAATACTAAGTATTTAACTTTCTTTACCAGGGGCCCATTTCTCAAAAAGTATTAGCCTAATAATAATACTAGTGTTTTGTTTCATATTTTGGTTTTATTTACGAGACAAAACACTATTATTATTAGAGTAATACTTACGCTTTGAGAAATGGGCCCCTGCTATTATTTATTTTCTATTAAGTATTGGTAAAATAAAAAAGATATTTATGTCATTGCAACCAAACACCCAAGTAACTAAATATAAAGTTAAATCTAGTACTTAATGTTTGTGCCTACACGTTTGACCGTGCGTACGGCCTTGGCGGGGTAGGTACTCGGCTGCTGCCAACACGCTGCACACCAATCGCGTGAGCCGCGCACGAAAGATTTTGGGACATAACTGATAAGCTAGTAAATAAAATTTTGAGCTATTGATGAATCCGTTAGAATTTGTGTTCAGAATTATGAGATTTCTTTTATGGGAAGGAGAATGGTTTCAAGATATCATTCCTAATAAATAAAAACACTATTGATAAATCTGTTAGAAATTAATGCTGCCATTTCTTTTGATAGTTTTGAATACACTTTAGTAGCCACTAGTCACTTAAATATTCTTTGAGGAGATTTAGAATGTTTTTAATCGTATCCGGTTTTGCTGACGTAATCTATTAACAAAACTATTAGAAAACGATTGGTAACATTTAGAATAGTTAAATGCGTTGTATTATTGGAGAAAACAATGACTTGTATAATCTTTTCAAAGTTGTACACGTGTTTCCTAACAAGAGACAATATTATTCGTTAATCTACGTTAGAAAATGTTAAAAAATATGTTTCGCTGTTAGTATTTAATGTACTCTCGCTGATAACAAAAAAAAACTGACTTGTGAATTATGTTAGTTTGACGACCAATGAAAGTGTTCGCGTACCGGGCTATAAACTTGTAAAATATATTTGTTCATGGATTAATATTATTAGTCTAATAAGGTTCGAGAAAAAGGGCTGTTCATCAAAACAACAGAGCCACCGAAAGCACCTTCGGCAAACATCGATTCGGCCATAGTTACAGCTGGTGAGGTCGTTGTTGTTCTACGTCCTTAGGAATAACCCTAGAAACCCTACACACGTGACCTCCGGGTGGTGCTAAAAGAACAACAAACTCGGCAGCTGCACTGTTCCTTCGGAACCTCGCAGCGCACACTGGAACTCTATCAGCGACATCGATACGAATACATAAATATAACATGTACCAGTATGTAAGCGCCAAACGATAAATATACAGGTATGGATTCAATTTATTAATCGAGACACACCTTACTCGTGAGCCGCGGTACAGAGTTGGGGTTAATAATAGGTACAGGACCCAAACATTTGTTACGAGTACAAATGTAAATACTTATATTCGTATTGAAACAATGCACTTTTTTATAACGAAGTATACAAATATACTACCTAATCCGAGCTTGCCCCTATAAGAAGCATCTCGTCATACCTGTGGCCAGACGGAGACGTCAAATTGACGGGCGCTAATAAAAAAGCATCAGATCGCATATTTATCGCCTTTGCCTTCGGCTCGGGCGTCAAATACCTGCGATCTGAGGCATTCTTTGTTTTACCGCCCTAGGTAAGTAATGTACTATTACTTCATTGATGTCGACTATACATAAACAAACAAGTTGTACATAGACTCGCGCTAATGCGTCTACGCACGCCTAACTAAACTAAGTTGTTCGTTCACGCCTAGTTACTACTGAAGGTTGGTAGGTGAGGTTAAAATAAGTTACAGAATACCGGGGCAGGAACCGTCATGTCACTCATGTCAGAGTGCATCAGCTGATTGTGAATTTAAAGCGTGTCACACACTACGCAGATACGATAATATTTTATCTGCGTATAATAACTTAATGATCTGAAACTATCACACACTATACACAGATACGATATGCTCCGTCTCACATCAACCTGTATCTGTCTGCAGATAAAATGCTATACCATATTTATATTTGCAGATAATATCTTTGCCATCTTTCGATATATGTCGGTGCCCACAGATACTTCACGAATAAATATAAGTTATCTGCGCTGTGTGTGTTAGCCCATTGAACTGTATAGGGAGCGATATTGGCAGATATGCGTTCAGATACAGATATCTTATCGTACGCTTAACCTTACTTACTAAATGTATGAGACGAATATATGTCTGTCGTGTGTCGTGTCACAATACGAACAGATCAGATAAGAATTCTTACCAGAATTTTAGCACTTAGCTATTCTGTAACTTATTTTAAGTTCACCTCAACGCTCACCCACAAATATATCTTAACGCCGCGATTCATAGTGACTAAGAGTAGGTAGAGGTCTAGTTTCGTTAGGCGTGTCGGGTGAGGTGAGACGCATGAGCGCGTAATGAATAAAAGCCTAGGACAGCCAGCTTAGGAGACTAGGGGACCGATTTTTGACTTTCGAGCGTTCGACTCTTTCACTCGAAAACTGACAAAAATGATGAAATAGCTATATTGAAATAGCCATAGAAAATTGCAAAACGAGCGGTACTGTCCACTCGTATTCAATTCTATCGGTGGAAAGTAATTGCCTGCAATTATGACACTACAATCGTATTTACGTTTATTTAATTTTCGAGCGCTCGAAAGTCAAAAATCGGCCCCTAGGAATCTTAGAAAGCCTGGGCGGTGTTTGTGCCGACTGGTGAGAGTTTGACAGAAAAATTGCGTTTAGCGCTGCGTTTATCGCCAAGAACGACGCGCATTATAACCTTCTTACATAAAAACAATGTTCGAATTAAGTGGTAAATACCTAGTTATTTAGGTACCGCTTAGAGACAGATCTAAAACAGTTATGGGCTACTTAACCAACCCAAACATCACTTCTTAACTCTTGACGGTATATGTATTTATACATATACATTTATTTCTAAACGATGTTTACCCCAATAGCTCTGCTACATTGTACGTAATGACCTTATAATTATCAGCCAGTCGACCAAAGTTAGCGGGTATAAAGTAAACTCGCATGTCACCGCCGAACATTTGAAGTATTCACTTGTAACGACATGATTGTCTTGTTCCTTATCTCGACCACTATTGTGGCTTTGTCCATAGTCTACTACATAAGCAAAAGAAAATTTGATTACTGGGAGTTGAGACAAGTGCCCTTTGAGAAACCAACTCCTATATTCGGTAACTTTGCGGATTATATTTTACTAAGGAAGTACTGGGGCCAGGTGACCCAAAAACTATGCAGAAAGTTCCAAAAAGAGCCATATTTTGGGGCATACTATGGCACGGAGCCCACATTGATAGTGCAAGATCCAGAGTTGATCAAGCTTATAACCACTAAAGACTTCTACTACTTCAGCAGCCGAGAGGTATCCAACTACACCCACAGGGAAACCTTTACGCAGAACCTGTTCTTCACCCAAGGCGATCGCTGGAAGGTGCTTCGACAGAACCTGACACCACTTTTCTCTTCGTCCAAGATGAAAAATATGTTTCACTTAATTGAACAGTGTTCAATGACATTCGAAAGCTTGCTCGACGAAGAATCCAATAAGTCTCCAGACCTTGATGTCAGAGCAATATCAGTGCGCTTTACTATGGACTGCATCACTTCCTGTGCTTTCGGAGTCAACAGCAACGTCATGGCCAAAGATTGTGATAAAAATCCTTTCAAAATCATGGGAGATGTAATTTTTACACTGACAAATTATAGAGGATTCAAAATTGTAGCCCGTGCAATATGGCCGTACGTGTTCTACGGTTTGGGTTTCCAGATGCTCCCTTCTGAGATCGACCACTTTTTCAACAAACTGCTTTCAGGCGTGTTCCAAAGTCGAAATCATAAGCCTTCCGCCAGAAACGACTTTGTTGATCTCATGCAAAATTTGAAAGAAAATAAGTATTTAACCGGCGACAGAATGAGTAACCAGAAATCGGAGTCTGATAAAAAGGAACGGATAAATTTAGAGGTGACAGACGAGTTGCTGATAGCTCAGTGCATGGTGTTTTTTGCCGCTGGCTTCGAAACTAGCGCATCAACGATGTGCTTTACATTGTACGAACTCGCTAAAAATCCAGAAATGCAACCACGATTATTCGAAGAAGTGGATGCGTATTTGAAGAAGACTGGCGGTAAGGTTACTTTTGAGTGTCTGACAGAGTTGCCGTATCTGGAAGCATGTATAAACGAATCGATGAGGCTGTACCCGGTACTAGGAGTGCTGGCACGCGAGGTGGTGGAACCTTACACGCTGCCGTCGGGGCTGGAGCTGGAGAAAGGGATGCGTATACACCTGCCTGTGTACCACTTGCATCACAACGCTGAATTGTTCCCGGACCCTGAGAAATACCGTCCGGAGAGATTCTTGGGGGAACAGAAGAACAGAATCGTTCCCTATTCGTACATGCCGTTTGGAGAGGGACCAAGGATCTGTATCGGTGAGTAATCGATATGTATTTATTATGCTCAGAAGCGAACGAGTTGTTATAAAAATTGTGGTTTAGTTTTAAATAAAATCAGACTATTAACTTTTTATTAATAAATTCTTATTTGTTCGCACATGAAGCAGGTATTATTCGATCGAGATGAGTTTGGGATTAGAACATCTAGTTGTCAGTTCGTATAATAAACTTTAACGTATTTATACGGCAAAACTGTCATCTACAATCCCATTTTAATTGCGGTTTGATAATAACCAAGTAGGTAGCTTGATAAGCGTGGGCTATTAAAATCTAAATATTTTTATGATGGCACTCTGAACGATATAATATGAAAATTAGAGCCTACTGGGTGTGTAAAAATCGTTAGATTCACGAAGAAGCGACTCATTTTCACCTTTTACCCACGCTATACTAGAGGGATAAAAAAACGAATAACACATACTTGCTTAAAAATGTGGTAACCTAATAAATAAGTAAACCTAGTACACGTTATTTTTTGTACTCGACGATTAAAATCTGTGTATTAAGATTTCATAGAGAATACTGCAACGTCACTCTTTTCATCGTTGAATAGTCTATATTTTAATTCCGCACCAACCGAAATAACTATTTCAATAGACTCTAGACAACCGAAAAAAATTTAAAATAGAACTTCGTATTTCAGTAATATTTGTCCTTGTTTAAGGAGACTCGATCCGATACAAAGTTGCCAATCTATGGCGTTTCGGAACGTAGCAGCGTCGCGTCATCTGTCAAAAATCTACTTGCTGCTGTATCCAGCGCATAAAAAAATAAGACAACTACAAATATTTTTTCAGGCATGCGGTTCGCCCGGATGCAAATGATGGCTGGCATGGTGACACTTTTAAAGAAGTACAGCTTGCAACTAGCGCCGGGCATGGCACGAGAAGTCGAATACGAACCTAGGACCTTCGTCACACAAGCCAAGGACCCCATCAGGCTCA
This sequence comes from Epinotia brunnichana, assembly GCA_963854355.1. Classification (NCBI taxonomy): domain Eukaryota; kingdom Metazoa; phylum Arthropoda; class Insecta; order Lepidoptera; family Tortricidae; genus Epinotia; species Epinotia brunnichana. Next base: position 9,176,264 of record OY977954.1, on the reverse strand, counting down.
CGCTCACCACACGCCCCGGCTGGGAGGCCAGGATGTTTACACAATAAAATTAATTAAAAAAAATAGAATCTCGTTAAGCCTAAAAATGTATATAGTCACAGACAGAACCAATGCTAAAGGCCTCCACACACCGGTCGCGTGCGCGGGCCCGCGCAAGTTGTAAAACATTGAAAATAAACTCAAACACACATCGAACGCGAGCTCGCGGGCCCGCGTTCGGTGTTTGTTTGTAGTGTAGTTTCAATGTTTTACAACTTGCGCGGGCCCGCGCACGCGACCGGTGTGTGGAGGCCTTTAGAATAATAACGCATAGAAGGATAGTTTCATACGGACGACGCGCCAAGCGTGAGGCATAAAATGGATTCATGTAGTTGTGATCAACTCGTATTCACACGCGCCAATACGCACACAAACGCACCAATTTTGTTCCACCGATCGCCGTACTGGGCCATTTATGGTTTTAGGTGGCCTCACCGTTGCGCGTGAACTGCGTTTCTTAGGCGTTATTATTCTAAGGGTTCCAGTGTGCGCTGCGAGATTCAGAAGGAACAGTGCAGCTGAAGAGTTTGTTTTTCTTTTACTCACGTGTAGGGTTAAGGGTTATTCCTACGAACATAGAACAACAACGACGGTGTCTACTGAGGTTTACACTAATTTGAACAGCCCTTAGGAATAAAAAATGTGGTGTAGAGTAAAACTGAATAAGTTTGGCTCAATTTTAAGGGGTTCCGTATCTAAAAGGTAAAATAGGAACCCTTATGGTGCGACTATGTCCGTTTGTCAAACAACTGTAAAGAGCGTGTATCCATGGAAAATAAAAAAAAAACAATTCTCATTTATTTAAATTTCTGGTTTACACGGGTTTAGATCCGTGTAAAAGAGAAATTTTGTACACATATTTAAACAGTAATTTAAATATGTGTACAAAGCACGAGAGTTTACAGTGTCACACATAGGTATTATTTTCTGGGAAAATTACAAAAATGAGGGGGGTTAAAACTTTTATCGAAGGGCTTAAGTTGCATTTTCTTATACCGTTTTTATTATTTTATCTACATCCATATCATAAATCCTCTATAATGTGTTCGGAAACCATATAAACCAACCTTATTGCAACCAGTAACGTAACATCAGCGTTTTATCTATGCCAGTGTTATTATATTATAATCAGTAGTAGCAATATAACATGTTTTTAGATGGTTATTGTAATTGCGAGTACGAGTTGCTGCAAAATTATAACTGGCAGAAAAATTGCATAATTTTGGAAGTTGGCAGGTGTTGCCAGTTATAGTTTGGTTGTTTTCATATGTATTTTATACAAAATCTTTTTTTGTGTGTTGTTATTCGTAGTATTAAGGCAGGTCTCCACGCAAGTGCCGCGGCGTCATGCTCAAAGTGGGTCCCTTTTCACATCGTTGCTTTGATATCTCTGTGTTTAATTGTAAGGTGAAGACGTAAATAAATGTATTTTCTTTCTTTCTTTCTTCTTCTTCTACTAGTGACTAGCTATTTTATGGTAGGCTGGAACCTAGCTACCCATTATTTTTAAAGAACGCGAAATTCAATAGACGTTGTCAATGTTTGTCATTCAGTTTCTGCTAATTACTTAACACAGCAGGCACGTGCGAGTGTTACCTCCCACTTCAGTCCCGCAGGTCGATAACGTAACGCATTGTACGAACGTCGGGTAAGTCTAAATGTCACTTTTTATATGGAAAATTGACAGTTAAATTGTACCGACGCGCGTTCGGAACGTTACGTGATTACCCCTCCGTCCACTATCCGATCCATCAGTCCATAAAAACTTTGATTGCCTTATAAAACTCAGCAAACTACCGTGTTGAACAGATAAGTAGAAAAAGTAACTAGAGGAACTGACAGGGTCACACTGGTTTGTATTAACGCTTGAAAGGTGAGCCTTGTTCCAATTCTTCAAAGGCCCGTTTGGCCTTTCTGGCTTGAAAGGTGAGCCTTGTTCCAATTCTTCAAAGGCCCGTTTGGCCTTTCTGGCTTGAAAGGTGAGCCTTGTTCCAATTCTTCAAAGGCCCGTTTGGCCTTTCTGGCCTGAAAGGTGACCGTCACGTTTACACTAAACTTGAAATTAGATGGTTGGATAACAAGGGTTCAATACCGTAAACCGAGGAAATAGATACCCTCTAATTAATCTAATATAGGTTTTTATTTTTATTCTTAATTATAAGGTAAGTAGGTAATAAAATTGTGAAGAAAGTGAGTGCAATCCTCGCCAATAAACACTGTGTTTGGCGAACTTATAAGTAATAGAAAATGTAACTTAGTATTTTTGGAAAAATAAAAATAAAAGTTTACTTTGATTCAAGGGGTGAGTTTGATCAAAACGATTTTTTCCTAATCGATTGTTAGGGTTCCGTACTCAAAGAGTAAAACGGGACCCTTTTACTAAGTCTTCGCCGTCCGTCCGTCCGTCCGTCCGTCTGTCTGTCACCAGGCTGTATCTCAAGAACCGTGATAGCTAGAGAGTTGAAATTTTCACAGATTATGTATTTCTGTTGCAGCTATAACAACAAATACTAAAAACAAAATAAAATATTTTTTTAAGGGTGACTCCCATACAACAAACGTGATTTTTTTGCCGTTTTTAATGATAATGGTACGGAACCCTTCGTGCGCGAGTCCAACTCGCACTTGGCCGGTTTTTTTATTGTTGCGTGGCCTGTGGCAGTGTATAAAATAATACACTACCTCGCTGTTTACCTGATTAAATATACTTAATTTCAAATACTGTTTCATACTAGGTACTTTCTTAAGTTTCTATATGATTAAAGTAGCCCAAAAAGTAAGCACGGTTTACTGCATTACTAGTTTATGTCATCGACAGATGTTTTTTACAGCGTATTAAATTAAATGTTTTTGTGGAGATAAAAATAACGAGTATTTCATTGCGACTGGCTTATCAGTCAGTGTATTGACTGTTTACAAAATAATGTCACTGTAGTAGCTTATCATAATTGTTTATATACTTTTTATAAATACATGGATCAAATAGAGGACATACAAACGTACAAGTATAGGTTAACAACATGCGGGCTCATCACTAATTATATCTACTAGCTGGTTATACTTACTTGAGATTATTTGAGTTGGCCGAATTGCATCAAAGTAGTCGTTCTAAAAGCAACTCTACCGTACAAGGCAAAAAAAGTATTCTCAGAGTTTTAGAAAAGTCCACCCCTAAGGAGGTTAAAAAGGGGCAAGAATAGTCCCTATACACCCCAGCGGGTGCTGTCTCTGTGTGCGTCCCATGACACGGGCAAGGACAGCATCCGCTCGGTGCACTCCTTGCATTTCATTAAATTGTATAATAAACCATTTTGAGATATATTTTTTGTATATATTTTTTTAATTTCTATTGTATCTAACTTTACATTTTTGTCAATAAATATCATTACATGATTTTGAAATGCACAAACTTTAGTAAGAAGTATTGTTATGTTTGATGCACTTAATGATCGAAATAAGTAAAACTAGTGAAAGTGAATTTGTTCGTTTAAATTCAAATGTTATCAGGATTAAATATTTGTTTTACTAATAGTAAACTAACAGAGAAAATATAGATAACTAGCTTTTGCCCGCGACTTCGTCCGCGTAGAACACGTTTATATCGTAGCTCGATACAAACTTTCACCCTCCATTTCCCTTTTAGGGGTTGATTTCCGATATAAAAAACTATCCTATGTCCTTCCCCGAGACTCAAACTATTTTCATCATCATTATCATCATCATCATATCAGCCAAAAGACGTCCACTGCTGGACATAGGCCTCCCCCAAAGAGTTCCAAAGTGACTTATTATCCTGCGCCACCCGCATCCAGCGGACTCCCGCGACCTTTACCAGGTCATCAGTCCACCTTGTGGGGGGCCTACCAACGCCGCGCCTACTATAACTACCTCTATACAAAATTTTATCTAAATGGGTTGTATAGTAGCTCCATACATATATACACCCCCCATTTCCCCCCCTTAAGAGATGATTTCCGGGATAAAAACTATCATATGTCCTTTTCCGGAACTCAAACTATCTGTAAACCAAATTTCATCGTAAATGAGCGCATCTCGCCATCAAACTTAATAGTTTGGCGAGTATATATTTGTAACATATCATGTAATTCATTTAGCAGGAGATTTAATTTATACATAAATCAATTTATTATACTTACAAAGAGTTTATTGACAAAATACAAAAACTTAAACTAAATAAGATTAAAAACAAAAGAATGTAAAAAACCTATTTTATAACTAAAATAAAGGGTCTCCCCGCGGCATGGTGCCGAAGATGCTGGCAGCATTTCCCCGCTGTATTGCAATACTAATGCGTTGAGCGAGGAAGCTGCCAGCTCTTCGGTCCCCGGTGGTGTCGGCTAATTTTTTAGACAGTTCTTTGTAAAGATTGAGGGCGCTGGGACCCCACGGACCAAGGGTCTCGACGCCGAACGGAACAAAGCAGTATTCGGCGCCGAGACCCCTATATTTGTTAGTTTTTGCCTTTTCCGCGGCCTCTGCAGCCGCACTGGCTCTGGAGGAAGATCCGTGGAGATGGGAAGGGGCCACTGTGTCGACGCAGGTGGCGTCCCACACCAACACCTGACCCATCTTCCACGGAATTAACGACATTCCATCCGGTCTCTAGCCATCGTCTCTGAGAATGCCGGGTGGCTCTAACAGGGCCGGCACATTGACGCTGGCAAGAGAGCGGCGTAGAATGTCGTTGAGTGCGGCGTGTCTGGAAAAGCGGCCCGCACTCTTTTGGCACGAAAGACCGTGATGTCCCAGCGCGTCGACCTCACTGCCGCAGGGACACGTGTGTGGAGCACATACCCGGACTCCAAGCCGCAGACAGCCACACGCAGGGTGTGGGGTTCTATAAAGGTGCCGGTATGCACCGACGGGAATGCGTGTAACCAGGAGCCGGCTTTTCTGGTCCCCACAGCCAAGATTCTGGCGCGATCGGTACCTGTACTTTGATCTAGGAGAGAGTCGTATGTTATTTTTGACAATATGTCGTCCCAGGCCCTTTGTGATTTAAAATTTTGGGGGGGATCCTTACCCGGGCAGGCAATAGACCAGGCGTGTTTGGCCTCCGTCAAGCCGGCAGTCTCATAGTTTACAGGGAAAGCCCTTAAGATTTTACTTATAAGATTTGCCGAGCTGTGAACGGAAGACAAAAAAGCCGGTACAGAAACACTGGAAATTTTACGTAACCCTAACCCACCGTAACGAATGGGTAGGGATGCTTGGGTCCAAGAATTTTCACTGAGCTGCAGGTTTAAAATAGATTCCAAAATGTCTTTCAATAAGTCGTCCAAGGGTGTTAATAAATTAAGAAAATTATTGAAGGGGCAGCAGCGAAGTACATAAGTTAATTTTGGAACAAATAGACAAAACCTTAAAATAGTAATTGCAAAATGAGGACTTAATTCGCGAAGACGACTTTCGTACTTTTGAAATACGGAAATGGAATTTGAAATGAAACCTGAAAAGGATTCTTCAAAAATAGGAGATCCTAGGAGTCTCAGAGATTTTTTGTCTACTAATTTTATATTCGGAGTTAGGGTATCAAATTTTTGTTTAATATTGAAACAATTTACAGAAGAGTTCTGAATAAAAAGTTCGCATTTGGAATAGTTGAGTTCTAAGCCGATGGACTGGAATTTCGATTTTATGGTCGAAAGATCTGAAAGTACGGACTCCAGATCGCCTCCTAGGGTTCCATTTCATCTAAATGGGTCACTCAAATCCAAATTTTCACCCCTTAGGGGAGGATTTTCGGGATAAAGCTATCCTATGTCCTTCCCCAGGACTTCCAACTATCGCTATACCGTAAATGGGTTCCATCCAAATTTTCATCCCCATTTCACCCCCTTAGGGGATGATCTGCGGAATAAAAACTATCATAAAATATTTCCTTTCCCAGGACCCAAACTATCTCTTAACCAGATTTCATCTAAATGAGTTCCATCCAAAACTTCACCCGCATTTCATCCTCTCAGGCGATGATTTTCGTTACAAAAACTATGCGATTTCCTTTCCCGGAACTCCAACTATCTCTATACCGAATTTCATCTAAATGGGTTCTATCTTAATTTTCACCCCTCGTTTCACACCCTCAGGAGATGATTTTTCAGGATAAAAACTATGAATTGTCCTTCCCTGGGACTCCCCACTATCTCTATATATATACCAAACTTCACTTAAATGGATTTTATCCAAATGTTCATCCTCTATTTCGTCCCTTTAGGGGATGATTATCGGGATTGAAAATATCCGTTGTCATTCTCCTGGACTCAAGTTAACTCTAAACCAAATTTCATCTAAATGGGTTCCATCCAAATTTTCACCCCTCAATTCACCCTCTTAGATGATTTTCGGGATGAAACTATACATTGTCCTTCCCCGGAACCCCAACTATCTCTATACCAAATTTCATCCAAATAGGGTACATCCAAATTTTCACCCCCTATTTCATCCCTGAGGGTATGATTTTCGGGATTAAAACTATCCGTTGTCATACTCCGGGACTCAAACTATCTTTATACCAAATTTCATCTAAATGGGTTACATCTATATTTTCACCCCAATTTCACGCCTTTAGGGGATGATTTCTGGAATTTAAAACTATCATATGTCCTTTCCCAGGACTCAAATTATCTTTCAACCAAATTTCATCAAAATGGGTCACAAACAAATTTTCACCCTCAATTACAACCCCTTAGGGCATCCCCTAAGAGGGTGTAATTGGGGTTGTAATTTTTGGGATAAAACTATCCTATGTCCTTCCCCAAGACTCCAACTCGCTATACCGTAAATGGGTTCCATCCAAATTTTCACCCCTCATTTCACCCCCTCAAGAGATGATTTTTCAGGATAAAAACTATGCATTGTCCTTTCCTGGGACTCCTTCTATCTCTATACCAAATTTTAACTAAATGGGATTTATCCACATTTTCATCCCTATTTCATCCCCTTGGGGGATGATTTTCGGGATTCAAACTATCCATTGTCATTCTCCGGGGCTCAATCTCCGGGGCTCAAACTATATCTATACCAACTTTGATCTAAACGGAGTCCATCCAAAATTTCACCCCCCATTTCACCCCCTTAGGGGAAGATTTCCGGAATAAAAACTATCCGATGTCCTTTCCCGGAACTTAAACTACCTCTAAATCAAATTTTATCAAAATGGGTTACTTCCAAATTTTCACCCCCCCATTTTACCCCCTTAAAGGAAGATTTCTGGGATTAAACCTATCCTTTGACCTTTCCCGGGACTCCAACTATTTATATACCAAATTTCTGCCTAATCGGTGCAGCGGTTTAAGTAGCTCCATACAAATTTCCACCCCCCCCATTTCATCCCTTTAGGGGTTGATTATCGGGATAAAAACTACCCTATGTCCTTCCCCAGGACTCAAACTATCTCTATACCAAATTTCATCTTAATCGGTTCAGCCGTTTTCACGTGATGCGCGGTCACATAAACAGACAAACAGATAAACAGATAAACAGATAAACAGACAAACAGACAAAAATTCTAAAAACTGTTGGAACGTGTTCTGTTATCGATTCTAAGAATCCCTAGCCAATTTTTTTTCGAATATCTTCTGTGCCGACGAGGCACATTCTAAATTAGCGATTAGATATTGTACGTGCCGTAGATTAAGTACCTACGTGCGAGATGTGCGAATGATAATACATGTAGCTACTCGTATATATAACGTGTGAGTTAATGAATAAACTACTAGTGTGTTGACAGTACTTCAGAGTCTCTCTCTGGGTGTGGACTGCCATAAACCCCTCTGGGGTGAAGTCCACACTCACCCTGTCTACTCCCCCATCAACATTCTAATTATTGCCAGGCAGTGGACACTATCCTCAACTAACAACCACATGTACAGACTTTCGACCCTCTTCAGCTTTATTATATGTATAGATGGATGTTGTTTTTACATAGTTATTTGTTGACGTCGTTAAATCATCATAATCAAGTGTTGATCCCACGATGGAAAAACAAGTTTATTTTTGTGGAACCATTGTTATCGACCATTCATTCCGACCGGTTCATTGTTCATTAAATAGTGTACGTAGAGATATCAAGAGCTAATAACACCCAGGAGGGCAGCACGGGCCTTTGAGGCATCGCCGCAAACACTCCACATTTTATATGCCCCTCACCGTGTTATCTATCTTTTTTATTTTGCTTGGTATTTATTAATTCATTTTATTTATATCATCATCATTATAAGCCCAAACACTCTACTGAGTACCATTGTTGACAGATTTGAAGGCCGTATCCAGAAACACTGGAACGATATTCATTGTTTGGTTTAATACCTAATGTTTATATTTCATGTACCCACTAACACTAGCATTAAGTTTTTCATATGTTTTTGCTTTTACTAACAACTATGGACAATGTTCCGAAATAAATTATTTGAATTGAATTGAATTATCATATCAGCCAAAACATTACACTCCTTTTCGTTGGGCAGTCGAGTAAAAAGACGTCCACTGCTGGACATAGTCCTCCCCTAAAGAGTGCCATAATAATCGGTCCTGCGCCACACGGATCCAGCGTACTCCCGCGACCTTTACCAGGTCATCGGTCTGCCCAAGCTGCGCCTTCCGGTACGTGGTCGCCACTCGAGAACCTTTCCGCTCCAACGGCCATCGTTACTACGTGCAATGTGTCCCGCGGCTACGTTAGTTGTGCTGTGGATAGCCCATTTCTGATGTGATTTGTATTTATACAAGGTAAACGTCCCATTGCTCGACACGTTAATTGGTTATAGTTGACATTGACACCTCTTGTTCACCTCTATTGTTTTGACATAAGATTGAAAGTGTCATGTATTAGGCTAGTGTCGGGCACTAGGACCTTTACTTTAATTATTTGTTATTCATATCAAATGGTCTCGCCGGAAGACCAGCGCTGGCTCACGTGAGCCATCATTATGCTGAGGCCGGCGGGACCATTTCGCTACAAAAAGATAGTTTTTACGGTTCCGTATTACCCAAAGGGTAAAACGGGACCCTATTACTAAGAAGTAGAGAGAGGTAGGGCACAGCGGAATGTCATCTAGCTCGTATGTGGACCAGCCCAACTGGGGAAGTACCTCCACCTTACAGAAGACCGCAGCCATAATAGCACCTGTGCCTACAAGGCACATTCTCAGTTAGCGATTAGATATTGTATAATACGTGCCGTAGATTAAGTACGTGCGAGATATGCGAATGATGATACATGTAGCTACTCGTATATATACCGTGTGAGTTAATGAATAAAGAACTACTATTGTATAGACAGTACTTCAGAGTCTCTCTCTGAGTGTGGACTGCCATAAACCCCTCTGGGGTGAAGTCCACACTCACCCTGTCTACTCCCCCATCAACATTCTAATTATTGCCAGGCAGTGGGCACTATCCTCAACCACCAACCACTGTCTGGCAAAGCACCACTGCTTTGTAGTGTTGCTATATTATTGCATGTGGTGTTGTGTTCCTGGTGGTGAGTAAGATCGCCAGAGCTGCTTAGGATGCGCTGTGTTGGGAGTGAGGGACCTGCATGTCTCTATCTACCAACACAGCGAATCCTCAAGTGAATAAAGAGTCGGCAACCCGCTTGTGATTCTTCTGGAGTCACAAGTGTCCATAGGCTACTGTACCTGCTTATCATCAGGCAGGCCGTAAGCTTGTTTGCCACCGTCGTTGTATTAAAAAAATATAAGACTTCGCTGTCCGTCCGTCTGTCTGTCTGTCCGTCTGTCTGTGAACAACAACAAATACTAAAAAACAGAACCCATACTACAAACGTGTTTTTTTTGCTGTTGTTATAGATAATGGTACGGCACCCATCGTGCGTGAGTCTGACTCTCAATTGGCCAGTTGTTTAGTTCTTAAGTAAGTTCTGTAATATTTTGTGTCTCTCTGTCTGTTTGTATCGAATGAATAATTTTAAATCAAAAATCATTTATTTCGGACTATTAATGTATAATTTGTTAGTAACAATATATTTACTTATAAAAACTAGTGTTAGTAACAAGTAACTTAAAAGCTAACTAATGTCGGCGTGAGGGTGGGCACCCGGCACATGCGCCTCGTCCCAAAACCGCATTATCGGGCAGTCCACCCGCTCAACAAGCGATTTCAGGATGCTGTTTGTACTACCCCGTACACTTCGCATGAGTGATGCCACCCTACTGCGCATTATTGCGTGGGATCCCGGCACGCCCGCTGCCGCGAACATACCGGACGCACTGCAATAGCGGGGCAGACCCAACAGCACCCTGAATGCATTATTGTACTGCACTCTTATAGCATTGACGGCTCGCTGCATATACCCAACCCACAGCACACACGAGTAGAAGGCTTGAAGTGATTTTCTCAAACATGCAATGTCGTCATTACGTGGGTTATATCAGGCTTCAAAGTATCACGTTTCGGTCGGATCAACTCGAGAGAACTGTAAAGGAATTTCATACGAATTTGAAGGCCTACGGAAAATATATATTTTTTTAATTTTCATTTCACTATTTGTGGCACAGCATCACGGCATTCAGCCATGAAAATTAATTTGATTTTATTTATTGCATGTTTGAGAAAAGCACTATACATGCCTGGACGTGATAAGGGCTTGCCGGGTGAGTAGGTATAGATGGCCGACCGTAGGGGGGCCGGATAGTGATAAGAAGCATTTAAATTTCGCATTTAAATTAAATTAAATTTTCATATACACTTTGGCGATCTTCTTGAGAATCCGTGCATATTTGGCATTTAATAAAATAACATTGGTACTTTTTCACAAGGAAATATAATTTACCTATCTATCTAATCTATGAACGTACGAATTATCGTCAACTAGGTACTTAATAACGCATGTAATATATTTAAAGTTATATCATATTTGCCAATTTTACTATTAGGACTTAATAAATTACTTTTAAGGTGGTTCGATTGCCATACAAAACGTTATTTGACATTCGTAGGCTAACGGCGTGATATTTTAAGAAACTTATGTAACAAACTTTCATAAATTGGCTTCCCATTTGCGCCAAATTCCCCATTTCCTAGAATAAACTTGTATAAACTAGATTAATTTGAGAAATTGGTTTGGGACGTCATATTTTGGGAAAACAATTTTTCTCAAATTAATCTAGTTTATACAAGTTTATTCTAGGAAAGGGGGAATTTGGCGCAAATGGGAAGCCAATTGATGAAAGTTTGTTTGTTTGATGAAAGACGACCGCTTTAGCCTAGTTGGTAGTGACCCTGCCTACGAAGCAAGAGGTCCTGGGTTCGAATCCCGGTAAGGGCATTTATTTGTGTGATGAGCACGAATATTTGTTCCTGAGTCATGGATGTTTTCTATGTATTTAAGTATTTATTTCTCTATATAAGTATCTATATCGTCGTCTAGTACCCATAGTACAAGCTTTGCTTAGTTTGGGACTAGGTTGATTTGTGTAAGATTGTCCGCAAATATTTATTTGTTTATTTTTATTTAATTTAGGCTGATGCATAATTTACCATGTCGAGGATTTTCAAATTGCCGTTTTCCAGATTAAATTGTAAAAGTAAAGAATGCTACTAGAACAGATTTTTTTTCACACCATTCAGGAAATATAGTCATTGTTGCCCCCAAATAAGGGATTTCGTTCAATTTTCCTCATACAAGGTGTAAAAAGAAGTCGGTATGTACCTATCATTCTCGGTGGTAAAATTATTTCCGTCTTGGGCGTACATACTTGAATCCCCCGTAATCCTTCAGATTCTACTTTTGAATCCCTCGCTTCGTTCAGGATTCTATTGTAAAATCTTTCGCTTCGCTCAGGAAACAGGAAAAGCCATGTCTCGTAGGGATTTCACTCGACTCAAGGTAACATAACATCAATATACTGCCCTCACCGTAAATATACCTATTAGTGTACTAAATTTTTTTTAATTCAAAAATCAGACGTCGACCAAAAAAACTTTATAATTAACAAACCTGCTCACCAAAATTTCGCGAGAATCGGTTGAAAAATGCGACCTGTAGAGGAAAAGAGTTGGACAGCCGTACAGCGGGATATTCGGACATACGAACGAATTTCGGCCCAAGCTTAAGCATAAAACTTCGTTCGCCTCGCTCGCTCCTTCAATTATTTTGCTCTCTTGAGACACAAATTACTATACCAGCTAACATTTTATGTCATAGGCTTGAATTTAGCCATTAACAGGCATCTATGTTCCCGTGCTATATGTACAGTCGCCATCACATACATAGCTACACTATAGGTGTACATAATTTACTTTAAAAACAAAGTTTTAATCGACGAAAAATCAATCATGGGAAATAGGGGTTTCCAAATTTATATGGGACCAACTTCGGGGTATAATTATACCCTTTGATTATGCCGTGTAAATAGGCAATTTGCACTATGCGGATGAGCGGTGCGGAGGTGGCTGACAAGGTTACGAGCGGTGTAGGGATCCGTGTAGACGGACGTAGTCCGGTCCAAAACTCAAACAAGCGGTCAAAGCAGGCAGGAAAGCATCAAAGTTCTCAGCGTCGAGTGATCTTTATACACCCACTATACGCAATCCAGCGATCAGTAAGAGTGGCTAGATAATTATACACTGATTTTTATACGCAATAAATTATAGCGGTGAAATATATTTCGCGGTGACAGGACGAAGAAAAATTATTGATTGACAGAAGTCTTATTTTTCTTTTTGACGTATGCGGTGTAAACAGTCTCAGGAACTTTTAATAAAGGAGGCCAAAAGGGATTTTGCTTTGACGGCGTCACCACCCTTTCCAATAAAAAAATAATTATCAAAATCGAACTACTCTGTAAAAACTAAAAACCCTGACCCACTTTTGTCCCTGACTGTAAAGTGTAGTCTAGCGACTAATTTCAAACACTCACCATTAGATCGGTCGGTGTACAAAGGCGATATTTTCCACACATTCCTGGAGACATACATGTTGCACGTTGCCCACGTAATCTCCATCGATTAGAAACGAGTATATTATTCTTATTACCTTTGCCGATAACATTTTTTACTCAAACCTATTCTATATCAGTACAAATCCTTTGCAATTAACCACAGTCAATAATTTTTAACACAGTCGATTTGTATCGAAACGGTATCTTATTTAGGGAATGTTGTGTGTGGAACGTAACGGTTTCAATCCCTGTTCAAAAGTATCTTTCCGTCACAGCCATTCGGTATATGACTGACACCCAGACAATTATATTATGGTCACGTTCAATATAGTAATTGTAGAAAAAGACATTAAGCGGGTAAGACCCTGTTTCGTTGCTGCATCTGGGTTCCGCGCACACAAAATGTATGACCAAAATTAATAATGATTAATTAATTTAGGTCACAATGTCGATTGGCACTGAAGATCGAAACGATAAAGCCAGCGTTCTACGTCATAATTTAATGTTACATATGTACTAATACGTAAATTATAAGGCCTTTATGTCATGCATCTTAGGCACATAATATAACTTAAGCAGCAATACCAGTATTACGTAAGCAGTAACGTCTGCAAACGCAAATTATAAATATTCGATTTAAGAAAAAGAAAAAAAATTGTTGCTGAGAGCAATTCAAACTTGTCACCATCTGCCCAGCTAGCACGATACCTTTTATCGTTATGTTTTACGTGACCTCTCAGTACATTTTCACCGTAAAACGGGACGATAAAAACTATCGTGCGTTTCCCTTTAGTTTGAAATTGATTACATAGGTACGTATTCAATATATGTATCTGTGGGGCCTTCTCCCATTCACGTGAAATGAAATGTATTAAAGCGGGGGCGGCGCACGTGCAAAAATTTTATGTAAAATACGTCCCTTAAAATACTAGTATGTATCTACATTTATAATGTATATTGACAATCATTAAGGTAGCAAATAAGTCTCAAGGGCTATCTTACATGTGTATGTACTAGTATTACCTACTAGTGCTTCGGAAACTATGACAGATGGCGAGAAGGCGGCTTGCTACAGCGTAGCGCAGTCGTGCGTTGATTTATGAAATTGAGTTTGTGTACATAAAACAATATAGCCGTCCGACTAGAATAGAACATAATAAATAGAATACATTTATTTTGGAAGAACAACAGCCATATACATCACATAAGGCTTAGATCTAAAGATGGAATCTAGTGTTGCTTCAAAAAAGGAGTCCACTCAGCATGAGTCGAGACACAGAGTGCAACTACGCTGATTTTCTTTGAATCCGATAAACTAAAACTAACTTATTAACCTTATTAGCACTTTTGCTGCTTCGCACATTGGTCGCACCATACGGGCGCCTGGAGCTGCGGCTGAGCTGGCGGCAGTACGGAAGAGGGACAAGTACTCGGGTCTCTCAAATTATTTATTCGTTCCTCTTGCGGTGGAGGTTACTGGATGTTGGTGCGCAGAAGCCAAAATCTTTTTCAAGGAAGTGGGGCGCCGCTTACAAGAGAGAGGTCTCGATCCCCGCTCTGGGTCATTTTTAGTGCAAAGGTTAGCCATAGCTGTTCAGCGCGGCAATGCGGCAAGTGTGATGGGCACCTTTGCGCCTGGAGTGACCCGGGGCGGGTTATTCGACACTTAATTATCAATGTTGCTGTTTTTATTATTTAATTTTAGTTTTAGGTATTGTATTGTTTTCTTCCATCTAAGAGTATAAACCTGAGAGTAGGTATATATACTGTACGGTATACAGAGATAACGGCAGTGTATAGTCCACGCTATGTCCAGCGAAAACCAAACCAAAACCAGAGTTGCAAGTACTATAATAATATCCTACTCAAATAAAATTCCTAGCACAGACACGTATTGAGACGCAGAGACGCAGATCAGCGAAACCAAAGAAATCGCTAAACTTAAGTTGCAGTGTGGGGCACATTGCACGTAGAACCAATGGCCGTTAGGGCGAAAAGGTTCTTGAGTGGCGACCAAGTACCGGAAGGCGCGGCGTGGGTAGGCCCCCCACAAGGTAGACAGATGACCTGGTCAAGGCCGCGGGAGTCCGCTGAATGCGAGTGGCGCAGGACCGGTCACTTTGGCACTATTTGGGGAAGCCTATGTCCAGCAGTGGACGTCTTTCGGCTAATATTATTATGATGATGATGATGATGATGATGACGATGACGACATACAACAATTAATTCCCTACTGTAGAGTTATGTCTAGAATGTCTACATACATAAGTTTCTATTAACATGGCTCATTCCGCTGCCGATTGATCCCCACACATTAGGACCTTCCTAATTGACTTGTTTACGAAACAAAAATTACACCCACAAAGAGTTTTAGTGATCTCGTTAATCTTCCTCTAAAAGCACAACTGTGTCGTACTTAATACACCAAGTACAATTTCATGACATTGATAGACTATCGGCTGTTCCACCTAGGTCAAATCATCCTAGCCTAGCACATTTAGTGCCAACAATTTCAGAACTGGCAAAACTCGCTAAGCCGATAACGTGCAATAGTAGATTGTTAACCAAGGGTTGAAACTCAGCTGAAAGTGACCCATTTCACCCGAGATATTTCTGGCGCTCGAACGAAGTGAGAGCGCCAATAGTTCGAGGGTGAAATGGTAAATTTCACCCGAGTTAAACACTCCACTTTTAATTTTGACTGTGAGGAAAGTAAAATACTACACTTACATTTTATAAAACAGGTATATTAAGAGTAATCAATTAAAATACACATACCTACTGCCAACTTTAGAAAAGTTTGAAAAACGTATCTGATCTAATAATTTCAATTTTATTTTTTGTATTTGTATAATTTTATTAATAAATGTACCTACAGAATTATATGTATAATATGACATAAATTATTTATTAGAATTTAAATATACCTAAATAAAATAATTAAAACTATATCCAACCTCCAACCTAACTATTCGCACTAGCCACTTGCCACAGCCTACTACTTAGATTGTAACCGCGACGCAACTAATCTAGAGGGCCATGCCGAAACGTGAAAAAATAAAGTGTCATGGCATTATGGCGGGCAGCCGAAATTTACAGGAGTGATTTTGAATGTAGATTTTCTGTAATTACGAAAAAAAATTACCAACTGTGAGAGGACTTTATCAACATCGTCGTAATGAACCCGTCATTTATGTATAGCTGAGTTTAGATTGTATGTAAAGCTTTTACTTTAATAATATGACTTAACCCAATTATCTTCGACTATCCGCACCTATCCACTCTTCTTCGTTCTACTCACAGTGATGGAAAGAAAAGGTAATCCCGTTTTCTAAACTAACTACTGCCTGTTATGATATACTAATGCTGTCAGTAAGGTATATAATAATTTTTAACCACTGCAACGCCAATGGCGCTTGGTGTCTTCACAACGCCAAGACCACCTACATTGTATGTCTTCCTTCCATACGCAATATGCGTATCTGAACGAATGGCGGTGAAACCGTCTAGCTAATAGGTATGTATGCAATTCGCGAGGGACATACCAGTAGAAGTACATCATATGTACTGTATGTTATTACATGTATTATATGATATAAATGTAAATGTTAAGCTGGCATGTTGTTAGGAGAACTTTCCGGATCCTGTAGGTAAAATCAAAGTTGAGTGAGCTCCCGCGGCGGCGCCCACTCTTGTAGAACAATAGTACATTGTTGTAGAGGCTAGAAAGTAAGCAATAGATTGGACGAGTTAGTTTGAGGGCCGACGCGTAGCGGAGGCCCTCGAAAGTACGAGTCCAGCTATTGCACTTTCGGCCGAGGCTTAACATAGTGCTTTTCACGCCTACTGCGAGGAAATTGCAAATAATTATAATTTTAAATCAAATTAAGGACTTAATTGAAGATCATAATACTAATCAAAAAACAAAAGAGCGCCGCCCCGCTTGCCGACGCGGCGGAGAAAGACCTCCCGCTCGACGCCCTGTGATTGGTCGAAGCGCTGTTCAAACTGACCACTACAATGTTACAACCACTACTACAATGAAATATTGTAGTAGTGTTGGTTCAGGTGCTACAGCTATTGCCTACTTTCCAACTTGGTTTTAGACCATCTACTGCCACATTTCCGAACAGTGGCGTGAAATTATTTATGTTAACTAGATAAATCATATTTATGTCAACTAGATACATCATATTTATGTTAACTAGATACATCATATTCGCAATCGCAAGAGAAGACCCACAGACACATACTCAATTACTCAGCCAGCCAGGAACGTATTTATTTTTTAAGGTTTTTCGCTTTTTATACTCGTAAGGACACATAAATACTGTATACATACTGAGGTGATATTCAAAGAAATATGTGAAAATAATGTGATTGAAGAGTCACGTGGCATATATTTACTACGTGTAAGTACCTAACTATCCCCCGATAACTTTATATTAAACCCGTTTTGGTGTATTTTGGTACCTTCACTACAGTATGAGGTGACTTTTTACATATCAGTCTTATTTCATTCATTCATTTCATTTATTTATTACTATTGTTCGATTTTCCCGTAAATAAAATATATAGCACAATATATATAATCGAAAGTGCTTTCGATTATATACATGCTCAACAACAAAAGTCAAATTGTCCAATTCAATCAATCGTAATCGCTTAAATTTCAATTGCACAACTAGATCCGAGACAAACAAACAAAAACAATTTTGGGGGATGATAAGTTTTTATTTTTGTGTCGCACGCTACCAGGAGTTCATCAAAACAACAGATTCACAGAGCGGAGCTGCGGCAAACATCGATTCGGCCATAATTACAGACCTGTGCACCTGTGTAAGGATTCAATTTATTAATCGAGACACACCCACTCGTGAGTGCAATGATGTAATATAAAATATACGTAGATATGTTATAAGCGGTCCAAAAGTGGCACACTAAATTTTGGTCAAGTCACACAGCTTGCCATAGTTTTGCGCCGTCAATGGAAACGAATGCTGTCAGAATTTGGTGGCCATTTTTAAACACGGATGTTCGTATAGACAACATATCTCATTATCTACCTATTTTTACCCACGACGGAACGGAGAAGGTATATGCGTTTTTACCCACGACGGAACGGAGAAGGTATATGCGTTTAGGGTGAGAGGCTGTTTGTTTGTTTGTGTACACCAATGTTCCCATTTGTCTCCAAAACGGCTTAACCAATTAACCATTTCATTTTAAACGTTTACTACAGCGCTCCCTGGTGAGTATAGATCATAACACCTATCTACGAACCACCCCAGATGAACCACGAACCCATTTCTGAAAACCGCAAATTACGATCCCGTCTAACGATCGAACTCTACTCAGTGCCACATATGCCTGACCTTTGGCGAATGTATTGGTCCTAAGTATACGTATGACCGCCCTGTAATGTATGTACAGGTCGATTCACGAAAGCTGGCATGAATGGATTGAATGAAAGTAATGTCACTTGTCACTGTGAGTGTCAGTGTGAGTGCCGTTCTTATACAGGTGCCTCCTAATATTTTGTAAACATGTACCTAATACGTTTTCGTTATTGAAGAAAAAATAAATTATATTATTATAATCTGCACCGAGTATCATGTTAATCGTTTTATTTAGTAACTAGCTGTTGCCCGCGACTTCGTCCGCGTAGAACATAATAAATGCTTGTTTAAGGATTGAATTTAAAAAAAAACATTGAAATTAGTTTTGTAGTCTTACAACTTACTTAAACAGTCTAAAACCGAAGTTACAAATCTCTTACCTTCAAAATGTCTTGCTCTCTATACAAACTTAGAACCCTCTTTTAACCCTCATAGTAGTATAAGTCTGAAACCGTAGTTACAAATTTCTTACTTTAAAAATGTCTTGCTATCTATATAAACTTCGAACCCCCTTTTAACCTTCTTAGGCGATAAATTAAAAAAAAAACGCTGAAATAAGTTTTGTAGTCTTTCAGCAAACAGTCTACAACCGAAGTTACAAATCCCTTACATAAAAAATGACTTGCTCTCCATACAAACTTGGAACACCCTTACAATCCCCTTTAGAGGTAACATTTAAAAAAAACGCTGAAATAAGTTTTGTAGTCTTTTAACAAACAGGCTAGGATCGAAGTTACAAATCTCATACCTTAAAATTTTCTGACACTCCATACCATCTTTGAACCCCCTATTAACGCTTTTCAAGGAAAAATAAGGAAGAAGAGTTTTTTTGTTGTAATAAGCATTTTTTCTACAAACTATCAAGTATTTAAGCTCAATAAAAGTGTTTTCCATTTTTTTTTTATTATTTATTTATTAATCACACACAAGTTTACAGTTTATAGCCAAAACACACGAATCTTGCCCTTTTTAACCCCTTAAGGTGTGGAATTTTCCAAAACGCTGAAAGTACTTTATTTGTATTTCAATAAGTAGGTAATCTTTCTACAAACGTTTAACCTTGTATCTCAAAAAATAATTTCCCTCATACAAACATTGCAACGATTTTAACAACCCTTAGGGGTGGAATTTTCCAAAACGCTGAAAGAGCTTTATTTTTATTCTAATAAGTAAGCTTTCTACAAAGTTTTAAGTCTCTAGCTAAAAAAAGAACGTTGCCTCCATACAAATGTTGCACTCCCTTTTAACCCCCTTAGGGTTGGAATTTTCTAAAACGCTGACAGATCTTTTTTGTATTTCAATAAGTAGGTAATCTTTTTACAAACGTTTAACTTTGTATCTCAAAAAATAATTTCCCTCACACAAACATTGCAACGATTTTAACAACCCTTAGGGGTGGAATTTCCCAAAACACTGAAAGTGCTTTATTTTTATTCTTATAAGTAAGCTCTCTCGCTAAAAAAACATGTTACCTCCATACAAATGTTGCACCCCCTTTTAACCCCCTTAGGGGCGGAATTTTCTAAACCGCTGAAAGTATTTTTTTTATTTCAATAAGTCATCTTTCTACAAACTTTTAAGCTTCTATCTCAAAAAAAAAGTTTCCCTGGTACAAACTTAGAAACCTTTTTTAACCCCCTTAGGAGTGTTTTTTTTTCAAAACGCTGAAAAGTCTTTTTTCCTTTCGATAAGTAATATTTCTACAAATTTTAAGCTTCTATCTCAAAAAAGAGTTTCCCTCACACAAATTTTGCAACCATTTTTAACCCCTTAGGGGTGGAATTTCCCAAAACGCTGAAAGTACTTTATTTTTATTCTAGTTAGTAAGCTTTCCACAAAGATTTAAGTCCCTAGCTAAAAAAACATGTTACCTCCATACGAATGTTGCACCCCCTTTTAACCCCCTTAGGGGTGGAGTTTTCTTCAATTGAATTTTTCAAAACGCTGAAAGTACTTTAATAATATTCTAATAAGTAAGCTATTTACAAAGTTTTAAGTCTCTTGCTAAAAAAAAACGTTGCCTCCATACAAATGTTGCACTCCCTTTTAACCCCCTTAGGGGTGGAATTTTCTAAAACACTGAAAGTGCTTTTTTTGTATTTCAATAAGTAATCTTTCTACAAACGTTTAACCTTATGTATCAAAAAATGATTTTCCCTCATACAAACTTTGCAATGATT
This sequence comes from Epinotia brunnichana, assembly GCA_963854355.1. Classification (NCBI taxonomy): domain Eukaryota; kingdom Metazoa; phylum Arthropoda; class Insecta; order Lepidoptera; family Tortricidae; genus Epinotia; species Epinotia brunnichana. The sequence continues at coordinate 9,155,723 of OY977954.1, read as the reverse complement.
TTTAACCCCCTTAGGGGTGGATTTTCCAAAACGCTGGAAGTACTTTATTTTTATTCTAATAAGTAAGCTTTCTACAAAGGTTTAAGTCTCTAGCTAAAAAAACATGTTTCCTCCATACAAAAGTTGCACCCCCTTATAACCCCCTTAGGGGTGGAATTTTCTATAACGCTGAAAGTTGTTTTTTTTGTATTTTAATAAGTAATATTTCTACAAACTTTTAAGCTTCTATCTCAAAAAAGAGTTTCCCTCATACAAACCTTGCAACCCTTTTTAGCCCCCTAAGGGGTGGAATTTTCCAAAACGCTGAAAGTATTTTATTTGTATTCTAATAAGTAATCTTTCCACAAAGTGTGAAGGCTCTAGCTCAAAAAATAAAGTTTCCTCCATACAAACTTTGCACCCTTATTTAACCCCTTAGGGGTGGAATTTTCCAAAACGCCGAAAGTACTTTATTTTTATTCCAATAAGTAAGCTTTCTACAATGTTTGAATTCTCTAGCTAAAAAAAAAGAGTTTCCCCCATACAAATTTTGCAACCCTTTTTATCCCCCTTAGGGGTAGAATTTTCCAAAACGCTGAAAGTACTTTATTTGTATCCTATAAAGTAATCTTTCCACAAAGTTTGAAGACTCCAGCTCAAAAAATAAAGTTTCCTCCATACAAACTTTGCACCCCTATTTAACCCCTTTAGGGGTGGAATTTCCAAAAATCCCTTCTTATCCGTCGCCTACGTTATAAAAGGTAGTATGGGTGTAAATTTCAAGTTTCTAGTTCCAGTAGTTTCGGCTGTGCGTTGATGATCTGTCAGGAAGTCTTCTTTTATATATATAGATTATTATTAGTCCTTTGTAAATAAAACGTATATTTATTTTTCTGACTTATTTTTAAAGAATGTATGAATGACAACATTTATTTCAAGTAACACAGGATTCATACAGAAAATTACATATTAACTTATGTCCATAATTGGTGGATTTTCGAGACTCGTCACGTGCATTTATTTTGTACAATTTTGTAGTTAATTTGGCTAACATTGCCTGGTTGTAGGCGTCGACAAGTTTTAGTGTGGGATATATTCGAATAGCTTCCCCATCAGCAAAGTTTCCCTTTAGAGAAACACGAGTCCTTTCCAAAAGAAGCTGATAATTCAGTTCTCTACCTCGTAAATTGTTGAGGAAATCAACAAAGTCCGAATCGTTTTGCTGTCGTATGTTCCGTTTAAGTTCGCAAAACCTTGAAAATGTTCAGGTAACTGGAAACAGAAACTCCCTTTTACTGGTGGCAACTGCATCAAATCACCAAAAACGACGACATTTGCTCCACCAAAAAGAGTCATTGTTTTTTAACTCCTGAAGCCTCAAGTGGGATGCAGCGCAACATTTCATATGAAACCATGTAAATCTCATCTACAATTAACCAGCGAATTGTTTTCCATTTGCGTTTCATGTCTTCTAAGCGCTGACCTGATAACTGTCGATGAGTGGTCGCTGAACCTTTTTCAATACCCAGTGATAATGCACTATGAAGTGTTCGTCAGTTCATGAGGCGAGCTGATAGTCCGGTAAGGGTAGTGACTTCAACAAAACAAGGCTGACGTAAAGCAGATACTGTTGGCTTATAACACCTTTTAGTTTGCTCAACAATTGCTCGCAAAGTAAACGTTTTACCAGACCCTGCCACCTCCTGTTATAATAAGGGGCTGCGGCTATAATAAGGGGCTTGTGGTTCAACTGCAATGGGTCTGATGATGAATCGGAATACCATCACAAGAAACCTGGCAAAGACACATAGCTAGTGGACCGTGTCCTCTTTTGATTCTATTAACTGAACTGTAGCTGTGGGTGGTCTGAAGATGGAGCAGAACAACATCGTAGAAAACTTTGCGAAAGCACACTGCTTACCTAGATACTATTAGATGAACAACTTTTGTACAATACTGCTCTTTAAAAATAGTAAAATAAAACAATAAGTAAAAATTTTGAAAAAACCCACGACGAATGTTATTGGAAAATAATTAAATAAATTTTTGAAAAACCCTCGTCTTTAAAATGAATAAGTACAAAAAGAAGTGTAGGTAGGTACATAATTACAAAAGCACAAAAATCGTCGGGGGCTGCCGTTGCCATGTCTCTTCCCAATTTCATAGGTACTTACCTAATAATAAAAGTCTCATATCAAGGTATCAATTTCAATTCATCAGTAATTTTAGAATTAGAAAACTGCATAATCTCACTGCATTTCAGGCAGGCAACGGCAGCCCCCGACGATTTTTTGTGCTTTTATAATTATGTACCTACCTACACTTCTTTTTGTACTTATTCATTTTAAAGTCGAGGGTTTTTCAAAAAATTATTTAATTATTTTCCAATAACATTCGTCGTGGGTTTTTTTCAAATTTTTTAATTTTGTTTTTTTTTATATTACATCATTGCGTGAGTGGTACAGATTTGGAGTTTAGAATCCCTAGGTCAGAACCCAAACATTTGTTACGAGTATCATCGTCGGCCTTATACATCTTTAAATAAAAAACCAGCCAAGTGCGAGTCAGACTCGCGCACGAAAGGTTCCGTACCATATCTATAAAAAACTATTTTATTTTGTGTTTTTGTTGTTATAGCGGCCACAGAAATACATCATCTGTGAAAATTTCAGCTGGAACTATCACGGTATCAGTGAGATACATCCTGGTGACAGACGGACGGAAGGACGGACGGACGGACAGCGAAGTCTTAGTAATAGGGTCCCGTTTTACTCTTTGAGTATGGAACCCTAAAAATATGATTTAAAAAAATATATAAAAACGATGAGTAGGTACTACGACGAGTTACGAGTATAGATGTAAATATATCCCTTTAGAAAAAACGCACTGTTTATAACAAGGTAAGGTATGCAAATTTTTTATATTTAACGGCCTCCGTAGCCCAGTGGGTAGTGACTCTGCCTACGAAGCTGGAGGTCCCGGGTTCGAATCCCGGTCAGGGCATTTATTTGTGTATTTATCACGAATATTTGTTCCTGAGTTATGGACGTTATATATGTATATAAGTATCTATATGTATGTATCTATTATATATATCATCGCCTAGTACCCACAACACAAGCCTTACTGAGCTTACCGTGGGCCTAGGTTGATTTGTGTAAGATTGTCCCATAATATTTAATATTTATTTATTTATTTAATATTTATTTATAATACCTAATCCAAGCTTGCCCCTACCAGAAGCTTCTCGTCATAACTGGTCATAAAATAGCAATTACCGAATGTAAAAATTACAAAATCCCACTTCCTGGCCAGGGAGAGGTATCAAATTGTGTACTCACCACGGGTGGTAGTATAAAAAAAGCGGCCAAGTGCGAGTCAGACTCGCCCATGAAGGGTTCCGTAAAATAAATTGCAGTTTACGATTTATGACGTATTAAAAAAAACTACTTACTAGATCTCGTTCAAACCAATTTTCGGTGGACGTTTACATGGTTACATGGTACATATATTTTTTTTAGTTTATTATTCTCTTATTTTAGAAGTTACAGGCCCCCCCCCTGTAACTTCTAAAATAAGAGGACACATTTTACCACTTTGGAAGTGTCTCTCGCGCAAACTATTCAGTTTAGAAAAAAAAATATTAAATACCTCAATATCATTTTTGAAAACCTATTAATACGCATATGGGTTTGATGAAAAAAATATTTTTGAATTTCAGTTCTAAGTATACCCCCAAAATGTATTGTTGTTTTTCTATTTTTGTGTGAAAATCTTAATGCGGTTCACAGAATATCTACTTACCAAGTTTCAACAGTAACAGTACTATAGTTCTTATAGTTTCGGAAAAAAGTGGCTGTGACATACGGACGGAAAGACATACAGACAGACATGACGATTCCATAAGGGTTCCGTTTTTCGCTATTTGGCTACGGAACCCTAAAAACCGGACAAGGGCGAGTCGGGCTCGCTCACCGAGGGTTCCGTACAAATTTCCTCCTACCTCGATGATTGATAACGTACTTTAAATAAAGACTATATTTTTTATGATTTAATTGCAAATGTATAGTTTTCAGATTGTTCCCTGTACTTGTAACATAAGGCGATATTACTTGCCAAATATCATAGTTCTTGGTCAACGGAAAGTAACTACTCTATTAATAGTAATTTTGAATCCCTTGAGAGTGTAGAAATACACTTTTTTGCGGCACAAACGGCTGTTTCTTTTTTTACGTTAATTTAGAAGTTTGATTTTTTCACAGCTTCAAGGGACTGTAGACTAAAGTATATGATTTTAATTTTAACTCGATAGATCCACGCGTTCCCGAGATAAAGGGTCTTGACACACGGACTGACAGACAGACGGACAACAAAGTGATCCTATAAGGGTTTCGTTTTTTTCCTTTTGAGGTATGGATCTTTAAAAAGCATCAGATCGCATATTTATCGCCCTTGCCTTCGGCTGAGGCGTCAAATACCTGCGAACTGAGGAATGCTTTGTTTTACCGCCCTAGGTTAGTAATGTACTATAACTTCTTTGATGTCGACTATACATAAACAAACAAGGTGTTATCGATAATGAGTGGCCATTACGTTAATTGGCATTCATGAAATTAAGAAAACTGGTAACGGGGGTTATCGCAACATAACCGCTTTATCAGTGTCCATTAGCGTTATCTATTTTTGGACATTCTCTACCTCTCATTTAATGTATGTGTCACTGGAATATAGTACATTGTTTAACAAGGGGCGTATGAGGAATATTGCAAACGAGAGTCTATCAGAAGCCCGACGCCGTGAGGCGGAGGGCTTTTGATGACTCGAGTTTGCAATATTCTTACGCTCGTGTTATACACAATGTTTTTCATCACATTTGCGAGGAAAATAACTACAAAGAACAGAAAAATTATATATATATATAATATGTTTTATACAAGCCCACCAATCAAATGTTGACGAAATTGACAACTTCACTTCCAGATCAGTGCGAGTGGGGGGCGTAGTTTCAATATTTCAACCAATCACAGAGCTACAGAGCATGGAACATGTGGTTCTTGCAGGGCATGGCCTGCTCGATTACCAATCACAGAGCCAGAATTCTTGTCGTACGCGGCCGTCAAGATTTGCTTAACCAATCAGATCACACACAAGCTCATTACTTCCCTTGGGACCAGTATTTCCCGCTGGAACAATTTAGGCCATTCTCCTTCCGTATACAGGCATAGAATAACACCATTTATGAGCAAGTGTGATGAAATTTTCTTTCATTTCAAAACGTTATTCTAAGATGCTTTATGCAAGAATCCAACAAACTTTCCATCCGGAAGTAATTATATAGATATAGCAAAGATAAAGCATGAATTGTATTTTTATTATAATTTATCTTGAATATTATAGAGCAAATGTAAATGAACCAAAATAAAGATAAAACCATTTATTAATATTTTTTCTGACTTTTCAGAAGCTTGTTAAGTTATAATTTTTTTGATGTCTGAAATTTTGTTGGATTTTGTCGCTAGTTAACTATTTAATTGACAATATATCCGATACATAAAAAAAAATCTGCTATTATAAATTATTTCCAAATTTGACATTTTTTCCATACAAGTTGTCATTTCATTGCCTGGACTACGCTGAGATCTTTATGTACGCCGATGAAGTCACGGCGATTGTAAACACCTAATGGGACAAATATGAACTAAAGTGGGTAATGAAATTAAAGATAAAAAATGTAAACAAAGAACTGTCAACGTCAAAGTGACGTCTCAGGGGCAATCAACCAGGTTTTGGTTTTAACTAATGAATATTGGCAAAGTGCCTAAGCAGCAAAAAGCCACAACACGGAAAAAAAAACTAATGAATATAATTATCGTCACTACTTTTAAAACAATCTTATATTATACTTTGATCACTTTAATGTCGTAGGTTGGTATGAATAGGTACTTAGTAGGTAACGAGAGTCCGGCTACGATATACAGCAAAAGCCTGCAGCCACTAGAACCATACCAAGCGATGGAAGCAAGACCTGTCATTATTATATGTCTTATTAGGACAGGAAAACACAAAGAAAAATAACACTAGATTAAAAAAAATATATTTATTCACTTCCACTCTCGCTTTCTGAGGAAGACGTCGAATCCTCCTCAGTTACGTTTATTCTTAATGTCTCTGTTCTGTTACATTGTCTATTAGGTGGTCGAGTTGGCACATTTTATCCTCTACTTTTATTGCATGAGCCACACAATCACTCCATCTTTGAGGCGTCACCAATTTTAAACCTTCTTTGAACATTAAGAATAAGGAATAGGAATATCCAGGTATATTAATTAAATTACGAACCAAAGGTTTACAACTCCTAACCATTGCCAGTGGCGTAAATATAAACTGCACATATTTATGAATATAAAATAATTACGTTTTCATTTTGCTTATTTAAATATTTACGAATATTTTCCAGGCATTGTTTTACGTATGAATTAGTCGCATTTTCTCGCGTATTTAACGAATTTTATTGCAGTGGCAACACATTTGTTTACATTTTTTATCTTTAATTTCATTATCCACTTTAGACACGTAAAATAGAACAGAATAGAATAAATTTATTTTCAAACAACAAGGAATATACATCACATAAGGCTTAAATCTAAAAAAGGAATATAGTGTTGACGTTTAAGTTAAATGGTCATGCAAGCCCGACCCTGGTGGCGGTGCCCCTGTACAGTTCGTGACCTGAAAACGCCTCCACGGTTTCCAAATATACAATGCACTAACAAGGGAGACGTATCAACGAATTGTGTGTGAAGTTAGGTCGCGGGTCGCGCGTGTTTTGCACTGCGGCGACTAACGCGCACGGTAGGGAAAAGCTCAGTACGAGGGTGCTACTTCGCTACAGTGCACTCATTCTTAACTTACGGCGTGGAGCTGTGGGCCCGCCGCTCCTTCTAGAAACCCACGTTCTCTATGCAAAAGCGAGCTGTTCGAGCGATGGCAAATAGGGCGTCGGATGCGCCGGCACGTTACGTACCTGTTTCGCTACCTTAAGATCCTACCCATGCCTCGTCTATTTTTACAAAAAATGGCAGTGTTTACATGGGAAAACATAGGTAGGTATATTAAAGTACAAAAGTACAAACACTAAATACCACCCCCGCAGAACAAACACCAGAATAGTTTTTTTTTTCTTTATATTTATTAAATAAAAAGGACTTGCTCAAAGCTGAACATGCCACCATTATTGTGACTTCACTACAAATTCACTGTTACTTATTAATCTTATTATCTACGCTTAATACCTAGGTTGACAATTTCAATTAACTTTCTCGCTTTCCTTGATTGTGGGATGGCTAGGATAGTGTTAATGACTCCTAAATCATATAGATTACAATTGTACTTAACTGTGAAATCTCGTCTCTCAGTTTCATTCCGGACACATTCTACCATGATATGGAACGCATCTTCTTTCACTCCACATTCTGTGCAATTTGGGGTCTGGGTCTTGCCCATAATAAAACCAAAACTGTTCAAAGGGATCGATGTGTCCTGATCGCAGTCTAAGAGTCGTTACAACATCCAATCTATCCATGCCGATCCCTACAAACCAAGGAATACGTAACAAATTGGTCACCGATAAAAACAGACTCGCTAAATCAGAAAGATCCGTGTATTATTTGGGTCCGACAATTTATAACCGATTGCTCGATACACTTAATTAGAAATGTAGCTACAATCCCTAGCGTTAAAAAAAAACTAAATATTTGGCTTATGAAGGAATTATTTATGACGTAATTATATAGGTACGCTTTGAGGATGATTCACGCTAAAACGGGCCATCTCCGGCCCGGGCCGTTTTCTAAGAAAAACGCGGCGTTTTTGCGCGGCTGACGTCATACCCAAGCCCGGCCGGGCCACGGCCGAGGCTCGGAAGCGGCTCGGTGTCGGCACGGCCCGGTCGCTCAACTGTAACACCACCGTTTGACGGCCGTTCTACCGCCAACCGAGGCTCGGAAGCAGCTCGGTCCCAGCCCGGCCCGGAAACGGCCCGGAAACGGCCCGGTTAACTATAACAACACCCCAATGCCCGGTCTCGGCTCGGGCCCGGCACGGACATATACATCAAAAATACGAAGGCTGTTAGCTGTCATATATGAATATGTGAAATATGGTAGTCCATCTAACCTTGCATTTTGTCGGTTTACATTATGTGATGTTGACCTCAGAAAAAATAGTTTAGCACATGTAAAGGTTTATTACAACAATACACTGACCGAATTTTAAGGGCTATTGTACATTGTTAGATATTTTTGTATGAGGCATCTTATGAAGAGAAAACATAACGTCTGATTGTTCTAATAGGTAATTAAAATATATATATTTACATTGTATTTAACAAAAACCAGTCAGATTAGGACTGATCCATGATATTATTTAATTATGAGTGACTAGTTTCCATTTAACTTCGTCCGCGTGAAACTCGTTTATAACGTTATAAAGCTACATACTAACATTTGCCCCCTTTTCTCCCCCTATAAAAATAACATATGTCCTTCAAAAGGATTCAATCGGTTCAGAGATTTAAGCGTGAAAACGTAACACACAGACAAATATATTGCCAGAGCTTTCGCATGTATAATATAAGTTAGGATTTAGGCTGGGCACAAACGTTCGGTATCCGCGTATGATTTCTGCATGGTAGGAAACCGTACGTGGAACCCGAACGTTTGCGCTCAGCCTTAGAACTTAATTTGTTGTTCCGTTATCAAACTGAATATCCAGAAGTAGCTTCTGGTTGTCTAACTGGTTATACTAAATACAATAATAAATAAAACAGGACAAAGTATAATTTTATTTTTATTTTTGCAAAACTTGGAAAATCACAATATCTGACAGATTTGACACGGTGTTATGTGTAACACACGGCTATTAGTTTTTTTTTTAATGCTTAGCTCATTTACAAAAACGCGTTCTTATTATTAGGTAAATATAACAACACATATGGGCAAAGAGTGTGGTCTAACTACCTACCCTTTGTATTAAACAGCTTTATATTATTAAATATAATTAAGAAAATGTTAATTATGGCCCCCAGTAGTAACATAGATAAATATAACTAGTTATTAAGATAAAAAAGTTTAGTAAATAATCTTAAATATTAAAGATTGTACTAAATGTAACTGATATATATAATTTAATCACAGATCTGAAAATAAACAGTTCAAATTTTTTTAATTTTTTTTGGTAAATTACAGTTTTAGTACTGATATCGCCTTGATTTACTCGTGCCTAAGATTAGTCAGATAGATAGAATGTGCGGATAGATTTCCATCTTCCTAGAATGAGTAGATTTTTTAAACGCCATTCATCACTGGCAAAAAAAAGACACCTTAAATGCAGATAAGTATATATTTCCCCTAGTAAATTATACACTTATCTGCATTTATATCAAACTCGTACCGTGCGTTCAGGGGGGTCTATCCCAGAAGTTCCATATTTTCCAGTTCCATATGGATCTACCGGGATATTCATTTTGAAGGAAAATTTCCAGAAGTACCATATGGAACTAATGGTTCATATTCCCCTGTTCCACCTAACCCTACCGGGTTGTCTCCACTGGTAAGGATGCATGGAATTTTTTTCATATCAATCGTCTACCTCTGCTAACAAAGTACAAACTTTGTCTATACATATAACTCTTAAAATATCAAATGCATAAGCGTGCCTTTTACGTTCATAGTAATGTTTGAACGCTGTTAATCGTGTAGGTACAGTCACAAAATAGAAATAATAAATACTTAAAAAAAATGGTCAAATAAATTGTTGGAGAATCGAAATACAACTGATTCACCCTAGAGCACATCTCCGAAGATAGGTAGGTACTCAACTGATTTAAAACTAAAATAAAACCAGGTGTAAAGCCTAGTATATGGAACTATTGGGATCATTTGTTTGATATTTACAAATGTACCGATAGTTCCATATGGAACTAGAAAATATGGAACTTCTGGGATAGACCCGTTCAGAGCGACAGAAAATTTCCGATTTCCGCTTTTGCTAGTCTGAGTAACATGCATGTGAACTAACCTTAACCTAGGTTAGCGAATAACATTACTTGGAAATGGTAACCAACCTAACGGCTCGTAACGTAGCCCAACTAACCTTATCCGGATAAAACCTGATGACAGCTAAGTGTTATGTCTATGGCCATGACTTGATGTCAAAGTCAAGTGCCATTATGAAAGCTGTAAGTAATCCAATTTACGGACTTTCGAATGATCCATGGAACATGGCGGATCGTGCTCCAGACAGTGTTTTTTATTTTCTGCATTCTGCTGTTTAAAGTATAATTTTGATAGCATATTATGCAGTGAATGGCAAAGGTGACGGCTACAGTTAATGAAGAATTTTCCTGGAAGTGCGAATAACCAATTCTCGGGCATCATTCGGCGGTTCGTGGTCGCGGCCGCCATTATACTTTGTACCTACTGCTCCAGCTATCACCCAGTGCATTGTGAAGGCCTTCTACCGTACATCATGCTAATAATACTGTTTAGTTTATAAACCTACTGACTCTGGCAAAGGCCCTCGAGGCTGCCATTTCTTTTATAATAATAATAATAATCCAATTTACCGTTGGAATAAAAAAAAACACCAATAGTTTTATTTACAACTTGAATAATAAAGTATAGTAGGTAGGTAAACTTATTGAGTAGTAGATTGGCTGCGATTGGCCGCCTGCTGACGGAGAAGTGATGGCATGGCAATAATGGCATCCGATAGGTCATCGTCTTTTCGCCGTGCCATGTGTGAAGAAATTATTTCCATCCGTTGACAGAGAAGTAATGGCATCCGATGGGCCATCGTCTCTCCGCCGCCGTTACATGTGGTGAAGCAGTTGGGTCTACCCGCTGGCAGAGAAGTGATGGCATCATGCTACGTGTGATGATGCTGTATCGAAAACCAGCTCGTTTGGCTATCAGCCTGTTGTGGCTGCAGTATTGTATCATCTAGACCGGCTCACGTTGCTCGTACATGTAACAAGAAATAAAACATCCTAAGTAAAGTTTTATTCAGTGAATTAAATAAATGCAGGGTTCTTTTAGTTTTATTTTTCGTAGTGGAATATTAATCAAACTCAATACAGCAAGTTCTTTTTCATAAAGCAAGACTACGCGATAACGATAAGCTGTAAAAATAGATAATGCTGCAAAATTTAAGCTTTTAAATAAACCGTTAGTGAATGAATCGTCTTATAATTATTAATCGTATGGCGGTTTCACACTGGTAAATATATGTATTCGTATTGATGTCGCTGATAGAGTTCCAGTGTGCGCTGCGAGGTTCAGAAGGAACAGTGCAGCTGCCGAGTTTGTTGTCTTATAATAACAGCATACTATAGATATATATAATTATAACGCTATCTCCGGAAAGAGTAGCTAAACCTATTATTTGCAGTTATACCTACCTATGTACGAGTACCTATCTTATCCTACTATTGCTCAGTAGGTATGCGGTGTTGTGTTGCTGGTGACATGTAAGGTCGCCAGAGCTCCCAAGACTGTGTTGTTTCCGGCTTGTGTTATGGCCGGGTTGATTCTTGCTAACAACGGAACGAATCCTCAAATCGATAAAGGGTCGGCACCGCGTCAGTGATGATTCTGGAATCGCATCAGGCAGACCGTATGCCTACAAACTAAAATTTCTAAAGCTATCTCTCTCGGCATATCGTCAACCAATACTATTAAACCCAGTAACAGTAAGGGTCCTTTTGCGTACAGAACCCAAAGAAGACAAAATGAGAACTTCCTCGGATAAATGGTTCTGGATATTGCCCCCTACATACAAACTTACAAAGCACAACCACAACCTCACAATCTCACAGACTTTTCCTCTGTATTATATTACTTGATCCAAATTTTGACGCTGAAGTGTATTTAATTTCTCTTTGCAATCCAAAAATGAGAGTGGACCATAACAGCGTTCATCATCATCCTAGCGTTATTCCCGGTTGAACCCTAAAGGAGCTCGGGGTCCGCTTTGACATCTAATCCCAAGATTTGGCGTAGGCACTAGTTTTACGAAAGTGACTGCCACTGACCTTTCAAACCAGAGGGAGATCTAGACCTTATTGGGATAAGACCGGTTTCCTCACGATGTTTTCCTTCACCGAAAAGCTAACGGTAAATACTCCGTAATAAATTCCGAGAAACTGATTGGTACGGGCCGGGATTCGAACCTACGACCGCCGCTTGACAGCCACATGCCTGAACCGGCAACAGCATTAAAAAAAAATATTTATGAGTACCTACTACTTTCTAAGCTAGAGCAATATTTACTCCCATTCTGCTAACATACTTCGACTCGGTTCTATAAAGATGCGTTCAACCCACAGATTAATATAAGGAGATCGGATATGCCGGCCAATTTGTATTGAGTACGCCTGTCGCAAGTTTTACCCACACAAAGCACAATTAATTGACAAGACAAAGCACGCACACTTCTAAAGCACACACACTTGTATACCTACGCTTTTATTGGACAATACACGCGCATCATATCAGGCATTTTGGGAAGAAACGTAAATAATATTCTTTGTGATCAGCACGCGTGCACACTCGGTAACAACGGACGGTGAACTAGCGGCAGAGTATGCCCATTGAGCTAACAACTGCGACGCGGCCACCGGCGACTTGTGCTCTCTCTAATATTCTATGCTCTGAGGTTAAACCATATTTCTCAGTACATCATCACTTACCCAGTACTCACTGCAACATTATGCTGAGTCTAGCCCCTTTTTTAGCATCACACGTTGTTATGCCTTGTTGTTTTTAGGGTTCCGTACTTAAATAGTAAAACGGGACCCTATTACTAAGACTTCGCTGTCCGTCACCAGGCTGTATCTCAAGAACCGTGATAGCTAAGAGAGTTGAAATTTTCACAGATTATGTATTTCTGTTGCCGCTATAACAACAAATACTAAAAATAAAATAAAATATTTCAACAAACGTGATTTTTTTGCCGTTTTTATAGATAATGGTACGGAACCCTTCGTGCGCGAGTCCAACTCGCACTTGGCCGGTTTTTTAAGTTTGATTAATACACTGCGTGTATAAAATGTGATGTATGACCCTTTGAACGCCAAGAACCTATAAAGTGGTCGTGTGTCGTCGTGCCCCTCACGCCAAGAACCCCTATAGCGGTTATGACGTCCGCTGTCAAAGCAACCTTCAGTCTTTCATATAAGGTTACACAAATACCTACAATATATATAATTATAACTAGCACATTTGAAGCAGGAGCAGCCCAACTGGAGTAGTGACTTCACCTTACAGAAGACCGTAGTCATAATAAGGCCACTACTTGCTCTGTCGGTTAGGTATGTGGTGTTGTGTTCCTGGTGGTGAGTAGGGTCGCAAGAGCTCTCGAAGATGTGTCGTGATGAGAGCGAGGGACCCGTGATCGTCTCTAGCTATCACCACAACGAATCCTCAAATCAATAAAGGGTCGGCCACACGCTTTTCATTATTCTGGAACCACATCAGGCAGACCGTATGCCTGTTTTCCACCCACTTAGTATTAAAGAATTCTTCCAAAGCTATCTCTCTCGGCATATCATCAAACGATACAACCCAGTAACAGAACAGACGGACGGAGCCTGAGTAGTTGAAGGATCCTAGGTACAGAGTACAGAACCAGAAAAAGACAAAATAATAACTTACTCCTCGGATAAATGGTGCCGCATAATACTCCCTAGCTCCCTACATACAAACTTACAACCTTACAAAGCTAATACAATCTCACAGACTTTTCCTCTTTATTATATTTCTACAGATAAAAATACTTGACCCATATCAAATTTCAGTAATTCGGTACATTTTTTGACTTTACTGATCGAAATAAGGTCTAACGGGCTTTATAAAACCCGAGCTTAATGGAAGTTCACATAAACGAAAATGATACGCATACGGAGGATTCCGTACTTCAGAAGAAACAGGTGCCAAGACTTCAAATGATACAGCCCTGTAACAGATGGACGGACGGACAAGGCTCCTGCCTTAGGATCAATTTCAGCCAAGGTACTAAGATGGAGATTTGACACCATATACTGACAACAAAATCTCAAAAACTTCTGTTCAAATTAAATTGCCCTATTGGATGTCATAAGGTCATAAATGTCGAAAAAAATACGTTGCTGGGGATGCCTATACCTACCCCAAAAATGCCACAGTTACCGGTCCTGCGCCAGGCGAGCGTATTTGCCTACCAGGTCATCAGTCCACCTTCTTGAGGTACTTGGTCACCACTCGAGAAACTTTCCGCACCAACGGCCATCGGTTCTACGTTCAATCAAGGCCCCAAAAATACCATGGAATCACCATCATCCTCCTAGCATTTACCACTTACCGTCAGGCAAGAGATAATTTGAAATTATAATTGGCCTGACGGTCGCATCAAATATGTTTTCAAAGGAAAAGCTTTGTCGCCAACCATGACAAACGGGGTGGTACCCGTAATTATTGAACTCGGCAAAGATCGACCAGGTATTTTAAGTATTATTATTTAATTTCTGTCCTTTAGGAATAGCTCTTTAGAGCTATTCGCAAAAATTCTGCCATATCGCTATTCCGGCCTTAAGATCCAATATCCACGTAGATAAATTTGTAATGTGCGTCAACCAAGGCCAATTAAACTATGGAAAATGATTTTTTGTGATTAAAGTATACAGAACCACTATTTGCTGGTGCTTCGATACAAAAATGCTTGCCATCTAATGCTCCAATGCAATTTGGGAAACGCCACAGCCTTTCAAATTCATCTGCAATTTTCCTCCACGTCTCTTCATTTGGCTGTGGCCACCACCTCTTTCATTAAACAAAATATTGCTCGACAAGTTTCGTTAACAATTTTACAAACGGTAGAATGACCAATTCAAAATTGAGCCAGAGTGTTTTGAATGAATGCCATGTAGTCAGGAATCTGCAAATAAATTTTACCTTAATTTATAATTTACAAATGGATTTAAATTTATAATTATTAGCATTACCTATATATATGATTGGGTAGCATTATTTATTTAATTTGTTTTTCTCCTCAAGCGTCAACTCCGAGCGATTGACTGTTGTTACCTACAGTTACCAAACACTTATAAATACATATTATTTAGACATTCAAGTAACAATAACGCACACATTTATGTTTACACAAAATATAGACGCATTGCTGCACAGCATAAAATATATGATCTGCCCACCTGATTGTACACAAACACAGACACCGTAGCGTATGGATACTTGTGACTTCACTAGTACCTATAACAAGCATGTTCTCAACCCTTCATTCAGACCTCTGATTACGCGTAGTTTCTACGAATCACGGCGTCAAGATATATTTGTGGGTGAACGTTGAGGAAGTTGAGCTTAAAACAAGTTACAGAATAGCGGGGCTGGAGAAAAATGCAGGTAATACACAACTCACCCACACTCTCATAGCGCATACCTACTTAGATTTGCATTTTGCTTACCTTAAACAAAGAGCTAGTCGATGTTCGGAGGATATCGGTTTCTGGAACCTAGTTATTTTCTTTTCCAAACAGTGATTAACTTTTTCATGGATAGAATCTTGGGTCACGTGAAAATAATCATAAAATTTGTCATCATAGGTCCAAAGATCTTTACACAACATTTTGAACTCTCCTCTTGCTTCACGGGAACGCCAAAGTCGATGCACGCCAAATTGTTTTGAAGAACATAGTATCTTCTTCTTCGACATTTTATTTAGCTTTGTTTATCGTATTTTATCGTATAAATGAGAGAACTTATGCTAGTATGTTGCAGTGCTGGAATAAATTACAATGACAATGACTCAGTGACAATGACAGACTTTCTTTGACATTAGAAGTGGCACGGCGACCGAGCCTCGGTGTCGGCCCGGCCCCGGCCCGGTGCGAGCTCGGTGACATAACGTTTGCACAATGTCCCGGCCCGGTGTCGGCTCGGCGTCGGCCCGGTAACGGCCCGGAAACGGCCCGGTGGTCAAAGGTGTATCAAAATAAGCTCGGCGACGGCTCGGTAAGTTTACGGCCCGGGCCGGAACCGGCCCGGTCTAGCGTGAATCATCCTTTGTGTGTGTAATTTTTGGTTCGTAAACAAGTGAATTAGGAAGGACCTAATGCATGGAGATCACTCGGCAGCGGAATGAACCATGTTACTATTGACTTATCTAAAGTAGCATTTAAAAATCTTCTTCTTCTTTATGTATCTCGGAGGTCGGCGACCATTTGCCCATCTATACATATAATAAAGCTGAAGAGGGTCGAAAGTCTGTACATGGAAGATATTCGAAAAAAAATTGGCTAGGGATACTTAAAATCGATAACAGAACACGTTCCAACAGTTTTTAGAATTTTTGTCTGTTTGTCTGTTTATCTGTTTGTCTGTTTATGTGACCGCGCATCACGTGAAAACGGCTGAACCGATTAAGATGAAATTTGGTATAAAGATAGTTTGAGTTCTGGGGAAGGACTTAGAGTAGTTTTTATCCTGGAAATCAACCCCTAAGGGGATGATATGGGGGGTGGACATTTGTATAGAGCTACTTAAACCGCTGCACCGATTTGGATGAAATTTAGTATATAATTAGTTTGAGTCCCGGGGAAGGTCAAAAGATAGTTTTTATCCCGAAAATCTTCCCTTTAGTGGGTAAAATGGGGGGGGGGGGGGGGGGGGGGGTTGAAAATTTGGATGTAATCCATTTTGATTAAATTTGGTTTAGAGGTAGTTTAAGTTCTGGGGAAGGACATTGGATAGTTTTTATTCTGGAAATCTTCTCCTAAGGGGGTGAAATGGGGGGTGAAATTTTGGATGGACTCCGTTTAGACCAAATTTGGTATAGATATAGTTTGAGTCCCGGAGAATGACAATAGATAGTTTGAATACCGAAATTCATCCCCCAAGGGGATGAAATAGGGATGAAAATGTGGATAAATCTCATTTAGTTAAAATTTGGTATAGAGATAGAAGGAGTCGCAGGGAAGGACAATGCATAGTTTTTATCCTGAAAAATCATCTCCTGAGGGGGTGAAATGAGGGGTGAAAAATTGGATAGAACCAATTTAGATGAAATTTGGTAGTTAAGAGAGTCCTGGGGAAGGACTTAAAATAATTATTAGTCCAGAAATCATCTCCTAAGGGGGTCAAATGGGGTATGAAAATTTGGATGGAACCCATTTACGGTATAGCGAGTTGGAGTCTTGGGGAAGGACATAGGATAGTTTACTCTTGAAAATCATCCCCTAAGGAAGTGTAATTGGGGGTGAAAATTTGTTTGTGACCCATTTTGATGAAATTTGGTTGAACGATAGTTTGAGTCCCGGAGTATGACAACGGATAGTTTTAATCCCGAAATCATCCCCTCAGGGATGAAATAGGGGGTGAAATTTTGGATAAAACCCATTTAGATGAAATTTGGTAAAGATATAGAAGGAGTCCTAGGGAAGGATAATGCATAGTTTTTATCCCGATAATCATTTCCTGAGGTGGTGAAATGAGGGTTGAAGATTTCGATAGAACCCATTCAGATGAAATTTGGTATAGAGAGAGGTCTCAGTCCAAGGAAAGAACATTGAATAATTTTTATTCCGGAACACATGAAATGAGGAAATAAGGGGGTGAGAAATGGTGGATGAAAATTTGGATTGAACCCATTTACGGTATAACGATAGTTAAGGAAGGACATAGGATAGTTTTATCCCGAAAAGAATCCCCTAAGAGGGTGTAATTGGGGGTGGAAATTTGTTTGTTACACATTTTGATAAAATTTGGTTCAAAGATAGTTTGAGTCCTGGAAAAGGACAATTGATAGTTTCTATTCCGGAAATCATCCCCTAAGGGGGTGAAATGGGGGTGAAAATTTGGATGTAGCCCATTTAGATGAAATTTGGTACAGAGATAGCTTGAGTCCGAAAATCATGGAGAATGCTCCAGTCTCCATGATTTTCGGGATAAAAACTACCCGTTGTCATAACAACGGATAGTTTTTATCCCGAAAATCATCCTCTAAGGAGGTGAAATAGCGGGTGAAAAATTGGATGGAACCCATTTACGGTATATAGCGGTAGTTGGGAGTCCTGGGGAATAGGAACATTATATAGGTAAATATATGTATGTGACGTTCCAAGGTTAAAGGTACCTTATGGCGGTAGTTTCGAAGATGTTTTCTAAAACGGGGTAAAAAATACGTTTTATTATGGCTATTTTGAAAACTATTAGATGTAACATTTTGTTGACGTATCTTCATTTTTAATATAAAATATTTAAATTACAAGTAGAAAAGGTCCTTACGGCCGTGTGATATGAAAATTTGCAAAATAATAATGAAAAAAGCCTACATGATGCATGTAGGCTTTTTTCATTATTATTTTGCAAATTTTCATATCACACGGCCGTAAGGACCTTTTCTACTAAACCGTAGGATTAAATTAACTGACTTGTAATTTAAATATTTTATATTAAAAATGAAGATACGTCAACAAAATGTTACATCTAATAGTTTTCAAAATAGCCATAATAAAACGTATTTTTTACCCCGTTTTAGCCGTTTTTACCCGCCTCACCATAATAGATGCTATTATGGTGAGGCGGGTCATAGAAACCAAGTTTGCGGCGGAGTCTATTTTGTAAAAAAAGGCGTTCGAAGTAAGCTAATCTATAAAATCATGCAACTCAGCCATAATGACCCTTTCCTTCATACAATCCATACTAATATTACAAATGCGAAAGTAACTCTGTCTGTCTGTTAACTTTTCCTCCTTAATTTGGTTGAAATGAAATTTGGTGTAGAGATACTTTGAATTCCGGGGCCTTCCCAAAGAATCCTTACTAAAGATAGTTTCATATATAATACTACAGATAATTCATCACCTAAGGGGGTGAAAAGGGGGGAGAAAGTTACGATATAAACGAGTTCCGCGAGGACGAAGTCGCGGGCAAAAGCTAGTATTTATATATTCAGCCTCCAACCAGACTCTAACATTCTTCGTCCAAGATATTCTTCTTCTTCCACGACCTCTTTTTCCTTCTATTTACCTTCAATGATTAATCGTTGCAACTCGTATTTTTTATTCCGATATATATATGTCCAAAATATGAAGCTCTACTTTTTTGATGGTCCAACGACTTTTTTGATAACGACGTCCATTTCCTTCTTCATCATCAGCAGTACTTTTTCATTCGCTATTCTGTCCGTCCACTTAATTTTGATCATTCTACGATAAACCCACATTTCAAAGGCTTCAGGGGAGTACGGGTTGAAGGCAATACCATCTACATATCCGGCCCAAATGTCAACCCTACCTGCACGCGCCGGGTGGCGACGGCGGCCAATAGGCTTTCGTGGTGATCCCTGCTAGAAAACGGACAGGGATCTGGCGACCGAGGAAATGGCGGGATAACCATTCTCCAACTGGGCAACTAGTTGGATAAGGCTACAGCGGCCTTGGATTTTCTGTCAGTCCTGAAATAGCCGAAAGTACTTGGCAGACGGTGGCAAAGGTGGCCAAGTTTAGCACCGTCTGCCAAGTACTAAGACGTAGTCGTATTAAGAGTGGGCTTAAGGATTATAAACGTCATGTTAAACTGCCATAATATGAAGTTGTCCAACGAGTGAAAACGACAAGGTGTTCAGCAACTTATGAGGGCGACTGTACCTACATCTTAGACGTTTAAGAGAGCCCTTGAGACACCTTTGTACGTAAATACTAAATATACACTACAAATATATGTAGTTAATAGTATTTTAAAGAACATTTCATCTGTTTGTCAGTGCGTCCCGCTTTGACAGATTTCATTACGCGAGAGTGGAAAGCAGGACTCACAGATAAGATTGAATACGTAATTATGTATGTAAATTCGAAGGATTCAAGCTACACCTAATCGTTTCGATTTTCAGTGCCAATCTACAATGTGCTATGATAAATTGATTTTTCTCAAAAATGGCCCGCAAAGTGAACATAACTCGCTACATATTGGAAGGTAAAGTATATAGTTGAAGGCCAGATCAAAATTAAAAAATAAAAAACATTGCAGGCCGCCTGGAATGTTACATATGAATTCCTTCATTTGTCGAGTACCAAACTTTTTAAAAAGTAGAAACTGGCATATGAAAGACGGCACAGGTCGTATTCAGCCAAATCAAGTCGTATTTTTCTGTTGCAAACGCGACATTTTTGTATGTGTCATTAAAAGATTGCGTTTTTCGGTGGAAAAATACACTTGCGATTCTGTTTAAAAAAATATATGACGTTTAATTTTATGTCATTTGCAGTATCCTCAATTTGTATTTAATAATAACGCTTGATTTAAATTAAGTCTTTTTTTATTCCCCCATTTTTGAGAAAAGCACTATATTAGCTTCAGCCGGAATGGCAATTGCAGGCTTCGTATTATAATTAAACGGACTCGCAAGCTCGTCCGTTTAAACAAAATACTCAGCCTGCAATTGTCTCCTTCCCGGCCACGGCAATAATGTACTATTGTGTGCGCGGAACCCAGGTGCAGCACCGAAGCAGGGTCTTACCAGCTTAATGTATTTTTCTACAATTACTATATACCATAACATAATTTCCTGAGTTTCAGTCATATACCGTATGGCTGTGACGGAAAGATTGTTTAGTACAGGGATTGAAACCGTACGTTGCACAAATAATCCTTAAATAAGATACCAGTTTCGATCAGTTTGTGACATTGCAGTCAATTGCATGTGTAGTTAATCGCAAGTGACATTTTACTGGCGAAGGTATTAACACTCCCACTGCCAGGAACCCGCCCACGCCTTAAGGATGACTCACGCTAGAACGGGCCGTGTCCGGCCCGGGCCGTTTTCTAAGAAAAACAACGGTGTTTTTGCGCGGCCGAGCCATACCCAAGCCTGGCACAGCCACGGCCGAGGCTCGGAAGCAGCTCAGTGTCGGCACGGCTTGGCCGGGCTTGGGTATATGGCTCGGCCGTGCAAAAACGCCGTCGTTTTTCTTAAAAAACGCCCCGGGCCGGACATGGCCCGTTCTAGCGTGACTAGCGTGAGTCATCCTGCGCGCTTTCCGCTACCTACTTAGCAGAAAACCACGGGATTGGCTTCGAGCGTGTTGGTTAGCGATTATTGGCAGTGAATGTGTTAAGAGTACATTATACTAGTTTCTATTGATGGAGATTAAGTGGGCAACGTGCAACATGTATGTCTCCAGGAATGTGTGGAAAATATCGCCTTTGTACACCGACCGATCTAATGGTGAGTGTTTGAAATTAGTCGCTAGACTCCACTTTACAGTCGGGGACAAAGTGGGTCAGTCGAATTTCCTGGTGGCTCAATTACTCGCAAATCTGCTTCTACGTTACGGTAGCAACGGCCGGCGAATCGCGCAAAACATAATTATTCGAACTGCGCTCCTTAATGCATTTTACATCTTTTAACATAACACATACCTTTTGTTCAGAGCCTAAGTAAATATTTATGTACTAGTTCGTGTTGTATAAGATTTATATTTTTTAAATATTAATTTTTAATATCTTGAATATTTTTTAAGTGGAACCGTCCGCTATCGGTTATTTTTTAATTCCAGCTGCAGTGAAGCCATTTTTTTTCAGTTATGTTAATCATTACAAAAGTATGCTATGCTTACCATAATCGATTTCATAAGATTTAACGGCCTCCGTAGCCCAGTGGGTAATAGTAACTCTGCCTACGAAGCTGGAGGTCCCGGGTTCGAATCCCGGTCAGGGCATTTATTTGTGTATTTTATTCACGAATATTTGTTCCTGAGTTATGGATGTATATGTATATAAGTATCTATATGTATGTATCTATTAAATATATCATCGCCTAGTACCCACATCACAAGCCTTACTGAGCTTACCGTGGGCCTAGGTTGATTTGTGTAAGATTGTCCCGTAATATTTATTTATTTATTTGTTTATTTATTTATTTATCTATAAGAAATTTTGGTAATTTTCGTGTTACTAATATCCTTTGGTTTCACACACAAGGTGTTCGTGCAAACGTTTCTTTTTCTACGTATGACGGTAAACGCACGAGGACCTGTTGGTTGGCCTAAATATCGCTGGAAGGACGAGGTAGAGAAAGACCTTCGCGCCCTGCATGCTGAAAACTGGGAGGAGATCGCACAGTGTAGGGCGCGCTGGGCCAACTCGTATCGGAGGCCAAGATCCACATTCCACCAGCCTAAATAATGCTAAAGCCTAAAAAGTCCTAATAGTAAAATTGCCAAATTTGATAAGTTAAGTGCCTAGTTGACGATAATTCGTACGTTCATAGATTAGATAAGTAGACATAGCTCTTTGTAATTCTTCCTGTTTGTAACTCACTTTAGGTAAATAAATACATTTTGTATTTGATTTGATTGTTTTGAAATTTATCAGTTACTATGTGTGTATATTGATAAGATGTTCATATAAGTTCTTATAGCTATAAACAGTCTATTTGAATATATGTGTTGCATCTCGCAAAAAAACTTATTCTAGCAGAAAAGATGCTTATCAAGGTGACAAACCACAATTTTCTTACGAATCGGGGGACATTTTACGTCCGCTGTGCAACCGGTGAAATTGAGGTCAAATTAATATTTTTTACGTCATACCTGGCCATAAAGTAGTAATTACCGCACGCTATGCGTGCGGAAAACCCCACTTCCTGGCCAGATAGAGACGTAAAATGTTGTACTCACCACGGGCGGTAATAAAGAAAGCCTCAGAGCGCATATTTATCGCCCTTGCCTTCGGCTCGGGCGTCAAATACCTGCGATCTGAGACATTCTTTGTTTAACCGCCCTAGGTAAGTAATGTACTATTAATACAGTTGACATGCTATAACTAATTAAGTAGGTAATGCTACAATAATTAACAACAGCAGACAATCGTATTAATCACCTTTTAAACAGCAAAGAGTAGAAACGGGGAGGACACTAAAAAGTTAATTCACCCAATAGCACGGATTCTCAAAAAGATCGCCAGAGTAACACATAATTAATGTAAACGTCCCAGTGCCCGACACTGACCTAATGTCATTTTAAATCTTTAAATCAATGTCAACTATAAGGCATTAACGTGTTGAGCAATGGGACGTTTTATATAAATAAAAATCACATCAGAAATGGGCTATCCACAGCAGACTAACGTAACCGCGGGTGGGGTATTTCACGTACTTAGTAACCGTTGGAGCGGAAAGGTTCTCGAGTGGCGACCACGTACCGAAAGGCGCAGCGTGGGCAGACCAATGACCTGGTAAAGGTCGCGGGAGTACGCTGGATCCGGGTGGCGCAGGACCGATTATTATGGCACTCTTTAGGGGAGGACTGTGTCCAGCAATGCACGTCTTTCGGCTGATATGATATGACGATGATATAAATAATAATGAATGAATACCAAGCAAAATAAAAAAGTTAGATAACACGGTGAGGGGCATATAAAATGTGAAGTGTTTGCGGCGATGCCTCAAAGGCCCGTGCTGCCCTCCTGGTGTTATTAGCTCTTAATATCTCTACGTACACTATTTAATGAACAATGAACCCCCCGCAATTCATGTTTGCCTGGTCGCTAACAATGGTTCCAAAATAACAAACATGTTTTTTCCACACTAGATTATGATGATTTAACGGCGTCAACAAATTACTAAAGACCGTATTGATAAACGTCCAACAAACCTATTTTAACTAAAATTAAAAGTCGTTTGTCTTTTTAGGTCACTTTGACATTTGTGCTGGTAAGAAAGGGACAAAGCACATTTTATTAAGCAGATCCATTTTAAGTATTATAAATAAGGTTTCATGTATGTACAAACAACATCCATGATCTATATTTTCTCTGTTAGTTTACTAGTAGCTTTTATAGTACTGGTAGTGTAATAGATAGTACATTTCATTGACTCCGGACAAACAAAATAATTTTGACCCAAGCTGAAATGGAGAACTTTATTCGCTTCGCTCGCTCGTTCAATGATACAGTCAGCATCAAAAGTAGCTACGCAATCGAAGACGTCAAAAGTTCTTATTCCCTTTTAATAAATAATGACTTTTGACGTCTTCGTTTGCGTGGCTACTTTTGATGCTGACTGTACAACGTTGTGCCACGGCATGATGTCGTTTCGTGTACTTAATAAAATTGATCTTTGCCCCTTAGTGTCATGTTGTCAGTTGACCTACTTGACAAAATATTATCTGTACCCAAATGAATTATTACACATTACATACCCCTTTCAATAGAAGTCAAACACTAAGCGCCTTGTTTTCTTTGGAAATCGTGAAGCACGTCACCAGGCGAACATGACATGTTAATAGCTTTTGTACGCGAATGATACCGATCGGACGAAAAATAGGCTGTTTATTTGTGTGATGTATAAAACATCAGCCATCATTACGGCGGTAGTCGACAATTATATGTATAAACTCTAAAGCCGTGTTTATTGATTCGTTGTGGCTTGATTAACAAGAGGTCTTTGTACCATTCATTTCGTTTATAGAACCAGATACCTACTAGTAAATCTAGAAAAGGAATCTAGAGTTGCTTCAAAACAGGAGTCCACTCAGCATGAGTCGAAATGGTCGAAACACAGTGCAACGACGCTGATTTTCAGTGGATCCGATAAACTAAAACTAACGTATTAACCTAAAAGATGTGTGGGTACCTATATATAATGTTGCGTTCCTTTAAAATAATTAGCGTGCTATAGCTAGCTCTCAGACGGCTTAAAACAATCACATCCTAAACCGGCCAAGTGCTTGTTGGACCACGCACAACCAAGGGTTCCGTGCCTATTAAAAAGGTCGTATCGTCACAGATATCTTACGGAACTTACATCCTATAGGGAAGGTAGCTTTTTCAGCAATATCTCGAAAACCTTTTAATCGATCCTGTTCAAAAAAAATTTTTGGTGAAAGAATATTATAAGCACTATCTATGTCCATGATTTTAAAGGAGGGTGACAAAAATTTTGTGACTTTCGGGGCGATTATCTACGACTATATTCACTTAATAAAAACATTGCTGAGAGACCTTATATTTATTTTGAAAGACCTATCGATTGATTTGCCACTCGTGGACCTACAATGATATTTATTTTTTTGACTTGATGTTACAAGTATATGGAGTGCACTCCGAAAAAAATATTTATTTACTAATGAATTTGATTACAGAACTATGCTAACAAAATACACCTATCCTCCAACTTTTATTCAAATCACCTTATAGTTTTCGAGTAAAATGGCTATGGCATATGGACAAGACGGACAGACGACGGACATGACGAAACTATAAGGGTTCCGTTTTTGCTATTTTGGCTATGGAACCCTAAGCCCTAGCCCTTCTGGCATTCCATGGCTATGTGATGTCGAATCTTATAATATAATAACTTTATGGGGGTAACAGCAAAATCGCCCAAAACACTCGAATTATTTACACAAAGCAGATAACTTAGAATAAATTGATGCTCAAGACTTGACTTCGCTAGTTTTAACTAGCAAACCAAATTTTTCGAAGAGTGAGATATTACCTACCTTACAATATATGAACAGTTAGGTACTTACGTATAACATAATGATGATAAGTTGGTTTGTCAATTATCAGATACCTTGTAATGTAAAATCTAGCCAAGTCATATCTTGAGCATCAATTTGTCCTAAGTTATCAGCTTTGTGTAAATAATTCGAGTGTTCAAATTTTAGAAGTTGTACTTATAGCAAACATTGTTGTAGTAGAAAATATAAGAAATTGTATGTTCGAATACATTTCGGCGGCTGTCCGGCTGGTCGCGTTTCTCAACCGATTCTCATGAAATTTTGTAAACAGGTTCTATAATTATTAGAGCTTTTTTTCCAAATACAGTATTTCGAAATTAAAAACAATATATCGTCGGGTGACAAGCAAAAGTCACTACCAAAATTGTCACTGCTTTTCAAAACCTCGTATCTCGGTACATAGTCGATATCGAGATACGACATTTGATTTAAGTAGGTATTTGTTACTTAGTGATTTTTGCTTGTCAACCGACGATATTTGAAAAAAAGACAGGCACACGATTTCAGGTTACAGTTTTATTGCTCCCGTTACTCGTACAGGCAACACCCCGTATACGCTCGAGTGTGGGGCGAAGTGGCTGGCACAGGTCCATCCACTCAAGATTCATGTTACATTATCGGCTGAATCCGATATGTCCTTCACAACTTTATGTGTTACATTTTTAGATCAAAAGGTGTTGCGGTCTAGATCGTGGATATTGGAAATTTAACATGAATTGGGTAGCGTTATGTTAAAATATATAATTCTATATGATAGTAACGGACAAAAACCATCGAAATGTTAACCTATTCTTGCTTCAAGTATTTTACCATCGATTTTGATATCGATTATACATTAATCTAGAAATTTGAAAATATAAACAGAAATATTCACTCGGACTGCACAACGGGCTCAAGCTACTAAGACAACTATTTATTCAATATTATTCTCGCGAAGTAGCTGCGCTTGCATGATCGACCTAGATATGTATGTATTCCCAACTTCGAAGCGGAACATGATTTTTCCCACCTGACGAATTCTTCACTTCACCCGCGCATAGTAGGTTCATGCATGCACTATGAACACGACACGAGAAACAAACGCGTAGAAAATATTACGAAACAACAAATATCAAAAGGAATCACTAACAAGAAGAATAATAATATAATTAATCAGTAATGTTGAGATGGTTAGGGTCAGTTTCGAAGGAAAAACACGTCCTTGTGAGTCAAGAGGTTTATTACGACTAAACTTAGCCTAGATACATTGATCTGCCCACTACACTATATACATCCAACTGCTGGGCACCAGCCTCCTCTCATGGATGAGAGGGAACGGGCAGTAGTCCCCACGCTGGCCCAGTGCGGGTTGGGGACTTCACATCATCATGCTCCTAGCGTTATTCCCGGTTGTGCCCTAAAGGAGTCCGGGGTCCGCTTTGACATCTAATCCCAAGATTTGGCATAGGCACTACTTTTACGAAAGCGACTGCCATCTGACCTTCCAACCCAGAGGGAAAACTAGACCTTATTGAGATTAGACCGGTTTCCTCACGATGTTTTCCTTCACCGAAAAGCTAACGGTAAATATTCCGTTCATAAGTTCCGAAAAACTCATTGGTACGAGCCGGGATTCGAACCCACGACCGCCGCTTGACAGCCGCATGCCTGAACCACTAGGCTACCGTAGCTATAAGGTTGGGGACTTCACATACGCCATTAAATTTGTTCGCAGGTGCATGCAGGTTTCCTCACGATATTTTTCCTTCACCGAAAAGCTAACGGTAAATATCCGAACATAAACTATGAAACTCGATGCGAACCCCCGACCGCCATTTCAGAGCCGCAAGCTTGAACCACTAGGCTACAATAGCTTAGAAAATATAACGAAACAGTCAATATTTAAGAACAGGAATCACGACAAAGAAAAATGAATAGGACTACGTACTGCGTAAGTATAGACTACCTATTGCGTAAATATTGTCGCGTTTTGCTGAATATTAAAGTAAGGGATAATATTTGTAGTGTCCATTTCTTTGAGCGTTTGGACCTTGAAAATTGTTATCTTGATCGAAATACCCTTTTCTGTTTAATACATTTACTGACAACGATTTCGAGGCGCTAATAACATGCGAAAAACCGTATGTAGAGGAAAGCTCCTTCGAGGAGAGCGGCGGTTTAAGCATGTGGCTGTCAAACGACGGTCATGGGTTATAATCCCGGCCCATGTTATAAATATTGGCTTTGTGAGCTGCCCCGCAAGTCTGTATTTCTCCTTTTTTTTTAAATTTCCAAACGTTTTTGGATCCTGTCATTTTTGAAAATGACAGGATTGCTGGTTTTACAGCTGAAAGAGATTCATCTCCTAACTGACTAAAGGCAAAAAGGAGTAATGAGTCTTAAATTCCATGACTTTGTGTGTCGTAATTGGCGCTAAATGGGTTAATGGGGTAGTTGCGTGGGTAATAAGGGGGTCAAGCAATTTTTTTCCATTATATTATTACTATTATTAGTGTCCCATGCCGAAGTCTTATCGACAGCGACAAGTGATAAAAAGTCAATCATGCTACGCTTGCTGGAATCGCTACGCGCTACGCTCGTAGCTAATCCCATCCAAAATGCTACGTTCAGCATATCAGAAGATATCCCCACTTTCATGTACCTGTCTTTCATCATTTTTTTAATGAAATGAAATATACTGTTGATTCAAAATTAGAATGTCAAAGATGTGAAAGACAAGCGATATGTTAGGGACGTCCTCTTCTATCATTAAGATAACTGGAATCGTAGCTTTCGTTATTTTTTTTTTTGTTATACTACGACGGTGGCAAACAAGCTTACGGCCTGCCTGATGTTAAGCTGGTACCGTAGCCTATGGACACTTGTGACTCCACAAGAATCACAAGCGCGTTGCCGACCCTTTATTCACTTGAGGATTCGCTGTGTTGGCAGATAGAGACATGCAGGTCCCTCACTCCCAACACAGCGCACCCTAGGGAGCTCTGGCGACCTTACTCACCACCAGGAACACAACACCACATATGTACTTCATAGCATGCAATAATATAGCAACACTACAAAGTAGTGCTGCTATTATGGCTGCGGTCTTCTGTAAGGTGGAGGTACTTCCCCAGGTGGGCTGCTCATTTGCGCATAGTCGTAATTATAGGAATCGGTTGTGTTGCAATATAAGGCCGGAGCCGCACTGGTAGAGCAATTAGCGACGCGACGGCTATTTCAGTACAACTTGGGCTACTTGATGTACTGAGATCGCCGTCGCGCCGCTAATCGCCACACCAGTGTGGCTTCGGCCTTACACACTAGCTGCCAGCGCGGCTACGCCCGCGTATAACAGAGACTCTAGGCGGAGTCGCTGGCCAAAATATTGTCATAGTAGTAACTACATAAGTCGGTATAGTTTGAGAAATATGGTTAAGCCGTCTGTACCACACGTACCTAAAATCACAAAAAAAAAGTAAAATCGGCTCCTTTCCTAAAAAAAATATTTAGTCCGTCAGTTAGACTATCAAAAAATATTGAACCGCATTAAAGTTCCGCTAGGCCAATCAAATTAGAATTTTTCGAAGAATTAATTCCCATAAAGCTGGAAATCGTTTAAATACCTTCATTTGGTCCGTCAGTTAGACTATCAAAAAATATTGAACCGCATTAAAGTTCCGCTAGGCCAATCAAATTAGAATTTTTCGAAGAATTAATTCCCATAAAGCTGGAAATCGTTTAAATACCTTCATTTGGTCCGTCAGTTAGACTATCAAAAAAATTTAATCTCATTAAAGTTCCGCTAGGCCAATTAAATTAGAATTTTTCGAAGAATTAATTCCCATAAAGCTGGAAATCGTTTTAATACCTTCATTTGGTCCTAAATACGTGCAATATGAGTTTGCCCAATCCCAGGAGGTGCTCTTTTTTATGAGCATACAATAAAACATGTAGAAAATAAAATTTCACATTATATACCTTCTTTAATATTGAATAGAATACATTTTCCGTCCTTTGTACTGTTTTAGTGAACATACAAAAAACTGAAAAAAGAGCAAAAACTTCGCGGTTATTGGGCTCCCAAAAGTTATGCACACCTCCTGGGATGGTGCAAACTCGGATAACATGCATTTATGACCAAATGAAGGTATGAAAACGATTTCCAGCTTTATGGGAATTAATTCCTCAAAACTTTGCTTGGACTACGCGTAACGTCACATTATGCTAAAAAGTGTACTATAATGTGACGTCATGCGGAACTTTAACGGGCTATATTATCTTTATAATTTTTTGTTTGATTGACAAAATAAAAAAATACGTGTCCAATATTTTTTGATAATCTAACTAACGAACTAAATGTAACGACCGCTTTAGCCTAGTTGGTAGTGACATTGCCTACGAAGCAAGAGGTTCAGGTCGGGTTCGAATCCCGGTAAGGGCATTTATTTGTGTGATGAGCACGAATATTTGTTCCTGAGTCATGGATGTTTTCTATGTATTTAAGTATGTATTTCTCTTTATAAGTATCTATATCGTCGTCTAGTACCCATAGTACAAGCTTTGCTTAGTTTGGGACTAGGTTGATTTGTGTAAGATTGTCCGCAAATATTTATTTATTATTATTTATTTATAAATATAATTATATATTTTTTACCCAGGAAAATATCCTATTCGGTATTTGACAAAAGTCAAATCAGCTTCTTTTTATGAAACGTCAAAAACGCTCTGTTAGTATGGAACTTTTAGGGATTACTATGTTGTGACGTCACAATGAAACCAGAGGGGTAATCACGTAACGTTCCGAACGCGCGTCGGTACAATTTAACTGTCAATTTTCCATATAAAAAGTGACATTTAGACCTACCCGACGTTCGTACAATGCGTTACGTGATCGACCTGCAGGTCCTTATTGTTAGTTTTTACGAATTTAGAAATCTAAAAATTGCAAATTTAAATGAAAGCTTGATACTTTCCGAGTATTTTCGTAATGTTTATCTGTTGTACAATATATTTATGAAAATATAATGTACATTCGTAAAAATCTTGACATGTATAAATTAAAAAGTGATGTTCATAATTATAACACTAGAAATAAAAATAGATTAATTATTCCCCAATACCGTCTCTGCAAAGTGAGTAATATGTAGTTTATGGGGAATTGTGTACGATTTTACAATAAGTTACCTTCTGATATGCTGAAATTGTCTATGAATAGATTTAAGTCGAGCGTTAAACGCCATCTTATAGAGAAATCTTATTATACTATAAAGGAATTTATAAATGATAAAGAAGCATTTTATGTAAAATAGTTAAGTTAAACATGACGTGTAAAAGAGCTAGCTTAAGCCTATTTACAAAATAAATATTTTGATTTTGATTTTTGATTTTGTTGCTAATGAAAAAACAATTTATTTCCACTGTTGTCAAATACCCAATTGCACCCGTTCTTCTTTGAGTGCACTGTACGATTCATTCATTTTTTTTCCGGAGTGTAATCTCCTAGCAAAGCTAGCAACATGCTGAGCAGGGTCCATTTCGTGACAAAATGTGTCTTATATTATTTCTTTTGTATGTGTAAATTGTGTGTCACGAATAAATATTTGAATTTTGAATTTTAGTAATTAGAAGTAATATGGCGAGTAAAAAATTTACTTGAGTCACTCCTCTCAGGTAAAGATGTGATTTGTTATTAACACTATAAAAGCTTATTCGAGTATTCATTAACTGGTGAGTATTTACGTGAAACAAAAGATCACTAAATAGACAACAGACGGCCAATTTATATTTCTCAAACTATACTCAAACCGATGACCCTTTCATTAATTCCCTTAAATAATTAGTTTCCTAAACACACCAACACTAGTTGTTTTTAACCCCCGGTGCAAAAATAGGGGTGTTATAAGTTGGACGTGTCCGTGTGTCTGTCTGTCTGTGGCATCGTAGCTCCTAAACGAATAAACCGATTTTAATACGTTTCATCAAAATAGGTTTAGTCGTTTTTGAGATAATGAGCTTTGAAATGAAATTTTTTCAACTTTTCTAAGTTGTACCTCTACTTAGTTATCGATCTAACAGTGCCTTATTTCTATTCAATCACAACTGATGGGTGACCCAGGGTAATTTATCAACAAATGAAACACACAAACATATGGGCGTGGCAGTCGATGCTAACTTATAATTACGGTATTTATGGGGCTATTAAATTGTTTCACAATTTAACAAATATATATGATGTGTAATCGCGTGCTTGCATGTGATACAACATGTTTAGCTAAGCGGAAGATCTGGTTTAAATTCTTATCTACGAGTATGTACCAGTACCAGCTAGTACAGTACCTACTGGCATTTATCCGCCATAACAAAACGGTCAAAAAAGATAAAGGTTGTTATCACTGTACTCGTATGTACATATGCATGTTGTTACCAGCACATTCAAAAGTAAGTTATATATAAAGAGTATTTTAATCGCCAACAAACTGCCATGCAGTTTGGCCAAGATGTAGGTTTGTGCAATGTAACAGAGTTACTGAAAAAAATAATCTTACAGGTCCTCACGTTTCTATAAATAGAGTATGTCACATATATATGGCGCTTTATTGTAAGAGATATTGATGCTGGCGCTGGTACCGTCAGTAAAGTTATTCGGTTTGCACCCCAGCACGGCTAGCATAAGACCACGCGTCTCTAATTGATGCTGGCGCTGGTACCGTCAGTAAAACTATTCGGTTTGCACCCCAGCACGGCTAGCATAAGACCACGCGTCTCTAATTGATGCTGGCGATGGTACCGCCAGTAAAGTTATTTGGTTTGCACCCCAGCACGGCTAGCATAAGACCACGCGTCTCTAATTGATGCTGGCGATGGTACCGCCAGTAAAGTTATTCGGTTTGCACCCCAGCACGGCTAGCATAAGACCACGTGTCTCTAATTGAACGAGCGAGCGAAGCGAATAAAGTTCTCCGTTTCAGCTTGGGCCAAAGTTCTTTCGTATTTCCGACTTTCCGGCAGTTTTCCTCTACAGGTCGGATTTGTCAACCGATTCTTGTTAAATTTTGTGAGCAGGTTTAATAATTATAAACTTAGATTTTTCTCGACTCAGTTTTACGAAATTAAAAAAAAATGGAAAAACAGACAGGTTCGCGAGTTCTTCAGAACGCAGAGCCACTAGTTTTAATTAGAACACTTAGAAAAATAGGGATCCCCTTCATTGGCATAATTTTTTTTGACTAATATAGTTTCGCATAATTGATTTGGCATAATTTATATTGGCATAATAATACTGTCGCATAATAATACTTTGGCCTACTACTTTTTTGGCATACTACGCTAATAGCATAATTTCAGTTGATCTAATCTTTATTGGCCGAATACACATTACGCATACTATTGTTTGGGCTAATAATTATTTGGTATATCTCTCATTATCTCATAATCCATAATTTCAGTTTTATAAATGAATAAAACTCAGTTTAGTTATTGTCATATTATTAGTTTTTCCGCTATTTTATAAAAAAAAATAACCTCGAAGACTCCCTTTTCTCTGAGATCAATCAATGAGAGTGATCGTAGCGTAAGTACTAGGGAACAGGGGCTTAGTGGCAAAACCGACTCGGATCGCAGATAGGTTAGAAGATGGAAGCGGGAGCCTTGCTCCCGCTTTCGTCTTCGAGGTTTTTTTTTATAAAAGAGCGGAAAAACCTTTTATTAAAACTTACTACTAATGAAAATAAGGCAATTTACTACTAAGAAAACCATAGGCTAAAATCTAAATTTCAGGGATTTTGAACGGGTAGATAGGTATCACTTTATTACTATATGAGCCATTTGTACATAACTTTTTTTTGTTATGCATTTTGATATGATGCCAATTGATTTTTATGCCTATTTGTGCTTATGCTATTTGACATTAGTCTTCATGAAGATTATGCTTTCAGTATTTATGCTTTTTAATGTTATGCGTATATAATTATGCGTAATGAGAATTATGCACATCACTATTTCGGCGAAAAGCAATTATGCGTAACAATAATAGTACAAATGACTTTATGCCTTCCAATAGAGAACCGAAAAATAATTAAAAATTACATACAAAAGAAATAACTACTACAACTGTTGGACTATTAAAAAAAAATACTTACCTTTCAAGGTTCATTATCTTTTTTATGATTTTAATTATATTTTGTAGTTTATGCTTTATTACAATAATTGGATGTTTACCATTTAACAATATTAATTGTAACATGAGGGCACTAACCTATTGTCCTAACGCCTGTTAGAAAAGTTACATGTATACCCCTCCGATGAGCCTGTATGTCATGAACCTATTACTCACAAGTTATGGTAATAATAATACCACGACCGAGCGAGATGGTAATATGCAAGTCTCAATAAGGGTGTATCAGAATGGGATATATTTATCATTCGTTCCAACTAAGGATAGTATAGTTCCACTTTTTTATTTGCCACAACTGAGTTAGAATGAGGTTGTGGAAAATAAACCATTACCCGCCCAAATTAACTAGGTTGTTAACGGTAAGCCGTCAGCCATTTTAAGACCAGTTCTTAATTTAGCCGCATAGGAGCCTTTCCATCCCTTACGGTGTAGAAATATATGCTCTAAGTTGGATGTCGTACATAGTCGAAAAAAATGGCATAATGCTTATGGTAAAACAATGACGAATAGATTTTTTTTAAATTTGTAATTGAAAATAATCGACGTCGTCCATCAGTGACACGCAAACGGTAATATTTACAGATATGCATTTTTTTATAGTGATTCATGTATGAAATTATTTGAGCTGTAATGTGTTATTATGTTATTAGTGTTATTACCAAATAAATTATGTATTTTTTTTTCTATGTGTTAAACTAACGTCAATAAAGATTGCAGAACTTTCGTTTTCCATCCAACAATATTATTTTAATGGTACCCCAATCCCATCTCAACTTGCTTTGCATTTACACAAAATTCCTCAATTTTCGGTGCAGATGGAAACTGTTTTCGATCTGCAGTTTCGACTCTCGGGATGCTCTTAAATCCATTCAGCGCCCATGACGACACACATGCGTCAGAGCGCCACGAGCGCTTTTCGCTACATACGAAGTTTAAGCTGCTACGGACTACGGCGTAGCGCTACGAGCGTAGCGTGCCCGTGAATGGGATAACACATTCACTGCAAGGAATCGCTACGCGCCAAACTCGTAGCCGATGCCGAAACTTCCGAACCTGAGACCCTGTTTTAATTAGGGTTCCGTAGCCAAATGGCAAAAAACGGAACCCTTATAGATTCGTCATGTCTGTCTGTCTGTCTGTCTGTCTGTCCGTCCGTATGTCACAGCCACTTTTTTCCGAAACTATAAGAGCTTATAGTGTTAAAACTTGGTAAGTAGATGCATTCTGTAAACCGCATCAAGATTTTCACACAAAAATATAAAAAAAACAATAAATTTTGGGGTTCCCCATACTAAGAACTGAAACTCAAAATTTTTTTTTTCATCAAACCCATACGTGTGGGGTATCTATAGATAGGTCTTCAAAAATGATATTGAGATTTCTAACATATTTTTTTTCTAAACTGAATAGTTTGCGAGAGAGACACTTCCAAAGTGGTAAAATATGTGTCCCCCCCCCTGTAACTTCTAAAATAAGAGAATGATAAATCTAAAAAAAATATATAATGTACATTACCATGCAAACTTTCAATAAAAATTGGTTTGAACGAGATCTAGTAAGTAGTTTTTTTTAATACGTCATAAATCGTAAAAAGCAATTAATTAACAGAACCCTTCATGTGCGAGTCCGACTCGCACTTGGCCGCTTTTTTATTTATTTATCGGTTACTTAAATTAAGTACATCATTTGGTTATATACTTAGTATGGTATAAAAGTTGTAATATTAACAGATGTTCTTATTTTATAACAGGTAGGTATGCCCTTCGAGGTAAAAGTAAGCTACCCTCCGTACTAGTTTGTGTAGTGTTGTTTCACTTGTAACTAATCCTCTCACACTAAAGAACTCCACAACTAAGCACTGTGTTGTGTGTCCTACAGGTCACGTACATGCGCGACCTGTAGGAACACCTTATTCATATGCAGTACCGGCCAATAATATATCACCTTTGCGTTTTATTGTATGAACGTGTATAGAGTAAACAATTTAGGTTTTTTGAAACATCTCATATTTTAAATACGCAAAGGTGATATATTATTGGCCGGTACTGTACATGATATACTGTCACGCCTCCCAAAGAGAATGAGACCTGTGGACGAACATGAATACACTCAAGAGCAAAAGTTTCGAGTCAATGAAATACCGTCATATTTCCTAAAATAGTCCTAATGTTGTACAGTTTTTTAATCCTTTTATGATCTTTATTAAATTTCACATCTAAACTGCAGAAATACCAGTAAAAAAGAAACACGTTACCAGGTTTAAATCGGACTCGTAAAAACCCATGAAAAAAACAACGTTAACGGAGCGAGATATCGCAAAAATCGTCATTTTTGGATGTTGATATCTTTATGATAGGATCCCGGAAATTGCTAATACATTTGGGTATTACGAAGACTAGTATGTTATGTAAATAAGACTAGTGAAAAATATTAAAAAAAACGGTTATTTAATTTAGGGTGCATGACCCGAAACTTTTGCTCTTAAATGTACATCGCATCATAAACAATCATCGTCCGATCTGTGTAAGCACATGAACACACGTTTAAATGATACCGAATCGTTACAATATCATAGGACGCATTGAAATTGACCAGACTCTTGAGCCAAAAATAGGCATCATGAACCTTATAAAGGTACATAAGCATAATTATTATTATCAACTCTGCCTGCACCTATAAGCTTTTCTGTTTAGCCCTGCGGTTGACTGGTAGAAAATGTCATTAAGTCCGCCTTTTGGACTTCTTGTGTGTGCAATAAAGTTTAAATAAATAAATAAATATAAGTAATTTGTTACGGAGCGTTACCACATTCCTGACACGTGAACCCAGTAACTGCCAGGATGCTACGCTCGTCGCGCTACACCGTATTTCGTAGCAGTTTAACACGTCATTCGCTGCCAACAATTGCTACGCGCTACGTTCGTAGTCGATCCCGTGGTTTTCCCCGTATGTAGCGGAAAGCGAAGCGTAGGCGCCCGCTAGGCGGGTTCTGGACAGTGAAGGTGTTAACAATTCCAACAACTTGCTATTGTTAGAATGAAAGGTATGTAATAACTAACTAAAATGTGTTTAGATTTAAATCCCATTTAATCTTTAATTCATTTTAATTAAGACATAAAACATTAAATATTGTGATCGTTTTTAATTAATTAATGTTTGTCAATTGGAACTGGCAGCATGAGCCATGCTTTCAAACATTAAGTTGGGTGGGAACTTTATAGGTTTTCGATATACTCGCTGTTTTAAGATTATGCCTAGATATTATAGAAAATATTATTTGATTTCCTTGGATTTTTGGAAAAGAGCATCAGCCTCGGTGGGAATAATGTACATACTATTTATATATTCCCGAACTCTCCAGAGCACCGACTATCACAATTTACGGTCCTTATTACAATTTTACGTACCTTATAACAATCATAAATATAAAGGAAATATGTTAAATACTTATTGACTAAGTTACAAAAAAACATTAGGATATAATGTATCCAAAGCTAAATGATAAAACTTACCCATTCTATGCGATCACGGCTTTCACTCGTAACATTTTGAACCATTTGACGTAACGACCAGGAGAGCAGAAATCACGTAGTGATCTTGGGCGGGCGGAGCGTGTACTAACAAATTACCGAGAGACAGCCTCAGACAGAATAGGCTGCACGCCGCTGTCGAGGGCGCAAGGCTGTGCCGTGTACAATGCGGGGTTTATACAAGCCTTGGCATGTGAGTAATCAAATAAAGCAGCGCAGGAAGAGAAACTTAGGAATAATGCCAGCTAAAAGTTGACTTTGGTAAGGGCTATTAGTTTTGATCTTCAATTAAATAGGTTGTTAAAGTCTATTGTATACGTACATATTACGAGTAACTACATGGACAGACCATAAATTACGCCTCTTCATCATTACGTATTCAAATGGCTTTTGTATTCAAATGGATAGCCACATTGGTGCTGCAACCGATAATTACCGAAATTTTAGAGGGACAAGTCCTCATAAAGTTGAAAGGGGATACGCATAATTTTATTTATTTCATATCGGTATATTCTTGTAATGAACTTGAACTTATTTCAGAATCGCTGCCCACAATGAACTTACTCGTGCAAACAAATTATACACAGTCGATAAAGTAAACAAAAAGAAAGTTTCTTGTAGTAAGTAACTCTATTGCGTTAAGGGGCTCACAGCTCCCAATGACCTTCGATCTGTTACCGTCCGTTTTTTCGTGTTTTTTTTTGGCTTTCCGTATTAACAACAACGAGGTTAACCGAAATAGTATCCCATATTTACTTTAAAACTCACAGTTTTTGAGATATATGGCACTAAACTTCAGCAGTATTAGGCCAAAAAACCAGTTTTTTGGACGTAACTTTTGTAAAAATAAGTTAAAAATAAAAAACTCTCTTAGGTTGTTAGAAACGTCAAAAAGGAACAGTTACATGTAATTTTCATATATAAAAGTGCATAAACAACATACTAATATCGAAAACAGAGCTTTTTTGGACCATGATTGAATAAATCATAGAAAAATAAATATACATTTTTTTCCAAAAATCTCTCTTGCAAAAGTAGATAAAGTATTGAAGAACCGATTGACGTTTGTGGCATAAATATATCTATTGTAATGACGGAGGAATATCAACTCAAAACTCATCAAAACTAGTCAAAAAGCGCGTGGAGCCCCTTCGGTCATATAGGGCGATTGTGCACTACAATGAATTTTACCGTCCGGCAGACCGAATTTTTACGGTTCGATATTTTTGTATCCAACATTCAATACAAAAATATCGAACCGTAAAAAATTGGACTGCCGGACGGTAAAATTAATTGTAGTGCACAATCGCCCATACTCATCAGAATTCGGTTACGGAATTCCGCCCGTGTGGAGCCGGCCTAAGATAACCTAATATTGAACTAGCGAGCGAAGCGGGAGAAGTTGTTTGTTTCAGTCTGGACGAAAATTGACCGGTGTCTGTCTGGCTGTCCTCCTCTACAGGTCGCATTTCTCAACTGAGTCTCTTGAATTTTCGTGAACGAGTTCAATAATTATGTAATTTTTAGTCGATACATACATACATACAATCACGCCTTTATCCCTAAAAGGGGTAGGCAGAGCACATGAAACTTGTGTTCCAGTGCCACTTTTAGCATAAATGTGGGCATAAAATATCGACAAATGTGATATCGAAGTGATAGGTTGCTAGCCCATCGCCCACAACACATAGTTTTTATGTCGATACAGTGTTTCGAAATAAAAAAAAAAAAAATTAAAAGACAGACTCTTGAGTTCTTCAGCTCACACTACGTGTATATAAATATGCATCAAATACAAAAATAATAAAACAAAATATATGGCATTTGTAACCCATTGTAATTTTACTCCGTTAAATAAAAAAACAGAGTTTAACCATATTATTCAACCTGACATTATCAATAGCTACGAGTAACTAACCTGCAAATTCACACTTCGAAAGAATCTCTGTCTCTGTCTAATGTCTGTCTGTTACTTTTACACGCTTAAACCACTGAACCGATTTAGATGAACCTCCGGTTTTCAATTAGAGATAGCTTACAGGACATAGGACAGTTGTTATCCCGAAAATAATCCCTTTACACATTCACTGCCAAGCCCGTTCTACAACACACACAATCACAATTCGACTCACATGGCTGCGTGAACAGGTTAACCTTATTGACCCCGCAATGTACGTGGAATTGTCAATGTCAGGTGACAATTGTCAAGATGGTGAAATCGGGCCTAGGAATTGCTACGCGCTACGCTCGTAGCCGATGCCGTGGTTTCTCAGCGTAGCAGAAGCCTACGGCGTAACCGTAGTGATACAAGATGTCTCAAAAGAAAGTTCACATTTAAAAAAATAAAATAAAAAAAGTTAGAAGCTTACTGATTTTTTTTTATTATATATTAAAATACAGTGTTTGGGAATTTATTTTTTAAAAATGACATCGTCCAAATGTAAACCGTTGCGTTCATGGCATTCATTTAATCGAGCTCTAAAATTGCCTATGACGGCTCGGCAGGTATTCTCCGTGATGGCTGCCATTTCGTGACGGATATTGTCTTTTTCACCTCAGCAGCTCGAACAAGCATATTTTGCTGCGTGAAAACAGTGAGCAAAATGCGATTTTGCTCACTCCGTGAGTCAAAGTAGCTTTTTAATTTTGATATCGAGCACTGGTGACACATCATGGTGTGGGGTCTATTACAAATTCAGAAGAAGAGAGGTGCGTAAAGCCTAACGATATATTTTTTAACGTGACGATGTTCTCACTGCTGAGGTGAAAAGTTGTATGTATCACACGAGAGCAAAGATATTTGCATCTCGTGCCTTTGAGTCCCTCACTGCGCTCAAGATTCTAATTTTGAATCACTCGCTACGCGCGTGATTCAAATATAGAATCTTTCGCTTGCTCGGGACTCAACATCAACACTCGCAGCAAAAATCTACTTTGCTCTCTTGTTGAACAAATAACTATTGTTGACGGGTTTCTGATGTTTTTGTTTTGGATTGGTTGCACTTTGCAACGCCTTGTTTTATTGTACATAACTATTATTAAATATTACCTTTTAAATACGTGTTTCCATGATCTCACATCCACTATACAGTCCACTCTCATCCACTATGTAGTTGAAAAATTTGTCGACCGAGCAAGATTGTTCTTATAACTCATTTGGCAAAGAGCGACGGGGACGTATGCCTGAGGTTTCAAATTCGAATCCTGCTTGGAGATAATTATTTAAAAAAGTCCATTTATTTGAAAATTATAAGGAGTCTAACTTTTTAATTTATGATGAGACTTTACTTTTAAATGTAATGACCTTCAGTTTCCTTATCTCCTGGCCCCCAAATGAGTTTAAATGTCAATTCCTTGCTCAATCGATCTGGCGTACAATCGCGAAAATGCTAACTAATCATTCTCAACCTTATTGCAATGTCTTGAAGTCTAATGTTGTACACTGCAGCTTGTACCTCAACACGTCCAATCACAGTGTACACAATCAAGGCGGGCTTAAGCTCCTTTGATATCGCCGATCGGAACTTTAAGTGTTTTCTGAATATTCAAGCAAAAAGACTTAAGTAAATATATATTTTAAAAATAATTCCCATCTAAGGCCTCACCTAGATTGCCTAGAAGTTCTAGAACTAGGTTTTACAAAGAATAAACGAGTTTTTAGGTAGAAATAATATTAATGAACGAGGTTCAGAAAGTTGAAAGAAATAATATTTATTATTACGAGTATTTGGGTTACGCTGGGCAATAATATTTTTACAAGCGTCTATTCAACTAAGTACCTAACTAAGTATTTGTAATTGTCAGTTGAAAATGTTTCACCCAGTTGCTGATATCCGATTTAACTGAACTTTGGCATAGGTAAGTGTAGTATACAGCTAGCTAAATGAACGCCTGAATGGGGAATGGATGAAAATTTTAGAAGTGCCTAATTGTTTTTTTGGTGATAGGCATAGATATATAAAGTAAAGATAGGCCCAACCCGCCCGAGTAATTGAGGGCCACCGTGCCTTAGTCTGTGGCAGGACGCCGTACCGTTCAGCTGTCAGAGTGTGTCAGAGCCGACTGTCTCAAAATGCCCAGTTGCACCGTAAAAGGGTGCAAAAATACATGGGATATCGTATTATTTTCAAAAATCTTTATTAAAAGGGAATAAGAGCTTTTGATGTCTTAGATTGCGTAGTTACTTTTGATGCTGACTGTACGTGCCGTGAAAATCATCTTAAAGAAGAAATATCGCAATCGAAAAAATCGCATTTACGTGTCTTTAACCGTTTCTTGAAGTATAACTTTAGAGCAGGGATACTCGTGAACAAACGAAAAAACGGTTCGCAGTTACGATTCAGGGATTCACTAGGTGAAAAATATCTCGTGACACATTCAGACCAAGCACACGAATGGAAAACCAATTGAGATGCGATATGTGTGCCTCAAATTGACCCCATGGACCACGGTGCGTGCAGATTAAGTCAGGTAGGGATCCCTGCTGAGCAATTTGACCTAATTTATTTTCAATAAGGTAAAGGTGAGCTCATATGTGCTGCATATTGCACAAATGTGAACGCTACTAACTTTATGTCGGGGGTTTCATTACTCTCTGTAGGATATGTGTATGTGTGCATGTGTGTATGTGTGTGTGTGTGTGTGTGTGTGTACTGTTTGTCTGTGCTGTGTGTGTGATTTAATAGATTTTATGATCACGTTTCACGTGCCGTTTCAGTACATTTTTTCCGTGAAATGTGACTATAAAACCTACCGTGCTAGCTGGACAGGGGACCGATTTTTGACTTTCGAGCGCTCGAAATCAAAAGCGAGCGGTAGAAAATAATCGCATACGAAAATTTGTCACGATTATTTTCGCATGAACCCAATAATAGGTATTTTTGAAATTCATCACTCGAAAGCTAGTGGTTTGGCTATTGATACTTTTGCGTTTCGTTGTACGCAGAAAGTCGATAAGTAGTGGTTATTTAAAATTGTATTCTACACATAGAATAAAAATTAAACATCATTAGAAGGTGTATTTATAGCTATAATATTAATATTTCAGTGTTTTTCTGTGTGGTATGCGCTAGTAAACGAAACGTTTAGTTTCCCGCCTGTTGTAAAAGCAATACAAATTACAAATGGTACAATTTGTCACACCAACTTTCTTTAGTCAGAATGAGACAGCAATTCATACTTTTCATTCTAAGTAAGTATAGCCAGTTGTTGTACTATATCTCTGCCTCTTTTTAACCTGTGCAAAGAGAGAGAAAGACAGACAATGTAATTATTTAACTTATAAAACAAACCCGCCATAATAATACGATCTTTGTTTTCAGCCACAAAATTCGGCAGAAAAATAATATAAAATATATTATTCGTACACCAGCTAATCAATCAATTGAATCAAAAGGTATTTTTATTTATCTCTTTCTAAGTTCATTGTCAGTCCAAAATTAAATACAAGTGAAGTGTCCTAATTGTCGGCACTTACTTTCTACCGATAGAATTGAATACGAGTGGTCAATACCACTCGTTTTTGAATTTTCTATCGCTCGTAATTCAAAAATAGCATGTCATCGTTTATGACAGTTTTCGAGTGAAAGAGCGCTTGAAAGTCAAAAATCGGTCCTCAGGTCTGAAAGTGTTATCGGATAACATGCTGGGGGTGATCGGATAAAAATACTGAAATGTCAATTTGAGAAATACCGAAAAAATATATGACACATATTTTTAAAGAAACAAATTATTGTATTAAATATTTTTGTTTCGTGTAAATTTAACGTGGAAGTTACCACAAACACATTTTAAACGATATGATAGTTATGATATTTTGATCAATAACAACGGGCCATCATAAACAACAAATGTACTGTATGAAATAATAAGAATAAAATATTATAGCTATTTATTTCATTAAGATTAACTAGTTAAAAGGCAGGCTGCTTAACTCAAAAAATCTTTTATATTTAAGATTAGTAGTTAAGACTGTAATAACCCTAACTTTTTGATTGCAATAACTTAGTTCAATTTTTTTTTATCTGTCCAGTCATTAACTTTTAGCGCCGTGAAGGGTCAAGCCGCCTAGTGGGAACCCAGTACTGTCAAGCTGCTGGTCGATCACGTAACGCCTTGTACGTAGGTAGGTACGTCAGGTACATCTAAATGTCACTTTTGTATGGGGAAGTGGAGTTCTCCTAACGTACGTTCGAAAAGTTATGTGATCCCGGATCTAAATTGACAAACATTCAGATGATACTATATGAGTAATGATTCCAATGACATACAAGTTGTAAGTTCATGTAATGGGCCACAGCGGGCGTAGCATGCTTACCATTTTATCAATAACTTTTCCTAATGTTCTACTATACTAATCCACTAATCTACTATTAAGCGTAAATATTCATTAATTAATGTAATTTTATATGATAGTTTTTTTGTTACTCTAGATTTTACACTTGTGTGAGCTGTGGTCACCTATAAGTGGCTAAGCATCTTTATTGTTTTTTTTTTATTTAAACCAAATGTATTGTTTAGATGTGTTAGCCGTTGGTGGTCCTAAAAAAATAAAAATAAAAATAATTATCGCCTGTAGGGTTAGTATGAGTTACAATCGAAAACTCATGTTCGATTACTACTTTCGGGATCGAATAAACGCGCTTCAAATAGATAGAAAGACCTGTCAAATTTGTAACTGCCGTTGTACTCCGAAAACAACTGCAAAACGTTAGTCGCTAGCGTTAAGTTTTCGATGCGTAATTTAACGTTCGATCCTACAGTCGCCATCACATACATAGGTACACTATAGGTGTTCAAAAATATCGGCACATGCCTTGAAAATAGAGGTGTGTTCCGATGTTTGTGACATGCTTGTTTGCTCCGATGTATGTGATGGCGACTGTACTACCAATTGGTACAGTCAAGGCTACCAATTGGCAAAGACAAATTATGTATACAACAACCTTACTTCCGTAATAATAAGGTCTGTATACATATTTCTGTAACTTTATGGTGTATACAAATTGGTGACCTTGACTGTACCATGTGACATTTCGAATCGAAGAATA
This sequence comes from Epinotia brunnichana, assembly GCA_963854355.1. Taxonomy (NCBI): domain Eukaryota; kingdom Metazoa; phylum Arthropoda; class Insecta; order Lepidoptera; family Tortricidae; genus Epinotia; species Epinotia brunnichana. The sequence goes on along the minus strand of OY977954.1, from coordinate 9,111,443 downwards.
CCGTAGCAACTGTAGTTTACTATTTCACTTGCAATATGGTGCGTGATAACATATCATAGATTTTTTTTTAGATTTACTTAGATTTATTTATTACACAATACAGACTTCATTATAAATTACGTTAATGACAATTTAAAATAATCCCTATTGTGGTCGTCTAAACATTTGAATACAACACAATTATAAACAACAAAATTATAAAAACAAGACAAATACGGCAAAATGTAAAAATACATTAAAATAGCATGTCAAAAATGTCACCGAAAAGGATCGTCATCATATTAAGGTTAGGTATAATAGTTATTCCGTCAAGAGTTACAGTAGATCCGAACGACACCTATCTCAAATTAAAGAACGAATAAAAATAAGGGTTTTGAATTGAGAACATATGTCGTCGTGTGTCGAGAGCTACCATACTGTTAAGTTATACTTAATCCCGTTAAGCTTAAGGTAGTATTTAAACAACTTGGCCTTGGAGAATAGAACGTTACCGAAAAACGCTAGCATTTAAATTAAAACGAAAATCAGTGACTCATGTTAAGTTTAGTTTTTTAGTTCTATGAGTGACCGCCAGGGGCGATGTATAGATTTTTCATACAAATCTTTTACGCAGTCGCTAAAAGTAAACGCGACTCACGTCAAACCCGTGGTAAGAGTACTGTCACGTTCTGACGAGTATGCGAGTGCGAGAGTGATGGATGTCTTATCCAAGTTATCGACAACGATAAGTGATGAACTGGGAACCATTCTACGCCCGCTGGTTGTACTGCAGGTCATGATGTATGATAAAACATACGTATTATGTGAAACATTTTTATAAAAATGTACCGGGTTACTTTAGGAAAAAATGGGGCTACTTTGATCATTTAGAATGTAGTATAAAAGCAAAACTATTTGAAATGAAGAAGATTTAATCGAGTATACAGCAAGATAGATAACTAATATATTCACTGCCACAGTTCACACACAAGTAAAAACAATGATTTCGGAGAAAAACCTATTTGATCAAAGTCGCCCCGCGAATCAAAGTAACCCAATTCTACGGTAATACGTTTTTTAATGCTTCGTCTGTAACAAGTTTAGTGGTAATTTGAATTGTTAAGCTTTTTTTCAGAATTACTTTGTAATTGGTATAGCGGTTAGGCGTTTATTTTATTTTATTATTTATTATAGAAAAACAAAAAATATCTCTTACATTTAGAATATTTGTATGGCAAAGGCTTTGAGGGATTTAGTCACACGCCGCCAAATTTGAATTTAATTGACTGTGAGTCGGATATGTTAAAGTGCTCTTGCGTATGGGTAACCAACCATCCGAGCAAGAACTAAGCTACTAATGCAATTTATATTTAGTTTAAGTGATTTGGTAATGTGTGTAAAACCGCGTTTTTTATACGCACCGTCGTCGACGCGCGTTTGTACCAATTTACGCGTGATTCGATGAAAACGCGCGTCGACGGCGCGTTTAAACAACGCAGTATGCAAAGGCAGTATGTAAGTGCATCTTTGCTGCCTTTTTAATCCCCGACGCAAAAAGTGTTATAAGTTTGACATGTCTGTGTATGTGTGTCTGTATGTATGTGTATCTGTGTGTCTGTGTGTCTGTCTGCGGCATCGTAGCTCCTGAACGAATTGAGATATTGAACTTTGAAATGGAAATGTCGTGTCGGGGGTTTTTCAACCTTTCTAGTTGTAGTTATTATAAGGGACTAGTTGCCCGCGCGGCTCCGCCCGCATATTACAAAGAACGCAAGCAGACCCGCGGGCTAAACTATAGTCTATGGTCCATTCTATTCATAGGTGAAGCAATAGGTGAGTGTGTGTAGTGAATTTGACAACTGTCACTTGCATTTTGCTCCATTTTTGCCCTAAAATCTGTTTTGCCCATTACATTATGAAGTTCCAGTAATACGCCCCGCATCAATAATGTTAAATGTATAGTGTATAGCACTGGTGTGTTACAGACCCATATACTGATGTCATGTTTATTGAAATCCGCCCGATAAATTAAGTGCTAAATAGAAGCGAAGTTGTGATTTCAGATTTGGTCTCCACTCACGTCCGCCATATTGTTTGTTTTTTAAACTCGATGTGCGCCAACACTTTGTCAGCATTAAGAGAAATCTAACACCACCTCAATTTTTGGAATTCATGAAGTTGGTAGCAAACTATCACTACTTAACGAGAAATTTAATCCATTACCATTATTTTGGGTTTAGCCGTAGTCGGATAAAATGTTATTATTAATGTAGTTCATATCATCATCATTCATCATCATTGTCAGCCCGTAATCGTCCACTGCTGAGCATAGGCCTCTCTTCGAGTACGCCACCCGTCCCTATCCTGACCTAATCTTATCCAGAAGTGACTCGCGATCTTTCCACCCATCGAGCTGGTAGACGGCTGACGCTCCTTTTACCTAGAAGTGGCCACCAATCTGACAGCTTTTTGGTCCACCTACCATCATTCTGCCTGGCAAGGAGTTCATATCCTATTGTGTAAATCAAAGTGGATTTGAAATTCTCCCGAGCTCCATATTCGGAGAATCTTCCCTGGAAGGACATTGAGGGAAAATCTCACATGTGGATGCATTTTTCTCCACGAAGACACGTTTTCTCGTCAAGGTTGTGTACTACAGGCTTGTGCAGAATTTATTCAGCTTTAATGTTTTTGTAGACCATGTTTTCATAGAGTACGTAGTTAACGAACAAAACCTGAATTTCTTACGAATATCCCAAGATAGCGGCCGTTCTACAAGGTCCTGACCCGGGGACTTTTGGGAGACAAAAACAGGGCTTCCAACGAAAATTCGTACCAAATTTCATCAAACTCCCCGAAATTTCGAGGGTGAACAATATCGACTGTATTAGTAGGACAAGAGGTCAAACCAGGCATTGTCTTACTATACTATAGATAATTACTTACTTTCAATGAATATTTTGTTGACTCCGTTGACTTGAATGAACGTGGCGTCGAATGGCAGCATTTTATTGTTACGGTATCGGTTGCCGAAAGACATTCTCTTTTTATCACTTTACTTCATTAACATTTATTTAATTCACTTTACAAATGAAGTACTAGTTTAAGAAAAGTACACCTGTAATTTGCATTTTAATTGAGCTGATTACATATGTATAGGATATCTGATATCAAAAAAATCAAATCTTCTTTTTTCTAATTTCACGCGTCCACTTAAACCATCACGAGTCCCGTTGGTAGACTACGCACACATACAGATTTTTTTTAAACTCCGAACCAATGTTTCCTTTTCGAGTTAATGATTCATTGCTTTTCTAATTAACATAACACGAGTTAAATCACAACTTTTAACGCAAAATTACTTTACGGCTCAAACTTCAATTACTTACTGAACACATAACTGAATGTGCATCGTGAATGCTAATCGCGGGGGTGGAATGCGCTGGCTCGCGTGCACTGTAGGTACTGTGTCGAGTACCTATAGTAAAACCTCAATTTATAATCAAACATTGGACGTATCAATTTTGTGCGATATCGCCATCGCTTTTGCACGAGGATTGGCAGTAAGAGGAACCTAGTTTTATGTCGCAACGTAAAAGTAAGGTGAAAACCCCAGGGCGATTTTGCGCGATATTTGGCGCGGTGATAATACCCATACTGATAATTGGACTGAGGGCTTTTTATATTTGAATGATCTATATTTATATATGGTACCTAAATAATGTTAAAATTACTTTTCTGGTTAAAGATATTTATTTACTCAAAAGAAATATTAACATTTCACTTAATGAGTAATATTATTACTTATACAGGGTGTGGCCTGTAATAGGCGCAAATATTCAAAAGGACGCTTCCGTAGAGCATTTGCAGTGTCCCATTCATTTTAATTTTTTTTGATTCGGAGAAATATTGATCTAAATTTATGACCTCCAAGTAATGTATATTGGCACCACGACATAATAGCACAGCAGTCACTGCAGATTTAGAGGTAACATCATGTAATGAGTCAGAATAGTTTTTGCATTTTTGTTTTCAAAAGATATTTTTGTGATTTTTAAATTTTTGGTTAATTTTTTTTAGTTTTTTTTAAATAACAAGTTACTGATAGCACTCCAAATTTTTTTTTTTTTTAACTTTTTTTTTTCAAATAAAACCACGTGGAAACAATTTTTCACAAGCTTAATAATCTACGGTCTAATTTTTTGCTCCTATTACAGGTCACAACCTGTATAAAACAGAAGTGGTTTTGCTCACGCAAAACCACGCATGCAACGTAATTATACAGTTATAGGTAGTCATAGCTATATTAACAAAATATATATATATAGTTAACACATACAGTAGCTATGTAACATTTTTAACCTATTGTAGGTTTAACCATATAAAAATATTAACTGCCAAGTCAACCAACTGAAGTTTTATCACATTTTATCTGCAATAAAAAAACAAGTGAGTTCACTTTTTAATACAATATGGGTGTCTTCATTCAAAACTGTAAGTTTTACTTTAATTAGAACTAGCTTTTGCCCGCGACTTCGTTCGCGTTGACTTCGATTTATTTTATCTATATAGGTACAGTTGTCGAATAATGTTAAGGCAATAAAGTCGTGTTTACATATGTTTCTAACCGCAGTCTTTTGAATTGGAAAAGTTTGAATTATTGGTATGCGTGGAATCAACACGCACGCTCTCTCCTTAAGCGGTTGCGGTAAGTAGATGTAGTTGCCTAAATAATGTTTCGCCCCGGCTCGGTGACACGTAGCCTGGTGCCATTGCACAATCTGGGTGCATCAAGGTTACGCATCAGCAAAACTGGGACGCCAACTTTTAGTTCCACATTATGGAAAGGGACACAAATTTATACTGGGTAGGTTGTGCTGTCGTGACTGCTCATTACCGTATCTATCGACTTGTATATGTTGATTCACCGACTAACTCTTCCAATATTTTTTATTGATGTTATTGACGGACTCATTTTTAGGCGACAGCACTGCCCTCCCACACAATCACTCTTCATTCGTTATGTTGCTTTGTAAGTCCGGAAAAACGTGTGAAATGAGTTCGTCCTCTGTCGTTACCCGATTACAAAAATCACAGTCAGTTTCCATCCAACCTTTTTCAATTAGTAGCAACTTAGCATAGGCACCTCAATTCAAATCGTTGAAAAGTTGGACACGCATGTTGCAAGTAAGATGGAGCTTTTCAACTTTGGACCACAATGGAGAGACGTCTTTAGACACGCATAAATCTCATCCGCCGGTGTGCCCCTCTCAATGACGAGCAGGGTCTGCCTGAAGTCTCCAGCGAGTAAAACGACGGCACCTCCCATTAGAGCCTGGTTGCCTCGGATGTCTTGAAAGCTGCAGTTCAACACCTCTTATGCGCGCTTGTAGGACATGGTGCATTCGTCCCACACAATTAACTTTCATTGTTGCAACAGAGCGCCACAGTTACTGCTCTTACTAATGTAGCAAGTTCTTCGCCCGCCAGATTTAATGGCAATTTCAATTTAGAGTGTCTGCCCACCGTTAAGTAACGTTGCAGCAATTCATGATGAAGCTACAGCCAGAGCTATATTACGTTCCTTTCGAAGTTGAGCAGCAGAAGATTAAATAAAAATGTTTTGCCAGTACCGCCCGGTGCATCCAGGAAAAAAGAGTCCTCCAGTATTATTATTGAAGCGTTCATTCACCTGCAAATTGGAAACGATAACGCAGGTTAAGCAAAGATGGCAGTGGTCAGTCTTTGGATGGGTGACCGCCTATTTGAGTGGTTACTATAAATGAGCGCTTCCGTGATTTGGAAGGCACTCTAAGCAGTTGATCCCGGCTGCTGTCTATGACAGTAGGTCGTTAAACCGAGTTAGAGGTCTTCGGGCGGCTTAAGAACCTCTTAAGCTGAAGCTTTAGTATGTATTTCATATTTACATACATATTATTTTATACTTACAAGCTTTCATTGTTCAATCATGCTGGTTTGTACGGAAGAATAGGTAGGGATCTCAGAACTGCATCAACTTTATACAGCTCTAAGATCCTCCTCAGCCATGAATGAGGCACCGAATCATAGGCCTTCTTGTAGTCAATCCAGGCGGCCGAGAGGGCACCTCTGTTTCGCCGGACTCGTTGGCAAATGGTCATGTCCATGAGGAGGAGCTCTTTAGTACCACGAGACCCAACCCTACATCCATTTTGAGCAGGGGCCAAAACGTTGTTCGCAACGATGTGTGCGTTAATTTTTGCTCTCAAAATGGATGTTAGGAGCTTGTACAGCGTAGGCAAGCACGTGATGGGTCTGTAGTTTTTCGCTTCCGTGGTACTACCGGACTTATAGAGCAGGGAGTTAATACCAGTTGTAAAGAAAGATGGCAGAGAACCGAGCTCAAGGGATTGCTGGAACTGTGTTGCCAAACGCAGGTGTGAGCATCGAAACTATTTCACTCAGAAGTTGTGCAATCCATCCGGCCTAGGACTTTTCCAGTTCGGGGTCAAACGGATGGCACAACTAACGTCTTCGGGGCTGATCGTAACAGTCCCCATGGGTTCGATGAACTAACACTCACGTTCGACAACACCCATCCACTCGCCTTCGGCGTGCTCGACTGGCACCGACCAGATACTACGCCAGAAGTCAACCATGGCAGTAGCATCCGGCTGCTGCCCGTCGGACACACGAAGATCGGTTCCCTCCCACTTTCGGTATACCTTCCTTTGGTCACTCTGGAAAAGGCGATTTTGCTGGTATCGGTCCACACGCTCTCTGTAGCGTGTGGACTCTCTTCTCTTATTATTATTCCCTTTATTTAAATTTCATCTTAAGCTAGGTTTTTACAATAATTATATAAAAAGTAAAATATAAAACAATACATACAAAACACAAAATCATTATAAAAACCTAACCTAGGGTGCCGCCGGCAGCGAGGCGGGGCCTAAGCTACCGGTGGTCAGGGCGACAGAGACAGGAACCTCCTAACTATCCGCGCAGTATCCAGGAGTACCGCCTTCTGTATCTGACCCTTGATCCAGCCATCTAGCGAGAGTCTCTTAAGGTGACGGTCGAGACTCTTCGCTATTAAACCATTCGCCGAAACGACTATCGGGACGATGATCGTCGAATCAACATCCCACATGGCGGTTACCTCGTGAGCCAGTCTAGGTACTTACTGGCTTTGTCCTTCTCGGCCTTCACGAGGTTCTCGTCATGGGGGATGGTGATGTCGACGAGCACTGCCTGTCGTTTCGATAGATCTGTCAGCACGATATCAGGCCTATTGGCAAGAATAGTCCTGTCCGTGATGACAGATCGATCCCAATAGAGCGTGGCACAACTATTTTCGAGTAAGGCACTTCGGAGACCACAAGACCATATAGCAGAGCAAGTTGCTGGTGAATAATTCTGGCTACAAGGTTATGTCTGTGCAAGTACTCGCCGTTAGCAAGACGACCACAACAGGAGATAATATGCCTGAGTGACTCCCCGGGACGGCGGCATGCCCGACAAATGTCGACCGTACCGTCCTTCAGGATATACCTCCGGTAATTGTTCGTCATGATAACCTCGTCCGCAATTGCACATACAAAACCTTCGGTTTCCCCGAAGAGATCCCCGAAACGTAGCCAGTTCACCGACGCGAGCAGATCCATTATAAAAACCCCCTGTGAGGGGCCCTGTGAGGGCCTCGCAGAACCGCCCGTGAAGCTCCTTGCTCCTCCATACCGCCCTGCGGTCCTCGGCGCTCATCACTTTAAGTCTGCGCCAGTTCTCGTTTGCCAAGGAGAGCGGGGTGAAGTTTCCGTCCACTGCCACAACGTCGCGATGCATCCCACACTCGTTGTTTAGGAAATAATCCCTGAGACTGCACACTTCGCGGTTGTGGAGGTCTTTGGCATTTAAAAAGCCGCGACCTCCCCACTTCCGCGAGATGTACAGTCTCATAACAGACGAGCGTGGGTGTAGCATGCGATGCGCAGTAAGCAGTACACGAACTCTTCGGTCCAGGGCATCCAGCTCAGTCTGAGTCCATCTTAGTACGCCAAAGGAGCAAGGGCATCACCCAGGCGTTGAAAGCGCGCACCTTGTTGCCACCCGACAAAAGACTATTAAGTACTTTTGTCAAACGACAAAAGAAGCGTTCCTTCACCGCCCTCTTTACGCTCTCACCCTCAATACCCAATGCTCTCACCCTCAATACTTATAGGTTTCTGCTTCGGAGATAGATTTGAGGGACATTGTCTCAGAAAGTTGTAAATTTGTTGAATTTACAACTCTACCCCGCTGTACATGCATAACCGCACACTTATCGACACCAAATTCCATTTTGATGGCGCTACTGAAGACTTCTGTTGTTTTCAGTAGTTCCAACAGGTCATGTCTATTCGGTGCAAATAGCTTGAGATCATCCATATAGAGCAGATGAGAAATTACCTCACCCTCTCTCCGAAGCCGGCAACCTAGTCCTGAATCCTTCAGCAAGGTGCTGGGTGGATTCAGCGCTAGCCAGAACCACAGAGGACTCAGCCTGAGTCAGCTATCACCATGGAAGATCCCACGTTCAATCCTTATATAGTCCTGCGAGCCAGAGGGGACATCTCCTCCCCCCGGTTGACGAAGAACCGTGGTCCACTGCCCTATGCAAGCGCCTAAGAAGGATCTCAGAAATGCATCAACTTTATACAGCTCTAAGATCCTCCTCAGCCATGAATGAGGCACCGAATCATAGGCCTTCTTGTAGTCAATCCAGGCGGCCGAGAGGGCACCTCTGTTCCGCCGGACTCGTTGGCAAATGGTCATGTCTATGAGGAGGAGCTATATAGTACCACGAGACCCAACCCTATCCATTTTCCATCCATTTTGAGCAGGGGCCAAAACGTTGTTCGCAACGATGTGTGCGTTTATTATTATCATTATCTTTATTCTGATAAAGGAAAGGAAGAAAAGGAAAAAGTGTCCCCAATTTTTATTCCACTACGTCACGTTTTAGCCGTGAGATAGTGGAAACCTAAAAAAATATGGAAAATAGAGAACATTATTTTTTTCAAATCTTTCATTTTGATGCTGAGTAAGTCAAACCAGCGACTTTTTATGATATCACTCAGTTAGAAGATCAAATAGTGGACGCTGTTTGATTATAGAAATCCGTGACGTCCTTTGTTCCTAAATATTCCCCTGCGAATTTTATACTAACACAGCTTTTATGAAACTTTGACGTTACATAAAAAGTCGCTTGTGTATCAATCCACAGTGTTCACATCTGTGGTTGTTTTTCACGACTTAGCTAATCATCGACACGATACCCAATATTCCGTATTTTGTCGACAAACAAAATGATTACCCAGACGCTTGTCAGCGTCGGTCAGTGAGACAGTAAATATGATTAGAATTTATAAACTTTATGTTATTTATTGATCATATTGTGTTGCGTCAATGGACTGTTTTCTTGTTATGTTTGTGGATCAACTTCCAGTAAATATTTCGAAGGAAGGTAAGTACATATATCAACATTCAACGCTTGATTCGACCAGAGGGGTAATCACGTACCTACTTATATAACGATTTGTACGCGAGTTAGGTAGTTCCAATTCCAACTGTCATTTCTCCATGTAAAAATTGACATTTAGATCTACCTAACGTACGTACAATGCGTTACGTGATCGACCTGCTGGAGCCCGTTTACCAAAATATTGTAACTTGTAATGCAAGCGGAAGTCTCTTTTCAACTTCTCTCATTAGAAAGATAATTCCACTTGTAACTTGGAACACAAGTGGAAGCCTATTTTCAACTCCTCTCATTAGCTTCCGCTTGTATAACAAGCTACAAGGTTTTGAGAAATAGGCCCCAGCAGGTCGATCACGTAACGCATTGGACGCACGTCAGGTAATGGAAAAAGTGAGGAAAAATTACAGTTGAGTTGTGTGTAACGTTTAGAACGCGTGAGGACAATTTAACTGTAATTTTTCCATACAAAAAGTTACTTTTAGATCTACCGGACGCGCGTACAATGCGTTACGCGATCGACCAGGCCCCGTAGCATGGATGGCGTTATCACGCGATAAGTGACAGGATAAGCGCGTCGTCTCGTTCTATCGAACGGTGTCAGCCAGGGACGGATGCTCTATCTTGTCACTTATCGCGTGATAAGGCCATCTATGCTACGGGGCCTGCAGAGGAGTAATCGCGTAACTTTTCGCAGGTGCTAATATTTCTCAGGCACGATTAAAATGATTGTTGATTATATTTGTCAATTAGCAATCTGTAAAAGTGTTATACTGTACTCTGTAGACGTCCAAAGCACATTCCTATACAAGACCTATTAGACTACCGTTATGGGGCGTCAAGCGTATATGGGCAAGGTAGATTGGTAATGATGACGGAATTCAGATGACATTAGGTTAGATGGCACTTGTAGGCATTTTTCTGTTGATGACCTCATGGTCAAAAATACCGATAGGTGCCACTGCCACCTATTGATTCATCCATTTTTCACCTCTCTAGCATTTCATATTTTATCTCATTCTCATGCATAAGCTACGAATGTGACAAACGACAAAACATCAGTGGTAAAAACCCTAAAACCATTCAATAGTAAGTTCATTCTCTTTTAGATTTATATGCTTGTTAGTTTGTAATAGTTCAGGCACAACCGTTACAATACCTTTATTTTAAATAAACAAATAATCCATGTGTAATAGTGACGACGGTAGAAGTAAGCAACAATAGTTCTGTCGTCGCATGTTAGCATAGCAGGCACGGCCATCAGTGACAAGTGCAAATATTAGCATGTGCTCCCCTGTCACTTCACACTTCTCTATAAAGTTAAAGGCCTCCAATCACCTGCATTTCTATTTGTTTTACCGGTATATGTAAAGACAACTGGGTCATAAACAGTAAATAAAACAAAAACTGTTTTACATGTAGTCAATAGCTCTGCGTGTAGGTATAGAGGGTGAAATCGGGGTCGTGTAGCAAGAAGACCAAAAGCGAATAAGATGGTAACACTGAACAACTTTTCCCAAGAAACCGACCACAAAAAAAAAACAGCAGTTCCTTACATTAACTCTCTATTAACTCACAGTTAACTCATAATTGGCACTTATTTTTTGCGATTTCGTGGGTGGTCCCATGGGAAAAGTTGTTCAGTATGACCATGTTATTCGCTTTTGGTCTTATTGCTACACGACCCCGATTTCACCCTGTATATGTATTATGTTTTTATCACATAAAATTATATAATACGACACGTCCTTAATGCCGGTTAAGAGTCCAACCAAAATATCCGCTTTACAGCCCTTAAATTTGGCAATGTCCACGTGGCGAAATAGCTAACGCGCCGTCTTGATCTAACCGTGCTGGCACGTAAAAATCGTTGAATAGAAATTTAGAGAACTAAGATGATGACTAAGATTTTTTTACGATGCCATTGAAAACAATTTTTGGAGAGGAACAAATGTAGGTATGTATGGGAGCAACTACAATTAAAGAACATACATAGCGAACAATTTGAGACAAAGATTGACCTCGCTGGCGGCAGGCGAAACGCTTCGTACTAATTGTCACACGGGTGTGACGTCACAACTGCTATTTTGCACTAATCGTTGTACGGAAAATAAATTGAATTGCTGTTTCGGTCGCGAAATACTGCGTGTTAGGTACATAGTTGTCATACAATTTTGTTTCTATAAAAGCGTAAGGACTGAATTGGTACAAAAAACAAAGTAGTAGTAGTTTAAATTTACTCTTTGCCAATAAAAAAAATCATATTTTTTCTAAACTTTCTTGGTCCATATATTTTAATTATATTTTATACTTTATTACAATAACTTGATGGTTTACATTCCATTTAGCAACACTACGAGTACGTTATCAATTTAACAAGAGGCATCATGCGTATTATACAGGGTGTTTGGTCCATCGTTTGCCAAATTAAAACGTCAGGTAGTTTGGGTCATTTGCAATCACTTCCAGCATTAAAAATTCCATTTTTTTTATATAATAAAAAAAACCTGTGGCCACAATTTTTTTTTAATGCTGGAAAAAAAACACAAAATCTAACAGAAAAATAATATTGTAGGTGTTTATATACATAAAACAACACATAACAGAAAATAAATTAGCGCGACAATAGGCGCTGTTTTTCGGCCCGCACCTACATCACGGGGTACAAAATATAATAATGCAAGGGGAACATTCGCATTACTCGTAATCTTAGAATAATAACGCTTAGAACCGCAGTTCACGCGCAACGGTGAGGCCACTAAAACTCGGCCATAAATGGCCCAGTACGCCGGTCGGTGGAACAAAATTGATCACAAATACATGAATCCATTTTATGCCTCACGCTTGGCGCGTCGGCCGTATGAAACTATCCTTCTATGCGTTATTATTCTAAGCTCGTAATGAACTTAAATAAGTAAGTAGTTAAACTAAACTAATGAGAGTAATGAGCTACTAAATTATTACATAAAATAAAGAAGGTACCGTTTGTCTTTATCTGTTACCTACTCTGAAATAAGTAAGAAAGAGATACAACGTATAAGTTTTACTAATAATTTGAGTATTTAGTTCAGTAAATAAGTACATTTCGGGTTTCGTCGTTACAATTCTTAAAGATTACGTTACCATCCATGCAAACCTATTTGATTACGGACTTCTGCTCAAACGGAGATGGTGCCAAAGGTTTTTCTGTTGATGCCTGCAACCTGCCTCTCATCTGATTGCCTTCATCATAGATCATCCCTAAGCATTCCATTTTCAATTTTATCTCATTCACATGCATAGCTAAGTATATAAATACGACTAGTGGTTCTGTGAGCGGTAGAGCTCGCTAGTGTGTTAAAAAAACACTTAGTTACTCCAAAGTGCTCAAGAAAATGTCGATCACATTCCGCTATATGGTCACCAACATTAATATCCGTCACATCAAAGAGCAGGTCTGACACGACTCTATTGCCAGGGTCATTAGGATCAAATATTATTCATCATAGTAGCGTCCATGTAGTACCAACTCCCATTTCAATCGGACACTTTACGCTCGAAGTTGTAGACGATTATGTATACCTAGGACAGACTGTCCAGTTAGGTAGGTCCAACTTTGAGAAACAGGTCAATCGTCGAATCCGACTCGGCTGGGCAGCATTCGAGAAGCTACGGCACATCATTTCGTCCAATATTCCGCAAAGTCTCAAGACGGGTCTTTGATCAGTGTGTGTTGCCAGTGATGACATATGGAACGGAAACGTGGTCGCTCACTATGGGTCTCATAAGAAGGCTCAAAGTCAGTCAAAGGGCGATGGAGAGGGCTATGCTGGGAGTTTCTCTGCGCGATCGCATCGGAAATGAGTCTATCCGCAGCAGAACCAAGGTAACCCTCTGAATCGCTAAACTTAAGTGGCAGTGGACGAGGCACATTGCACGTAAAACCGATGGCCGTGGGGGTGGAAAGGTTCTAGAGTGGCGACCACGTACCGGAAGGCGCGGCGTGGGTAGGCACCCCACAAGGTGGACTGATGACCTGGTAAAGGTCGCCGGAGTCCGCTGGACGCGGGTGGCACAGGACCGGCCATTGTAGCACTCTTTGGGGGAGTCCTATGTCCAGCAGTGGACGTCTTTCGGCGGATAAGATAGCTATTTTTTCGTAAAATAGATAATACCCGTGATACTAGGTAGGTAAATAGATACTTCATTAATTAAACAGTTTAGTACTCTTCAATTGCCGTAAACGGTAAACGAAAATAACTCGCTCACGTTAGACTAATAATGGATGAAAATAGAATACAATTAAATGCGAATGAAGTAATTTTGATAAGCTAGCGCATAATTTAAAACGCCTAACGTGATAAGGCAACGCATTTAAATAATTCGAACCGATGGATTTCCGGCAGACACTCCAAGGTCTTCTTGTGAACATGTTCCCCGAATGTAAATTCGTGTTTTTATTTCTGACACTCAGCGGTATCTATGCTTGGATTCCCCCGACCAATATCATTAACATTAAGGACATAGTCAATATTCCACATACAATATCGGGCATCTCTGGATTTGGTTCAAAGGGGAATAATAAATCGAGTGGCAATGGGACAACCACGGTAATGGGAACAACCTACGGGTCTATGGTGCCAAGTATTGCACAGAATATCCTGGGTATGAACCAGACGGGAGACAACGGCACCAGCGGTGGGAGCAGCTCGCACGGCGGAGGAAATTTTGGATCTATATCAGGTATTCCCAATATGTTCGCTAACATGACTGGACTAGGAGGCAGCGGTAATGGAATGCATTTTGGCGTAATACCAGGAATATTCGGAAATAAGAACAAGACAAGCGGAAACGGAACTAATAGTTCGGAAAGTACTGAGAGCGGATCAAATTCTAACAGCGGGTTCCCCGATTTCAGCGCCAACATACCTGGCTTATCGAATAAGAAAAATAAGACGTGCGGATCTAGTAATGGAACACATTCTAATGGCGGAATACCTTCATATCTTGGCTACATTCCTGCTTTCCCCAGTAACATATTTGGAACGAGCTCATCTGGCTCCAAAAACGATACCAGTGACAATTCAAACCTATTAACATCAGGCTTCGGTTCAATATCTAATATTCCTAATACAATACTGGGAAATGACCAAGAAAACAAGACGCATGAAAAGAGGCATTGTAGCGGGTGTCACGATGGGAAGGAGCATGAACATAATGAAACAGAATCGAGAAAAAAGAGACAAATTGGATCTGGCCTAGGATCATTAGGATCTTTGGTGCCAGGGGGATCTAACTTAGGATCCCTGGGATCTGCACTTGGAACTGGTGACTCTGGCGATGCTACATTAGTATTAGGAATGTTCCAAGTCCTGGTGAAGCCCATTAAGACGCCCAGTATCGCTGGATTAACAGACGTCATTAAAAATCCTCAGAGTATTCTTACTCAACCCCAAAATCTGTTAACTGGAGGAAAAGGTTAAACGGCAGAATAAATGACACAGCCACAGTCAAAACACGAAATGGTGACTGATCCCACTTCTTATTTTTCAGCATCGGGGAAAATATAAACTTAAAGCCTTTTTTAATTTAATTGCGACGTTAAAGTTATTGATCCAATCACTTGTATTAAGTCACCTATGTGGCTTGGGAGGGTCTTCTAGATTATATTAAAAGGAATGCAAGATTTTATCCTATGAGGATTACAAATAAGTTTATTTGTTGTTGATGTTGGCGCATTGTACGATGAATTGTTGTGCTGTGTGCTAAATGAAGTATCATTGAAATAAATTGAAAAAATCGTCTCATTGAATCTTTTATTTACATCGTGCACAATGTCAAGTATAGAATACAATACTACATAGCAGTGGACTGTTTCATGATGCTACCAGTGCGCTCCAAAAGTTTGTGGCTCGATGAATATGGCGGTTTAAAGAAATATTTAAGTTGGCTTATGGCCGTAAATTTTGGAACGCCTCTCGTTACAATAATTTTACAAGTCTAATTTGGCAACACTAAGGAGCCTAACCAATAACGACTGGCTATTTAACCAGTGTTGTAAAATTGTAAGTCGAACAAAAAGAACTTTTAAATGAGCGACAGGCGATCCAAACTGATAAAAAATTACTATCGTATAATCTACTCGTACTTATCATTGGAGGCATAATACGGTATAACATAACATGGTAAATGATTGATTCAACTTAGTATAACAACACGACCAGAACATTTCCACGATTTTACATAACCTATAATAAATAGATTTGTATGTGTACCGATGTGTCATTACAACGATTAAACAAGACAATAAAATGGTAAGTCAAATGTTGCGTCAAAACCTGTCAAGTAAATAAACAGAGCAGTGTTTCTGTTAGGCCGACGCCTTAGGTCAGCTTTGTTGAGTGATACATCGGCGGTCCCTGATATATAACTACTGGATGAGCCAGATTGTATTCATACTTCCGTTCTACATAATAGTATACTCGTATAGGTGACTCTGATACGAAGAATATTTGAAGAAATGTCGATAAATATCTGAATTGTGAAGTTTTATTTATATTTGCTCCTATGAGACTACGTGTAGTAAATAAACTAATAATTTACTTTAAAAACAAAGTTTTAACAGACTTCAAACCAGTACCCAAATTGCTTCCAGTCTGCCTACAAATTTTGAAGAGTTCCCTGGATTTCTCCCTGATCCCATCATCAGATGCTGACCTGATGACCATGGGACCACCTGTGAAGGATACAATTTCAAACAGAAAAAGATTTTTCAGATTGGCCCAGGCGTCATCGGGGAACATATGTACATAAAAAACAAAATTAAAATTTTTGAAAAATCCCACGACGAATGTTATTGGAAAATAATTAAATAAATTTTTGCAAAACCGTCGACTTTAAAATGAATAAGTACAAAAAGAAATGTAGGTAGGTACATAATTACAAAACCACAAAATTTCGTAGGGGGCGTATTTTGTTCTTATTTTATTATTTTTAAAGAGCAGTGTAAGTAATACATTGTACAAAAGTTGTTCATCTAATAGGTACTATCTGCGATGCTGTTCTGCTCCATCTTCAGACCACTCACAGCTACAGTTCAGTTAATAGAATCAAAAGAGGCCTGACACGGTCCACTAGCTACGTGTTTTTGCTAGGTTTCTTGTGATGTTATTCCGATTCATCATCAGACCCATTGCAATTGAACCACAAACCCCTCAATTCTCTACGATGATTTCGAGTATGAATGTGGAACAATAACATTTGATAAATACTATTTTAACAAAGATTCATGACGAAATACGAAATGACGAGTCACGTATAATACCATGACATTGTTTATAACAGGAGGTGCAGAGTCTAGTTAAAAGTTTACTTTGCGAGCAATTGTTGAGCAAATTAAAAGGTGTTATAAGCCAACAGTATCTGCTTTACTTCAGCCTTGTTTTGTTGAAGTCAATGCCCTTACCGGAGTAGCAGCTCGCCTCGTGAACGGACGTACACTTCATAGTGCTTTATCACTGGGTATTGAAAAAGGTTCAGCGACCACTCATCGACAGTTACCAGGTCAGCGCTTAGAAGAAATGAGACGCAAATGGAAAACAATTCGCTGGTTAATAGTAGATGAGATTTCCATGGTTTCATATGAAATGTTGCGCTGCATTCACTTGAGGCTTCAGGAGTTAAAAAACAATGACTCTCTTTTTGGTGGAGTAAATGTGTTCGTTTTTGGAGATTTGATGCAGTTGCCACCAGTAAAACGGAGTTTCTGTTACCTGCACATTTTCAAGGAAAACCACATCTTTGGTGATACTTCGGATTTCGCGAACTTAAACGGAACATGCGACAGCAAAACGACTCGGACTTTATTGATTTACTCAACAATTTACGAGTTGGAGAACTGACCATGTAACAATATCAGCTTCATTTGGAAATAACTCGTATTCCTCTAGAGGGAAACCGATGGGGAAGCTGTTCGAATATATCCCACATTCAAACGTGTCAACGCCTACAACCAGGCAATGTTAGTCAAATTAACTACAAAATTGTACAAAATAGATGCACGTGACGGGTCTCGAGAATCCACCAATTATGGACAGAAACCACAGCCTGCTTTTATTCCAGCTGACCCGAATAATACAGGAGGTCTTGTATCAAAAATACAATTGGGAGTGGGTACTCGAGTGATGGTGAGAATAAACATCAAAGTCAGCGAGGTACTGGTGAACGGCAGCATGGTAGTAGTTCGGGGTTTTGAGTGAGAAGAGAAAAAAGATTTGTACAATTTGATGACTATTTTATCGGCAGAAAGTTACCGGGGTGAAAATGGCTGGGTTGCTGTAGCTCCAATGAGTGTGACTTTTCAAGGCAATAAAGGTGCAGGCAAAATAGAAAGAGTAATGGTTCCACACATATTAAGTTGGGCCGTTACTGTACATAAATTACAGGGCACAACAGTGGACAGGGCGGTCATATACTTAGGACACAAAACATTCGCCAAAGGTCAAGCATATGTGGCACTGAGTAGAGTACGATCGTTAGACGGGATCGTAATAACTAATCTTGATCAACGAAAACTGTTTAACAACCCACACCATACTATGGCGTTGAAAGAATTAGAATGGTTAGGAAACTCGTTGCACGGGACTGGTATCGAGGAAACCGGAGAAAGGCCACAAGGCTCTACTGACCCCATTTAATCTTATGCCGTCACCACAGTAAATCCTTAAGTCAATGTAGGGTCGGGTTCTGACTCCTCTAAAGTTAGACAAAATAAAAACCATTTGCCTTTTCGAAGTTCCCTACGATGTTGTTCGCCTCCGTCAACAGACCCTCAGCAGTTCATGTACAGAAGTTACTCGGCAAGCACTATCAATAGAACCCAACACGGTAAAATGGATAAATACCTTCCCAAAGTTCCCTACGATTCGATGTTGTTCTGCTCCATCATCAGACCCTCAACAGTTCATCAACAGAAGCTACTCAGTAAGCACTATCAATATAACCCAAACACAGTAAAATTGATAAATACCTTTTCAAAGTTCTTACGATGCGATGTTGTTCCGCTCCATCATCAGACCCTCAACAGTTCATGTACCGAAACTACTCGGCAAGCACTATATATAGAACCCAAACACAGTAATATAGACATACGCCTTCTGGAAGTTCACTACGATGAAGCCGTTTTCCAGATAATTGGAATCATTCGTGTAAAATTTTCACTTCAGCGCCCCCTGGTGAGTTAACATAATAATTTGAATATGATAACCATCCCTGATAAACCACAAAGTCATCATCGAAAATTGCGTCGAAATCGGTCGAGCCGTATTTGTGATAATTGAGAAAAATCATTTATATCGTTTACTACACCGCCCCCTGGTGAGTAAAGATCATAACACCTATCTAAAAACCACCCCTGATTAACCACAAACCCATTTCTGAAAACCACATCTTAATCGGTTAAGCCGTTTTGGAAAATAAATGGGAACATACGTGTACACAAACAGCCTCTCACCCTAAACGCATAATTATACCTTCTCCGTTCCGTCGTGGGTAAAAAATATATTCCGACGAATTGAGAACCTCCTTCTTTTTTGAAGTAGGTCAGAAAGGAAAATAAAGATCCAATTTTATTTTTATCGAGAAAATTTTAAACAATTGTGTTTTGGCTTCAGATAAAGAACCGCAAATATAAGGTAAACTTCCGAGTGCTCGACGCTGTCCTAGTACCTATATGGTATGGACACTTTATGTCAAAACAATATCGGTTAAATTCGAACTAAGAGGATTTTTCTTCATTCGAATTTTAGCCATGTCACTTTGACATGGAGTGCCCATGCCATATACTAGTACAGCGTCGGCCACTCGGACGTTTACCTAACAGTCAAGATAAACAACAATGAGCCTTTGAAAAATCTTATTATCTTCCAATTCATGAACACAAGGAAAACATGACACAAACTTTGACAAAGAGAGAATATTTAAAACAAAGAATTCTTTTATCTGGAAAAACTTCCCCATTGAAACAGGAGTACACGCGTACGAAGTACAATTACATACCAAAAAAAAATATCTAAATGAGAGCCATTTCCAGGAGGTGGTTCTTTTAAAATCAACTTAGCTTCGACATGAGACACTTGTTAAGTTGGACTTTGTTCAGTAGTTGGGCGCGGCTCGTCCAGTGCTTTCCGAGAACGGTTACTTTAATCCGCTAATATTCAGTTAATATATAATATTGTAAAACAATACCCATAAAAAACCCTCAAGAACTTTCACGTGTCAACATTTTATTTTATTTTATACATAAGATTGCCGAAAAATTCTGGCAAAACGTGAAAAAACATAGTTCATTAAATGGCGCTTTCATCGTGTTCCTTCCGATTCTGCGCCATCTAGTGAAACTCTTTCTTATTTTTAAATCCCTACCCTCGCTGATTTTAAGAAACTTCCTACCTATTTAACTTGATCCGCGTGTCAGTGCGTACTTAATATAAGTATAACAATGTACACTTATCCTGCTTTATGGCCATCCGGAGATAATGTTGAAAATTATCAAAAAACTAGAATTCGAGGTAAGTACACATCGAAAGAAAATGTAACCATAACAGCATTATCACTTAGCGATATTCTAGCTCGAAATATTGTTATCGTTACTTAATGGCAACAACCTCAATCTCGTCGAAATCACAATATTTAAGCCTTATTAGAAATATTTATTTTATAATAATCAAAAAGCAGTGTTGTGTCGCGGTGAAATCTAGTACGTTTTTTTTTACCCGCAGCAGAACGTCCGCAGGAGAGTGTGGTGTCGGGTGCGCTTGCGCTGCTGTTGCGCATCTCGACCGTCGCGGGCGTCTGCCCGCTGCGCTTCAAGCGTGCGCGAGACGGCTGGCTCCCCTCGGTCTCCCCGCCCCTCGCCGCGGTACAGCGAGTCGTCTTCACTGTCTTCAGTTAGTATAATACCCTGGTACCAACAGTCATAATCATCGTGCGGAGTGTGTGGTGTCGTGCACTGAATCCCCTCCGTCTCCTCGCCCCTCTTCGCGGTGCAGCACGTCATCTTCAAGTCTTCAGTTAATATGATACCTACCCTTGGACTGCTAATTCGACCAGAAATCTTGGTCACATTTTCAAAATGAAATTAGCAAACGACTATGCATTACATCTCAACTCATTTTATTGTTAAGAGTATCGGTAGAACTGAAATGTTTTATACCGCATGTTGAAATACCCTCATTGTTATCCTTGTTCTTTCGCTTATTTCACACAATATTATGTGATTGTTTTCATTTCTCAAACAAGTGAAATTTAAAATTCTTAATGAGAATAAAGAATCTTAAACCAGAAAATATCCGTGATGAACAGATAGATAGGTTAGGTAATAAAATAAAGAACGACGTGAAAATACCAAATAATTTATGCAACGTCAATCTGTCATCGAGTTCGACAATACATTAGCGAAACACAACAGTCTTGAACTCATGACGTATTCATGAGCATGAGTATTGCTCAGTCAGCAATGATTTTACAAACAATAACTGGCTTTCTCGATATTTCAGATGTAGTCATGCTGGCAGCATTCGTCTTGGACTTTTGCCAGAAGCCCGAAAAGAGGATCCGCGTCGGTGAGACGACGCTGAAGGCGTTTGTATGGATCTCTGACATGTTTCTGATGATGATGATAGCCAGCATTGCTGTTTACACGGGACCGTCTCGGATGGAAAACCTCATTCAGCTGTTGACTCAGATGCAACAGGTAGGTGACTAACTTACTAGACATTTTTCTGAACGAAATCTTAAAAAAATGCAGATATTCTCTAGAAGGAATCAATAAGCCAGTAAAGCACTCTTGGCTCTTTGGCGCTTTGTGCGCTGTTAGAAGCGTGAATACAGAAGCTGCTCAAGGCGCAACGCTCCCATTTAGCCAGATTGATGACGTCAGTGACGTCACTATCATAGGTATCATACGATTGCAGCGTTTCAGACTAATCATCATCAATTCATCATATCAGCCGAAAGACGTCGACTGCTAGTCATATGCATCCCTCAAAGAGTGTGCAATGACCGGTCCTTGTGCCACCCACATCCAGCATTTCAGACAATAGAATAAACAATTATTTTAAAGTTATGTTATATTATATTCATATACTAGCTTTTTCCCGCGACTTCGTCCGCGCGGAACTCGTTTATATTGTAACTTTCTTCCCCCTTTTCACCCCCTTAGGTGATGAATTTCCAGATAAAAACTATCTTTAGTAAGGACTCTTTGGGAAGGCCCCGGAATTCAAAGTATCTCTATACCAAATTTCATCTCAATCGGTTCAGCGGTTTAAGCATAAAAAAGGTAACAGACAGACAGAGTTACTTTCGCATTTGTAATATTAGTATGGATTGTATGAAGGATAGGGTCATTATGGCTGAGTTGCATGTTTTATAGATTACCTTACTCCGAACGCCTTTTTTTACAAAATAGACTCCGCCGCAAACTTGGTTTCTATGACCCGCCTCACCATAATAGATGCATGTAGGCTTTTTTCAGTATTTTTTTTCATATTTTCATATCACACGGCCGTAAGGACCTTTTCTACTAAACCGTAGGACTAAATTAACTGACTTGTAATTTAAATATTTTATATTAAAAATAAAGATACGTCAACAAAATGTAACATCGAATAGTTTTCAAAATAGCGATAATAAAACGTCTTTTTTACCCCGTTTTAGAAAACATCTTCGAAACTTCCGCCATAAGGTACCTTTACCCTTGGAACGTCACATACATATATTTAACCTTTGTAATGTTCCTATTCCCCAGGACTCCCAACTACCGCTTTACCGTAAATAGGTTCCATCCAATATTTCACCCCCTATTTCACCTCTTTAGAGGATGATTTTTGGGATAAAAACTATCCGTTGTCATTCTCCAGGACTCAAACTATCTCTATACAAAATTTCATCTAAATGGGCTACATCCAAATTTTCACCCCCATTTCACCCCCTTAGGGGATCATTTCCGGAATAGAAACTATCATATGTCCTTTTCCAGGACTTAAACTATCTTTCAACCAAATTTTATCAAAATGTGTCACAAACAAATTTCCACCCCCAATTACACCCCCTTAGGGGATTATTTTCGGGATAAAACTATCCTTTGTCCTTCCTTTACTATCGCTATACCGTAAATGGGTTCAATCCAAATTTTCATCCACCATTTCTCACCCCCTTAGGGGATGATTTCCTCCTTTCATGTATTCCAGAATAAAAATTATTCTATGTTCTTTCCTTGGACTGAGACCTCTCTCTATACCAAATTTCATCTGAATGGGTTCTATCGTAATCTTCAAGCCTCATTTCACCACCTCAGGAAATGATTTTTCGGGATAAAAACTATGCATTGTCCTTCCCTGGGACTCCTTCTATCTCTTTACCAAATTTCATCTAAATGGGTTTTATCCAAATTTTCACCCCCTATTTCATCCCTGAGGGGATGATTTTCGGGATTAAAACTATCCGTTGTCATACTCCGGGACTCAAACTATCGTTCAACCAAATTTTATCAAAATGGGTCACAAACAAATTTTCACCCCCAAATACACCCCCTTAGTGGGATGATTTTCGGGAGTAAACTATCCTATGTCCTTCTTCAAGACTCCAACTCGCTTTACCCGTAAATGGGTTCCATCCAAATTTTCATACCCCATTTCATCCCCTTAGGAGATGATTTCTGGACTAAAAAATATTTTAAGTCCTTCCCCAGGACTCTTAACTATCTCCATACCAAATTTCTTCTAAATCGGTTCTATCCAAATTTTTACCTCTCATTTCACCCCCTCAGGAGATGATTTTTCAGGATAAAAACTATGCATTATCCTTCCCTGGGACTTTTTCTATCTCTATACCAAATTTTAACTAAATGGGATTTATCCACATTTTCATCCCTATTTCACCCCCTTGGGGGATGATTTTCGGGATTCAAACTATCCATTGTCATTCTCCGGGACTCAAACTATATCTATACCTACCAAATTTGGTCTAAACGGAGTCCATCCAAAATTTCACCCCCCATTTCACCCCCTTAGGGGATGATTTCCAGAATAAAAACTATCCAATGTCATTCCCCAGAACTTAAACTACCTCTAAACCAAATTTTATCAAAATGGGTTACATCCAAATTTTCACCCCTCCATTTTACCCCCTACAGGGAAGATTTTCGGGATAAAACCTATCCTTTTACCTTCCCCGGGACTAAAACTAATTAATTACCAAATTTTATCCAAATCGGTGCAGCGGTTTAAGTAGCTCTATACAAATTTCCACCCCCCATTTCATCCCCTTAGGGGTTGATTTTTAGGATAAAAACTATCCTAAGTCCTTCCCCAGGACTCAAACTATCTCTATACCAAATTTCATCTTAATCGGTTCAGCCGTTTTCATGTGATGCGCGGTCACATAAACAGACAAACAGATAAACAGATAAACAGATAAACAGACAAACAGACAAAAATTCTAAAAACTGTTGGAACGTGTTCTGTTATCGATTTTAAGTATCCCTAGCCAATTTTTTTTCGAATATCTTTCATGTACAGACTTTCGACCCTCTTCAGCTTTATTATATGTATAGATGTACCTACATTCTGCATTTAATTGTTTCAGATCAACACTGAACTCAAAATAAGTCCATCCGTGCGGAAAGAAAAGATCAAAACCATTCTTATCATCTGTATAGTTTTGTGGGCAATATCAATCCTTATTGCAGATTTCTACAGTTTTTTAATGCCGTTGGAAGACAATCAAATGTGTAAGTTCAACAGTACCTCGTTCCATTTGAAATAACAATCTTAAAGGACAAATTCGACTACGTTACTTCATTTATCTAGAATATCAAAGATATATAATAAATTGTACAGTCACCATCAGATATATCGGAGCAGCCAAAGTACTCACAAATATCTTAACACTGTCAGACCTAGTGTACGCAACACACCGCTAATATAATGGCAATATTGGGTCTACAAGTTTTTAAAAGTGAAAAGTCATTTCATGATGCAGGCTGGAGATTTTTGTCACCGTTGCACACGTCAATCTCATTTCAATGTATTTTGCGCGTTGCTTTTACCCACACCGAGCACATAATTAGGTAGTTATCCCTCAGGAAAGCGCCAAAGCACGCCGCGCCACAATTCACAATCACGTATCTAGGATCAAATTAATGATAAGAAAAGTTTAAAGAATTAATTTACTGCTATGGCTTAGGTACCAGTAGGTCAATCACGTAACGCATTGTACGCGCGTCTGACAGTAAAACCACAATCTAACTGTCATTTTTCCATATAAAATTGACATTTAAACCTTACAGACGCGCGTAAGAAAAGTTACGTGATCGACCCACAGGTCTATCTGAGGGGTGGTCGGTCCTTCAGGGTAGGGGGGGGGAGCTCAGTGGTGGTGGAATGACGAAGACAATATACTTCTAAACTTACTCTATTTCCTTTATAGAAACTGTTCCTCAGGCCATAGTCTCGAGGACAACTGCTTGGCGTCATCAATTTTCTATTTATAACCTTTTATGCAGTTTGATTCAAAATAAGAAAAGAAATAGTGCTGCAGAGGTAACATAACCTCTACAGCACCTAAGTAAGGCCTATTGTCCACGTAAAACGCAGGTCATACGCACGCTTTCGTCAATTGACGATTGCAAGACGAACTCTTGCATCTTGCGTAGAAACCTTCAAAACTGTGTCCACGGAACCGCAAGCGTTCATCTTGCAATTGTCAATTGACGAAAGCGTGCGCATGACGTGCAGTTTACGTGGACAATAGGCCTAATGAAGCATATTGATACCATGATCGGTCCACAGGGTACATAATGTGCATGTACTGTGGGTACTACGTGGGCAACCTACTCGGAATGCTGGTGCTGCTGCAGTGGTGCTGCGCCGTGCTGGCCGTGCACGATGCCGTCGTCGCAGTTAATGAAGAGCTGGTGCGGCTACGCACTGGTCAGTATAGCCATTCTTCTAAGGCCTAGATCATGTATAGTCCAGTATAAAATCATCAGCCGTCAGACCTCCCCCAAAAAGTGCCACAATTACCGGTCCAGCGTCTACCCCATCCAATGGACTCTCACGACATTTACCTGGTCATACCCTTTTTTTTTTTTATTTTTTTTTCGTGGAGAAAACCTGCGAACTACGTACCCAGCTATTGGGGGAGGTCTGGGTTATGTGGTATTTCTACCCACTAAAAACTCCACGTCAACCGCCATCTGCGCTAAGTAATTCGGAGGACTCTAGGATCTCAGGTTGAACGCACTAGAGCCCTCCTCGCGCTTTGCCCCTGCTGGCTCGTTCTGGGCATCTTCGCCGCCTTCTCTGGGGTGGCCGAGTGCTGTGGCCCCCGCCACAAAAAGTCACTGGCGACCCCGTCGACCCCCTTAAGTCGCCTTTTACGACAGGCGGGGGAGACCGTAGACCTATTCTTGCCCGAGTCTACACGGGTTATACCTGGTCATACCCGCGCTGCGCCTTCCGATTCACAAAAACAACAATCCTCAAAAATATAGGTACATATTTAGGACTTAGTAACCTACTCAAAAAAATGTCCCGTGGCTCTTATGTCGGTGAATTAGGGTTTCGGTACATACTCGTATTTATGAGAGGATCATTTTTGTACAGACACCACACGGCACACGCGCCGTCAGGCAACTATGGCGTTTTCATGGTCGCCTTTCGTACATTACCAAGGCTTTACCGAAATGTAATTGAATCCTGAAGGAGCCTGGGGGCTGCCACTTACTCATAACCCTACGAATTGAAGCCGGTACTATTTTATGCGGGAGTGACCGTCATCTGGCCTTCCAACCTAGAGAAACGAGTCCTGCAGGTCGATCACGTAACGCATTGTACGGTCAACTAATTTGATTCCTAGGCCACCGTAGAACCCTGTCATTTTAACTGCTACATAGCGACGCAATACTCCTAGTAACCCGTATTGACATAGCATTTACAATGGCAAGGTTATATGATGGCCTAGGAATCAAATTGGTTGACTGTACGTACGTCGGGCCTCTATTTCCCCAACTTGACAATTGTCACCTGACACGACAATTCTCCGTACATTGCTGGTTCAACAAGTAACCTAGCGACCACATTAACTTCTAGAACAAGGAATGTATGGCGAATTGTCAGTGTCAGGTGAAAATTATCTAGTTAGTGAGATAGGGGCCAAGTAGATCTAAATGATCCTTATTTTGTATTTTAAGCTAATATCGAACTGGAGCCGATCGCGACGCTAGAAGACTTATTAAGATCACCAAAAACTGGACGCAACACTCTGGTAGACTGCTTCACGAAGCAAGGGAAGGTGAATTCAGGTGACTAAATCAAACATGTTATTTAGTTTAGGACCATTGAAAATTGCAAACCTACGAGCACGTGCCAACAATATTAAATCCGATTCCAATACAATATGTTTAGTTAAATATATATACCCCCTTGTTGTGACATGTGACTTTAAGGCGCACCTAAACACCGCTCGAAATGAGAGATTTTTATTAATTTTCAGAAGCAAAGCCTGCAATGAGTATTTCCCTAGCTCAATCCACTATTCGCCGTCTCGCTCTCGCGCAAGAGAGCACCAGCGAGCTGACGAGACAACTGAACGCGACCAACGGGATATTCCTCATGTTCGTACTCATGTCGACCTTCCTGCGACTGGTGCTCACTCCATACTACTTGCTGCTGAGATGTAAGGAATACCTCATAATTGCTGGTAGACAGGTATTATTTTAAAATCTCACTAACGCGTAGCCACATCGAAATATTATAGTATTATATTAAATAATAGTATTTATAATAGAGTAACGCCATTCAAGACAGACGTAGAAGGACCATCCATTTCCCAAGTTTTTGAAACTAAATGTTTGGTTCACCAATTTAATACTCAGACCAAGTTTAAGTAGACCTCATTTTCGAAAAGGTTTTATACCATTTGGCCATTAGGAAAAAATTCTACAGATCGCCATAAACGATTAAATCCATTAGAAAAAAGTTAATGTGCTATCTGATTAGAATACAATTGACTTGACTTGTTATCATCAGTATTTTAAGTATTTCAGTCTCTAGGATTTGATTTAAACGCACCTACTTTTCTTTTCATGCCGCCGCCCAAAGTTGCGGCCGAGGTTTGAGCCTTCCTGTAATACGTCTCGAGGTACACGGTCACTCCAGCCCCGCTGTTCTGTAACTTCTTTAACCTCACCTCACCGTTCACCCACAAATATATTTTGACGCGGCGATTCGTAGTTACTAAGCGTAGGTAGAGGTCTAGTTTCATTAGGCGTGATGGGTAAGGTGAGGCGCATTTAGCGCGTTCCAAATAACAGCCCTGGACTTATCTACTTCATATCTGTTTTTGAAATAATATGCTCCTTATACGACTCATAGTACTCATACAGATCACCACAGGACTGATCTCTGCTGTTTTGATTTTAGCTTCACCGAGCCACATCAAGCATCTTAGTCTGCTAATGAAACTTAATTTGGGTTCGTAAATCATTATTAGCAAAAATTTAATCAAACCAAACTTGTACCGTAAACCCGGGGTACTTTGGCCCGGGAGGGTAACTTTGGCTTTCGCAAATTACTTGGTCCTCCGCTTTTTAATGAGTTTAAGAATGGTCTGATCACCTTATTTTTAGTATCAGCTAATTGGTCACGTTGGTACTTTTATTATTTGACATTGCTATGTGTGGTTTTTATGCGAGCCAAAGGAACCCCCCATTGGGTTAATGTAACCCGAGGTTACGGTACATATGATGTTACCTATGGCCCATTTCATGGAGATACACTTTACAATAGGCTTGTTGCGTGGTGTTAAAATTGATAACGTCGTGTTGCTAAATGGATAGTAAACCATCAAATGATTGTAATAAAGTATAAATTACAAAATATTATTAAAATCATAAAAAGATTTGAACCATGAAATATAAGAAAAAAAAGTTTTTTTTATTTATTGTCCAAGAGTAATTTTCTAATAGAGTCCTTACGCTTTTATAGAAACAAAATTGTGCAACAACTATGGACCTAAACGCAGTATTTCGCGACCGAAACAGCAATTTACTTCATTTTCCATGCAACGGTTACGTCATACTTTAATGCCAATTAGTATGAAGCGTTTTGGCTACTGTCAGCGAGGTCCTTCTTTAACTCGATTTTTTGGGTAGTAATGTTCTTTAAATGTAGTTGCTTCCACACAAACATTTGTTCCTCTACAAAAACTGGTTCGAATGGCATCGTAAAAAAAGTTAAGGTCACAAGCCCATTATACAACTCTTAACTGGCATCACTGAGACGCTTGACCAATAACCATTGGCCATTATGACATGTGTTGCCAGTTTACACTACTAAACCGTGGTGGGGGTAATGGGGAATGGATGAAAATTTTAGAAGTGCCTGATTATTTATTTGGTGATATGAATAACGTTCCTTAGCACCACAAGAAAGTTGCAGACTTTTCAGCTGCGTCAATAATTT
This sequence comes from Epinotia brunnichana, assembly GCA_963854355.1. Taxonomy (NCBI): domain Eukaryota; kingdom Metazoa; phylum Arthropoda; class Insecta; order Lepidoptera; family Tortricidae; genus Epinotia; species Epinotia brunnichana. The sequence goes on along the minus strand of OY977954.1, from coordinate 9,082,466 downwards.
TTGAAAAATATAAACAGTCTCTTCATTTACGTTTTGGGTTTACGACGGCAAATGAAACACTTTCCTCGATCCGTCTCCTAAATATTAAAAAAAAATTTAATATCTGACCCTGGCAATGACAAATATAGCTGCTGCAGCTGTAAATATCCCACCAGTGTCAGTTTACCACGGAATTTTAAGATATTTTTTTTGTAATATGAGACGGATCAAGCAAAGTGTTTCATTCGCCGTCCTAAACCCAAAACGTAAGTGAAGAAACTGTTTATATTTTTCGAAAATAATTGACGCAGCTGAAAAGTTTGCAACTTTTTTTCTGGTGCTAAGGAAGGTTATTCCTATCACCAGAAACATACTCAGGCACTTCTAAAATCTTCATCCATTCCCAATTGCGTAACTTTTGGAAGGCGCGTAAGGAGAACTCAACCGTCATTTTGCCGTGCCAACAAAGGTATCTTCCTTTTTCCAGGCACCAGTTTTTATCGGCAATTACTTATGCTTCAATACTTATTATAGGGTAAGTGCTCCAGTGAATGAACGCTTAAGGATATTTTTGACTTCCAAAATTGTTTTATGTAAAATAGCTGTGTTCACAGGTCATTTCGGGGTCAAGGATCTCTTGGCCAAGATGGGACTATCGGATAGTTTAGACTGTAGAATGTGTGGTGAGGAGGATGAGACTATGGAACACTTATTGTGTGAATGTCATGCCCTTGCCAGACAAAGAATGAACTACTTTGGTAACGGTTACCCGCAACCAAAGGAATTCAAGGTGCTCCCGACGAACTGCATCATCCGCTTTGTGGAAATGATGGAGCAAGCCTGGGAGCAGGTATAAAGGAGAGGGCAAATGCACAAAAGATCCCACTGGGTCGAAGTGCATCCGAAAGTGCCCTCACCTAGATAAGATAAGATAAGATAAGATAGCTGTACTTAATATCGGCCATGACTGTTTGAACAGCTCAAACAAGTATTCTATTAGTTTGCTTAAATTACTTTGCTTTTGCAATAAGTTTCCATAATTTTAAGTTATATGACCTTTTAGGTAGAAAAATGGAAAATCACCAGTGAATCAACCCGGTTTTATACTAAATGAACTACTAAAAAACCGGCCAAGTGCGAGTCGGACTCACGCACGAAGGGTTCCGTACCATTATCTATAAATATTTATTTAATTCTGTTCTATGCTAGAAATATACAGTACTTTTAATTTAAGCAAATAGCAAGTTTTCGTTCATTCACTGGATCCGTTCATTCACTGGTGCACTCACCCTATTTTGATGGCGTACTATGACTGTGTGGGACTACACATATACACTTTGTCCCTGTGTGCGTGAGCTCGGGAAAGTACAGTCGAGTTCATAAATAAATACTCAACCCGCGCAGCGTGGCTCCGTCGATACTGCCGGATGACGAAATGAACGGAATAAAATGTCTGGATAAAAAAACACCATGTTCCAACGTAGATAAGTGGAAGCTGATGCAAGTGCAATACTTCGTTCGAGCGCTCGAAAATTATATAAAAGTAAATACGATTGTTATGTCAAAGTTGCAGGCACTTACTTTCTACCGATATAATTGAATACGGGTGGACCACTCGTTTTTCAATCTTAAATCGCTATTTCAATAGCATTTCATAATTTTTGACAGTTTTCGACTGGAAGTTTCGCCCCAGGGTGCGTTCCGCGTCGTGCCAATTTGACAATTTCACATTGATAGATTATAATTTAACGAAAAATTATGCGTTAAAATGTGAACGGTTTTGACAGTTTACAATTTTTCGACAGTTTATAATATCGCAAGTAAGATTATAATCTGACGGTGTTCATAATCTGGCGGTAACATATAAGGTGTTAATTTATTAGTTGCAGATATTTTTACAGCTGAGAGTACTCGGTCCCTGGAATATAAAGTATGAAACATTATAGCTTTTACGATATTTTTTGGAGAAAATTTGCTACGTAAAAACACCCTGTTAATGTGATTATTAAATGGGAACTGATTGAACAGATTCTACTCTAGTACCTCTTTTACGTACCACTTAACTGTAACTGGCCAATTAACGTCGATAAATCAAATTACTTGGTTGTCAATGTCATGTTATAAAATAAATAAAACGTAATAAAACCACGTAAACCTTTTCCTTTCCAGTGTACACCCGGCTGTGTGACTAGGAAAATGTACATCAAAGTAATTTTTTTTTATTTATATTTGATGTTATAGTCCCCCGCGACTATGAAGTCAATCCTGAGACATGCCTCTAGGGTTGAACAAAGAGTACTATGAATAATATAGAGATAGAGACGTCAGTCAAGGTTTTGCATGCCGCGCGTCATCTAGTTTTTATCCGACTTCAACAGCCCAATAGTTAGCTCTAGTAAGTTCATATGTGTGCGTCAAGTGTACGCATGTGTGCGTCACGTGTACGCATGTGTGCGTGAACGGAAATACTCACACACACATATACACTTTCCCTGTACCTACATGCATACATATTGATGTATAATATGCCAATTCCTATTTAACGAATAAATTTAAAATAATAAAGACAATTTATGAGTTATAATATATTTTATTCGAGGAATCAGTCAATTACGAACATGAAACAGTTATTCAAGCAGTAGGTACATCAGTTTGGTATCCTATTACTAGTTTGGTACAATATTATTGACTTACAATCGTCAATAAGCAAATCAAGGTCCAAATGAGAAAACAGCAGGTCCAAGTGATCAGCGCACCCGTAGCACACGATAATAAACGATAAAAAATAATTAAAGGCAATTATGAAACCATTTTTAGAGTAACGGTGACAGTCTGACAATGACGTGACGTGAAGTGAATGACGGAAACATAGACTAGACGGAAAGTTTACGTTCCATTTCATGTAACATGCTCTAACCGTAAAGTTAATGTTCTGTTTTAATAATAAAGTATCTATAAGTAGTAAGTTTTTTTGGCAGAATCAATTGTATAACGAATATACTAACGTGGAAATGTAGTCTCAGTTATAATCAAACTACGTAAAATGGAATTTTCCTGAATGTCATACTTAGGCAGGCCTGTTTCCGCTTCCGCTTTGGACTGCCACCTGCAGGCGCCGAAACAGAACTACGATAGGTCTCCTCAAACTCGCTACTATTTTGACGTATAAACGTCAAAATAGGCTTTATAAGGCACTGCAACCACCGTGGTGTAAACCCCGGCTGTGTGACTAGGAAAATGTACATCAAAGTATTTTTTTTTTCTATTTGAAGTCAATTATTTGAAAGTAAAGTATCACCTGTTAAAATATCTGCTACTAATAAATTAACACCTTGTATACAAAGGTTCATGTTATTTTAGCATGTCGTATTAAAATGAGAACCAAACTACGTTTGTATGGATAATCGAGCGTCCTGGTGGCACTTTTGTATGTTTTTTCTTTCCTGCAGTTGACCACGACGCGAAAGTGCTGTATGAGACGTTGCTCCAAATGAACTGGAGTCTGTTCCACGTCGTGACCCTCCTGATGACGATAGAACCCTGTCACTGGACCCAGGAGCAGGTAGCGCTCGCTTCAACACGGGGTTTTTTAGGGTTCCGTACTCAAAGAGTAAAACGGGACCCTATTACTATGACTCCGGTGTCCGTCTGTCTGTCTGTCTATCTGTTGCCGCTATAACAACAACTACTAAAAAACTGTTTTTTTTTTTATTTTTTTTACAATCTTACACAAATCGACCTAGTCCCAAACTAAGCAAAGCTTGTACTATGGGTACTAGACGACGAAACATCCATGACTCAGGAACAAATATTCGTGCTCATCACACAAAAAAATGCCCATACCGGGATTCGAACCCGGGACCTCCGGTTTCGTAGGCAGGGTCACTACCAACTAGGCTGCAGGGGGCTCCCATACAACAAACGTGATTTTATTGTCGTTTTTATAGATAATGGTACGGAACCCTTCGTGCGCGTGTACGACTCGCACTTGGCCGGTTTTTTAATTAACACATTCACTGCCGTAGGCACTTTCCGCTACTTAGCGGGGAAACCACGTGATCGGCTGTGAGCGTAGCGTTTAGCGATTCTTGGCAGTGAATGTGTTAAAATCTAAATGTTCGCTCAGAGTATTCATAGTAAACTCAATAATGTTTTCATCTCTCCTGCTCTGAAAGTTGATTTTTCATGAGCATATAGCCGGGTGGAAAATAGCTTTTTCTCCCCTAGGGTGGAAAGTATTTTTTTTTTATTGTTACCGTCAGCCACGGAGTCGAAGATAATAGACTTTACGTCAAATCATTAAAATAAAAACTTTTCACAAATCGACACTCAGCTATAGGTACTGCATTAACGAGTTGTTTATTACGATTATAGGTTGATATTAAATTATTTTTCCTCACAGTCGAAATGAAAAGTAGAGTGTTTAACTCGGGTGAAATTACCCATTTAACCCTCGAACAATTGGCGCTCTCACTTCGTTCGAGCGCCAGAAATATCTCGGGTTAAATGGGTCACTTTCAACCCTTGGTTAACAATCTACTATTGTGTTACGGGCACTAGAGGATGATAAATTAAATAGACTATTTCGTTTGTGTGAGGTGTACAATAATAGTATTTTATGCAACTGTTGTATAAGAAGGGTCTTTAAAGGCGAGTGGCGTGGGTCGCAATTAAAGACGCCACGAGCGTTTTTAGACCAGTTATTTTCTAAGACAAATTTTAAATAAATAGCAGACACAGATAACGGAGGTTATCTGTGATAGCAGACTACAGAATAGTTAAACTTTTCAGGCAGCAAGTTTTCTATTCGTATACTTTTGCTACTCGCGCAATTTCTTCAGGAGTGCAGTTATTAATTTCTTCGACCATTTTAAAAGGAACGTACACCTTTGTCTTCACAAACACGAATAAAATCTTAATAGTTTAGGACTAATAGTTTATCATCTCTCATCTTTTAATTTTGAACTGTATTTTGGTGGGAAATCGGAAATGTGACAGTTCTTGCTTATGGTTTGTTTTGTTTTTAATTTGTTTGCACTGGCCATCCGAACCAAACCAAATCCGGACCCGGACCGAATTCGAACTGTTTATTTTTATAAATAATACCAAGAATTTATAAAACATGTAATTTAACACACAATAGATGATGATTTATTATTATTGTAGTAAATAATTCATAATGTACAAATGTTAAATCGTAAATAAATACTTTTATTTCGAAATATTTGTTTATGAAGTTGGCACCACTGCAATATATCGGCTGATTAAAAAAAAGTTAAACAGTACTTTTATGAAAAATGTATGAACCAAAAAAGTACGCTAAACAGTGCGTTTTTGGGCCATAGAGCATAGAGTTTTTCCACGACTTATTAGTGGTGTCATTGTATTTGAGCTACAGCCTATATAAATGACAGATAACGGTACAGGAGTAGAAAAAGAGTATTTGTATTATTGTTGTATTGTTTAAATACTTAAGAGTCCCCGGTAGGTAAGCTCGGTCGAATTTCACCTTCCCATACAAACGGAGTTTCGTTCTCATTTTAAAACTACGTGTTGGATTGTAACGAAACTTTGCATATACATGAGGTATATCTAGGTCTGTAATTAGTCTATATGGCTCAGCTTATAAAACAAACGAAATACAGCAAAAACAAGTTTTGTATGAAAAACTTAAATTCGCAGTATTTTTTTACTATGGTATCTGAAGCTACATAAACTAATTACAGAACTGGATATACCTTAACTTATTCTAAGTATCTACAAAGTTTCAGAGCAAACTAGCTACTCGTTTTAAAATGAGAGCATAACTACGTTTGTATATATGGTGTAACATTTACCTTATTAAGAACGGTTGCAGTCCTCATCATTCTAAGGGACGCAAATGCACGTCCCATGCCTCAGTCGTGATACTGGGCCATGTTTGAGGATTCTCACATTACGGGACATCTAGCAGGCTTTTCATTCTGTCTCTGTAACAGCAAAGGACGTCTGTACGCTGCTAATGTTAACGTGCGTTTTGGCACACTCTTTTTACCTGTTTTTCTGTGGTTTTAGCAGTATTTTAAATACTGTTTTAGTGCTAATATTAACATTTCCTGTAATAAAATTTTTATGTTTGACAATCTGTCATAACAACGATATTATGTCAAGTTATGTTAACCGCGTCACCATGAAGTTTAGGTTGAATACTTTTAGTCTAAGGTTGTATTCACTTTTCGTTATTATGTGATCCTGGTACCTTGTAAATTTTTGAATTGTAAATTTAAAACTAGAAATTCTAGAATTCTTGGTCTGTTGGGGTATATAAGCCCATACAATGGGCGGAACGATGAGTTTTACGTCGACTTCCAAACCAGGAAGACTTCTAAATTGACCTGTGCGGGGTCACAGTTGGCCCCGCACCTCAAGAAGGTCCCTCCTACGAGTTCTGGCAGCGCGTTGACGAACCACGTCCTTTATCTGCACGTGCTCCTTGTGGACGCCAGTACGCGCCCCTCTTTGGCGTCTGTACGCCCTACCTGCACGCGCTCCTGGGTTGCGCGCCCTATCTGTACGCGCCCCTCTTTGGCGTCTGTACGCCCTACCTGCACGCGCTCCTGGGTTGCGCGCCCTATCTGCACGCGCCCTTGGATTGCGCGCTTGGACTGCGCGCTCTACCTGTACGTGCCCTTGGACTGCGCGCTCTACCTGTACGCGCCCTTGGACTGCGCGCTCTACCTGTACGCGCCCTTGTTTTGCGCGCCCAATCCGCACGCACCCTTGGATTGCGCACCGTATCTGTATGCGCCTTGGACGGCGCGCACTATCTGCGCACGACCTACCTCACGTTTTCCTCCTCTAAATTCTGTACGGTGTGCCATTGTAACCCCTGCACTTGTCAAAACTAAAAAATAAATATACAACCCCGACCCGAATACCTTTTTTCCTTTCTGTAGACTAGCTTTTCTAACTGTTCCGTGGGCTATCAATATCTTGGTAGTCCACGTAACGTGACAATGGAGAACCGAGCATGCCGGGGACTCTTAAATATCTGCTCCTGCTGGGATTTGATCCAGGATCGATAGCTTCGTAGGCGGGATCACTACGCACTACGCTATATCGGTCGTCTTAAGTCCACTTTACAATCCTGCTGGTTGATTACGTAACGCATCAGGTAGATCTAAATGTCACTTTATGTACGGGAAAATGTCAGTTACCATTTTACTCTCGCACTCGCTTATATACTCGCCAGAACATGACAGATGTCTAATCCACAGCGATAAGTGATAAAATGGCCACCATGCTACGCCTGCAGGTGCGGTTCTTTTTAACAGAAATACAAATTAAGAATATAAAAATAATAATGATATTATCGGATCTGTACATCGGATTTACAGGATAAGGCTAATTGAGGATTAATCTAAGAATATTTAATGATACAATTATGTTACAATCAGAGGGAGCGCACCCAGATCCTGCTGAGTCAGCTGATCGTGCACCTGGCTCCGAAGTGCGAGACGCTGTCCAAGGAGCTGGACCAGTTCGCCAAGCAGATCCTTCTCGGCAACCCCAAGTACATGCCGCTCGGGGTCTACGCGCTGGCCCGCCCGTTGATGGCAACGGTATGTCCCTTTACATCTATGGTTTCCTAGTAAGTACTGTAGCTTTAGCAGGTGCCGGTTAATGTACGGCCCAATAATACGCGTCCAATTATCAGGCCGTACATTATTGGGCCGTGCATTATCATTATCACCCTGAGCAAATTCGGTACGGGGCAATAATTGGAAGCCAATCTTGTACGACCTGATAATGTACAGCCCAATAATTGGCGTCCATTAAAAAGTCTCCAGCGGGTCGACGCCACCCCGCTTTGCGGGGTGGCTATTTCCGGTCTGAGGGACACAAGTGAACCCTAACCTAACCGACCTAAGGCAGAGTTCGCTTTTGACAGGCAGCAAACCTGGTCCGGTGCAATAATTGGAAGCCTCCTTTGTTCGAGCTGATAATGTACAAAAACATCGGAACAACCTTTATTTTCAAGGTCAATTGTATTTGTCTCATTGCAGATTTTGGGTGGAGTCACGACTTACCTGGTTATAATTATTCAGTTTCAAAAGATTTCTGATCAACTTTAACCTCCTCGGCCTCGATTTGGTTCATCACATAGGCATTTCAAAACACATTGGAATGGGATTTAAATGTGAAGCGACGAAAAGAATAGACCTCCCGGATATCGAAATCGTGCACATATAGATAAATACTCCTATTTAATAAGATGGTAAATTAAAAAAGGTGTAGGTACCTATTTAATAAATGTTGCTTAATATCATGATTCGTGTATTTTTCCCCTACAAGAACAGTATTTTGAAAATGCATTTTTTCGGGGCACCTATTTCACTACCTACTTAAGTTAAAAATCGTCACCATTAAACATATTTATTAAAATGACAGTTTATTGTGCAAGATTGTTGCTGGGTACTACCGTTACTTATCGAGACAGTAATGATAGAAATATTCGGTGATTGTTATTCAGGTGACAATTTGTCAAGTTGGTGAAATAGGAGCCATGACCATCATCATCATGATGAGGTTGCGTTAATCGCATAATTATGACAAAACCACTCTTTGGCAGCCCCTCTTGCACTTAAAATAACGAAACAAACAAACGAAGACTATATTGTTTGCAAGTACTTACCAATAAAGTACGTCAACTATGGCATATATTTTTTTAGTTACATCTTGGAACCCAATTTATCGTGTTCATATTTTCGCGCCATGCGAATAGCTGAAAAAAAGTCAGGTCATAAGGTTAAATCTCGTGTAGTTCATGCTGTCCAATTGTCCAATGAGGACGTACTAAAAACACTTAAAGACGTACTCAGAACAGTTATTATTTTGATTAAATGTCCCCAAACTGTTCAGAGAAGCTTATTATTATAGGTACGGCGACGACCTTCGTTATTCACAGCTATTAGGTACGAGTATGCTTGATAAACACCTGAAATTTGCTCTCTGGATGACCCTTTCAATGCAAGCAACTAGATGAGAAAAGCGGCCAAGTGCGAGTCGGACTCGCACATGAACGGTTCCGTTAAATAAATTGCTTTTTACGATTTATGACGTATTAAAAAAAAAACTACTTACTAGATCTCGTTCAAACCAATTTTCGTTGAAAGTTTGCATGGTAATGTACATCATATATTTTTTTTAGATTTATCATTCTCTTATTTTAGAAGTAACAGGGGGGGGGGGGGGACACATTTTACCACTTTGGAAGTGTCTCTCGCGCAAACTATTCAGTTTAGAAAAAAATGATGTTAGAAACCTCAATATCATTTTTGAAGACCTATCCATAGATACCCCACACGTATGGGTTTGATGAAAAAAATATTTTTGAGTTTCAGTTCTTAGTATGGGGAACCCCAAAATTTATTGTTTGTTTTATATTTTCGTGTGAAAATCTTAATGCGGTTTACAGAATACATCTACTTACCAAGTTTCAACAGTATAATAAAAAAGTGGCTGTGACATACGGATGGACAGACAGACAGACAGACAGACAGACAGACATGACGAATCTATAAGGGTTCCGTTTTTTGCCATTTGGCTACGGAACCCTAAAAAGGAAATTAAAATTAAAATTATTAAAAATCTATGAATTTGTTGTCTGTTTTCTGTCGTTTAAAATTTGATCGTGGTAACTTCCACGTTAAATTGACACGAAACAAAATTATTTAATAATTAAGAGATGTAATTAAAAATCTGTTTACCTCTAGCCGCCCAAAAGCATTTTAAAAGGCCCCATCAGTAGTTGAAAATTCAAATATATTCCATTTAAATGTGACTCAAATTTCACTGTCCGTTTATGCGTACTTGGGCGGCTAGAGGTACTTTTTCTAATTCTAACCCGTTCTAATTCTAAAAGTTCTAATTCTAACCCGATACTCATTTAATTATCAATAACAGTACATTATCAATATAAGTACAGGCAAAGCACAGGTCCCATAGCTAAAAGTACAGGCAAAGGAATATAAGAACAGGCAAAGCACAGGTCTCATAGCTAAAAGTGATCCTCTCCAGACAAACTCAGGACAGCGGAAATCAAATCAAACCAGCACAATCAATTCACAGTAGGTGATAGGTACAGAGACTCGTGATTATTTTGAATTTAGGAGGTATTAAGTAGGTATATCAGAACAATAATTACTAAAAAAATTGGTAACAAAAGATGAAAATAAAAGTATGTATTTATTGACGTACAGTCGCCATCACATACATCGGTACACTATAGGTGTTCAAAAATATCGGCACATTGTGACGTGCTTGTTTGCTCCGATGTATGTGATGGCGACTGTACAGTAAGGGAAATGTATTCACGTCATACCGTAGAACCCTTTTTTTTTTCGTGGGGAAATGCTTTACGCATTTTGCCTGACTGGGGAACCAGGATGGGTATGACGGATTCCCGGGAACCGCCCGGACTACCGTCTAAAACCCCACGGTGTTCTGCGCGCTGCTCTTATGCGGAGCCACGGGAACGCTTGCGCACACTTCCGCGACTCCGCCAGCAGCTGTCTCCATGTAGGACCCGCCCCCAGTAAACCATCGTTAGGAGCGTACCCGAACACCTGGTACGCTCTCCAACTCGAGGACCTGTAGTGTGGGTGGCAGACGCCCCCGTGTCTATCACCCGGAGATCCTCATTATTGCGGTAGGCGCCGATCATGCATCGCACGCCTTCGTCCGGTTCTGCGGCGCCCACCCGGTTCACCCAATGTGAGCCTCAGCACAGGCTTCCCGCTCGTGCTCTGCCGCCTCCTTCTCGGCCATGACGTTCTCTATTAATTGTCAAGGAATATTTGTCTAAGTAAATTTGAACTTGGTTGTCAAACAGTTAAACTTAATTTTCAATACAACACTCTCGTCTGTTACACAGTTTAAAAAGGTAGTATGTGCTTGCAACGCGTAAATGAATTCATCTGAAAACTGGTCAACCTTTTCATTCCGCGACTGTACATACATACTTAATTGGTACTGTCACCAGCATCAATATATGATGGAGCAAAGGCCGCAAAAATATTTGACACGCTTTAATAGAGTTGTAATCAGATATTTTTGCGGCCTTTGTTACATCATATATTGATGCCGGTGACTGTACAAACTCTACTAGAAGTCTTTCTCACTTTGCTTAGAACTTACGAGTACATTTCTCGTGCCACAGCTAGTGCTAGGCAATTTGTTACAACCAGTACTTGGTGGTTTAATTTGGTGAAACTGTTCACGCGGCGCAAATTCGAAACAATCAATCTTAGTATTTGGTATTAGAGGAAGGTTGCTATCATTGGACTGGCGCTTTGATTGGACCAGCTAAATATTTTAAACTATACGCATGCTACGAAGAGTTTAAAATGGTCCAATCAAACCGCCGGTCCAATGATAGCAACCTTACCCTATTCCGTTTTCTATTGAGAAACAGTATGACATTTTGTAGTACTGCAATGCCATTTGGAACGAATCATCAAGTCAAAGGGTTACTTAACTTAACCAGGCCCTACCAGTTAATTTATTTAATCGTATGGCATATATTATTTTTTCGCCTTTTTTGAGTTTGTCACTCTTTAGTACCACCCAGGGGACACGTGCAGGGTTGTGGTAGGTAGCTCCTGCGGCCCCCTCGAGGGTGCCCGCCTTGTCGGGGCGGGGGGGCTTAGTAACCGTGGACTGGTCACCCATGGCGAAGCTAAGAGGCACCCAGGGCCGGCCTGTTTGGGCTGCCGGCTGGCCCGAGGAGGGCGCTCCTAGCGGGCTTGCCTAAGCCTGCTTAGGATGCGTTAGGGAGGGACCGCAGAAGAAGAGGAGTGCCGGTATTACGGTTCGCCGTTCTCCCTATCTTCTGCGGCCGAGGTGGGATCGCAGGGGGAGAGGCGTGTTGGTATAACGGTGCGCCACTCTCCCTACCCCCTGCGACCTTGGCGGGGCCGTTCCGCTGAAACGGCATTGGTGGAACCGCAGAGGAAGAGGAATGCCGGTATTACGGTGCGCCGCTTTCCCTATCCTCTGCGGCCGAGACGTGGTCGGTGGCGGAACCACAGACCTGATCCGCCACCGGGTGCTGGATTTCCCGCACCCATGATCTCCTCGTAGCGGTCTCAGGGGGGTCCGCTACTGAACAGGTGGAGATCGAGGAGGCAGGCGCGCCAAAACATCTGGCGTGCCTCACGTGGAGGGCCCCTGGGCATCCGGGAAGGAGCCGCCTGTGGGCGGCTGCCGCCAGCGGGGTCGCGTATGGGTGCGCAAGCGTTCCCGTTACCTCGCCACAAAAGGCGGCGAGGCGGCAAGTGGGGGGGGGTTTTAGTGGGTACACCGTGGGTCTCATTAACTCATACGGGAGTCCCACATAACCACTCAGGTCACCCCCTGCACCCGGGTGGTATGCGTAACGCATTTTCCCCCCTAAACAGAAAAAAAAAGGTAGCTCCTGCGGACGCGAGTGACCTACCAGTTAAGATGGGAAGGGATAAGTAAAAATGTGTACGGAACGCTAGGTGCGCGAGTCAGACTCGCACTTGGCTGGTTTTTTTTGTAAGTAGTGCTAACTTTTCGGGTCTTTTGCCGTCTCTACGCTGCGCTGACGAACGTCACAGTACTTTCAATATTGTATTTTACATTGAAAATAGTCAAATTTTATTTACTGTTAGGCCCAAAACAGACAGTGAAACGCAACTGCAACGAATGTGTGGTCTCCCAAAGGAGTCTATGGCATAAACTCAAATGAAACTCAAAAGTAACTAGAAGTTGCAGTTTCTTTGCAGTTGCGTTTCACCGCCTGTTTTGGGCCTTAAGCTAATGTTTTTAGAATCTGCATTAAATGGGCTTTTGGACAGTATTATTTTTATAAAAAAGTATAATACAAAAAATATGAAAATATGAGGGTTTCTTTGCATTTCATTACTATTTACTAATACTACTTTATTATTTTAAGTTTTTTTTTTTTTTTTTTATTGGTTAATCGGCGATCAGTCGCGAGACTATAAGCTGATTTGTTGACAACAAGTGATTTAGTGACTTGTAGGCGTAGTGGCCAGTGCCTCTACTGTCCTTTCACAAAACATTCTTTCTCTTTAGTCGCATCTGAGTAAGAACAGGCTGTAGGAGTTGCGTTGCCAGGGGATTAGGGTGCATAGTCAGGCGTTCTGCATATTTTTTTCTATGCCTTTCTATTTCTTCTTGGATTGTCGGTACTTCGAGGTGTTTATGTATATCTTCGTTCCTGGAGAACCACGGAGCGTTCGCTATAGTGCGCAGAATACCATTTTGTACGCGTTGTAAGCATATAATGTTTGATTTGCTGGCTGTGCTCCAGAGCGGGATACCATAGGTCCAAATAGGTTTTAGTACAGAGTTGTAAATTAGCAATTTGTTGTCAACGGAGAGAGCCGAGTTTCTTCCCAGAAGCCAATATAGGCTCCTGCACTTTAGGTTTATCTCGTCTCTTTTCTTTTTTATATGGAGTTTCCAAGTAAGCCTTCGATCCAGGTGAAACCCGAGGTATTTTACACATTTGGTGTCTGGGAGAATAGTAGAACCGAGTCTCACGGGTGGACTATCCTTTTTTCTCAGAGTAAATGTGATGTGATTAGATTTTTGTGCACTTGGCCGTATGCGCCACTTTTCCAACCAGGTGTGTGTCTTGTCCAATACATTTTGAAGTTTATTGCTGGCTTCTTCAGGAATTTCATCACTGGCTAGATATGCTACATCATCAGCGTATGTGGCGACAGTCACATCTTCAGTGGTAGGCAGGTCCGATGTGAAAATATTATATAGGACGGGGCCAAGCACAGAGCCCTGTGGTACCCCGGCTTCTATTTTGTGTAGGTTGGACCTTGCATTCCCATGTTTTACTTGGAAAAGTCTGTCAGATATGTAGGATTTGATCAGGACGTACATAGTGTGTGGGAGATGTAGTTTCACTTTACACAGTAGGCCTTTGTGCCATACTCTGTCAAAAGCTTGTTGTACGTCCAGGAAAGCCGCTGAACAGTAAAGTTTCCTTTCAAAGCAGCGTCTGATTTCTTTATATACGCGGTGCATCTGCTCAATTGTTGAGTGCGATTTCCGAAATCCAAATTGGTGCTTAGGTATGACTTCATGGTCGTCCAGGTGAGCTGTTACACGTGCCACAAAAATTTTTTCCCATAATTTTGAAAGAACTGGAGTGAGACTGATTGGACGGTAAGAAGGTGCTTCGTGAGGAGGTTTCCCGACTTTGTGGATCATGATTATTTGTGATATTTTCCAGAGCTTAGGGATGTGCGATGTCCTCAAGATAGCATTGAAAAGAGAAGTGAGAAAAGTAATGCACTTCTTCGGTAGCTTCTTCAAAACTTTTGGAGTGATCAGATCAAAGCCTGGGGCTTTATTAGGGTCAAGGGTCCGTATTTCTCTTGCTATTTCTTTTGGTGACGCCGGTGTGATAGGTGGGCACATCTGGAAATCCTGCAAGAGAATTTCGTTCACATCTGATTCGTCGGCGCCCCCCTTATTTGGCTTAAAAACTTTTGCTAGATGATCTGCAAATACCTCAGCTTTTTCAGCATCTGTTCTTGCCCAAGAGGTAGGTGATCTAAGAGGTGGGAAAGACTGTTGTGGTTTTCCGGTAATTTTCGTTGCCTTCCACAGTGACATTTCACCTTTTCCCTGAGGAGTCATTTTTTCTAGGGTGTTACGAACTCTCTCATTTTCCGCTGCCTCTAATAGTGCCTTCAGTTGTTTTGCAGCTCGATTGAATGCAGTTTTATCCTTGGAACGATGAGATTGATGCCAACTTTTGCGTAGGCGTCTTTTTTCTTGCAGCTTGGATTTGATGTCACCCGATTGTGGCTTCTTGGAAGGAGGTTTAGAAACGAATGGCGTGTTTTTCCAAGCTGATATCTGAATTAAGTTGGTTATATGTTCACAAGCATTATCCACATCTTCTAAAGTCTTCAAAGGCAACTTTAAATTTATATTTTTCGTTAGGTAACTCTGAAATCCTTCCCAGTCAGTTTTATGATTTGTTAAAGTTTCCGGTGGCTCCTCGTTGAGGGCGGTAGTATTTAATGTAAGAATCACCGGTGTGTGGTCTGATGATCCATCCAGATTTGACTCTACAGAGGAGTAGATGTAACCGATGCCTTTAGTAATAAAGAAGTCTAACAAATCCGGGATTTTTTTGGGGTCAGTAGGCCAACTAGTGGGTTCACCGGAAGATATAGGTGATAGATGGTTCGCATCAAGGCAGTTTTTTAATGAACGGCCTCTAGGCAGCGTGATACGTGATCCCCAAAACGTGTGCTTCGCATTCCAATCTCCTCCCGCTATAAATTTGCTACCCAATGATGCAAAGTAGTTTTCAAACATCTGTTGTGTAATTTTATGTTTAGGCGGGCAATAAACCGCTGATAGTGTGATCAGCCCTGAACGATCCTCAAGTCTTATGGTTGTGGCCTGAATGTGGTCCGTGGTATAGCCCTCCAGCAGGGAGTGTTTTATGTGGGATTTGATAATAATCGCAGTACCCGCATGAGCTTTTCCATTGTCAGGGTGTGGCGTAAAATAGATATTAAAACCGTTCATACTGTAACAGCTGTTTCTAGTAGCGTGGGACTCCGATATGAGAACCACATCTATTTTGTTATTTTTTATAATTTCTTCAAGTTCAAGGATGTTAGCAGAAAGTCCATTTATGTTCCACGTTGCAATTCGAAGAGAAGTTATGAATGTAACTTAGAGATGACAGTTGTTAATAGGCCAAGCAAGGTTCCTATTTGTTGAATGAGTTGATCTAACTTTTCTGATTGTTTAGATAGGATTTGTTCTAGAGAAGATCTTGGTTGAGTGTTTGTTTGCTGCTGGTTCGTAGTGTCTGGGGGACATCTGTTGGCTGTGACATCAGAGTATTTTCCTTTATCACGAGGTCTCGAGTTCGTTGTTCCTGGTAAAGGTTCATCCTTGTTACGATGGAAGTTTGGGTCTACATTGTAATTGCTGACATGTTTCTGCAGGGAGTTTGTCTTGTTGTTCTGATTCGTTTTTCTGGCCAGAATTTCTATGTATACCTGGCATCCCTTGTAGTTGGCCGGATGGTCACGCAGGCACAGGGCACATTTGGCTGGAGTATTTCTGTCCTTTTTGCAGTCTGCAGACTTGTGTCCCTCACCGCATTTGACACAACGGTATGGTCGCATGCAATTGTTCTTTGTATGTCCAAGTTGCTGGCAACGTTGACATTGTACGATCGTTTTGGATTTACGGGGGTCCTCTATGATGACTTGTTGGTGAAAGATACTCTTTATATCCTTCACTGCTTTGTTGTTAGCGTTTCGTTCAAGATTAACAAAGAAAGTGAAAGTCGGGGTTTTGTCTGCGCCGTAGCGTGCGTTGATAATCTCTCCGCAAACTTTGTTACCTGTTGCTTCTATCGCTTCAACTATTTCTTGATGGGGTGTTGTTGGGTGTAGCTTCCGTATGACTATTCGGTTTATTTTAAGTATAGAGTCATATTTTGCTACGGAACCCTAAAAAACAGGTATGGTGAATGAATTGGGCGTCATCTAGTTACCTAATAACAACACCAAACTTGACTCAAAGGTCCAAACTAATCCGCCAGAAAAAAAACTTAGCGCCGGGAGCTCTGTGCTTTGAAACCTGTCGCGGAGTTCAAACTGGCTACCGGGCGTTTTGGGCCCAGGTTGACGTGTATAATACCCGTACCAAATGGCATTGCTCATTGCTGTATACGTACCTCTCCATACAAGCATTCTCAATAGAAAACGGAAAAGGATTTATTTAATACAACAATGAAATAAAAAAATTACACAACACTTATTATAACTATATCTAAAACTAAACTACTTATAAAATAAAATAACTTACAAATAAAATATTTTCCCCAGTTTGCCGTCGCTGGGCAACGTGCCCAGAAGGCTGGCAGCATTGCCACGTTGGATGGCAATGCTTATCCTCTGTGTGAGGTATAAGCCAGCCCTCTGGTTACGCGTAATGTGGGCGAGTCGCTTCGAGCACTCTTTAAAGACCCTGTGGGCACTTTCCCCCAGGGTCCTAGTATCTCAACCACAAACGGCTCAAATATGCAACCGCTGTTAATGTTTGCATAAGTATGCAAACATTAACAGTGGTTGCATATTTGCATAGTTGCGCCGCTTGAGGGGCTCGGCCGAGTTGGCTGCAGAACCAGCATTCACGGAGGTGCCACGGAGATGGGAGAGCGCGCACATGTCACGTCCCATACTAAAGGCCGTCCCATCTTCCATGGCACGAGGGTCATACCGTCGGGCCTCTTGTCATCATCTCGGGCAAGACCGGATGGCTCCAAGATGGCAGGTGCTCCTGCGCTGGCCAGGGCCCGACGGATGACATCGTTCAGGCTAGCATGTCGAGTTGCACTACCTGCACTTCTGCAGCAGGATAGACCATGGCGGCCGAGCTGGTCGAGTCACCACAGCCACAGCGACAGCGATGTGGGGCAACGCAGGTCACTCCCAGGCGAAGAGCGACGGAAAGGCGGAATGTGGAAGGCAGGAAAACGGACTATATGAACTAAATTAATTTGAAAGTTGAGACTATTGTTATTTAAGTTAAGTAAGTTCTGCATATGTACAAGTACATGGCCGAGCTTTATGTGTACACAAGCTAACGTTCAAAAAACTTCCTAAAATTTTGTACTACTTATTTAGGAGGCTATATACTCGGCAGAAAACACAAATGCATTCGGCGATAAACAGTATCGTGTTGTAGTCCGTAAGCCCACTCCCAATACGCCTACGTCTCATGCGACATGTCTCGTACTGTTGTCACATGACGTAAATAGTACATTCTTACAGAGTCCTACGTACTTTTACAATTTTGACAGGAAGCGAAGGATTTTTCAAACTTTCGGCCAGTTTTAGGTTTGATAATCTTCTGATTCTTGCTCAGCACAACGTCCTCGACCTGCTGCCATGCATTTTAGCGTGTTGTCATGAGACGTAGGTGTATTGGGACTAGGCTTACGGACTATTGTCCGTTGTACCGACGGGCACAATGTGTTTTTAATGACCTATTGACAATCGATTTATCTTCATTGTTATATGGCCAAGATCGAATCGTGCCTGGATTTTCAGCTTGTGTTATAAATATCAGATGTATGTTTTCGTAATCATCATTATTTAAGAGCTGCATTAGATCTTATGGATTCTCCTTACTAATAGGGCGAATTAATGAAAAGTAGTATTGATTCTTCTTTTCAGAATTTTGAAAATTGAGATTATGCCTACGCAAAAAAAAAGCGGCCCATTTTTTTCATACAACCGTCTATTTTTTATTGCAGGTGACAGTACCTACTTCCTTCTCCGAATGTTTTCGTAGATAATCTGATCGTTTTTCAAAGTAAACAATAATATCGATTAAGTAATTAAACGGCGCACACAAACAATAAAATCGATTAGTCACCGTGTTAGATGAACACGGCGCATTCAATACTAGATGAGACCGAACCCTTTATAGGTAAAGTAACATTACACTTCTTGCAATTTGTCAACCGGCTATACTTGATAATATATATGAGACAGCAATACACACCGCACCTTTCATTCTAACTACCTGGCAATGTGACAGATACAGACATGTCGTATAAGTATCTGTCACTTTATCTGAAGTTGAGTTATCCCCAGGGGCGCAACCACTTTTCTTCTGATGATCCTGATTTCTACAATTTCTTGTTATATTCTCATAATTTGATTTGAAACACAACTTTGCGTTTTCAATCTATTTTAATTAAAAAAAAATTGTACCAACGGCATTTCCAGTACCTTAATTATTTATGACCTAAGCACACAGAGTTGGAACACGTTCATGAACTGAATTGGTACTAACGATAGTGGCAATACTTCACCAGTGAGCTTCATCCACTCACACTGGTCAAATGACCAGTCGTTATTGGTCAAGCGCTGCAGTGTTGCTAGTTTAGTCTTGTAAAAAAAATGCGACTGCATTTGACCCTGTTGCAAATATTAGTGAAAGGATTGGTTCCTTTTCATTACCACTTACGACCGTTTCTTATATTCAGTGTCTAATTTTGTCATACTGACCGTGAAAAAACCTAAATACCTTAAATCCTGTCATCCCAAAAATATCCCTTTTAGGGAAGATATAATATATGATTGATTACAGCTAGACCTAAATTTGTTAATTATAAATTTCTGTTATATTATTAATTAATTATTATAATTGTAATGGCGTAATAATAATGTTTAAATTTAAGTATTTCGTAATTGCCAGGTGTGCTCATATTTTAAATGCTTTACATCATACTGCAATTATAATATGCATGCTATAAATATTTGTACACCTACACTAGTGGGTAAAACATAGAGAACGATTTGTTATATAATATACCAGCTTAAATGTACCTATGTTTCACAAATAAAATTTCTGATTTCTAGTAACGTTTAGGCTCCGAGCTGGATTCGAACCGGCGACCACAGGCATACATGGCCCGTCGCTACTAACCAACTGAGCTATCGGAACAATCTGTCTCGGCCACTAAATCTTTCAATCAGTTCCTTCTTACAACGCCTTAGGGAGGCGAGTGTGGTGACATCTACCTAGAAGACTTAGGCTTCTTAACGGCACCAACGTCTCAAATTACATTGAGAAATCGTCAGTAACGATGCACCACCCCATACTAAATTAATTTTGTATTACAGCTTACAGCCCTAATACGTTACTAGCTTAATTTTGTATAAAGTAATTACGCTGCTAACGAAATTTATAAATTTCAAATTAAAGGAAAATTTTAAAAATTTAGGCTTCGAGCTTAAAAATGAATTTAGTATGGGGTGGCGCATCGTTACTGACGATTTCTCAATGTAATTTGAGACGTTGGTGCCGTTAAGGGCCTAAGTCTTCTAGGTAGATGTCGCCACACTCGCCTCCCTAAGGCGTTGTAAGAAGGAACTGATTGAAAGATTTAGTGGCCGAGACAGATTGTTCCGATAGCTCAGTTGGATAGTAGCGACGGGCCATGTATGCCTGTGTTCGCCGGTTTGAATCCGGCTCGGAGCCTCAATTTTTCCTTTAATTTGAAATTTATAAATTTCGTTAGCAGCGTAACTGCTTTATACAAAATTAAGCTAGTAACGTATTATTTAGGGCTGTAATCTATCCCTATCCTTAGAATGAATGTAGGAAACGGATGTTAGTGTAATGTTCTCTCAGTAGAGATATAGAACAAGTTCAGGGATTGCCTTGCAGAAGCGGTGACCTCATGAGACCATGATAACACAGAAGTTTCCACTAGAACATAAAAAACCAAATAATTACGGTAAGGCTACGGCTTGCGTCCCGCTGCCACATTGCATTTGTATTATAGGTACGTAGGTACACTCACGGTTCGGCCACGATTTCTGGCGGCGGCGGCGGCAGCATCTTATAAGCATCATTATGAGTAGGTATCGCGTACCGCTGCCGCAGCCGCCGCCACTTGGAGTCGTGGCCGAACAATAAGAAGCGTTCCACATCCACACCTTCACATAAAGTGAGCTTGTTTTGTCCTTAGTATGAATTTCCTATCGACATGGATTGAAAGAAACCACTCGTAGCTACAGCTTCACACTTGATTTAATCTGAGCATGACCAGATGTATATGATAAGAATTTTGCCTTGATCCTAGCAACGAGCTAAACTCTGCCCTTTCCTACTAAACGCAGGCGATGACTGTACTTGAAGAAGATTTTCTTAATAGGGAACTTGCATCTTTTTATTTTATTAAGAAAACCAAAAGTATAATTCAGGATTAAATCAATTGTAGCATTAAAACGTTCCTATGATTTATTTTTCTGATGTTATATGCATTTGAAATTTTCACGCGCCGGCACCCTCGAAAACGTTCTATATTAAACGGGCTTATGCTATGACGTCACAACATATAGGTATTCTCGGCGCGTTTACTATGGAGTAAGTCATTAATTTGCAATTATCTCCACAAAATTAGCGTTTAAGTCCATACTTGTTATACAAAATATAATTTCTAATTCAATATTCTGTCTAACTGTTGTGTTATTTTATCGAAAAATAAATATTTTTTTTTCGTAATTTTAACGTGGGATAAAATTAATACAATCGTTTATTTTATTTATTTTTTCTTTTGTATGATATCTCTACGTATATCCGCATCGATAGAGTGCAATTTATTTGAAATTGAAATCCAGTGGATGATGGCACGATGTACGCGGAAGGTGCGCT
The DNA here is from genome assembly GCA_963854355.1 of Epinotia brunnichana. Taxonomy (NCBI): domain Eukaryota; kingdom Metazoa; phylum Arthropoda; class Insecta; order Lepidoptera; family Tortricidae; genus Epinotia; species Epinotia brunnichana. The sequence continues at coordinate 9,061,223 of OY977954.1, read as the reverse complement.
CGCGCTGGTGCTGCGGCTGAGTCGCTGCGCCGGCGCCGCGCCGATCTGCGCGAGTCGCGCGCGCGCCGGCTGGCTGTTCGATCCGTCACCGTCAGCTGGCACGAAGCAGGCACTCGCCATGACGCTTATCAGTCAGTATCCATACAATAATAAAATAAATGCGAAAGTAACTCTGTCAGTCGTTACTAGTGATACAATTGTGATGCAATTTGGCATGTAGAATCTGTAGAAAGCTGTGACGATTCACTATTTAACTTTTTGGGATTCGGATATTTCCATATTTTCCATCTCTATTCCACTTGCTTAAATCGATCTGTGAAATAGACATTCCTTCTTTAGATTTGACAACACATAATTTTCCATCCATAGAGTAAATCAGCACGACAGAGAAAAAACATTACAATCACATTCATAAACATCGTCCCACACTTACCTTTCTGCCCGTGGGTATCGTAATATTCGATTGAGTCGATGAGATTAGAATAGGTTTGAAGTTTTTTGAGCTTTGGGCTGGGAATAGCTCGCCGAGTTTTTTACGCCGGTTTTTCTCGAGGCAGAGGTTTTCTTTCCAAACCGACATGTATGTAGATTATCGACATTATGCCTTAATTGAAAAATAAATCACTTTGACTTTGACTTTGAATGCCACGATTTTACATTTTCTTGATCTTTAAACCTACCATTGTGGAAGTGGCACAAATATGTAATTTCTTTTTCTTATGCTCTACTAAGTAGTCAGACTCAAAAAGTCACAATTGTATTCCGTTAAAGTAGCCTCTACTTTAACGGAATACAATTGTGAGTTTTTGTTAAATTATATGTTAGGTTAGGTAATGACATGTTTTTTATTTCAGATGTTATAATTCTGACAGGTCTAACTCTGGACTTCTGTCAAAAGCCTGGCCATCGGATCCGCATCGGAGACACGATGTTACAGGCGTTCGTATGGCTGTCTGATCTAGTGTTAGTGATGGTCACCGCCAGCATGGTTGTGTACAGGGGAACTGCTCAAATGCAGAACCTAAAGCTAGTACTGCAGCAGTTGGAACAGGTACTAGGATAGCATTAACCATATAGCCGATGCGATGCATGTTTAAATTATGTCATAATCGCATATTATTTTGTTTTTTTTTGATTAGGTTAAGATTTGACATCATTTAAATTTTATTGATGTGTACCTACCTTTTTCTCGGTTACAACATTTTTATGATTAAGTATTGCATTATTGTGAGTATTATGACACTGATATGGGGACCGATTTTTGACTTTCGAGCGCTCGAAAATTAAATAAAAGTAAATACGATTCTAGTGTCAAAATTGCTGGCACTTACTCTCTACAGATTGAATTAAATACGAGTGGTGGATAGCACTCGTTTTTAAATTCTATGTCTATTTCAAAATAGAATTCCATAATTTATGACCGTTTTCGAGTGAAAGAGTCGAGCGCTCGAAAGTCAAAAATTGGTCCTCTGATTTGGTACCTGTACTCAGGTAAAACTGTTTTTGTTTAATTTGATTTCTAATTTTAATTGTATGTGACATTGCAACATTATTTTATCTAATTAATTAATATTTTCAATGTAGCTATATACTCGTATTTTGTATATATGCTGCACATTATACCTTGTTAATATCATTATTATGAGACGATCACTGTATGATTAGTAGTATAAGCCAAATTATTTGTATTATATGAAATTTGTATAATGAGATATAATAAACTAAACTACTTAAACTTAATTCGAAGAATCGTTCAACCAGTTCGCTTTTATTTTAACGCCTTGGGGAGGCATGTAGTGGCATCTACCTTGAGGACTCAGGCTTCGTATACAATTTTAATTGCCATGGTTACGTTTCCTTAGTCAATTACTTTAATCCACCAAATGTCAGGTTTGTTGACATTTTGAACCCCTTTTTATGAACCATGTTGTAATATTTTACTCAGTGACTCAGTGACGTTGTCTTCTGGTTAACTGGACGGAACAGAATCAAGAAATAAGGCGCCATACATGCCATGCATGATCTCTTTCAAAAAGAGTGTCAACCGGGATCGAATTGGGGTATGCTGCTCGTCGATGCAAACAACGCTTTCAATTCCGTTAACAGACAACTGGCTCTCTGGCAGGCAAGAATACACTGGCCACATTGTGCTCGCTTCCTATTCAATACTTACAATGGACACGCCGAACGCATGATCCGTGATTCCAACATGAGTTTGTACAGTGAAGAGGGAGTAACCCAAGGTGACCCACTGGCGATGCCTTTATATACCCTAGCAACACTACCCATGATAAACAATTTGAAATCAGAACAAACAATCACCCAATGCTGGTACGCAGACGACTCCTCTGCCCAAGGCACGCTTAACAACCTTCGACATTGGTGGGACAAAATAAGCCAAATGGGACCTGCATACGGCTACTTTCCCCAAGACAAAAAGTCTTATCTAATTGTAAATGAAAATGACAAGAAATGTGCTCAGCAAATATTCAAAGGTGTCAACGTTACCATAACAACTGGGTCACGTTTCCTCGGTAGTTATATCGGCGAAGGAAAAGAAAACTTTGTGAACAAAAAAGTCGAAACGTGGACTTCTACAATAGAAAAACTTTCTGTAATATGTAAAGATTCACCACAAGCAGCCTACACCGCTCTCACCAAAGCGGCACAGTTTAAATGGTCGTTCCTACAAAGAGTTTTAGAAAATGCTAACCAATCCTTCGAGCCACTAACAAACACACTACGCTCCAGTTTTCTACCAAACTTACTAGGAGGTGACGTAACCTCTCTTGAAGCCGACTTATTTTCTTTACCAGTTCACAAAGGCGGGTTAGCCATCCCTGTCCTTTCTAAAATGACAAACTTAAATTATGATAACTCCAAAAAAGGCTGCACTATCCTGTCATCCGCCTTACTCGAAAATAAACCCTTAGACCTCTCTCAACACCACGTATCCCTTAGAGCGGCAAGAAAAGAATGCTGGATAAAGAAAGACTCTCAAGAGGATAAGCTCTTGGACTCCATTTTAGACAAACTCTCACCGATCAAAAAACGAGCAATCGAACGTTCAATTTTTAAGAAAACTAAAACAAAATCTTCCACCTGGCTGTCAGTGATACCGACAAAAAAAGACAATTTTGATTTATCCCCACTAGAATTTAGAGACTCATTAGCAATACGATACAACAGAACACCGGTTTCCATGCCCAAATCATGCGATGGGTGCGGTAACGATGACTTCAATGTGGACCACGCACTCTGCTGCAAAACTGGTGGCCTAATAACTCGTCGTCACAATGAAATCAGAGACCTGTTTTGTGAACTATGCCAAAACGCTTGGGGAAATGTTACCAAAGAACCGATCTTAACTGAAGGAAACTGTGGACTTCGTGGAGACCTCAGCTGCCGCGGTGTTTGGGATGCACAAAGGGAGGCGTTATTCGATATCCGTGTCGTAGACACTGACACTCCCTCTTACATCTCTCGCCCGGTAGCTTCCATTTTAAAATCCGCAGAAGAAGAGAAAAAACGTAAATACAGTAGCGCCTGCGAGAAACAACATGCAACATTTACCCCTCTCGTCACATCAGTTGACGGAGTCTTCGCCTCACAAATGTCCACCTTTATAAAACATCTTGGTGAAGCTATTGCCGACCGCTGGAACCGACCCCTATCTATAATAATGGGCTGGTTAAGGTCAAAGATTATAATATCAATAATCCGAGCCACAAGCATGTGCATTCGCGGGACCCGGCACAAATTCAGATCAGTAAAGCATTTTTTCGGCCTCAACGACGGGGCAGCTCTACCCAACATCGCCCCCTAACCCCTCCCTAACCCCTCTCTACTCTCTACATACAACCATCCATTCTCTTTTTTTTATATTTATATTTGTTGTAAATATTTGTTTATAATCCTATAAGTAATAAAATGTGTGATAATTAAATACCTATAAAATAGAAATTGTTGATGAACCCATTAACTTATATCAAGTCGTCAATGTTTTCAGATAAAAATCGATCTCGATATAAGTGCTGCGCCCTATAAAAGCGACAAGATCAGATGTTACTTGATCATCGTCTATCTGATGTGGACTGCCACAGTGATGTTTACAGATTTTGTTTTGCATTGTGTCCGAGTGGGATCTAAAGAAGACACAGAATGTATGTGTTATTTATCAAGCTATGCGCAATAATTAGTATAGTTCGTCAATTAGTATTTGGCACTTTCTATCCTCGATAAGATTTCTGAAATGAAAAAGCACGGACTTTACACAAGTTAGTTTCGAGTCATTAAAGTGTGACTATATTTTTTGTTTCTATAAGTATAATCTAAAAATATGCAATATACTCGTACGTACTTGTACGTACGGGACAGACAAAAAAGAGAGTGATTTTAAGTTCAAAAGAAAAATGTTTTTCCTCAAATATTTTCTGTTGTTTACTTTATTTCAATCAAAATGTACTGCTCGACACTGCCTGGCAATAGTTGGCATATTCAATTTTACTTCATAGACTACATAGCGGTGACAAGCAACGCGTCAACTTATGAAATTAAGGTGTCAAACATTTACATCCTTAAATACGAGTTCTTGTAAATTGGTTAACATAGCGTATTTTGCAGGGAGGATAATGTTATTGTACGGTGTATATTATATAGCCGACCTTCAGGGCACGCTGGCGGTGCTCAAATGGGCGTGTAGCGTGCGCGCCGTACATGTAGCCGCCACCGACCTCAACCAACATCTACAGAAGCTACGATATGGTGACTCTTTATGTTTATGAACTCCTAGTACCTAACTGATTCTACTATCAGAGTTCAACATCCCTATTATTAGAGAAGAATTGTTGTTTAGAACTTATCACCTACAATTTTCAGGATCAGAGTTCTTGACGCGCCCCTCGCGAGCGGAATATCTGATTCGACGTCTCGCTCTCACGCACGAGCGGCTCAGCGACGTGATGAGACAGATGAACAACACTAACGGCCCAATTATTATGTTGATTCTTATGTCTGCCTTCCTGCGACTAGTCATCACTCCGTACTACATGCTGATACAAATATGTAAGGACCGCTCGTTTGCCAAATGTTTGTCGTTTATGAAAACTCAAAACCTCATATTTCGTAAAGTCACGTTTACGAAATATGAGGTTTAACTGCTACCCAGCCCCCTATTCTGTAACTTGTTTTAAGCTCACCTCAACGCTCAACCACAATTACACCTTGACACCGCGGTGCGTAGTAATTAAGCGTAGGTAGAGGTCTAGTTTCGTAACGGATGACCGGCGGGGTGAGCCGCATTAACGCGTAGCGAATAACAGCCCTGGACTATAACCATTAACCATTAGACTATAAGTACTGCGTGCCAGCAGTCACGGCGATAGCGGTTACGTCGCGGCTTTCATCCCGACGTCGTAATTCGTAAACGATACCTCTTCTTTTTAGGGTTCCATTTTAATTTAATCGTATGGCATTGAAAACAGAAACATAAAATATTAATGCTTCTGTTTAATTGCTGCGAGGCTCTCATGAAGAGTGCAGTGCAGCGGCCAAAGTTGATTACTCTTTAGCACCACCCAGGGGACACGTGTAGGGTATCTAAGGTCCGTCCGTCGTCCGTAGGAAGATACTACGGACGCGAGTAATCGTTGTCCCCCATACGTTCCATACCTCAAAAGGAAAAAAAACGGAATCCATAAAGGATCACTTTGTTGTCCGTCTGTCTGTCAAGGACCCTTTATTTCGGGAACGCGTGATGGTATCGAATTGAAATTAAAGCCATATACTCAAGTCTACAGTCCCCTGAAGCTGTGGAAAAATGGAAAAAACTACTAAGTTAACGTAAAATAAAGATACGGCCGTTTACGCTGCAATAAACGGTACAGGGTACAAGAAAAAATATGAAAACTATAAATTTGTAATTTTGTACGGATCCCTCGCTGGGCGAGTTCGACTCGCACTTGATTGTTTATAAAAAAACCGGAAATTTCTTCATTGCAAATAAATGCATATAAATCGCCCAGTACGCCGATCGGTGGAACAAAATTGGTGCGTTTGTGTGCGTATTGGCGCGTGTGAATACGAATTGATCACAACTACATGAATCCATTTTATGCCTCACGCTTGGCGCGTCGGCCGTATGAAACTATCCTTCTATGCGTTATTATTCTAAGACTCTGGTTTACTCCTCCAAAATCCTCTTAGTTCGAATTTAACCCATATTGCTTTGACATAGAGTGCCCATGCCATATACTACTAATTCGTCGAGCAGTTGGACGACAATAAGTACTTGTAGTATTCACGTTTCTTAATGTAATGTTTTTTAACTATTCAGACAACTCCAAGCTTTTGGTGCTTGATGTGACCATGTCACTGAGCTGGAGCCTAGTTCACATGTCGCTGTTGATACTGATCATAGAGCCATGCCACTGGACGCATTCACAGGTAAACTACATACTTTTTTGTTATAAAAGACTGTCCTGTGATTGACCATAGTCCCACGATAGTAGGCGACGACATCTCCTCTGTTCAATACACTGACGATAACGGGAGATTTTAATCTTCTCCTCTGTTTAAACCACTAACTATAACCTGGCAAGCGGTTCGGATCTTGGGATAATTACTTCTTAAAGTCGATTTACATGAAGGGGAAGAATTCGTTTTATTTTATTGTATGGTCATATCAAGCTAAGAGCATAAACTAACATGTATGAAGAATGTTAACAAAGTCAATGACGTAAAAGCTGTTTGTTTAGTGGAAATCCATGATATCTGCCTACCTTGAGAAACAGGCGTGATTATATGTATGAATGTATTGTGTTGTTAGGTTGGGCTAATGAACAGCGCCTCTTCTCTTAGAATGAACAGTCTCACAAAGCGGATTTGTCTACTTTAAGACTGAAAAATACGTTTGTCGTCGCACCTCGCCGGGACAATTGCCGCTCATCATGCAAAATTCCACTCCTTGACTACTTACGTATAATTTTGTACAAATCAGAGTGTACAAAAAGTGCGTAATATCGCTTAATTTATCGCCTTATATGCATAATGTATAGTCTGTTCCAGATAAAATGACGAAAAGTACTTAACGAGATCTATTGTCTCAATCACAGAAATATATCAAGATAGAAGGAACGAGTTCGGCAATTTATAGCGAGACCGAGCGTGTAACATTTTGCGTAGGTACTTTGACGTCACGAGCGGATTTTAGTGATGGGCAACATAAGCCGCGCGAAAACAATTCAAAAGAATCGATTCACAGATCGATTACAACACGGCACCGATTCTATACAGCGCCAAAAACAATTCAAAAGAATCGATTCACAGATCGATTACAACACGGCACCAATAAGTGACTTCGCAAGCTTCGCCACTTAATAAGACAAAATATACCACACACAAGCACGCATGCACATTTTTAAAATAATATTTAGCCCTATGTAAATGTGTACCTTTTCATCATTTGACATCATCACTACATCAATAGTCGGATAAGCTGTAGTGATTACTCGACGGTACTTTGATGGGCCAGTAAAGGTGTCCTCGTGGAAATGTATAGAACAAATCCGGCTGTATTTTGTAGGAATCCATTTTTTACGACCAGTTGCTTCAATCCATTTATTTTTAACATCAGGATCATTCGGAAAACTGAAATAAAATTGCAATATAGAATTAACCATAACTGTTTGTTAATAATATTTGCTTTTCACTACATACATTACATAGCTGCATTAATAATATAAAAAAGTAATTATCATTTCCTCTGTTTTTAAAATCGATTTTAACCGAGTAAGAAAATTGCAGTGCACAGCACTGTGGTACAGCACTATTCTTGCTTTTGACAGAAAAACTGAGAAATCGACCTTGAACGTGACTCGACAGTTTGAATAGCTTATTTTTACATCGCTGGGTTTGAATGCACGCCAAGTCTGGCTCATCAAATTAAAGCCGCAATGGAAAACTAGCGTTGGCACACAATCGCCCGCTACTGTTTTGTTGAAAATAATAAAACAAATAGTTTTTTAATTAATAGCAGATATTACAGGACAAATAGTACTTACCGAAAGAAGGAAACACCTCCACCTTTTTTGGTATTGTTTGAGCAATTAATTATTGCGCAACAAACTATTTTGTTTTTACAACCTGACGTCGCATGCAGACCGCGGACGTGAGCAGACTGAAGTTCGCGGCGAGCAAAGCAGTCCTCGGGACGTCGGTTCGCCACGCGAAGTACATACGCTTGTTACTTCTATCTCGATATATTTCTGTGGTCTCAATATATCTTCAAGTAGGGTTGTAAAATAATTTACGCATAAACAATAGAACAAGAGTAGCAACTACACGTGCGACACTTCGGTCAATTTTATGACGCCTCCTTGTTATCTTCTCCTTTCGTATTGCTGCTAAGCAAAGAGAAGTTGTAAAATTCCACGTGCGTAAGTGCATTTTCTTAATTTTAACTGGAACAAACCATACGTATTATATAACTGCCTATTTATTCTCCAAGAGGTTATATTGTTTTATGATTAGAGGGGACATACCGAGGTGCTGCTAAGCCAGCTAATCGTGCACCTAGCCCCGAAAAGCGAGCGACTGTCCAAGGAGCTAGATCAGTTCACCAAGCAGATCATGTTGAGTAACGCCAGGTTCATGACCCTCGGCGTCTTCACACTGGATCGGCCGCTCATGGCGACGGTATCTTTAACACTTATGCTATCCTAGTATCTAGTTACTTTCTGTAGTCACATCAGGAAATTACCACTTAAACTTTTGATACTCATCACCTACCGCCATCGCCATAATGTACGAGTAGGTACTTCTGTTGACTCTGTGGCGCGTCAATATTATATGTACCAGAACACAACATTTATGTGCCTCGTCACATTTTTCCGTGTAAATTTAAAACACTATCAGTAATTAAACTTAGGTAATGGAAATGGAACAACCAAGAAAAACCGGAAAAGACACTGGCCACTAACCGATACCGTACCGACCCCGCACCGCCAAATTCAGAAGTGGCCTTAATAGGGAACATTACTGCAATGTTCTGCCGCCAGAGGCAGCTCTACCACTAATAGTAAACCAGTATAGGAATATAGGGATTCACACACACCTGCACAATTGATTGTCAAATGAGTGACAAGGATGCTTGCATAGACAATACCGCAAGTGGGAACGAGATACAATGTCAACGCTGCTAGTGTCGCCACCTACGAAGAGTTTTGCGTAATGTTCCCTATTTAGGAACAAAAGTCAAATCTCCCTCCATGAGGCCTGATTCGAGATTCAAAATCGGGTAGTAATATTATCATATCCTCACTCATCTGAGACATCCCCACGATATCCCCACTTTCATGTGCCTGTTTTTTTAATTGATATCCTAGGGATATCCCCTTTTGTCTATGAATGCCATTGGGATCGGAGCCCTAGTCACGTATTATAGACTTTTTTGTCATAGAAGCTTAAGTGCTAAAGTTAAAGTGCTATTTCAAAAACGCCAAAAAATGGCCCCTTAAAATGAACATGGTTGCAAACGCACGCATGGCCCAAGGTCAGAAACTTAAAATTTTTTCATGAACTCATACCAGACCAATATAAATCAAAACATTTTCCTCTTCGCCTTTTGCAAGGCAATGTATGGAGGCCATTCCCCGCAAACGTAATCCAGTTTATTCCTCAGTCTCTTTATTTATTTAATAGGTAGGTACCTATTCCTGCCCTTGTATCAAATGAAAGGAAATACACATTGGGCTTCTCAACTGCACTGACTTAACGACTCCTGTTTTATTGCAGATACTCGGAGGAGTCACGACGTATTTGGTGATAATAATACAGTTCCAAACCATTTCGAATCAACTTTAACAATAGTACTTCAACCAATATTATTTTAAGGGTGCATGAGCAACCACCAGAGCGCATCACCCCACCCGTCTCGCCTAACAAAACTAGAACTCTACCTACGCTTAGTTCTTCACTTATGCTAACCTAGTACTTACTCGTATTATAATTGCGAATCGATTCCGATGGACGTAGTACTTACTTGTTTGAGTTGGTCTTTAATGGAAACTTCGAAGTCTAAACACGGATTTTGTCAGCGATCTATGGAGCGCATCGTCTAGGTGTAAATCGATTGCATCGCAAACGGATTGCCAAACTGCGCTCTGGACTTGGGTAACCTTTCCAACAACTCAGCTGTCATTTTCCCATACAAATAAATGGTTGTTAGTAGGTAAGTCTAACGCGCGTACGAAACGTTACGCAATTGACCAGCTGCTGATCTGGTCAAGTTTTACGAGTATTAATCATATCCACTTATACATTAAATCTCATGATAAGAATTTTGTTAAATTACTGTCAATGCCATGTGATTGATTATCTGCATGCGGTTTTGTAAACTGTACATAAGTACCTAGGCCTACTTATATTTATTATTATTTATTATTCGGCTTAGGCATATTCTCCTTTACTAAAATAAGTTGAATGAACATTTAAGGGATAGGCGTTTAAGAACAATGAGGTAAATAATTTTTATGAAATAAAGTAATTTTTAAAGTAAAATTGTATCATTGAAACATTAAAAAAAACATTAGTTAAAACGATAGCTCAAAAGACACGCAAGATTTTAAATATAAAGAAATCTCACTTTGTTTTACACATAATAGGGTTTTGTATGGAGTAGCACTTGGGCATGGGACAAATAACTTCCTCGGCTTTTCTGCGTACGCTGTTCAAGTAGGTATCGGTACTCGGTACGGTCAACCAATTTGATTCCTAGGCCACCATAGCACCCTGTCATTTTAACTGCTACATAGCGAAGCAATAATCCAAGTAACCCGTATTGACATAGCATTTACAACGACAAGGTTCTATATGGCCTAGGAATCAAATTGGTTGACTGTACATATGATGAGTCAAACAAGAAGTCGAGACCAAGACTGATTTATTCAGATCTTGACATACGCACATAAGATTATTATAATCTAACCACATACAGGGCCACCACAAACTAAAAATCCCTTTGTCAATTTTTTTCATGACCATTTTGCATAGGTACAAGTTTCTGAACTTCGTTGAAGCATCGTTGTAACAACGGCGACATAAAACTGGCTCTAAATATCTGGGGGTGATCTAGATCCATTACTTATGAACCAAAATATAAAACTTGACGTAGCAAAGTACCTAGTGAGCTGCATAATTACATATCGATAGTTTTTGAGATTGGGGGAATGGATCTGAACCGAATTTGGCCCCCGTTGGGCGCCACTGCTAGAACGAGGTAGCTTGGGGGAATGGATCTGAACCGAAAAGTTTTAACCGAATTTGGCCCCCGTTAGGCGCCACTGCTAGAACGAGGTAGCTTGGGGGAATGGAGCTGAACCGATAAATTTTAACCGAATTTGGCCCCCGTTGGGCGTCACTGCTAGAACGAGGTAGCTTGCGTCAAGACAAACTACAGGTTCGGCTATTCCACGGGTGTTATGAATGAGATAATTATATAACTCAGTGTTATTTACAAGCTTTTATTTAACTTGCAATATACGTAAACTCTGTTTGTTCGCGTGGAATCTTCCAACTCATATTTGAAGCAGATATCTTCCACCGATTGAGTTAAAATTTTGGGTTCAAGTAAAGTTAGATGACAATTCAATATTATGGTACTATCGAGCTGATCACTCTTGTGGCACTCTTTGGGGGAGGCCTATGTCCAGCAGTGGTCATCTTTCGGCTGATGATGATGATCGAGCTGATCTGATGATGGAGACAGAAGGCGGCCATGGGAATTCAGGACTTAACAGACATAATCCCGAACCTCGTTACAATCGTCTCAACGAGTAGTTGATGACGGTATACAGAAAAGTACAGTTGGCAATAAAAGCTTGTACCAAAACTGAAATTTTTGACTGAAACTTATTTTAAAGGTAAGGTGTTAATAATAAACGGAAATCCTTGGGCAGAAAAATATCGGATTTGTATTCGAGAAACAAGCACAGATGGTATACCCAGCCCTAAGACGAGGTAAGGTAAGGGTCCAATATAATCAGTGCTGATAATTTAAATTTAAAGTATAAAGTCAGCTGAGTACTCTGCCACATATACTTTAGATTTGTGCCTACTCTTAGTTGTACAAAGACAATTAGACATCAGATGATCGTGAACTCGATGAGCAAGGGCACGACTGTGCCCCAGATATCACGGCTCTGCCTGCTTGATTTGGCAGGACACTACCGTGCCTCCAGATATGCTGCTTTCCGAGGTAGCTTCAAGTTCGCGGCGTCTAAGTGCTGGAATGATATCCCTCCCCCTATCCAAGGGGCGCTTAGCAGATACACCTTTAAGCGTAAGCTTAAAGGCTATTTGTTGACGCTCCAAAAATCCTAATCCTAATCCTGCACTTTTGACAGCAAAAATATGCCAATTGCACATTTTTATCTAGTTTTTGTTTTTAGTTTAATAGTAAAATTTACTTTAATGTGTAACGTAGTTATTATTTTATTAAAGCTGCATGTAGGTAGTGCTGTATGTATTATCTCACTATGTATTTATTTTTATTTCTCTCTCGCCTTGCACAATTAATTATATGTATAGTTGTGTAATTATAATTGTATGACGTTTCCGTGAGTCACCAACGGTGCTGGCTGAAAATCAGCGCTGTAGGTGTCTGACAGAATACTGCTGCATAATGCAGCATAATGCTGAGCCAGTGTCCGGTTCACGGCCGCAGAGACACACTTGTTACATGTTTTTTACTGTTATTTTTATTTATTTTTGCTTAATATATGTGTCCCGTGTGTTAGTGAATAAATGTATCTTTCTTTCTTTCTTTCTTTCTTTCATATAGGCTTGAAGTTCATTTGACGACCACTTAGGCCTAACACTTACAGGTCAATTGTTTGTCCCCTCTGTTTATTATTCATTCGAAAGGAGACATTACATGAAGTACTGTCAATCGATCGGAAAAAATAACAGCTATATGTATACCTTTCGGTTTCTAGCCCGCGCCGCGCTCCTCACTTTAAGCGGACCACCAAGTCAGTCGATAAAAGGTTGCAAGTAGTATAGCTCGTGCCCTACTTCACAGTGTAATCAACAAATACAATATCTTGTCTCATACATAGTTTCAGCTATCTCAAGCTTCTCAGCTAACATATTTGATGATTGACAACACTGATAAACGGGAGCTAATTCTTGAGATTCGTTTTACATTAAACATTACTAGAAGTGCATCATGAAGACAACAGCAGTGCCGCTTCAGAACTGTGATTTTCAAAATAGTAATGAGTATAATAATAGAGGTATGGTAATTTCACTATTGATATGAATTGATGATACATTTTTGCGGTTATTGTAGAGTGTACGAGTACCTACATACACTTTCTTTGTATGTAATTGAAATAATTACTAATTAATCTCCTGCTCTGAGATAATCTCGCTTGAACTCAAGGATCGTGGATTATATCTGCGGAAAATGGATGTTTTTAAACTCCACCCGTCTGTAATAAGCATTAAGCACATAATTTCATCGGTCTGGCAAACTGTCTGATTTCAAGAACTATCTTAATTTATCGTTATCTGCTTCGTAAAATTACAACTAATTGAATGTTATCAGATTTGAATCCGTCTACATGTGTTGTGAACGGTGCGTTGGCGCTGGTGCTGCGCATCGCGAGGTGCGCAGGAGTATCGCCGCTGCGCGTTGTCACCGAGCGAACCGGCGGCTGGCGCATCGCTGTTTCTTCCTCACTCGCCGTCTTTCAGCGTATTCTCATCACTATCTTGAGTGAGTTCCGATAAGTGATTTACTCGACTAGAATTAAAGTTGAAACTGAGGTCTAAAGTTCCAAACAGGTCAGCTTCGATCCGAATATATTTATTGATCACTCATCATCCTCCTAGCGTTTTCCCAGTTGTATTGGGCTAAAGGGGGGGAGGGGGGGGGGTCAGTTTTGGCAACCAATCCTAAAAAAGATATGGCGTAGGCACTAGTTTGACAAAAGCTACTGCGATGTGACCTTTCAACGTCCCAACCCAGAGCGAAAACTAGACCTTATTGAGTACCCATTTATTGATCACTAAACTTAATAATTTACTTTAAAAACAAACCGATTTCAATTCAGTACTTCGCCAAGCCACGTAGGTAGGTACATGAACATTCCCACATTTCCTTTCCAATGTACCACATGCACTGCTTTCCGAGAGAAAATGCGTTGATTAACTATTACAGAAAAACCCAAGTCGCTATCTGTAGGCTGATAACATTTGAGGAGTTCCGTCGATTCCTAAATGATCTCACAATGATCATGAGTTGCTACTTCAACGGAATCATGTCAGAATCTTTGACGAACTTAACATTTTTGAGGAGTTCCATAAGTCATCTGAGGTCTTCTTCATCAGTTCCACTTCACCAAAATTGCGATTTCCGAAGGTAAATACACGAATTATAATAGAAAATACCGAAATCACTACATGCGTGCCTATAAAATATGAGGGTTGCCCTCAATTTCCCTGGGTTCCCATCATCAGATCCTAATTTGGTGACAATGGGACCACCTCGGAAGTATACTCTTTCGTTTAAAAAAAGATTTTTGGAAATCGGTCCACAATTTACGGAGAAATCGGCGAACATACATTAAAAAAAAAACACATACAGTGGAACATTATAACCTCCTCCTTTTTTGAAGTCGGTTAAAAATCTTTCAGATATGATAGCACTAGCAGCGTTGATTATTGACATATTCGAAGATCGGGAACGGCGGATACGCGTCGGTGAGACAGCTGTCACTGCGTGTGTGTGGATCTTTGACCTGGTGTTGGTGATGGCCATAGCCAGCCACATCATCTACTGTGGATCCGCGCGGATGGAGAACCTTATACGAATACTGAAGCAGATGCAACAGGTACGGTCTATTCCTTCTATGTATTGGTGGAACTGGTTGGAATTTTAATGTAATGTTAATGTAACTACTGGGAAGTAAAATTATGAAATTAATACTCTGGGACTTTGGCAACAGACAGTTATGTACGTAAAATTCCAAGGTTCTATTCATACATTGCAATAGATCGGTCTGGTTGGAGAGCACGGATAAGCAGTCTTACGTTGACCTTTCATGTGGTTTCAACGAAGAAACGAAGAAGAGACTAGAATGTCATGATCACCAAGTGAAACTCAATGATAAAAACATCGATGAAAGTCTGCAAGTACTTAGTTGACGACCTCTGTAGCCTAGTTGGTAGTGACCCTTCCTACGAAGCCGAAGGTCCCGGGTTCGAATCCCGGTGAGGGCATTTATTCGTGTGATGAGCACGAATATTTGTTCCTGATTCATGGTTGTGTTTTCTATGTATATAAGTATGTATATCCTCATCTAGTATCCATAGTACAAGCTTTGTTTAGTTTGGGACTTGGTTGATTTGTGTAAGATTGTCCCCAAATATATTTTTTTTTATTTTATTTTAGTATATGTATAATAACCACGTTCTCATGGAAGGCATGTATACATATGAGAATAAATGTATTTAAACCTAAACCTAAGTACATACGTTTTAAAATAAGTGTGGAACAAGCATAGAGGTTCTATGCTCGTCTATGTAGGTACTTACTTATTTCCATCCAATAAAAATCCTTTAAAAAAGATTAAGATTTGGAGTAAACTGATATTAACAGACAGATTTATAAATACGTCGATTTTTACAGATCAATATTAACCTAAATAACGAGCGGAGCTCCAAAGCTGAAAAGATCGGCGTCGCCGCGGTCGTGAGCATGTCGGTTTGGGCCGTAATGCTCCAGGCCGGAGAGTTCTACACGCTGATACTAACTCATATAGAAAAAGGTTTCAACTGTGAGTTTAGTTTATTTTATACTGCGACGGTGGCAATAATGCATACAAACCTGCCTGATAGTGATAGTAGGCAGAGACCGAAGCCTACATACGAGTAGGCTGCGGTCTCTACGTACATTAATACGCGTACATATTTACGATTTGCGAGTGCAGAAGAACCACAAGCGCTGACCCTTTTTGATTTGAGAATTCGTTGTGTTGACAGCTAGAGACAAATACAGGTTCTCACTCTCAACACAATGCATTTTTAAGAGCTCTGACAACTTGACTCACCACTAGGAACACAGCACTATATATTTACAGTGTTCGGCGTTCTTCAACAAACTTGGACATCCCAATTGTGTAAATAGAAAGTTATTGTAAGTATTACATGGAATATCTCCTTCTCCTCCATGTGCCTCCTCCATCTCTGAGATCGGTGACCAGTTGCCCCTAACGACCTATGCACTCAATAGTCATGCGAATTAGTTTTTCCGTGCTTTCAGCCTCCAACCATCTTACATTCTTCGTCCAAGACAAGGAATATCTGGTCAGTTAAAAAGCTACAAACTACATTATGTTCACAGGGTGGATAATGGTAATGTACACCTCGTACTACGTGGCCTACTCACAGGGGCTGGTGGAGCTCATGCTATGGGGCGCCACCGTGGCCAAGGTGCGCGCTGCTGCGGCCGCGCTTAACGACCACCTGCGGCAGCTACTCAACGGTGATTCTTTCTTACTATAAATAAGCATATTCATATTCATATCCATTTTATTGGTAATATAAATTACAGATTGACAGATTGATAAATTACAGACAGCATTGAGTTATAGCAGACATTCTCTAGCTTAATCAGTCAGTGGTAAAAATGTATGCATTCGACGTTTCGTGTTGAAAGACGAAACGTCGAATGCATACATTTTTACCAAAGTGTTGCCGCGTAATCGATTCTAGTGGGTTCAACCTCGGTCCAACTTGCGTTTTCCAGACTATGGCGCTATCATTTGAATAATAAATATTTAACAAATACCACACCCTTTTTTTGCAGAATCTGAATTCACCGCCGACGCAGTGCATGTGCCATATTATATGATTCGTCGTTTCGCCCTCTCTCACGAGCAGATCGGTGAGATGATGAAACAGATGAATGTGGGCAACGGCACCTTCATCCTGGCCGTCCTCGTGACCACCTTCCTGCATCTTGTGATCACTCCGTACAACCTTTTCTTGTGGTTGAGTATGTATAAGCTAATAGTTAATGTTTGTAAGTTATTAAGTAATTCAAGATGAAATCAAAGCATCATTAAGTTGGAAAGGAGATGGTCGAGATCTCGTACAGTCGCCATCACATACATAGGTACACTATAGGTGTTCAAAAATATCGGCACATGCACCCTAATGCCTTGAAAATAGAGGTGTATTCCGATGTGTGTGAGCTGCTTGTTTGCTCTGATGTATGTGATGGCGACCGTACCAATTCTCGTTAGACTTGCGTCACAAACCAAATGTCAGTGAATTATTCATTTAATTTGTAATAACGTCAAAATAGAACAAGCTGAAATCAAGTTTAAAAGTAATTCCATTACAATTATGCGGCGCCGCTATTGCAAACTAATCTCTCCTCAGCACGTTTCAGCCCTAGATTATCTTCACCCTAAGATTATTACTAAGTATACGTAGTCGGAAGTTAGAAGTTCGTCGAATCCTCCATAAAGATTTTACGAATCACCAGTTTATGATAATTTTCTTCCAACCAGATTTCGGCGAAGCCTTCTCAAAGACAGTTATAATACAGATATGCTGGAGCATACTGCACATTACTACATTGGTGCTAGCTGTTGAGCCTTGTCACTGCACGCAGGTACAGGTAAATATTTAGGTACACAATATAACTTATACACTATGATATAGATGCAAGAGGACCACACCAATGGTAGCCAACCAAACCAAAAGGAAAACCAATGTAAGACTTCAACGAAACTTCTTCGAAGCATTCGCACAATGTTTGGTTTGAGAATTTCTGCTCGAATATTTTTACTTAATCTAACTACTACTCATTTCAATATATAAAAATGTAACAACGACGGTATACTACTAATATGTATTCCACAAAAACCTACATTTTAACTAAAGATAGCTCAAAGTTCTGCGGCGTATGAAGGTTGTTAATGTTTATCACTTATCGTTGTGGATGAACATCCATCACAACTCCAATATGCGGCCGCTGTTGACAACATTCTCATCAAAGAAATATAATAATAGATCAAATTAGGGAAAGCAGTGAAATTGTATGTTCTTATATTTATAGGTCACAAAGTAGCATTCTCTGATTCTGAAAGTAGCATTTTTTGATGCAAACATTCTCTGATTTAGAGAGAGACGACCAAGTACCTTCTCAGCCGGCTGATGGTGCGGCTGTGGCCGCGCACGTCGCAGGTCTCGCGCGAGCTGGACCAATTCGCCAAGCAGATCATGCTGAACCACGTCAAGTTTGCACCTCTTGGCATCTATACCCTCGGCCGCCCCTACATGGCTACGGTATCTTACTAACTCATGCTAACCTAGTATCTGGCGACTTTTGATCCATCTATCTACTTAAATAAATTACAGTCACCAAACGGTTCACACACGCCATTGGCAATCTGTTTCATAAGGCAAATAAAACCTCATCAACCAACTAGAGTACTTACTCATATTTTCTTGATAAGAGATGGTGTAACCCTAACTTAAGGGGGTTCGATTGCCATACAAAACGTTATTTGACATTCGTAGGCTAACGGCGTGATATTTTAAGAAACTTATGTAACAAACTTTCATAAATTGGCTTCCCATTTGCGCCAAATTCCCCCTTTCCTAGAATAAACTTACATAAACTAGATTAATTTGAGAAATTGGTTTGTCACGTGATATTTTGGGAAAACTATTTTTCTCAAATTAATCTAGTTTATACAAGTTTATTCTAGGAAAGGGGGAATTTGGCGCAAATGGGAAGCCAATTGATGAAAGTTTATTACATAAGTTTCTTAAAATATCACGCCGTTAGCCCGCGAATGTCAAATAACGCTTTGTATGGCAATCGAACCACCTTAATGTAAATCATTGTTCATTTTTCAGATGCTTAGCGGCGTCGCGACGTATCTCGTCATTCTATTGCAGTTCGCATCAATCGATGAACGTCATTAAAAAAAACAAATGTGAACTTAACACTGATTGAAACCAACTCCACTCTTTATGTTGATTACGATTGTATGGTCAGTTTAGCTAATACGGGCGAGGGGGTCTCTGTTTGACATTAAGGCTCAACCTATCAATTTTTCGTAAATTTGAGTTGTTTAGTAACCACTTTATACATTATGACGTAACAATTTACAGTCGGAAAATATATATCATAATCTGCAAGATATATTATGAGAAGTAACATAGTTTTCGTAGAAATCCATTTCAACAAAAGAAAGTAGAGAAAAAAAATCTAAAGTGTAACCACTTCACTTGTAACCAGTTTACTGCTCCATTATTTATCAGAAAAAGATGAAATTTTATAATCTTCTTCATAAAGTAATGGACAATAACTTTATTTTCTTACTTACTTAAGTTTCTTCTCGTTTTCTGAAATATTCCGAAAAACATGATATTATCCGCGCTTTCGAACACGCACTTTCATCTCGCTCACGCGTATGCTCAGTGAGAGGCAGAGAAGACCATGAACGTGTAGAGTAATTTTAATTCAAACCTGTAAAATTAAACCGCCATAATACTGTACATAGAATACGCCTGTTTTACTTACTAGAAGTTCAAAGATAGAAAGAAAGAAAGAAAATGTTTATTGTCACACAAAAAGCAAAATACTATTGAGATAGAAAATTTACAAGTTCGTCCCCTTTTTACTCATACCACATTGACTGCTAGTGCGGGTCGAGGTAGAACAAAAAAACAAATTACAATATAATACATTAAAAAACGGTAAAAAAATAACACTCAGCTTAGCTTATACTCATAAGAAAAATAACTTAACTTACTAGGTACTGAGTTTAATTCCTACTTGTTGGAATAGAGAGGTTCATTTATTTTTAATGCACAGAAGTAAAATAATAATGATACCAACAAGACACCAGATTTAAATTTAAATAGTCATATTACCTATACCCTTCAGCTTGTACCTAAATTTTTCGATATTATAATTAGGTTCGATTTGCGCTTAAACTTTGGGTCCTTGGGGAGAGACAAGTTAGTTCGTAAAGGCGGTGGTATGTCGTTCCAAATCTTAGATGCCGAGTATTTAAAACAGCCCCGAAAACCTGCGGTTTTGTGGTGCAGAGCATTCCCAGACACGCACCTCAGACCAACACACACTTTCAAAGTATGTAGTAGTAGTTATTTATGACACAAGTGCGGAAAGTAGGTCATTCCCAACGAGTGGCGATGACCAAAAGCACGACCGTCAGGGAGTGTTTTTGATTGGCACGAGTTGGGAATCATTCAAGGAAATAAAAAATATACTACATAAGTTTCTGTCAAAAATTTCATTTTTGGTACAAGCTTTTATTGCCGACTGTACTTTTCTGCATACCATCATCAACTACTCATTGAGACGATTCTAACGAGCCCAAACTCGATGGGGTTGTGTCGTTTTATTGCGGAGTTCCTATGGCCAACTTCCTGCTCCAGCAGCAGATCAGCTCCAAGTCATCATAATATTGCATTGTCATGCGATATTATGCATGCAAAATTTCAGCTCAATTGGATAACGGAAAGTGACTGAAAAATCGATTACAAATTTTGACGGACAACTTACATACTTACATATTTACATACATACGAACAGTGCAAGTTAATATAAAGCTTGTAATAAAAGGTGACATTTTTAATTGTCATGAATTCTTTTTCTCACATGTGTGTGGAATATTGGCCGGAAATCCATTCCCGCACGGGCTGTCCCCGCCCGGTGTCGCCGTGCCGGCATAGACGACTTCCCATGGAAATGTTGAACCATATAAAGTCACACTTTGAGAGCAAGTGCATTGTAAAATACTTATATTAAAAAACCTTGCAATTTGTCACAACAACCGACAGGTAGAGCTATGTATCGGTCAGTTGTTGTGACAAATTGCTTCGTTTGCAGTGAGCTTAACGGAAATAAAACTTAGCAATGCAAGTGCCTAACATAAGGTCAACGATAGACCAATCGATGTTCAGATTAGACCGCTGAATCATTTGTTTGCTTGTTATCTGTTTCTTACGCATTATACATAACGATGGTAATCAAAATGACATTAACTGTCAAACAGGTCACTACAACCACAAAAAAGTACCTTAAGCTTTCACACTTATGTCTGGTGAGTAAGATACAAAATATTTAAAATACCCTTCGTTTAATCTGATGTTTGTTTGTCGAACGCCCATTCATTCTATATTTCATTCGTAACTATTAAGTAAATATTTTTGCTGGCTTCAATCCAAGCATACCTAAGGGTGTAGAGTGTAAGGGTGAATGCCCCGTGCAATGAATGAGAGAGACTATTACATTTATTTAATACTTATAGAAAGAACTGGCTCGCTCCGTGGCATCAGGCAGTGCAAGCCCTTTAGTGCACATTTCGTAATAAAATAATATATGTATTAGGTAAGTTAAGTTTCATTGCACTTTTATGTAAGTTTTTGCACCAACAAATATTTTTCTTTCTTTCTTCTTTCTCTAATGAAGACTTTAGAAAGTATTTAATTCTAATTGTTGCAATAAATATTTTCTCTCATAAAGTGGAGACTTTCATTTTCCGATTTATTTTTATACACACTATCAAAGTGCCTTGATTTTTTTGTTCTCTATTTGAATAATCCATTGCTCTTATCACCACATAAAACACAAGTCCTGTCGATCCTTCGAGGATCTCAACATTAGAACCAGGCTGTTCAGTAAGTTCCGACACTTCACTAAGTTCATTTCCAATTCCTATTTCATCCGCGATATTTGACAGAAATGGACATATCCCCAGTTTCATGTCTCTGTCAATTTGGTTTTGTCAGACAGAGGCAATAAAGTGGGGACGTACACCCTTATGTCGAATACGACAGATGGAATACTGGCCCAGTTGTATTTGATCACCCATAATCGTAATAAGGTACAAGTTTGTGCATATTGATACAATTATTAAATTTGATACATGAAAATTGTTCTGAATAGTAACAGTTTTGTGCACACGCCCTACAATTTTGATCCTGCACACCTACCATTAGCCGGAGCATCAAATCAGTCGATAAAAGGTTGCGTGTAACATAACACATGCGGTTCGGGATTCTTCACGTTGTGTGTCATGCGAAGCTAAACTGTCGCATCTTATCTAAAAATGAAAGGAAATCTATTGAGAGTAATTTAATACTAACCAATTGAGCATCCTGAAATCAACAGGAGTACTCCAGGGTCATGAATAACAAAACAGTTACGAGAGTGGTATGGTATTGTCAATACCAATAAAAACCGCAATAGATTAAAACTGAAAGCTCGCTCAGAACCACATAATGATATTTTGAAGCTCACGTTTAACAGATACCGCAACTTCTGCAATAACTTGATCAAAAATCTAAAACGCAAAAATGAAAGAGATCAATTGACTAACTCAGCTAAAAACTCAAAAACACTCTGGAAAACTATGAAAAAGATAACACACTACAAACTTAACAGTAATCCAACACCAATTATTTCTGTGTCAACAACTTTTTGCGGAGATCGGCAAAACACTGACGGAGAATATCAACAACTTAAATTATTCAGCTGATAATTCGAACAGCGACGATCTACCCCGACTTCATCCTTTGCTCTCCTGGATCCTGACCCTCAGGAAGTGGTTGCCACTGTCATGAGCCTAAAAGCGGAAAGTGCCCCTGGATGGGATAACATACCAACTAAATTTCTCAAACTGTTAAAAAACCATTTGCCCCTGTCACGCTTTGCTTCAGCACAGGAATGTTCCCCGGCCCACTTAAACAATCTACTGTCATTCCTGTGTACAAGAGTGGTGAGAGAGACGACCTCAATAACTACTGACCCATATCAGTACTGCCAGCTAACTCGAAGAATTGAAAAATGAATCAATAATAGACTAGTATTTAATAGCATATTTAGATACATTTTACATCATTTCTGACTTCGAGTTTGGCGTTCGGCGATCTAGATCCACTGAGGACGCGATTCTATCACTCACAAACTTAATTGTAGGTAAAATAGAAAGTGAACAGAAATGCTTGGCTGCGTTTCTCGATTTAAAAAAGGCCTTTGACACCGTCTCTCTCCCCACATTAGTACGCAAGATGGAGCAGCACGTTGGTATTAGGGGACTCCCACTGAGATTGCAAAGTGACTACCTACATGGTCGCACTCAAAACACTAAGTTGGGAGACCATACAAGCAATGAAGTTGACATCACCTTTGGCGTCCCCCAGGGAAGTATCTTGAGGCCCACGTTATATTTAATATTTATCAATGACCTGATTAACCTAAACGTAAACCAGGGAAACATCCAGTCTTATGCTGATGACACAGTCATCGTCTTTGTGGGTGATTCCAGGGAGTTGGTGTTCTTGAATGCAAATGTGGGTCTTGGTAGGGTATCCTCGTGGCTAAAATCTAACCTCCTCACTTTAAATGTTAACAAAACGAACTACATAATATGTTTTACAATGCACTTGCTCTGAATGTGCCCCTTTATATGGTTGAACATAAACACGGGAAGTGGTCGATGCCAGCACGGCGTCACCGGGCGGGACCTGCCCGTGCGGGAATGGATTTCAGGCCAATATTCCCGCATACTGTGTGATAATGAGATTTCGTGAAAATTAAATTTTCACCTTATTTTTTTTTTTATGCATATTTGTTATTTCCTCGCATGATGCATTGTAAAATGTGTTATGATACACGTGCGGATAGGTAATTCCCAACTCGTGTCGAGTGTTCTTGACACTGCCTAACGGTCGTGTTTTTGGTCATCGCCACTCGTTGGGAATTACCTACTTTCCGCACTTGTATCATAAATAACTATTACCAAGTACAATAGCACTCAACCACAGATTAACCTAAACCTCAAAATACACACCTGTTCACTTACTGATCGTCGTATATGTAGCGTTAGTTCCACTAAATACCTTGGTGTCATCTTAGACCAGCGCCTATTATCTTGGTATCAGCATATGGAATTTGTAAACAATAGAATCAGAAAACTGGTAATGTACTATCTTTAAAAATCTTCGACATATTGCAAACAAGACACTTCTTAACCAACTACTCGTATATGTATCGTTAGCGGAATTCATCATGACCTACTGCATCACCGTCTGGGGTGGAGCAACTAAATCCAAATTCTTGGTGGTTGAAAGAGGGCAACGGTGTCTGCTAAAGGTAATGTAAGTTTATTTTCTACAATTTTAACTTAGAATCTCTTAGCTCCTGGAGACTGTTCTGGGAATGTAACTTTTTTTGCTCAACAGATTCTGTACTCAATGGCGACCCACTGCGCGTGCAATCTACGATTCGCCATCTCACGAGCGCTTTGGTGAGGTGATGAAACAGATGAACGCGGGCAGCGGCGTGTTCATCGTGGCCGTTCTGATGTCCACCTGTCTGCGCCATGTGGTATCTCCGTACCACTTTTTGCTGTGAATTACTTGATGGGATACCTGATTCAAGCTAACTACTAAGAGCCTTTAGATGTATTTTAATTTTTTTAAGATTCCGGTGAAGGGGTGATGGAATCGGTGACCTTCAGCATATTGCACATTGCTACACTGCTGCTGATGACTGAGCCTTGGGTGTCCATCTAGTCGCATAATGACTATTGTCATCATTTCGATTGTCATACAACATTACGTATAAAGTTGTTGCTCTTAAAAGTCCTTTGTAATAAATGATTCAGCGCATAATACTTTCATTGTCATAATTGTACTATGTCATATTTTTTTTTATTATAATGTTGACAACAAAACTACAAGTACCTTCTGGTATTTATTATTCAGGATTGTTAATTATTTATATATCATTTAAATTAGAGGGACACGACCAAGTATCTTCTCAGCCGGCTGATGGTGCGGCTGTCGCCACGCACGTCGCTGGTGTCGCGCGAACTGGACCAATTCGCCAAGCAGATCATGCTGAACAACGTGAAGTTCGCGCCGCTCGGCGTCCTCTCCCTCGGCCACTCCTATTGCTTATGCTATAAGCTAGTCTCTGCACTCCGATCGCGAAAAATTCGGGTGATTTTTGTGCCATTAAATCGCAATTACACAATTTGAATTTATAGGCCTAATTTGATTTTATAGAAATTCACAATTTAAAATTTAAACACAAGAAATATAAAGTATAGACTCAAAATTTTATATTACTCCAAAAGAAATAAGGCAAAAAAATATGCCTATTGACGAAAATCCCATTCAGATATCTCAAAAGTTACGAAGATAACAACCGTTTTAATATAGCTTGTTAGAGAGAGAAAACGTCACGACCATCGAGTGTCATACTAGTAGTAAGTTAATGGCAATTGTTTCATATGAAAGTGCGCTTTGCGGAAAAGGGACAGCTTATACCCTGTCTTAAAACTTTGGACACTTATAACTTTATGATTATTTAATCCCCTGCTTTACATTTTTCGCCATTAGACAATGTTTTTAATCCTTGTTCGACAACATTTATCATTATTACAAATAACCATATTATTATTGGTTATTTTATTTGGTGTCTACACCCCTATTTTGAAGTCCAAGCAGAAAAATCACGAGTTAGTTCATTCGTATTTTCTAAGATAATTTGATGATTGATGGTCTTGGCTGGTTCAATGGTCTCAATTGCTGTTCTTCGACTAGGCAATGCCGTGAATAGCTCAGAGCGGGGCTAAGTTTTTCTAAAAGTAAGAGTAGTAAGAGGATACTGATGGCGAAAATAACAAATCATATTATAAGATAGGGATTTATTGGGTACGTCCAAACTTGTATTGGTGATTCCTTACCACTAGTTATGTTTTAACTAAAGATTACTTGACTATAGCCAATAAATAATACATGTGTTCACATTGCAGATTTCAGTTACAATACTACTTACAAAGCAAAATGAGGGCATGACCGAGCTGATCTGCTTGAAACCCTCTCAACAAGTACATAGTTGAAGACTACAATAAAATAATAACGCCTTAAACGGATTGCCACAAATTTTGTTACATTTTAACACAGAACTCTCTCTACCTAACCTCTACGAGACTGTTAAGAATAGTATATACAATAAACATGGAATTTCGTACACAATAAAGATACTCGTATCACAAAACTTAATTAGTCTCATTATAATATTCCTCCAGGTTTCTCTCAACCATTAACATCCTCTCAGCTACCTCTTCTGCAGTCAGCTGAAATCCTCCAGCAAATGAGCCAACGAATCCTCCAAAATTACTATCAGCTTTCAGGAGATACCAATCATAATCTTGTGATCTGTCTATATCTTCCAAATTGGACTCTCGCTTAAATACATTAAGTCCATTTTCCCGTGGGCTTATGTCTCCGTCGTTTGCTGCTGCGAACTCCAGGAAAGTTGTGACGTCGTTATTCTCCAGAATCTCCGGTTTCTCTTCAAGCATTCCGACGATGTGGTCGAACAAGGCGGGTAAGTTCTCGAACGCTCTTAAGTATTCCTGGTGAGGAACTTGCGGCTCTAAGGAACATAGTAAGTTCAATACAATACAAATACTATACAAATACTTTTTATTGCATACCTCAATAAAGAACACTGTACAGAACATGGTAAATACAAGAAGAGGCAAACAACAGGCAAGTTTGTAGGTGTTTGAATCAACCATGGATTTTAAACTTTCTCCTTACGTAAGGCCTGTGTCGTAATAGTTATTCATGATACAAGTGCGGAAAGTAGGTAATTCCCAATTAATAATTTAGTGGCGATGACCAAAAACACAACCGTCAGGGAGTGTTTTTTATCAACACGAGTTGGGAATTACCTATCCGCACGTGTATCATTATATCATACAACATTTTACAATGCATCATGCAAGGAAATAAAAAAATATACATAAAAGGTGAAATTTTAACTATCATGAAATCTCATTCTCGCACGTGTGTGGGAATATTGGCCTGAAATCCATACCCGGCACTGTGTCCCCGCCCAGCACCGCCGTGCCGGCATAGACAACTTCTCGTGTTTATGTTGAACCATATAAAGGCGCACTTTCAGAGCAAGTGTATAGGCAAGATGCAATATTTTAATTTTTGCTTTCATTTGAAACAATTGCATGTAGAATAGACCACGAGTGTATTAAAAAATGAAAATACTATAATTTATAGTCAAAATTGTCTGTTACAAACTGACAATTCAAACAAACAAAGTGACGTCACCAGTCGCTGATCGGTGGATAAAAGCACGTTCCGTTTCACATTACTTCAAATCGTGATTATTGTTTGAAATTAGTGTCAATTAAAGTAAAAACGTTTCAGTAGCTATTATATTATGTTTTTTCAACATTTTGATCACAAAATAATGGTAAATATTAAAGCTGCATCTTGCCTATTGTAATAGTTATGTATGTTACAAGTGCGGAAAGTAGGTGATTCCCAACGAGTGGAGATGACCAAAAACACGACTGTTAGGGAGTGTTTTTGTTCGACACGAGTTGAGAATTACCTATCCGCACGTGTATCATACAACATTTTACAATGCATCATGCAAGGAAATACAAATAAAAGGTGTATGGGAATATTGGCCTGAATAGAAGAAATCCATTCCCGCACGGGCTTGCCCCACCCGGCACCGCCATGACTTCCCGTGGAAATGTTGAACCATATACCTAAAGGCGCACTTTCAGAGCAAGTGCATTGTAAACTATCTTTAGACATACTTTCGACGGTTACACATTCGTTTCTTATTTTTTTAGCTTTTAGGCTCTCTTATTGCGCTTAACTCATTCAGCCTCCAGTGTAATGATCAACAGAACATAGTTACCTAATTCATGTGCTAAGTATAATTGAAATGAGTTCGTGAAAAAGCTTTACAGTACAGGTCTTTCTTGAGAAGATAATATAGATAAGGTAATATAATCCCAGAGAGTGAAGAGTATTATCCTTACCATTATTCTTCTTAGAGAGACTTGTAAAACTAGTACCTACGCCAAATCTTGGGATTAGGTGCCAAAGCGGAACCCGGGCTTCTTTAGGGCTCAACCGGGAAAAATGCTAGGAGGATGATGAAAGAGATTTGTACAGTGGAGTTCTCTAATATTTGTACAAACAACCATTCAGAAATATCTATACACAGTATTTATTGTTAAAGATATAGGAGAACTCGATTGTTCCAAAATGAACAAAGAAGGCTGTTGTTGATAAATAGTTCTAAAGTCAATACAAACAAACGCTGTGAGCACGTCATCTTGTGAAATTGTTCACAGCAGGTTTTTATTTTGACGTAAGTAAGGTAATCCCTTTATAGTGCTTTACCTATGACTGATTAGAGAGAAACTAGGGAGTCCCTGTAATATCGGCATAGGCACTCAGCTGCAAAATTTATTTCAAGTGGTCTAAGATTCTATAACACAATACGGCCAAAACTCCGAAATATTATTGAACTGTACAGCTACACTCATATTTGTATTAATACTGGTTTTGATTCTACATACGTACCTTCTCCACTAATATGACCGAAACAAGCAATCAAGACGATAAGTATTCTATACCGAAACATTATGCGCGTATTATAAACGCGTCCTCATGCGCACTGTCACGAACAGAAATGACAGTTTTACATATTGAAAGGGTAGATAAGATACCCAGCAGGAAGAAGCATGTTTTCGGTTTCTAACATGAACGTAATCGTATGGAATTGGGTTGCGTTTCTGCATACGGGTACTATTCCATGAAAGCTGCTTGCGCTTACGGTCTATAGTCGTGGGTGAAAACGTGCATTTAGCGCTAATTGACTGACTTCCTACATATAACGCTTACGTTAATCGCGCAATTCTGACTGTTAAACCTTGATAAACTAAATGTTATAAACGTACCGGAACTTTACTAACTTACCTATATTATGCTTACTTCCAGTCTAGTGACTTTCGAATATAATTCCCAGGCTAATTGAGGACACCTTTCTGAAACTAGTATGAGTATTCATACTATGAATACCCATTTGTAACTGGTATGTCCTCATGTTAAATTTTGTAACAAAGTGTCGCTACTCGGATATAATTCTTTTACATCTGTACTGAATAATGAAATGTACTGTAATGCGTTACAGTAATATTATGTGCTGAATAACTAATGTGAACAGAGGCTCTAGTATAAGTTTTATCCATACAATACGTTTTCGAACGCGTTTGCTTTTAGTCTCAATTTATATGGCAACGCGAACAGCGCCTCTGGTGGTAACTATTAGGAACTACGCATTTCCATACAAATTAAAACTAAACGCAAACGCGTTCGAAAACGTATGACCGATAAAATTTATACTAGAGCTACAGCTATTGTGAAGAATTTCGAATAGGAAGAATCGATTTTGCTCAAAGCTTAATAGCATAAATGCGTTTGAACCACTCACTCTAGCTCCCAGTCGCAATCCTACAATATTATAAATGAGAAAGTTTTTGGATGTTTATTACTCAATCACGCTTAAACGGCTCAACCGATTTGGATGAAATTTAGCATGAAGATATTAAAAATATACCCATATATAGCCTGATAGCCTGAAATAAAATAAAGGATAGTTTTTATCCCAGACGAAGTCGCGGGCGGAAGCTAGTCAAATATAAGAAACTAGCTTCTGCCCGCGACTCCAGCTGCACGGATTCGTAGCTCCATACATATTTGCACCCCCCATTTCATCCCCTTTGGGGATAATTTCAGGGAACTATTTTATGTTCTTCTCCAGGACTCAAACTATCTTTATACTAAATTTCATTTTAATCGGTTCAGCGGTGAAGAGGTAACAGACATACAGACAGACGGACACACTTTCGCATTTATAATATTACTAGCTGTTGCCCGCGACTTCGTCCGCGTAGAATTTTAGAAAATGATTTCTCTCAATACAAAATTTGAACCCTCTTTTAGGGGATAATTAAAAAAAAAGTTGATGTTCATTTTCTAGTTTGTGAACAAACAGTCTAAAACCAAAGTTAAAAATCTCATACTTTAAAAATGCCTTGAAATACTCAAACCTTGAACCAATTTTAACACTCTTAGGGGATGAATTTGGAAAAACTCTGAAATCAGTTTTGTAGTCTTTTAACGTACAGAATAAGACCGAAGTTAAAAATCTCTTACTCACACTTTAAAATTTTATTGCTCGCCATTTAAAATTTGAACCCCCTTTTAAACCCCCTTAGAGGTTGAATTTTTCTAATCGCTGAAAGAACTTTTTTCGTAAACTTTTAAGTCTCTAGCTCAAAAAAAGTGTTGCCCATACAAAGCTTTCTTAACCCCCTTAGGGGTGGAATTTTCTAAAACTCTGAAAGTACTTTATTATTAATTTTAATAAGTAACATTTTGAATAGTTTTAAGTCTAGTAAAAAAAAAAGTTTTTCCCACACAACACTGGCTACCCTTCTTAAGGATCTTAAGGATCCCCTTAGGGATGGAGTTTTCTAAAACGCTGAAAGTTCTTTTTTAGTATTCTAATAAGTAATCTTTTTGCAAAGTTTTAAGTCTAACTCAAAAAAAAGTGTTGCCCATGCAAAGCTTGCTCTCCTTTTTAACCCTATTAGGGGTGGAATTTTCTAAAACGATTTGTGTTCTTTTTTTGCATTTTAATAAGTAATCTTTCTACAAAGTTTCAAGTCTCTAACTCAAAAACATAAACTTTCCCTGATAAAAACTTTGCACCCCTTTTTATCCCCCTTAGGGATAGATTTTTTCAAAACGCTGAAAGTCTTTTTTTTGTATTTTTATAAGTAATCTTTCTACAAAGTTTTAAGTGTCTAGCTCAGAAAAAGTGTTCCCCATACAAACCTTGCACCCTTTTTTAACCCCCTTAAGGAATGATTTTTGTAAAACGCCGAATGTAGTATTTTTCATGTTCTAATAAGTAATTTTTCTTCAAAATTTTAAGTCTCTATTAAAAAAAAATATGTTTTTCCCATACAAACTTTGCACCCTATTTTACCCCCTTAGGGGTGAAATTTTCCAAAACGCTGAAAGTACTTTCTTTGTATTTAGGACTCTAGCTAAAAAAAATAGTTTCCCACATACAAACTTTGCACCCCTATTTTAGCCCCCTATTTTTAGGGGTAGAATTTTCTAAAACGCTGAAAGTACTTAATTTGTATTCTGATGACTAATCTTTCTACAAAGTTTTAAGTCTCTATTTAAAAAAAATATTGTTTCCCCCATACAAAATTTGCACCCCTATTTTACCCCCTTAGGGGTAGATTTTTTTAAAACACTGAATCTAGGTACTTTATTTGTATTCTAATGAATAATTTCTCTACAAAGTTTTAAGTCTCTATTTAAAAAAAAGTAGTTTTTCCCATACAAACTTTTCACTCTATTTTACCCCTTTAGGGGTAGAATTTTCTAAAACCCTGAAAGTTCTTTATTTGTATTCTAATGACTGATCTTTCTACAAAGTTTTAAGTCTCTATTTAAAAAAAAAATGTTTCCCCCATACAAACCTTGCACCCCTATTTTACCCCCGTAGGGGTAGAATTTTCCAAAACGCTGAAAGTGTTTCATTTGTATTCTAATAACTAATTTTTCTACAAAGTTTAAGTCTATAGCTAAAAAAAAAAAGGTTCTCCCATACAAACTTTGCACCCCCATTTTACCCCCTTAGGGGTAGAATTTTTAAAAATCCCTTTTTATCCCTAGCCCACGTTATAAAAGCAACATACTGTGCAAAAATCAACTCTCTAAGATTAGTAGTTTCGGCTGTGCGTTGATGAGTGAGTGAGTGAGTGAATAAGTCATGTATTTATTATGTATAAATAGATATAAGATAATGAAACTCCCATTCAAATATCTCAAAAAATTATGAAGCTACATCCGTTTTAATGTCGCTTGTTAGAGTGAGAAAACGATGAGGGACTGTGACGTCAATATACTCGAGCGTCATAGTAAAAAACAATCGTTTCATATGAAGGTGCGTTTTGCGGAAAAGGGACAGAACATACCCCCTCTTAAAACTTTGGACTCTTATAACTTAATCATTACCTATATAACCTCTTGCTTTGTTTTTTTCTCCATTTGACTATATTTATTTCAAATTCTTTTTCGAGAAAATACATTATGATTAATTACCATATTTTCGATTCCTGAGCTATAACCACGAACTTCGGAATTCGAAAATATTCGGGTATCTCTATCTCTATCGCACTAACCGTACTCGAGTGACAGGGATGCAAATATATGAACATTGAGTATCGGTTTTCGTGGTAGCACCGCAGGTACTTTGGCTGAATGCGCCGAGCGCGTGCCATTGTCATTCAAAAAAAACAAATTCGTGTTAATTATATTGTTCAAATTTGTTGATTTCATTTATTGAAATTACGACATAAAACGACATTTGCGCATATAAGTTCTCATATCAGAATCGAATATTTTTTTATGGTTTATATTTTAGCATTTGTCTCGTAAAGGTCTATCGTAGACGGGATTTAAATTATTAATAAGTGAAAGGCAAAGCAATTCCGCCATTTTGACGAAAATTTCACAGTTCTTATAGCTGACAGTTGGAGCAGCGTTTGATTTCAATAAAAATAAATGAAAAATTAAATGAAGTCGTATATTTCGGAAAATTAATTAACTGTCGCAGTCGGATAAAAACTATCCTAAGTTGCAGCTAGAATAATAATGTACCTATATAAAATGTTTCATATTTTTCCGTTCATGGGATGCTGAGAACATTCGAACCGCGCAAAGCTTAGTTTCAAACTGGCTGATTCTTTTTTTAATTTAGAGATTTATTATAAGTGGAGACTAGCTGACCTCGCGAACTTCGTTCCGCCGTACAAAATTCATGAAAAAAAAACTTTTCTCCATTTTTTAAATTTTTTTTATAGTTATTCTGCTATTTGGGGCGAAGACAAATCCAACAAATCAACAATCATCAAAATCGTTCCAGCCGTTCTCGAGTTATAAGCAAAGGAACTAACACAACTTTCTTTTATTAATATAGATTATGGAATATATGGAATTATGGATATGAATATTATGGAGTATTAGTATGCATTTAACGTGAGAAGAAGAAAAGGAATAAGCATTAGATATATTCAACTCCCTGAAGTAGGTTAAGGTGGTTCGATTGCCATACAAAATGTTATTTGACATTCGCAGGCTAACGGCATGATATTTTAAGAAACTTATGTAACAAACTTTCATCAATTGGCTTCCCATTTGCGCCAAATTCCCCCTTTCCTAGAATAAACTTTAATAAACTAGATTAATTTGAGAAATTGGTTTGGGACGTGATATTTTGGGACAACCATTTTTCTCAAATTAATCTAGTTTATTAAAGTTTATTCTAGGAAAGGGGGAATTTGGCGCAAATGGGAAGCCAATTTATGAAAGTTTGTTACATAAGTTTCTTAAAATATCACGCCGTTAGCCTGCGAATGTCAAATAACGTTTTGTATGGCAATCGAACCACCTTAATAACTATTTTCTACATAATGCAGGGTCTCTTTATCTTTGTTGCGTGTCAACTATCACCTGTTAGCCCTATAATTATGTTATTTTGAAATAATTGGGTACCAGGGAGTCAAAGCGCTGAAGAGTATAAAATGAAGATGCTCTAAACATTGGTACGAATTTCGAAAATGGCTTCAGGTAGAGTTAGCCTCGCTCTGGTCCTCTGCATGGGAGGTGAGTTTCATCAAATAGTTACCAAGTTCTACGGAAAACTGACAGAAATATACACAAAAGTATCTTTTTACCGGAACGTGTAAACATCGTTAAGATAATTGTGTATGTAGATAATCTGTGAATTTCACATAATATCCCAATGGCATTTTAGAAGTTTTATTTAGGCACGCTGGATGTCGGCTTGCGGAAAATGCCCAGGAAAACTAACTAACTATACTGACTTTATGGTCATTTATTAGCCGCAACAGCCTCCTGGCCGT
The DNA here is from genome assembly GCA_963854355.1 of Epinotia brunnichana. Classification (NCBI taxonomy): domain Eukaryota; kingdom Metazoa; phylum Arthropoda; class Insecta; order Lepidoptera; family Tortricidae; genus Epinotia; species Epinotia brunnichana. The sequence goes on along the minus strand of OY977954.1, from coordinate 9,027,318 downwards.
TATAGCTGACAGGATGGACAGTCAGCTTGTCATACATTGGACCAGAGTACACTCTATAGTCACCACGTACACGTGAGTGTCCTGGTTCTTTTACTTGAAATAACTAAGACTAGCAATTAAGCAGGTAAACCTAGATAATAATTTTAACATGTATGGACCCGTGGTTGTCTGAATTAAACGAATTTTATTTTTTATTTTTTTTATTTTATTTACAATACAAACAGTCATGAATACCATAGGTTCTGGTGAAATAATACCCACGACATACAAACTTACAAAGGCAATGCAATCTCACAGACTTTTCCTTTTTAGGGTTCCGTAGCCAAATGGCAAAAACGGAACCCTTATAGATTCGTCATGTCTGTCTGTCTGTCTGTCCGTCCGTATGTCACAGCCACTTTTTTCCGAAACTATAAGAGATATACTGTTGAAACTTGGTAAGTAGATGTATTCTGTGAACCGCATTAAGATTTTCATACAAAAATCTAAAAAACATAAAGTTTTGGGGGTTCCCCATACTCAAAACTCAAACTCAAAAAAAAATATCATTAAACCCATACGTGTGGGGTATCTATGGATAGGTCTTCAAAAATGATATGGAGGTTTCAAACATCATTTTTTTCTAAACTGAATAGTTTGCGCGAGAGACTCTTCCAAAGTAGTAAAATGTGTGTCCCCCCCCCCTGTAACTTCTAAAATAAAAAAATTATATAACTAAAAAAAATATATGATGTACATTACCATGCAAACTTCCACCGAAAATTGGTTTGATCGAGATCTACTAAGTAGTTTTTTTTAATACGTCATAAATCGTAAACGTTATACGGAACCCTTCATCTAAGTGCGAGTCCAACTCGCACTTGGCTGCTTTTTATAATATTGGCCAAAACGGAATTGAGGAAATTGTTTTTATTTTTCAAAAATAATTGACGCATCTGGAAAGTCTGTTACTTTTTTCTAGTGCTAAGGAAGGTTATTCCTATCACCAAAAAATAATCAGGCTCTTCTGAAATTTTCATCCATTCCCAATTTCACAGACTTTTCCTCTTTGAACTATTAGTACCTACTTATAGATTCATTGTATATTATATTACAGATAGTATGTAGGTATATAATCAATAGATTATAATTTTATGGATGTTATCAATTTCGCGGTAATTATCCTGATAACGTTCCTACCTGAATCAAACAATAATAAACAAGACATTATTTTGTATTTAAGCAATGCAGCATCAATGCAGTCCGAAAAACGTTAGTATGGAAAGTGACACCAAAACGTTTTCCCTTTAAACGTCATGTATTTTTTCTACAAAATAGCAAACACTTATTTTGTCTAAAGCACAATAGTTATGGGCCATAAAGCCAAACCCTCTGATACAATTTCATTACTGAACTAAGATAAACCTCATGCAAACTTCTTCGCAGCACTTCTCATCGATGTGAAGGCCTACCGCCTCACCAGGTCACCAGACAAGATGGAGGTTGAGTTCCCGGATTATTCCGCAGAGCGTGGTAGCCAAGAAGTCCAGGATCGGGCTGACGATGAGAACGACTACTGGAACCAAGAGGGGGACAAGTACGAGGACAGGGGGGAGAGCGATTACGAAAAGGAAGAAAGGCACAGGTAAACTAGTACGATGTTATGCTATCCTAATACATTTGAGTGAAACAAACGCCTTCTACCATTTATCTGATTTTACATATCCGTAAGCAATAACAAACATATACGTAGAACTTATTCCTTTGATATATTAGGTTCTAATTGAAACCTCGTTCAAATTCTCGGATGACGTCGTTTAGTCTATCTGGGTATTATAGTGAGTGTTGTTAGGAGATTCCGTCGAACAAATACTTCACTTTCGGATACCGGCGCCATATTTAAGTAGGTATGTTGTTAGACATGTCCCCTGAATTCAAAAACTGTTGGTAGACAATCTCTAAGGAGTCTGTCTCCCCTGTAATGTCGTCAGCAAAAACGCCGCGGCCACGCTTGGAAAAGTTTAAATTACACCCTAACCATGGAACGTACATACCTACACATGTGGGACACCAAATGAAAGCTGAATAAATTGTCAATAGTTTATTCCTACATTATATTTCAAATATTTCAATATATACGCTAGTTTACGTACTATTAGCAAAAGTATAAAATAAAACCGGCCAAGTGCGAGTTGGACTTGTGCACGAAGGGTCCCGTACCATTATCTATAAAAACGGCAAAAAAATCACGTTTGTTGTATGGGAGCCCCCCTTAAAAAAATATTTTATTTTGTTTTTAAAACTACTCGCTTTGCGTTGTTGGTTTTTTGAGCACAATTTTCCCGATTCTGCTCTTAAAAAAAAACTAAAATGTAAAGCTGACATACTAAATATCATTTACAGTACATTCGTGTACCTTTTCTAGTTTTGCCGCAAAGTCTGAAAGTCCTTAAATTTTTCTTTGATTTTTTTATACTTTTGCTAATAGTAGTTAAACTAGCATATTTTTGAAATACAATGTATGAATGAACTATAGACAATTTATTTAACTTTCATTTGGTACCCCACATGTGTATGTACGTTGCATGGTTTGTGGGTAATTTATAGTTTTCCAAGCGCGGCCGCGGCGTTTTTGATGACGTCATTACAGGAGAGATCGACTCTTTAGAGATTGTCTCCCGACATTTTTGGAATACAGAGAACATGCCTTACTAAAATATGGCGCCGGTATCCGAAAGTGAAGTATTTTCCCCTAACAACATGCACTATTAAGTGAAGTATAGAATACCAGAAAACTTATGGTTTAGCTTAGCCTATTTGTGTGTTGATGTTGATACCAACTGTCTAAACTCAATTAGTTATAAAATCGTACATACATACATTGATTTTATACCATTATTTAAGACTAACCTATATTAAAGCTTAGCGCTAATGTAAACATAAATTTACTAGTCGATACCGAGATATTGTAATAGAATAAAACACGGAAACCAATCTTTTTCATATTTACAGAGAAAAGAACCAAGACAAAAACGAAGACAGATACGAAGACGAAAAGGAATATCAAGATAAACAAAAAGACACCAACAGCGAAAACAGTAATGACCGGTACAACGAGGACAAAGAAGACGCAGAGGACGCCCAGCAAACAGGAGAAGAACATTATAGTGAGCAGGAGCGGGACAACAACGGGGAATACTATGAGAACGAGGGAGAGAAGAGAGAGGGAAATGCGAACAGGGACACAGAAGACAACGCAGAACGGTATGAAGACAAAGAGGCTGATGACATGAACAGTGGAGAGGAGAGAATGGAGAACTATGATGTGGAAGGGAAGAATCCGTCCTTCAACTATGACAATAATTGATTTCACAAATTCGAGATGATTTAATAAAACTGGCAGCTTTTTGGTTTGTTTAGTTTAAGTATGTTTGTAACTTAGTGTAAAGCATTTAATAAATACATGTATTGTTTGGTTTGCGAAGCAAATTAGATAATATTTATTCCGACTCCTGTTATTCCCAAAAATATACGAGTACATAATACTAATGTAAAGCAATGAAACAAGACAAAACTACTACCACTGCTAAGTCGACAGACATTTAAATAATAAAGAACCATCGTAAACTAGTAAGTATGAAATCCGCAATGCAAGCTCAACAAAGTGCATCTTCGTACCACCTTTTACTTTTTAGGTTTATACCGCACAAACACCCTTTCTTTTTTTTCTTTCCTTCTTTCTTTTTTTGGGTATAGACCCAGAGCTACAACGATGTCCACGGCGCCTAAGCGGACCGTCACCTTGTTTCCACCATCTCAATCGTTTTGCGAGCTACATGTAGAGCGCTCCACAATCCCAACAATAACTGAAGGGGACAAGAGCCACTGTCTTCAAACTAGGAGTGGAGGATTAAGTACAATATATATCTATAAAATGAGTAGGTACCCTGCACACTTACTAGTTTCGACCTCGATGAAATGGCATAAAGGCATAACGGATGGAAGAATTCAGCTTCACAAACAACCACTTACCCTTAAATGCCCACATCCATGACCATGATTAGAACAATTACTGATAATCATTGTACTCTTAGAGCCTAGGTTTATTGTATTGCACTAATAAACGCTTATTAAGTGTGTGATGACCATAATTGTGGTTTACAGCTTTATTTTCGTAATGACGGACTTTATGTCGCATCGCATGTTGGACACTAAAGGCTACCAATGAATATGACAGTGGTTTAAAAAACAATCGCAACAGCTAAAAAAAATAAAGGCTGCATCAGACAGGATGATTTTAGAAATGTAGAGTTATTAGTTTGCTTCCGCAAAACCAAGCATAGCAACACCAATTCTTGGTACTATATGTAGCAAACGCACCACTAGCTACTTCAGAATGCATCCAGGATAACGTTGATGACTTGACTGACTAGTTCATTTATTCCTTATTTTATTGAGTACGTGTGAAGATGATACAATTTAATGTTATTTATAGGTTTAGGATTCTGGTGGCAGTTTAGCACAAGTAGTGCAGTGGAGTGGCCATTGTATATTGTTTATTTGAATAAATGAATAACCGATCGATAAGGCTATATATTACAGTACCGGCCAATAATATATTACTTTTGCGTTTTATTGTATGAACGTGTATAGAGTAAACAATTTAGATTGGTTGAAACATCGCATATTTTACTAGTTACATATTTTACATAAATTTTTGACGACAACTGCAATGCAATACTGTAAATTGCAATGATGATTTTATACTATAATATTTAAATACATTTTACGTGTTTGATAAAATGGTTCATGTATGCATGAGCCTTAACAACGTGCAACTGGAATTAAAGTTTCAAAATCTTGCAAATTATCTTCTTCTGGTGTTAAATGGTTGTCAAAGTTATGAAAAGCATATACTTACTATGGAAATTTGTTCCATATTAGCTGGTGTTATACGGTTTCTCAACAAGTGAAAAATCCATTTATGTGTCGAGAACGATAGAATAATAACGTAAAAAGATATAAGATTTAGTTGCCGGGACTTTTTGGCCAACCAAAAAGTTAAAATAGGTAAGTAATATAAGTTATATTGGAAATTCTACATAAAATATTTTTACCATTCAGTCATTCGTTCAATTATAAAAGTATATATAAAGGCCAATTTGCTACATTGCTTGTGCTAAAGTGCCACGAGAATCCTGACCCTAATCATTATATCATTGTACAGTACAAGTGAAATCAAACAAGAATTAATAGTGACGTAGTAAGAGAGGGCATTTCGAATGAATATTACCTATATGCTACTACTGATACTGAAACTGAAGTATCAGTAGTATACTGAAACTTATTCCAATGAAAATTTCTTCAAGACCTTGAATAGGTATAACATTATTCATTTCAACAATATATTATGTTTTTAGTGTCCGACCGAAACATGTTTTTTTGCCGAAACCGAAACTGAAGGTTCGGCTTTGGCTCTAGATTCGGCCGAAACCGAAACCGAACCTATTTTAGACTTGTTAAAATCGTTGAAAAAATGACGTAGAACCGCTTTTATACACATACTAGCTTTAGCCTGCGACTTCGTCCGCGTGGATCTCGTTAACCGCCTTAGAGGATAATTGCTATTGAAGTATTTCAGGCGTATGCTTAAACATCGCTCCCCCGTAAAAAGTTCCCCCACCTCTTCAGCCCTTTAAGCGATAATTTCCGGGACAATAGCTATCCTATGTCCTTATTCGTAAAGTTTGAAACTATATCCGTACCAAATTGTATCAAAATCGGATCAGTAGTTTAAATGCATGCAAATGAAAACATTATAAATTTCAGGATTTGCTACATTAGTTAGTGGATTTTTTAATCAAAATCCGTTAAGTAGTTCTACTCACGTTAGTATAGGCAACCCGTAATCTTATGCCAAAAGACGCAAAACTTTCCATTCCATCCCAATTAGTCGGTATTAGATAATACATTATATTGACTGATTGATTGATTAATGAACTGATAAGCAGCTTCTGATCAAACAACTTTTCAATAATGGTCAGCAGTTCTAATAACCTAGCCTGCTGTTCTGTAGCAGTTCCGTTCAGTGATGGTCGCAGTACTAACCTACATGATTTCTAGTAAGTATTTGGATTCTGTATACATACTGACTAATTAATGTCTTACTTTTAGTCGAAATTTATTTTACTAACGGCTAATCAAAAACAAAATTGTTTTGTATGAAATATTGCTGTTCAATCAATTATTTAGCTGGTCTACAATTTATAAGGCGTACTAATATTGATTACATAGTTGATCGTTTGGGACATTCTTTGCAAATCAAGCCTGATTTCATCTATAGGTACAAATATTATAAACAGAAAAACTCTGTGAGATTTGTAAGTTTGTGTATAATGGCCAATTGGGTAATTTCCGGAACCGTTGGACCGATTTCAAAAATCATTTCACCTGCGTTTAGAATGAACTTTCTGAAACAACATAGGCTATGTTTTACGTCGCGGGTTTTCCTGCGTTCTTTGCAATACGCGGGTGAAGCCATGCGGAAAGCTAGTGTATAATAAATTCAATCTCGTATGCCGATCAAATAATTTGACGAAAAGCTTATTTTTGTTGCGAGACAATTATAATAACAGCGAACCATCCTTAACAAACCGTTTCTACAGAGTTAAAATTTTCTCACAAAGGCAACTTTTCTTATAAAATTTAAGCCCCCATTTTAAGCGCTCTAACCATCAGTTAGTAATTCGACAGGCCACATAGATGCACCTTTCCACGTCACCACATGAACTACGGTCCGCACTTGACTTGTTTTCCATATACACATTTATGCCTTTTTTAAACCCACTTAAAGGTTAAATTCTGTAAAACTCTTACTTATTGCTTACCTACCTTGAATAAGTAACCTTCCTTACACATTTCAAGACTCTTGGTTCAGTAGTTTCAGCTTAGTGTTGATGAGCAGACTCGAAATAATTTCGTGCTATTATCCTCTGATTTTATCCTGCTAAGGGTTGATCTACTCAAGATGCTTGATTAATGAAGATAACTTTGATGTCATTATACTCGTAACTTCGTAAACAAAATCTTGGACAGCTTCCAAGTCCAAAAATAACTAAACTTTCGTATAAACTTTCACCCCCCATTTTCACCCCTTCAAAGTACGAATATCTAAAAATGCTTCAAGGTAACCTTTTTTTATTTGTGACCAAAATGCCAAATCTAAAATTTCATAGACCTTCAAAAATAACGAAACTTTCATATAAACATTCACCCTCAATTTCACGCCATTTAAAGCACGAATACCCGATAATGCTCGGAGGAAACCGATTTTAATTTCTGACCGACAAGCCAAATCTCGAATTTCATAGATCTACCTTCAAAAATAACGGATTTGCATACAACGTTTTATCCCCAATTTCACCCCCTTAGGGGTTGAATTTCAAAAAATCCTTCCATAGTGCGCCTCTACATCACTTGAAGAATATGTGTTCCAAATGTCATGCTTGTATCTTTAGCGGTTTAGGCTGTGCGTTGTCTTTCACTCTATAAGTAATGGTCCAATTTTATATATGTAATAAATTAACAATGTAACACCTGAAACTCGTGAAGGTTGTATAAAATAAAACACGATTTACTACAAGTTACCATAATTCCGGGAACAAGCACACAGAGCGTCACTGCACTGAGCCGGTAGCCGGCGAGCTACGCCATATTGCCGGTTGGCACGAGCGCACTCGAAGTTAGCCGAATGCGACCCGAAGTACCCTTTCGTAAGTTTCGGCCCAGCCGAACGTTCTGCCGTTTTTTGGGCGAAACCGAAACTATGGCCGAAACATGATTTTTTGGCCGAAACTGGTCGAAACCGAAACCGAACCTTCGGTCGGTCACTACCTATATGTTTTTATTGAATTTTTATGAACTTGTATCAAACCAATAAATTTAATTATACATTAGTGGTTTATCAATAATTTATTCATTCAATCAAAAAATATATAACAACGTCTCGTTTGCTCTTTGTTCACCTTTGCCACCCAACATCCCAACGCGTTATTTATTATACAAAGCATCTAGTGAAACTATTGACTCTCGTCGTTATAACTTAGGTACCTATTGGTACTATAAATCATTACTTTCCGTGTATGAAGTACTCGTACTTTCTTATGCTTATGCTCCTGTTTTTTTTTCAGCAAGCAAGTAGTAATTTTCATTTTAAAATTTAATCCCCGGGCGGTGTTAGTACGTGTTGAGGGCGGGCTATTTTTACACATAATGTTTTTTGAAGTTTTTGTTTACAAAAATATAGGTAACTAGCTGTTGCCCGCGACTTCGTCCGCGTAGAACTTTTTATCGTCTTAGAAAATGATTTCTCTCAATACAAAATTTGAACCCTCTTTTAGGGGATAATTAAAAAAAAAGTTGATGTTCATTTTCTAGTTTGTGAACAAACAGTCTAAAACCAAAGTTAAAAATCTCATACTTTAAAAATGCCTTGAAATACTCAAACTTTGAACCAATTTTAACACTCTTAGGGGATGAATTTGGAAAAACTCTGAAATCAGTTTTGTAGTCTTTTAACGTACAGAATAAGACCGAAGTTAAAAATCTCTTACTCACACTTTAAAATTTTATTGCTCGCCATTTAAAATTTGAACCCCCTTTTAAACCCCCTTAGAGGTTGAATTTTTATAATCGCTGAAAGAACTTTTTTCGTAAACTTTTAAGTCTCTAGCTCAAAAAAAGTGTTGCCCATACAAAGCTTTCTTAACCCCCTTAGGGGTGGAATTTTCTAAAACTCTGAAAGTACTTTATTATTAATTTTAATAAGTAACATTTTGAATAGTTTTAAGTCTAGTAAAAAAAAAAGTTTTTCCCACACAACACTTGCTACCCTTCTTAAGGATCTTAAGGATCCCCTTAGGGATGGAGTTTTCTAAAACGCTGAAAGTTCTTTTTTAGTATTCTAATAAGTAATCTTTTTGCAAAGTTTTAAGTCTAACTCAAAAAAAAGTGTTGCCCATGCAAAGCTTGCTCTCCTTTTTAACCCTATTAGGGGTGGAATTTTCTAAAACGATTTGTGTTCTTTTTTTGTATTTTAATAAGTAATCTTTCTACAAAGTTTCAAGTCTCTAACTCAAAAACATAAACTTTCCCTGATAAAAACTTTGCACCCCTTTTTATCCCCCTTAGGGATAGATTTTTTCAAAACGCTGAAAGTCTTTTTTTTTGTATTTTTATAAGTAATCTTTCTACAAAGTTTTAAGTGTCTAGCTCAGAAAAGTGTTCCCCATACAAACCTTGCACCCTTTTTTAACCCCCTTAGGGAATGATTTTTGTAAAACGCCGAATGAAGTATTTTTCATGTTCTAATAAGTAATTTTTCGTCAAAATTTTAAGTCTCTATTAAAAAAAAATATGTTTTTCCCATACAAACTTTGCACCCTATTTTACCCCCTTAGGGGTGAAATTTTCCAAAACGCTGAAAGTACTTTCTTTGTATTTAAATAATCTTTCTACAAAGTTTTAGGACTCTAGCTAAAAAAAATAGTTTCCCACATACAAACTTTGCACCCCTATTTTAGCCCCCTATTTTTAGGGGTAGAATTTTCTAAAACGCTGAAAGTACTTAATTTGTATTCTGATGACTAATCTTTCTACAAAGTTTTAAGTCTCTATTTAAAAAAAATATTGTTTCCCCCATACAAAATTTGGACCCCTATTTTACCCCCTTAGGGGTAGATTTTTTTAAAACACTGAATCTAGGTACTTTATTTGTATTCTAATTAATAATTTCTCTACAAAGTTTTAAGTCTCTATTTTAAAAAAAGTAGTTTTTCCCATACAAACTTTGCACTCTATTTTACCCCTTTAGGGGTAGAATTTTCTAAAACCCTGAAAGTTCTTTATTTGTATTCTAATGACTGATCATTCTACAAAGTTTTAAGTCTCTATTTAAAAAAAAAATGTTTCCCCCATACAAACCTTGCACCCCTATTTTACCCCCGTAGGGGTGGAATTTTCCAAAACGCTGAAAGTGTTTCATTTGTATTCTAATAACTAATTTTTCTACAAAGTTTAAGTCTATAGCTCAAAAAAAAAAGGTTCTCCCATACAAACTTTGCATCCCCATTGTACCCCCTTAGGGGTAGAATTTTCAAAAATCCCTTTTTATCCCTAGCCCACGTTATAAAAGCAACATACTGTGCAAAAATCAACTCTCTAAGATTAGTAGTTTCGGCTGTGCGTTGATGAGTGAGTGAGTGAGTGATTGAGTGAATAAGTCAGTCAGGACATAGGCATTTATTATGTATAAATAAATAGAAGATAATGAAACTCCCATTCAAATATCTCAAAAAATTATGAAGCTACATCCGTTTTAATGTCGCTTGTTAGAGTGAGAAAACGATGAGGGACTGTGACGTCAATATACTCGAGCGTCATAGTAAAAAACAATCGTTTCATATGAAGGTGCGTTTTGCGGAAAAGGGACAGAGCATACCCCCTCTTAAAACTTTGGACTCTTATAACCATTACCTATATAACCTCTTGCTTAGTTTTTTTCTCCATTTGACTATATTTATTTTAAATTCTTTTTCGAGAAAATACATTATGATTATTTACCATATTTTCGATTCCTGAGCTATAACCACGAACTTCGGAATTCGAAAATATTCGGGTATCTCTATCTCTATCGCACTAACCATACTCGAGTGACAGGGATGCAAATATATGAACATTGAGTATCGGTTTTCGTGGTAGCGCCGCAGGTACTTTGGCTGAATGCGCCGAGCGCGTGCCATTGTCATTCAAAAAAAACAAATTCGTGTTAATTATATTGTTCAAATTTGTTGATTTCATTTATTGAAATTACGACATAAAACGACATTTGCGCATATAAGTTCTCATATCAGAATCGAATATTTTTTTATGGTTTATATTTTAGCATTTGTCTCGTAAAGGTCTATCGTAGACGGGATTTAAATTATTAATAAGTGAAAGGCAAAGCAATTCCGCCATTTTGACGAAAATTTGACGGTTCTTATAGCTGACAGTTGGAGCAGCGTTTGATTTCAATAAAAATAAATGAAAAATTAAATGAAGTTGTATATTTCGGAAAATTAATTAAATGTCGCAGTCGGATAAAAACTATCCTAAGTTGCAGCTAGAATAATAATGTACCTATATAAAATGTTTCATATTTTTCCGTTCATGGGATGCTGAGAACATTCGAACCGCGCAAAGCTTAGTTTCAAACTGGCTGATTCTTTTTTTAATTTAGAGATTTATTATAAGTGGAGATTACATCATGTTGTGATTGTTGCTTAAACAAAAATGTTTAGCAACTCTGCGTTACCGGAGGTTAACGCTTATAAAAATCCTACCAGCGGTCACACGGTCAGCTCTCGGCGAGAAGCCACAATGTTGAAACAGATTTTCGTGACAACAGTGGTGCTGTTGCTGTCTCTGTCTCTCGCGCACGCAGCAGAGAACAAGGATGTGAAGGCAAAGACAGACGAATCTGACCAGGATGACATGGGTGACATGGACATCATGGGCGCTCTCAGCGACTGCAACGATACATTCAGGATAGATATGTGTAAGAAACATCAGCGTCTTAGTTCTTTTTAGCACTTTCGCAAATCATCCTACCAATGTGGCGTTCGAACCGTTGCTTTTCACGAAGAAATCACGAAAGACTCAAGAACCAGGATGTAAAGGCGATAGCAGAGGAGGCTGACCAGCAGAACGATTGCGTAACGCTTCGTACGTACCTTAAGGTATATAAGTGTATTTTTTTATAACGGAAATTGACAGTTTATTTGTGCTAACGCCAGTTCGAAAAGTTACGTAATTACCAGATGTATGCGTCTCCTGCGCTGGGAAGCGCTCAAGAAATACAAAACGCATTCCAATTCAATACGCTAACTCAAATATATCCCCAAAATGTCAAGAATGCAACATTTATCAACCCCTCTGCAGAGTAGTTGTAACATAGCGGTTATCTTTGGAATTGTATTCGATAGGTTTCTGCGTCACGCGTCAGTAGGTACGAAATTGACCGCTGTCGTTGAGTTAACCTAATTTAAGGTCACCGCTAGCAGTAGTAAACTTGTTTAGTATCAGTGAAGTGAGTTTGGAGGCTGCCGAAGGTTTTTGGACGTAATTTGAGGTTAAGTAGCTGACACCTTACTTACCTCAAGTAAGAGTTAAGAGTAAACTTGGTTCAGGTAAGCTGGAGACTTCAACCGACGGTGCTCTGCTTGCGACGCCAAAGATCTGTGTTCCACAGCTCCAACGGATCAGGTTAGACCAAAGAACCACTATTTATTGCTATTTTTAACATCAGTCAAACATTCCCGTTCTTTTTTAATCACCAATATTCTTGTCTCGCCCTCCACTCCCATATTATCGTTATAATTTCAACATACAGTCCGCGATTTGTCGTTAATTAACATTTTGTGTGTTATTTTCACATAATTATGTGAAAATTTTGGGGGATTGGAAAAAGTGACCAGATGCTGAAATTATTTTGCGTCAAAATAGTCGTTCAAAAAGCAACTCTAATGTCCAAGGGAGAATATTCCAATTCTTATTACAGTTATATAAAGTAGACCACATTAAATAATATATTACATGTTATTTGTGCACACAACGCTTAGCAAAATTAAAGATTCGGTCAAAAATTGAATTTTTGGTATAGGGTTTTGTTGCCGACTGTGCTTTTTTGCAGTCTTAACTACTCGTTGAGAGGATTGCAATGAGCCCAAACACAGTTTAGAAGTTGCTATGGCCACTATTATGTCTCTATCATCAAATCAGCTCGGCGGTGCCATGATATTGCATTGTCGTCATCCGACTTACACAAGTTTTCAACTCTATTGAGACTTCGGCAAGATTTGACCCAAACAAACATTCCTACATACATTGCAAGTTAAGTACAACGATGACACCTGCGTCGACACGTTCGCACCGTCCCACATTCAAGAAACCCGCTTACAGACGGGCGCTGTAGCTGACCAGGCCCAACTACTCAAGCGCCGCAAATATTCGTCTTTACTTAAAGACTTCGAGTTTGCGGCCCTTGCTGTAGAGACAATGGGTCCCTGGTCAGCTGACATTAGGTTCATGGGAGCTTTGTCGAGGCGGCTCATCAACACCTCAGGCGATCCCAGGGCTGGCGCTTACCTCTCTTAACGAATCGCCCTCGCGATACAGAGAGGTAACTCAGCCAGCGTCATGGGGACAATGCCGCAGGAAGATCTCCTCGAAGGGCTTTTTAGAATACTTATGCATTTTTACTTTCTTATTATTTAGTTTAGTTTTATTTTCTGGTTATTCTTGTTTAAGTTATTTTAGATTTGTATTTAATTGTGTAATTTAGATTTTATAGCATTTAGTTGTATCATATTTAAAGTTAAATACAAGCTTGCAAAATTAAGAGTTCTTCAGATTTAATATACTTAATACAATTAGTATCGCTATACAGCGAGGAAATACGGCCAGCCTTCTGGGCACCTTGCCTATTGCCGACTTAGGCCAATTTTTTTACCTTTAGGTTAAGTTTTATATTGTTGTTTTTATTAATTGCCTCATACTTATATAAATCCAGTGAATCTTTCTACTAAGTCTTAATACCGTCATATTCCGTAATATTGCATTAATCATAAAAACAAACTTATTTACAAGAAACACAAGCACACCTGAAACAGGAACGCAGAAGTTTCTGACAGTTTAATTACAAACATGTCGCATTCCTCGGGCGCTCTTGAACTGAGTCAGTTAACCGTACTTAATGCTTTACTGTTTTCTTTCAGCGTATTTACTCGCTTTAAATGAAAGCGGGAGTTTTCCTGATGAAACCGACAGGACTCCGAAGGTAGGTTACTAATTATTAACAAAATAGATCACTACATTTGTAGGTGATCGTGCCGTCGCGTTTCAATGACAACATAGTGGTAGATGTAATGGAATTTAATTATAGTTCTTGGTTTACTATAGTGCAAAATGGTAATTGGTACAACAGCCTAGTGTTTGTCCTATTCACACTTACATAGTTGCTAGTAACCCCCTGGCCACGACTTTGGTCTTAAGCGACCTGCGACCAGCGTTTTTCTGTTCATTGCGCGTGATCCCAACTAACCACAGTGCGTTGCGCGTCTCATCCGCGCAGTGAACAGATAAAACGCTGGTTGCAGGTCGCTTAAGACCAAAGTCGTGGCCAAGGCGTAAGGGAAAATATTTTTTATACTTGCTACCACGGTGGCGGTGGCCAACAAGTATTGTACAGTCAGCATCAAAAGTAACTACGCAATCGAAGACGACAAAAGCTCTTATTCCTTTTTAATAAAGTCTTTTGACATCTTCATTTGCGTAGCTACTTTTGATGCTGACTGTACTACCTGCCTGCTGGTAAGCATCATTGGCTTTTTGTAACAAATCCTATAAAGAATAAGTCCGACATCACGATCATGCTGGACTCAACTTGTTAAATTGATATAAAACTAGTGGGTCTGTGAGCTGTAGAACTCGCTAGGGTGTATTTTTTAAGCTGATTCGACAAAAACGATATACTTAACGAACCTACTCACAAAATTTCACTAGAATCCGTTGAGAAATGTGACCCGTAGAGGAGAACACCTGGACAGTGGAACATCTGGGCATACGAACGATGCATACGGCATACATGGGCATACGTTCGCTCGTTCAATAATCCCTTTGAAAAAGTATTTCCTAAAATATCGTTCCAGTGTTATGTGCGGTGCGTGCTAGAGATGGTGGACGTGGCGTCTGCGGACGGGCAGTTCGACCCGGAACGCGCCGAGGCTGCCCTTATGGGCATCAGGGGAGTTCGCGCGCTCAGCAACGTTAGGGAGACCGCCATGTTGTGCGCCACTGATAGAAGTAAGCTTCTGACGATTCTGGTAGCCTAGTTATTATGCGCGCCGAGACCGCCCGCCCTCCTGAGCATCAGGCAGGGGGGTCCGCGCGCTCAGCAACGTCAGGAAGACAACCATGTCGTGGGCCGCTGATAGAAGTAAGCTGACAATTCTGGTAGCCTAGTTATTACAGTCCGATGTTTCATTCAAACGTATTCCATAGTATTTTCAACTCCAAAAGCCTAGAGCCAAAAGTGCTACACTAATTAATTATACTTTTCACTTCTCATGCTCTAAAAGTTCGTCTTTATGTCGTGCGTAGGCGACATAAAGTCGCTTTTTATGCTCTAGAGCATAAAGTAAAATCTTCGTCGAAGACCAAGGCAATCGCTGCAACAGCCACACGAACATCTTTAACTTCATACAACAACCTCTTTATTTTATTTCGTTTCGTTCGTATTCTAAGACCAAGGCAAAGATACCAACAGCCAAAGTACACAATAAAACTTCATGAAATAAACTTATAATTTGTATTTCGTCTCATTTATTATTTTTTATATTTGTTTATTTTTCAATTTAGTAGATCAGTATAGTATTTAAGCCATAACAACAACAATTAAATTAGCATTTACTATATTTACGTGTTGCTGTTTCATTTCCTCGCAATCGAAGTGAAAAGTAGAGTGTACAACTCGTCCATAAAACCCATTTTACACTCGACTTTATATCTATCCTCGCTCGCAAGCTCGCTCGGATGGATAAACGTCTCGAGTAAAATGGTGCGTTTTATGCACTTGTTGTACAATCTACTATTTCACGCCACTGCTCGGAAATGTGGCAAAAGATGGTCAGAATTTAGGCTTCAAAGATGGGGGGGGGGGGGGGGGCGGGGGGGGGGGGGGTATGAGGGTTAGTTGGGCGTCGCACGAACAGGCGGGCACCGCTCCTCGCGCAGCGCCGGCGAGCACGCGCGCCCGATGTCTGTTTAGTATTATGTTCTTTAATTGGATTGCTATTTCCTCGCAGTAGGCGTGAAAAGCACTGTGTTAAGCCTCGGCCGAAAGTGCAATAGCTGGACTCGTACTTTCGATCTACAACAATGTAATACTTATTGTTGAGATCGGCCGAAGCTTTTTGTGACTGCACGGCTACAAGACCAAGAACTATTCTAGTTAAAGACGAATAGTCTATCAAGCGAGAAAGCTAACGCGCGGTCTTGTGCTAGCCGTGCTGGTAGTTTTATTTATCGCTGTACATTTTTATCAAACTTAGAAAATATGAAACTTTTTGTAAGAACAATACATAGGTATATTTATGTGTAAATATTTATTGTATTTACAGAGGAATCGTGCAAATGCGAGAGATCGTACCAATTCATCAAATGCCTCATGGAGATGGAAATCAAGATGTCAGAGAAGTCCTAGAACTAGATAATCGAAGACCGGCCTATCAAGATACAGTTTGTTTTAGCGTGTAGATAGTACTGCAATATTATAGGATTAAACGAATTGTGTTATCCTAAATGAATTTTGTTCTTCATAGAACCGGTGACGCCCACCGGTTCAAAAATACTTAAGGGAACTCCGGGCCGTCGACTGGACAAAAGGCATTGCACAGGGAAGTCTTTACCTAGTGTCGGAGGCAAAGAACCACAGCAGAGGTGGATTATCCACATAGGCAAACTAGGCACGTGCCTACTTAGGAGCGCGGGGTTCCAAAGACGCGGGAATTTTTTTTCGTTACAACTTTTAATCTATGGCCGCTAGAGGGGCGCTGATAAGGTCGCCTAGGGCGCTCTCGATATTTAAGAGGGTTACTAAAAAGCGCTCACTCAGGATTCGGTATTTTGAGACGTGTAGGTAGTGCGTTTGTGTGTGTAAATACTACTACCAGGCACACAAACTTACCTTACCCCCTCACTCACAGCGAGATCGCACCAGCCGCGCGTGCCGTCTCTTTCTAGCTATTAGTAAGTGTGAACGGGATAGAACTAACACCCTCTTAATCCGCCTCCGCACATGAGTAATGTATAGAATTCTAGGTACATTTCGTATTAAATCTTCTTAATCTGGAGTATTTTTACTATTTAGAATAGTTGCCAATCCTATTGCTACAATGTAGGAAGATTCTCTGTTTGAAAGTAGCATGACCGCACATCACTCGCGTACACCGCTTGACTAAAGCGGCTACAGAGATTAATAATGATTACTTATGATGATAACTTACTTCTTGGCAGAGCAGAAACCAAGGTTGAGGTTGGAGGGTCAATGTTAGCCAACACAAAGTGCTTTGTATTTCATTCTGTTTATTGTTTAAGGGATAAATGGACTGCGTGAAGGATATTGTGAAGGAGAGGAAGTTATAATAATAAATAATAAAATGATTTATTCAAACACTTTAAAAATCATCATCCTCCTAGCGTTATTCCTGGTTGTGCCTTAAAGGAGCCCTGGGTCCGCTTTGACACCTAATCCCAAGATTTGCCATAGATACTAGTTTATTGAAAGCGAGTGCCATCTGACTTTCCAATTAACCCAGAGGGTAAACTAGACCTTCTTGGGGTCCGGTTTCCTCACGATGTTTTCCTTCACCGAAAACTTAATCACCTTACAAATATTCAGTTGAATATGATGACAACACAGGTGGGATATTTTCATTTAATTTTATATATAAGCTTATTTCAAAAAGTTTCAAAAGTTTGGATTTCTGGTCCAGTAAATACCTACCTATACCTATCTTGTAGGTATGTGTAATGATGTGTTATCCAAATAAATTCCTATTCTATTCTATTCTACCTAAGCTCTTACCTTCTCCTATCGGTTTATAATTTATAATGAAGAACAAAGATTAAGTAAGAAAAGGAAAAAAATGTTAACTACTTAAGCTAACAAAAATTAACTTGAAACTGTATGTGAGTGTGTGTGGGTGTGCGTGCGTACGTGCGTGTAGGTGTGTGTGAGTGTGTGTGTGGGGATGTGGATTGTGTGGATGTAAAATTTTATGTTTTTTTTACGAACATGTTTTCTATTCCGGCGTAGTTTTTAGTCTTGATCCATTTGACTACTTTCGTTTTGGAGTCTTTATAGGTGGAGGGATGTAATACATCAAATGTTTAAGAGTTATGTTAGTAACATTAAAGAAAAATAATTAGCTGAAAATTATAAACGATTGATGAAACGAAACGTAGGTACCTCACTACCTACCCGCCTAAATTTACCTTAACGATCACAAGTAGGTTAGTGTATTATTTTATTTTATTTTAATGGCATGTCATAAAGTAACAAGCAATAACTAATACCACTTTTATAAGTTTATACCCTAACCTAATATATCTAATAATTCGTAACTTGTTTTTGCAGTACATAATTTCATATTCTAGTTAATTAGATTTTCCAATACCTACGCATTATTAATTTATGAAATTGTAATGGACACTTTCAAAATATGTAAAAGACGTTGAACTGCTTTTAAATACAATTTATTCATACAAATATTACAAATACAAAATACAAGTAAGGACTAGCGCACACTTAGCTTAACAGATCTTTGGACACAATTATTTTATTCGGACACAGGGTGTGGGGATTTCAGTAGAAATGCTTGCAAAAGACATCAAATTTAATGGGCAATATGTAGTCGTTTTCTTTATTTAGTGGTAATTTTCTACTTTTAGCAGTCAAACTGATCGGCTCGATTGCTTTATTAATTCCTCATGATGGCCAGTCAAATTATTAGGCATTAACCCAACCTTAACTACCATGTACCACGGACAGTAGACTAACACCTCCGGAATTTGTCATCTTTATGCAAGCGTTGTAATATTAAAACAATCTACCCGAAAAATCCCTGCCAGACCGCACCCATCCAACCGCTTTGAGGCTCCCTGAAATCACATTAAAATTCCATTAGACTTAACTGCGTTACTTGTTTTCGAAGTAACTGTCAATCATGAAATTGATGCTAGCTGAAATTATTTCTCAATTTGGGAAAAATCTTAACGCCAATCAATGTCAATGGGCTTGTGACCTTTTTGTTTACGATGCCATTCAAACCAGTTTTTGTAGATGAACAAATGTTTGTATGGAAGCAAATACATTTAAAGGACATTAATACCCGAAAAATCGAGTTAAAGACGGATCTCGCTGACAGCAGCCGAAACGCTTCATACTGATTGGCCTTAAAGTATGACGTCACACCGTGCAATTTGTACTAACCGTTGCATGGAAAATGAGGTAAATTGCTGTTTCGGTCGCGAAATACTGCGTTTAGGTCCATAGTTGTAATACAAATGTGTTTCTATAAAAGCGGAAGGATTCTATTGGTACCTTTAAATTTACTCTTGGACAATAAATATAAAAACTTTTTTTACTAAACTTTCAAGGCTCATATTTTTTTATGATTTGTATTATATTTTGTAATTTATACTTTATTACAATCATTTGATGGTTTACTATCCATTTAGCAACACGACGTTATCAATTTTAACACCACGCAACAAGCCTATTAGCATGAATATAATATTTTAGCTCAAATGTAAAAGGAGATAAGTCACGTTTCATACTAAGTTGGGCGCAAAAAAAAATTGCCGGCCAACAAACAAAAATCATAACAAACGATAGGGCACATTGGTCTGAACATTTCATAATAAGACACCAACCCTCCCAAGACAATACTTTAGGTGCTATTATCGAATAATAGTAGGAGTTTCACATACATTTCATCAAAAGAAACACTGACTACAAATAAAAACAAGTTTGAGCGGGTAGTTTGACAGAAAATAAAGTATCGTTTTCACTGTGTTACCTCCATAGTAAGAAATGCTTCGAATGGTACACGCAACAGTTTGGAAGTGTTTTTTTTCGTTGGCCGGCCCTTTTAATTTTGGGTTACGAGTAACTTGGTATGAAACGTGACTGGACTCCTTTTACCTTTGAGCTAAAATATACACTGATTGGCCTTGATTTTTCCCAAGGCCGAGAACAGTTTTTATTATCCGTGTCTGCTGCGTTATATTTTAATTCAGGTAGGGCTACCGACTGCGGCAGAAACAAAACCAAGTATAACAACCTACAACTTAGAAAAGTTGAAAAACCTCCGCCATTTTCATTTCAAAGTTCAATATTCGATACTTGCAGACTCAAAGAGCGTAACAGCCTCAGAAACGGCTGAACCAATTTTGTTGAAACGTAGCTAAGAACCACCTCGATAACGTCAGCTTTCGGATAAAAAAACAGCATTCAAATCGGTCCATTCGTTTAGGAGCTACGATGCCACAGACAGACAAACACACACAGACACGTCAAACTTATAACACCCCTCTTTTTCCGTCGGGGGTTAAAAATAAAGTTGATAATGCTCACTCTTTCTGGCATTTGTACATGGTGTTGACTTTTTTCACGTCACCGCGGCTCAGCCCCTCCCTCTGGCCAAGGGTTACACCACCAACCTGAAAGAATACGTCTGGATTACATTGAACTTTGAGGGTAGTGTCTTTCTCTACTGGTAGAGTATCTCGAGTCTAGGATAAGCTCTAATCTAGAGCGGACATTCGGGACCAATTTAGTTACGTAAATGGTGTGAAAATGAACTCCAAAATTTGAAACTTTAATATATATATTCTGCAAATTAGGTCACATGAGCTGTTTCAGAAGTCTTAACTCTAAGAACTTCGGTAACTTCGGTATTACGGTATCAATTGAGACGAACGACGCAAGATAGTCATCAAAGATATCTTTTCATAAAACAAAGGTGATTAATTGCCTTTATATCGCTGACTATTAAGATCAGTCAGATTGCTCCGATTTGATCACAAGAATATACTCTCTGTTCGTTCCTGACAAGTACCTCCGTGGCCTCCAGTCCTGGCGGAAGAGGCGGCTCGCACGGCGGCGCACGAGCACTCACCAGTAGTCAGCGCGCAGGCGCTACTTAACAAAGTAGTTCTGTATGCACCGGATTGCGATTTGTTTGTCTACAAGTGGAGTAAACTACTCCCTATTTTTAAAAGATTCTGTGAGATTCATTTTTAAATATTGTTTGTTAGGTAGGTACTATGAATTGTTTCTTATTGTGTAATTAATTATGTATGTTAAATAGTTTAAGTTTACCAGCGCCTTGGCATATGCTGTAATGCTGTTAAATTTTATATTTAAATAAATAAATAAAATAAATTAATTAATTAGTTAAGGTCTGTTTAAGGTATTAATCTGAGTTCTTACATTTGCTACTAGAACCTCATCATCATAAATTTAAAAGCGGAACTCGCACCTTACGCCTTGGCCACGACTTTGGTCTTAAGCGACCTGCGACCAGCGTTTTATCTGTTCATTGCGCGGTCGAGACGCGCAACGCACTGTGCTTAGTTGGGATCTCGCGCAATGAACAGATAAAACGCTGGTCGCAGGTCGCTTAAGACCAAAGTCGTGGCCAGGGGGTTAGGGACAATGGTGTAACTTTTAGAGCGAGCGTTATGATTTATAACTTATGCACTGTCATTTTCTCATAGAGAATATGACATTTAGGTTTAACTAACGTACGTACGAAACGTTACGCAATCGACCAACTACATTAAATACATGTATCATATGAACTCGATCTCCATTCAAAGTGTATCAAGCCCTTATCGATGTGTTCCTATGTTGCAATGCATACCTTGGGCTCGATGGTCTTCCTTCCGTTCCTGGAGAAGGCATACTCGGAGTAGTGCATCACGCTGTTGTAGTCGTAGCTGACGCCGAAGTCATTCGTGCTTTTCGCATCAGCTTTCTTGAAGTTGTTTTCCGCGCCTAGAAAAAATCATAAAGAGATGAAAACTCGCAAGGAATTCTTTTAGGTTAACCCTTTCGAAAGAAGGTTAAAATATAAAAATGGGTGGGTGGATTTGTAGTAAATATATGCTTTCTCTAATGAGACTGAACTCAAATCTGATCTGCAGTCTGGTAGCATGATCGCGTTACTGACATAATTACTTTAAAAACCGACTTCAATTCAGTACATCGAGGTACATGAAAATTTCCACATTTCCCTTTCCAATTTACGACATGAAATGCTTTCCGAGACCTAATGCGTTGATTATTACAGAAAAACCCCAAGTCGCTATACGAGTATGTGGACTGATAATATTTTCCGTCGAGTCCTCAAGGATCTCAGAATTGACTCTTCATTAGTTGCTACTTCAAAGGACTCATGTCAGAATCTTTGACATACTTTACATCCTTGAGGAGTTACATAAGTTATCTGTGGTCTCATCGTCAATTCCACTGCACCAAAATTGCGATTTCCGAGGGTAAATACACGAGTTATAATAGACTAGCTGTTGCCCGCGACTTCGTCCGCGTAGAACTTATACTTAGAAAATATAATGCAAACAAACTTCTACTTACCATCTTAAGGGATGATTTCCGAGGCAAAAACTATTCTATATCCTTCGAAGGGTCTCAAATTATCTCTATACCAAATTTCATCTAGGTACATGGATTTTATCCAAACTTTCACCCCCTATTTCATACCCTTAGGGAATGATTTTCGGGATAAAAACTATCTAATGTCATTCTTCGGGACTCAAACTACCTTTATACCAAATTTCATCTAAACGGGATTCATCCAAATTTTCACCCCCATTTCACCCCCTTAGGGAGTGATTTCCGGAATTAAAACTATCCTATGTCCATTCCCAGGACTCAAGCTATCTCTTTACCAAATTGTATTAAAATGGGTTCCATCCGAATTTTTACCCCTAATTTCACCCCCTTAGGGGATGATTTCTGGGGTAAAAACTATCCCATGTCCTTTCCCAGGACTTAACCTATATCTACACCAAATTTCATCAAAATAGATTACATCCAAATTCCCCCCCCCTTTTTCACCCCCTTAGGGGATGATTTCCGGGATAAAACCTATTATATGTCCTTCCCCGGGACTCAAACTATTTATATACCAAATTTCATCTAAATCGGTGCAGCGGTTTAAGTAGCTCCATACAAATTTCCACCCCCAATTTCAGCCCCTCAGATATAAAAACTACCCTTTATCCTTCCCCGGGGCTCAAACTATCTGTATACCAAATTTCATCTAAATCGGTTCAGCGGTTTAGGCGTGAAGAGGTAACAGACAGACAGACACACTTTCGCATTTATAATATTAATATGGAATTATGGATTATTAGTATGGATAGTATGGGTTCTTTCCGCTTGTCTTCCAAATAGAGGTGTAGCTGTAGACTCACTTCAAAAGAAAGAAGAAACGAAAAACTCATTCAAATATCTCAAAAAATTACGAAGCTACAACCGTTTTAATGTCGCTTGTTAGAGTGAGAAAACGATCAGGGACCGTGACGTCACGATCCTCGAGCGTCGTAGTAAAAAACAATCGTTTCATTATAAAGGTGCGTTTTGCGGAAAAGAGACGCAACAAACCCCCTCTTAAAACTTTATACTTACACTTATAACTTAGTGATTACCTATACGAGTATAGCCTCTTGCGTTGTTTTTTTCGAGATAAAACAACATTATGATTATTTTGTTTAGTGTCTACATCCCTATTTTCGATAAGATAAGATAAAATAAGATTTCTTTATTGTCAGAACTGTGTACATTTAGTTGTTTTGGGTAAAATAAAGTCCAACAGCTTGCCCATTTCGGACGTACAATATTAAACTTAAAGCTAGTCAAATATACTACTTAAAACAATAACAACAATAGTATTTCCAAATAATTTTAACCATATTCACACATAAAATATTAATTTAGATCTATCCGACATCCGTATTTTCTTTTAAACCACGAACTTCGGAATTCGAAAATATTCGGGTATCTCTATCTCTATCGCACTAACAAATGACAGGAATGCAGATATACGAACTTCGAGTTTCGGTTTTTCGTGGTTTGGCTGAATACGCAAAGAGCGCGCGCGCGTGCCATTCAAAAAAACCAAGTTTATATTGTTCGAATTTGTTGTGACATTTGTACAAACTACGCCTTAATTCGACATTTGCGCATATAAGTTCGCATATCAAAATCGATTAATTTTATATTTGCTTTTGGTACCTATGTGTCTCGTCAATGTATATCGTAGACGGGATTAAAATTATTAATAGGCGAAAGAAAGGCAAAGAAATTCCGCCATTTTGTCCGTAGTATTTCTTATTAGTCTGTGATTTTGACGTTTCTTTTAGCTGACAGATGTGGCGGCGATATACTTTAAGAATAATAAATGAAAAATTAAATGAAGTCGTATATTACGGAAAATAAATTAATTGTCGCATTCGGATAAAAACTATCCTAAGTTGCAGCTGGAATAATAATGTACCTATATAAAATGTTTCATATTTTTCCGTTCATGGGATGCTGAGAACATTCGAACCGCGCAAAGCTTAGTTTCAAACTGGCTGATTCTTTTTTTAATTTAGAGATTTATTATAAGTGGAGATAATACCGAAATCACTACACGCGTGCCTATACAATTTGAGGGCTCAATTTCCCTGGGATCCCATCATCAGATCCTGATTTGGTGGAAATGGACTCACCTCTTTCGAATAAAAAAAGAATGTTGAAAATAGGTTCACAATGGACCGAGAAATCGGAGAACATACATTAAAAAAATACATACATTGGAACATATAACCTCCTCCTTTTTTGAAGTCAGTTACTAAAGAATTGGTGCTTCTCGCACTTACATACTTGCTGGTGAAGGACAAATGCTTTGCGTCTGACATCACTGACATGAACGCGATCGCGATACGTGGCAAACTTTTACTTATAGGTACATAGTTTAGTAGTAGTTTAAGATAGGCTACAGTTTAAGTTCGAATACAGTCCAAGGTAATCCTGCCAACAGTCCACACCCTATTGTTCACCTTTATTGCTACGAATTAAGTTGGCAAATAATGGGCCAATGTTTGCCAAACCAATTATCCGTATCTGAGAGCTAACAGTGCAGAATCAAAACCTAGGTTCTTCAGGTATTCCTTATCGTCGGTCTCGAGGTACCAGGTCAGCATCATACCTGACTTGATGTTCGGGTAGCGAATGTCCACAAAGTCGTCGCGCTCGGGGCGGCTCTGCTCGTGCATGAAGCCGACCGCGTGCAACAATTCGTGCAGCACGGTGCCCTTCTTGGAGACGCAGCCTGGGTTCTGTAGGTTCACCTCTTGCCGACCACCTGGAATTATTAGTAAGGGAACACTGCATGAATGACAGGTGCTTATTTTTCCTAAAATTATGGCAATACCTCTTTCATCCTTCATGTTTTAGATAGCATCGAAGCCGTTTGAATGTAATACATCTGTAGGACAGCGAGGATTAGGTCATATCTGTGTTCTAGGACATTCAGACACATTCTGGATTCATGTATAACAAGTTACCCCTTGAATGGAGCTCTAATTTTTTCATGCTGCTGTACCCTGTTCTACTAGGAGGTCATAAAGTGAAGAAAAGCTTACCAATTCGTCCGACGCTGGACCAGCAACCTGTATTGCCGCTCTGTATGGTTATGTAGTCCTTCTGGCCATTGTAGGCGACGAATCGTAAACATGTCAGGCGGTGATAATCTGCTATCGCTTTCATGATGGTATCGTGTTGTTCCTGATCTGTAAAGTATTGTTTTATAGTTCTAATTTCAGATTAAGTCCTTATTCCAGTTTGCTCAAATCAGACCTTAATAGTAAGGTACTTTGGTATTGCAAATTTAGACGAAGTGTTTTTTAACACGTCGATTTTGACAACCTAAAAGGTTTTTTTAAGAACGGACCAGGCTATCATATCATAAGGGCAGATTCTTACTGTATCGTCCTTCGATGACATAGGGTATGATCCCACCAGGCCAGCGCGACCCCTCATCTCGCATCCCGTTCCTACCCAACTGGGGGAACAGTATGTCTCCCTCAGCGTACTCTCCCATTTCCTCGGGGTTCATAGGCGAAGACTCGTTCCACTGCGCCACTGCGTCACCTGAAAAAAAATGTTGACTATATCAATGAGCTCAGGTGATAGATGATGATAAAGTTTATGTAAATCCGTTCATCGAAATCGCCTTTTCGGGACTATCTTTTTTAAAGGCAGCAAAATTAAACGTAGACAAGGCAATGTAACTTAAGGTAGGTTAAAGAAGTAGGTGGTGTACAATATGTATGTAAAGCAGCATGCAAAACCCGTTTATTAAAGTGAGTTGTATGGTGTCACTGCTATCAGGGGTACATAACGGCGAGGAAGTGAGCCGTCATCGCCAGGATCCGAGAGACATTTCTGATCGGTTTATTGCTGATGGGGCTAATGTTAATTATGTCACTAAATATGTTAATTTGTGAAACATACAGTAAGTTTATGACGTGCTTGAAAGCCTTTAACTTTATTAAGAATTAACAGTGCACGCAGCACCGCCCGCGTTTTAAAAAAACCTAGTAAGTTAGTATATACTTAACACATTCAGTGCTGGAAACCCGACTATCGGGTGTCTACGCCGTAGGCGCTTTCCGCTACATACGAGGAAATAAGCCACTCGATCGGCTACGATACGCGTACGATTCTTGGCACTGAATGTGTTAATTAAAACTTAAAAGCTACCAAATAGGGTACTTATGTTTTAAACCTAAACGCTATATTTCACGATAAAAACAGCAGTTTACAGACTTGATCTCGACGTTGTGACGTCACATACCCTGAGAAAATTACGGTTTTTTTGGGAATAATTCAATATCAGGCTAATTATTTGTATACGGCTTTTATATATTATTTTGAACAACTTTTACTATTGAAATCAATAATTCTATGGACCGGAAGTTAGGAAAAATAATTAACCCGCAAGCAAAAATGCTATCAGTATTTTTATAATGAAAACATGTTTGAGTACACAAATTTGGAGACTTACTACCTGAATCCAAAAATATATGCATCAGGAAATAACGGCATTTTAATTAAATATTTACGACCTTGAGATAATATTGAATTTCATCTGGCCTATAGAAAGGTTTATTCATTAACAAAAATAAGTGGATTATGCGCGTATCCCAAAGAACGTATATAGACGTAGTCAACTATAAAGTAAAGAAAGTTTATACCATTTTGGCCTGATTTTTACGGAATTTATGAAGATTACTTTTCATTATTTTTATTTATTATTAAATTTAGGTGGATTATTAATTAATATTTAGTCAAATTACCCAACCTATTTTTTGGTGTAAAAATATGGCTGATATCGATATATTGTTGTGTTTTCATAGAGCGAGACCGTAAAGTTCTCAGGGTACGATGGAACGTTGTCAATCAGCATGTTTCAACTGACATTTTCAACTTTCGCAAGCGGCGCTTGACTTTGAGTAAGAATTCTTAATGATATCATTTTGTTTCATATGTTTGTATGTACCTACCTAACTATGTTTATTCGGGTGGAATCTTGCAACTCAAATTTGAAACATATCTTCAACCGATTGAGCTGAAATTTTGGTAGCTTTAGTACCTATAGTTTGGATGACAATTCAATATTATGGTACCATCGAGCTAATCTGATGATGGAGACAGAAGGCGACTATGGGAATTACTTTATTAATTACTTAACCGATGTAACCCCGTTGAATTAATCGTAAGAATCGTCTCAATGAGTAGTCGATGACAGTATACAGAAAAGTACAGTCGGCAATAAAAGCTTGTACCAAAAATTATTTTTTTGACAGACACTTATTAACTATTGAGTAAACTACTATAAGTATGGTTATTCTAGTTTGTTTTATAGTCATTTACACGTACTCAGAGGCTTACGATGTTTTTCTATAATACTTCATTTAATATTTACGGAGAGGTAGAGCGCAGCATGTGAAATAAACAATTTGAGGGCAATAGAAACAGTTCCAACTGCCCACGTATATTTTTTTTCTCAAAAATGGCCCGCAAAGTGAACATAACTCGCTACATATTGGAAGGTAAAGTGTATAGTTGAAGGCCAGATCAAAATTAAAAAATAAAAAACATTGCAGGCCGCCTGGAATGTTACATATGAATTCCTTTATTTGTCGAGAACAAAAATTTTAAAAAAGTAGAAACTGGCATATAAAAGACGGCACAGGTCGTATTCAGCCAAATCAAGTCGTATTTTTCTGTTGCAAACGCGACATTTTTGTATGTGTCATAAAAAGATTGCGTTTTTCGGTGGAAAAATACACTTGCGATTCTGTTTAAAAAAAAATATGACGTTTAATTTTATGTCATTTGCAGTATCCTCAATTTGTATTTAATAATAACGCTTGATTTAAATTTTGTCTTTTTTATTCCCCCATTTTTGAGAAAAGCACTATATTAGCCTCAGCCGGAATGGCAATTGCAGGCTTCGTATTATAATTAAACGGACTCGCAAGCTCGTCCGTTTAAACAAAATACTCAGCCTGCAATTGACAACATTTCATTTTTCTGACTCCTTAATTTAGTTTAGGCATTTAATAGTATTTGAAAAGTTAGTAGACACGTATTTTTTATTTTCATTTAATTTTAAGTTAAACCCCCTAAATTTGGTAGTTTAAACTACCACGTTCGAAAAGGGCCTAAGTATGTTTATAGGATGAATAAAATTAGCACTGTGGTCTATTTATTGAATTAAAAAGTAAAAAGTATGCTGCTGTATCTGTGACAGGAACATTTGACATTTTGAGTTTTGACGGTTCCTTGCTGACGGTTTTCGTTTGAAATAGAATCTTGCAAATCATTAATCGCAAATAAACGTGTTTTGGAGAGTAACGAGAAAACGAAAATGTATCGTCAAAATCCATTGATTTCGTGTTTTGTGCTAAGTTGCAGGCACACGGCACTGATGTCGCTTGAAATCCAATGTTCCGAAAGGTTTACTATACATATGTGAAGATAACCCAAACTGATAATAGCATTTTAGATCATTAATCTTCAAACTCGTTGGCTGAAAAACATTGAACTGTTTAATCATCATCATATCAGCCGAAAGACGTCCA
The DNA here is from genome assembly GCA_963854355.1 of Epinotia brunnichana. Lineage (NCBI taxonomy): Eukaryota > Metazoa > Arthropoda > Insecta > Lepidoptera > Tortricidae > Epinotia > Epinotia brunnichana. The sequence goes on along the minus strand of OY977954.1, from coordinate 8,998,518 downwards.
CTGCTGGACATATTGAACTGTTTAATACAATAAAATTGTAAATATTCTTTTAAGCGTTGTTTAATTTTTTCCAGGCCCTACATGACAATAAATGTGTTTTATTTTATAAGTGTTTATATCTACCTAGTCACGTCAAGTCCACTTTGTTCCGACTTTTGCCTCCTGCTTGCTCTGGACCAGCCTTTATTTTAATCATAATATATGTAACTAGCAAGTACTAGAGGCCCTAGCACACTAGGTTTTATCATCATGTTTTACGGCGAAAATGTACTGAAACGTCACGTAAAACGTGACATAAAACCTAGTATGCTAGGGCCTTAGATCAAGGTATAAACAGTAAAAGTTAATCCTTTCGACGCATTTCACAACAAGCAAAGATGACAAAAACGGCGCCGTGGGCACGATAACCCGCAACACCTTTAGGCGTTCTTGCCGTTAAAAAGGTTAATAGCGTAAAATAATAATTACACCTGATGCTGGACAGCGTTTTATTTTACAGTATTTAATTGTATTACAATATCACCTACAGTATTGTTGCACTACTAGATATTTTGTCAAAAATAAGCAGGTATATGTCTTCCAACACATCTCTGACTTCCAGTGATAATTTCTGCTCTGCATACCCTTTGAAGTGCTTCAGTGAGTTAATATATCTTGAGCTAAGACAAATTTATCTTTTAAAACAGCCTCAGACAACTTAAGCCGAGTCCAATAACACCGTATTGATGTGACTGGTGAGTTAGCTTCCCCACATAAACTGCATTAACATTATTCTATCCACCGTTGGCAGATTGCAAGAATTAGCTATAACGTAGCCATCGGTGACTTACATTATTAATTATTTTCAAAGTTTTATCAAAATTACATATTACCGTCACTGACTTAACTTGACAAGAATTAGTCAAATAACTGTCACACTGTCAATGTCACACCCAAAGAGAATATAACCACTACACCGAATGATTGGCTTCCGGCGTTCTGGTTGCTACACGTGCGAAATTTTCTTCCTGCTAATTTATACAATTTTCGGTTGAAATTTTGGTGTTTGGTGGTGTAAATTTGTGTTTGGTGGTGGTATAACTACTATCCGGTAAGTGGGTGGATTGTTAGAGTAGTTTGGTGGAGGAAATGAGTGGGAATGAGCCCCCTGACGGGGGCGGTATCTCGAACGTCCCCATGGCTGGGGTGATCATGTCTACCCAGTCCGTGGATGTTCACGCTGATAAACGTAAGTGTGCTGAAGACAATTCCAATAGTTTAAATAAAAGAGATACTAGAATTCCCGCATCTGCGTCGATTCAGCACACCTACACAGTGCCAGAGTTTGCCCCGGGAACAAAATTAAATTATGGTGCAAATGACACGGGCCCATTCATAGTTCAGGTGGTCAAATCCGATGACTCATCCCCTGGGTCACCATTTAGAATACTAAAATTCGCACAACTAATGCACAAGTATTCTGTTAAGGGCATTATTAAAGGAGGTATTCATTCTGCTGGTCGCAGCCGGGTTACGGTACAATTTGAAAAATCTGATGACGCCAACCAATTTTTGATCCACTCGTTCTTTACAGACAATCTGCAGTATTCGTGTGCTATCCCAATGTATAGTGTAACGCGTTCTGGTTTGGTGAGGAATATACCAACTGACTGGTCTCTGGAGGAGCTTGTGAATTCTATTGAGTGTCCCAATCATGCCAAAGTAATAAAGGCCCGTCGTTTAAACAGAAAGTCTACCACCGATGGTGTTACATCCTGGATCCCTACACAAACTGTTGCCCTCACATTCTTAGGTCAAAGGCTTCCGGAAAAGGTGTTCTGCTTTTATACATCTCTCCCTGTGGATCTGTATCGCCTCCCAACCATACAGTGCAACAAATGCTGCCGATTTGGACACATTAAAGCAAACTGCCGGTCTAATGCTAGGTGTTATAAGTGTTCCCAACCCCACGAGGGGGAAAGCTGCCAGGTGAAAGACGAAAATGGTTCTTGCCTTTCCTGTTCAGGCCCCCATTTTGCCACAAACCCTTCTTGTCCTGAGCACGCTAGACAAAAGAGCATCAAGCTTGTTATGTCGGAGGAAAGCATCTCATATTCTGAAGCATCTCGCCGTTTCCGTGCCGTTCGACGTACCTTTGCCGACTCTACCCGCCCTACAGTTTCACCATCCCCAGTCCCTAATTCCCAATCCTTCACTCCGGTCTCTCCCCAATCCCAGCATCCTCAGTCGACATCTTACAGGAAGACAGTTTTGATCCCCCGTCGTCAGGCTCCTGTCCTAGACAAAGGATATGATAAAGCGGCCCATAATGACATTACCAGCACTCCACAATCCTCTCAGCCTGATGGCTGCTGTTTAAATCCAAGAACGTCATCACCATCAGATGACAATCTGATGAGAATACTAATATCTGCTCTGATGAATTTCTTCTCGAGGTTTTCAGACACACTACCGAACAACGTCATGGATATGTTGCACCAGCTCATGAGTACTCTTGATTCTTTTAATGGCTCCTACAGCCATTCAATGGAACTGTAGAAGTATTCGGCATAAAAAAACTGAAGTAATTTCCCTAATTAATAATTACAATCCTGTTTTACTAGCTATCTCTGAGACATGGTTGAGGCCTGGCTCCCAATTTAGGGTGCCTGGTTTCTCTTGTCTTAGGGATGATAATGATGATGGATGGAATGGATGTGCCATACTCATTAAACATACCCTTCCCTTTTCCTTGATCCCCATCCCCCCCCATTCAGCAGGGTTTAATATAGTGGCCTGTAAAGCTTTAAATTTAACTTTTGTTTCGCTGTACATTCCTCACCCAAATATCCCTATTATTTCTGAGCTTGATTCTATTCTCTCCCTCCTCCCTGGTCCTTTGGTTGTAATGGGCGATTTTAATTGCCACCACACCATGTGGGGTTCTGCCTCTTGTGATTCAAACTCTTCTCGTCTCATAGAGGTTTTTGATAACATTAACTTATGCCTGCTGAATGATGGGTCTCCTACCCGAAGAACATCTCCTCTCCAAAACAGAAGCTCTGTTGATTTAACTCTGGTCTCTCCTAGTCTGGCTCCCCGCGTTGTTTGGGAAACCCTCACGCTGTCGCATGGTAGTGATCACGTTCCCATCTTAATCTCTCTACCTTCCGATGTGTCCATCCCTGTAATTTCGCCCTCTCCCCTTCTTAAGTATAGACTGGACAAGGCAGATTGGCCTGAATTCTCTGTTTTCGTTTCTAATGAAATAAACTTGCTTCCTTCAGTTTCAGAAGATAACTACCTTTCTCTATATTTAAAATTCATTTCTATACTATATAAGGCAGCAGACTCTTCTATGCCTCTTAAAAATTCTGCCCAAGGTAAACTTTCTTCTCCTCCTTGGTGGGATGCCGAATGCACGGCAGCTATTAAAAAGCGTAATGAAGCTGAAGGCTCCTTTGCGGGCGATCTGTCTAGCTATGATCACTACCTTCACTTTCAATCTACCAACGCCCGAACTAAACGTTTGCTGTCCACTAAAAAACGCCTCGGGTGGACGCGGTTCTGTGAAAGCTTGTCTCCCCGAACCCCATCTACTTTGGTTTGGAAGAACATAAAGCGGTTCCGTGGCTCTATGTCCGCAACCAACATCTCATCGAATGACTCCTCTGCTTGGCTTGATTCTTTCCTGGATAAACTGGCACCTCCTTATGTTCCTTTTGAGGATGCCTTGCCATCTTTCTCTCCTGTTGCACCCTCGAATGACAGGATGGATGAGCCTTTTTCATCATCAGAATTATATTCCGTATTAGAGCATCTTCAGGATTCCTCACCAGGTATAGATGGGATCCCCTATTCGTTTATAAAAAAATGTTCTGAATCTTCCAAAGTATTTTTTCTTTCTATTATCAACCAGATATATTTTTCAGGAACTATACCATCTACTTGGAAAAGTCAGATAATTATCCTCATTCTAAAACCCGGCAAAGACCCTAGCGATCCTTCAGCATATAGACCTATCGCCCTTTCGTCTGTACTAGCTAAGATTCTGGAGCATCTGATTAAAAATAGGCTCGAGTGGATTCTAGAAAGCCGTGGAATTTTATCTGACTCTCAATTTGGGTTCCGCAGAGGAATGGGAACAATAGACAGTTTAAGTATTCTTACGTCAGACATTCGACTGGCATTTTCTAGGGGTCAGCATGTAGTGGGTGTATTCCTTGATGTAACGTCAGCCTATGACAATGTCCAGCTTCCGCTACTCAGGCAGAAAATGCATCAGCTGAGTTTGCCGGTAAGAATGGTCAACGTCATATGTAACCTCTTTATGGATCGCTCCATCTGTGTCCGTCTCCAAGGCTCCTTGCTTCCTCCCAGAACTATATGGAAAGGTCTACCGCAGGGATCAGTTTTGAGTCCTATTCTATATAGTCTTTATACTGCTGATCTTGATAAATCTGTCAACTGTTTCTGTGACATTCTTCAATATGCAGACGACATTGCTCTATACTATGCCTCCGATTCTGTTTCAGAGTGTTCAGTTGCCTTGAACTCGGGACTTAGTTACTTGAATGCTTGGCTCTCGGATCATGGTCTCTCTTTGTCGGCTTCCAAAAGTTCTGTTGTCGTATTCACAAGAAAACGACGCATCCCAGACATTGACATAGTACTTGGTGACGAGATCATCCCAGTTTCTAATTGTGTGAAGTTTTTGGGCCTTTATTTGGATGCCCGATTAACTGGCATCCCTCATCTAAATTTTATTAGGAATAAATGTGAAAAATGCGTTAACGTTTTGAGGGCTCTATCGGGGGCATGGTGGGGCTCACACCCTTTTTCGCAAAAGCTCTTGTATAACGCCATTATTCGGAGTCACTTTGACTATGGGTCTTTTCTGCTAGAGCCTTGTAGTAAAATAGCCTTATCTTATCTAGACAAGATACAGTCAAAATGTCTTCGTATCATCTGTGGAGCTATGAAGTCCTCTCCCATCAACGCCCTCCAGGTAGAGTGCTTAGATCCTCCCCTGAGACTAAGGAGACAGCTTCTTGCTGATCGTTTTTTCTTCAGAGCTGCCCAATCCTCTGATCATCCATTGATGTATCGTATGAATAGCCTAGCAAATGTAATTCCTTCTTCCAAATATTGGACGCACAAAGATCTCCCATGCCTTATTAAGAGTTTCGAAAAATTGTCTGAAGCTCCTCTCCTTCTGACGACTCCTGGTAATCCAATTTTCCACATTTCATATGATGCCCTCATATATCGCCCTAATGTTATTTTCTCCCTAGGATTAAAGAAATCATCTCCAGGGGCCAATAATGATTTCTTGAAAATATTAGCTGAAAAATGGGATGGTTGGCTTCATATTTTTACGGACGCCTCCAAACTAACTAGGGAGGGGTATGTAGGTTCTGCTGTTTGGATTCCTCAATAAAGTTATAAAAGCCCTCCCCCTACTTCAGTTTTTACTGGAGAAGCCATTGCTCTTTATGAAGCTATTTCTTTTATAGAATCCCACAAAATAGCTAAAGTAATTATTTTCTCGGATTCCCTTAGCTGTCTTCAAGACCTAGTTAAATGCCCTCTTCGGTCGAGAGATAATCTCTTAGTGACCCTTAAGTCCCGTGAGGTACTCCATCGGTGTGACTCCCTTGGCTTAGAGGTAGTGCTGGCATGGGTCCCAAGCCACTTCGGTATTGAGGGAAATGAGCAGGCTGATGCCTGTGCTAAACAGGCTATTGATATTGGCTGTACTTCTCATTCTGGCTGCCATAGTCAGGATTTGCGTGCTTCTGCTAAGACCCAGTTAACTGAACACTGGTCAGAGGAATGGAACATTACTCGCCTTTCCAAGGGACGGCATTATGGTGGAATTCAGCCAGACCTTCCTGTGAGACCTTGGCCAAAAAGCTAGCAAGACCGTAACCTCAACCATAATCCGACTGCGACTGGGCCACATCTGCTCCCCATCCTTTCCTGCTAAAATCAGAGTTCGTGACCACTCTTTATGTGAATGTGGCCTGGAGGAGGGCACTGCAGATCATATTTTTTTCAACTGTCCCAAAACTTCATCTTCCCTATATGATGTCCTTCCTGACTATATTCAACGTCCTGCTAACCTTAGTTATATCCTCTCTTTTGTTAATACGTCATTTGTATACATTCTAGCTAAATTTATTAATAAGTTCAAAATTAAACTTTAGTTCTACTACCTACTACCCCTATTTTAATTTGTAAACTTAGCAAACTTTGTGGGTTTATGGTTATAATAATAAAAAAAAAAAAAAAAAAACTAACTGACCATGTGTATGTTGTAGTTAGTCTAACATTGTGTTGTCTTTTGTTTTAGATTTTTCAACCGATCAAATCTTACACCTTTTGGACCTGGTCTTTAAAGATATTCGTGTAGCCTCCAACCTTGACGCTGGCCAAATTGTCCCACTGGACAGGGGCCATAACAAGCAAAATTCGATCGATCGATCGAACCACACCAATAATTGTTTATTACAGGGCACATGAAACAAAGCCATGGAATGTCCGCGTTCAGCCTTTAAATGGCTTTTTCAAAGTAATTTCCACTTTTCTCAAGAACTAGCGAAGATAAAAATCTGTAATTTTTTTTTATTACCAAGCTATCCCAAATCTCTAAATGGTTTTTAGTTTGAGCCGCTATGAAAAAATGAAATGTTGTTATTTGTCTCCTTCCCGGCCACGGCAATAATGTACTATTACGTAAGTATTTCAAAAATAAGTCGATAATGTTAAACAGAAATACCACAAAATATTTCTTTTTAATAATACGATAAAAATATATAGGTAGCGCAATTTTTTTTTTATAAGTAAGCGTTTTTCCTCTCTCATCACCCATACAAAGACAACAAAGCCAAATCAAGGGCCAGTATTCAACTGACAAAATGTGACATCTCTCCTTCATGGTTTATGTGACGACATGAAAGTGTCATGATAAGCCGAGGCCATCTAGAAAGTCGAATTGCGTCCAAGTATTTCTTAAGTAGCTAGTAAAGAAGATGTGGCCTGCAGTAGGAGCTGATCAAAAAAGTTTTCAAATTAATTAATAAAGATATGCGGGTGGCGCAGGACCACTCATTTTGGCACTCTTTGGGGGAGGCCTACGTCCAGCAGTGGACGTCTTTCGGCTGATATGATGATGATGATGATGAGATATTAAAAAATATATATAGCTTTCACTTACCGCTTTCACTGTTAGGGACACCGTAAATCTGAGGTCCAAGATGAGATATGTCAATCTTATCAACATCTCCCGTGTCATAATCGTCTATACCATTCGCTGGCTCGATGACTACATCAGTGTCCTCCAAGGGTAATGCGTTGTACCCCGAAATTACAATAAATAGTAGAATTATATTAAATAGATTAGCCATTTCTAACAAAATTAATTTCCTTAATTCAGTCTGAAAGTTACCAGGCTGGCAGAAGTCAGCCGAAAGTGTGCGGTGCGAAACCGCGAGCGAGTATTTATATCGCGCCGACCTGTCATAGGGTAAACAGACAAAAGTTAATGCGACAAGGTTCGCTACTCCTACTTCCTGATACAGGATGTACCACCGAAAAATGTAAACTGATCGATAAGAGGAACCTTGCTATGTTTTTGGTTTATGTTTCCTCGACTGGGACAGCTGCCATATTGTTTGTTAATCCTCGCTGATAACGGATCGCAAAAACTGCCATACGGAGCCACATTATTTACATGTAATATGATCGTGAATTTTAAACGGTAGATAAACGTGTCAGACGCATATATCAAAATTATTAAAGGCCTGAAAATTGTACTGAGTAAACTTAAGGAATTTAGTCTGCATCGACGTGGACGCAATGCTACACCTTTGCCCTGATGCCTTTGTTTTCAGTACAGGATTTCTTGGCCGTTTTGTATGGAGTAGCTGCTTAGGTAGGTACGTCTCAGTAGACACCACTCGGCAAGATTGTTCCGTAGATTGCTGTGGCCACACAAATCATGGCTGTCCCTAAAAGAAAGAGGGAGGAAGGGGGGAATGCACCCATGGAAAAGCAGTCTGCGCTCGACTTCTGCCCACACGTAGCTACTAGATCAGCTGCCCAACCCGGTATTAGATATGTGACTCGTCCCTAGCATGGTATGGTAGGTAGGGTAGGCAGGGTACGGTTAAAACACAGGTCGGTTGAAACAACGCAAATATCTCGCAAATCGTTGGCGGGACGGCGAGGGGTACAAGGGGGGAAAGAAGCGGACGATCGGTTTGTACACGAAAAACATCGTGAAGACCCTATTGTGTTTTGATCCCCAAAAGTAAGTATTTTCATTCGAAGAGTTTTTTAATTTTTTGGGTTCTATTTATGTCACAGTATTGAGTGTGTGTTTATTTTTGAAGTGAAGCTTGTGGATCATGTCAGCGTAGATACGCTGACATGATCCACAAGCTTCACTTCAATAATGAGAATAATGATACAGTAAAACTAGATAGTTTTACTGTATCATTATTCTCATTATTACTACAACGGCTTTTTTCCGAAAGTCGGAAGTGGGGACGGTTGAAACGGGACGGTTGAAACAGAGTGATTTGCTTGTATTTGTTGGACATTGAATTACGAAAGTCAAAGAAAGTTTTATTTTAGTTCATTTTCATGTGTTTTTAATTATTCTTGTTACGTATAAAATGCAAACAGTTTACTTTTAGGTTAATTTACGGTTTTTTTTTAGTTATTTATAAGGTGTAAAATGCCTGATATTAATATACAGTAGAGTTAAACTTGTATGCGCAAAACGCTAGCTGATTAAAAACAGTTTCTAAATTATACATAATTTCTTAAAAATAACGAATAAAACACATAAAAGTATTATATTTTGTCACTGTTTCGACCACCCCGGGGATGGGGACAGTTGAAACAAATCTTTTTTTTTTTTTCAATTGGATCTACTACGAAAACTGACACACCTGGATGCAAAATTCTATTGCCGTTTAGTAGCTAAAAACACGCTCTTTTATTTGATATATTTTTTTCATCTCTCAGATGATAGAAAGCAAAATTACGGACGATATAATAAAAAATGTTTCAATCGTACCCAGTCTACCCTACAGTCACAAACCGGGTTTTTTGAGCCACTTGCCATTACTCGTAATTTAGCCGTGTATTCAATAACCGATGTCACCGACTGGCTGACAGCTATTCGATTTGCATTACACGGCCAAATTAGAAACATGTGGTAAGTGGATCAACAATCCCGGTTCGTGATGGTACCTATCCCCACTGATATGTCTAAACAGTGCAACGAAAACTCAACACTAATCCCTGTAAAAAAATTGTGGGATGGAGTGTCGTGGAACATAATTATCTTATTTGGTATATTAATATACGTCAGAATCAAAAGTTATACTAAATACACGCGCTATGATCCTTCGAACCGGATATTACTAGAGAAGTTGTACAGGAACTACAGATAAGGTGAGTAAAGTTTTCTTGTCAAAGTCTTTATGACATTGTTATAAGATTGAATTTCGCCTGTGGTCTTTTCACTAGATATACCTTTATTTACTATACAGTTAAAGGCGGATGGGACAGTTGGAAGGGGTAGAACCAATTTCAAGATCATATAAGCAAGTGGAAATCCGTGAACTCAGGTCCCCCCCCCCCCCCATATCTCAAAAACGGATGAACCGATTTTGTTGAAAAGTAACTAAGTACCACCTCGATCACGTCAGCTTTCGGATAAAAAACCGCATAAAAATCGGTAGATTCATTTAGGAGCTACGATGCACAGACAGACACACACACACACAGACACGTCAAACTTATAACACCCTCTTTTTCCGTCGGGGGTTAATAACATTCATGTATGTTATGTTGTTAGTTGAAAGGGCGTTTAATTTTGTCATACGCACCTCTCAATCTTCATTATATTTGCGCCAAGTCGAGCAAACCAAAGAGGCACTTTTCTCGAAGCTATTCAGGCCATTATCAACATCCTGTAATTTTGTGCTGGCTAAAGCTAGAACCCTGAATTTTCAGGAACCTATAGGGCATAATATGGCTAACAAATAATATCAATAACATTCAATTTGAACTTTTAGTTTAAGAACTATTGTCCGTCAAAGTTCGTTAGTTTTGTCACTGACATACTCACTGATAATGATCACGCTAATTCTAAGGTACTTCTAGCAGACCCAGAAGCTTTAAATTTCAAACGTAATTAGTTGTTAGCCTATTAACTCATAAAAAACCTAAAAATATAGCAATTTCAGTCACGTTTCAGAGATATACAAACTGCATAAGTACGTTTGTAATCCTATACAAATACATGCGATTACAAAGTTACTTTTGCAGTTCCTTCCTGCAAAACTATATACAAACGTTATTTACGGTTGGTAAAATAACATTCCTATACAAAGTCTACAAAAAGAAATGAAATCCCATGAAAAACATTCCATGTAAAAAATAGGCCAAGTCTCGAATAAAACTTTGTGACTTGGCAATCACACTTGCATAGTTTTAGCATACGTTTTTTTAAATGCAGAATTTTATTTAGCAAGCAAATAAAGATTCATAAGAATGCCTGACTTGGCTCTTCGAAATATCTCACCACTTTTTACTGTGAAAGAGTTTCGAGACTTGGCCTATATTTTACATGGAATGTTTTTTATGGGTAAATATCTACCTACATTTCAGTTTAGGATAGGCGCCAAGTACCTACTTTAGAAGGGCGGGTGGAAGTTTTGTATGTAATCACTTAATCAGATACGTACCTAATTACAAAACTTACATCATATTCGGAAATGATAAAAACTTTTATCGTGCATTGCCACGACCTTCTTATACTAACCACTGCTTACTTTCTCAGCCTCGTATGTCCCATTGGCACTGTTTTCTAAAGATAACTGTATGATGAAGCAGTAAGGTTTGTTTTACCGTAATTAACATAGATTAAATAATCGCTATCTCCCGGAAGGATTCTGATAGCGACGGACTAACCTGGCTCAAAGCAATGTTTATTTCGTTTTCGTTGATTTCAGGTAAATAACGAATGACCTTTTTCAAGATTCAGTTCCGTTGTCGTAGTATCCCGCTAAAATAATTTACGTAAGTATAATAATTTTATAAACCGTCACATATGCTCATACAAACCTCTATTCTCATTTTTGCAGCCTTTTGAGATGATTTTCGGGATTAAAACGTCTATGAAAATCTACATTTGTGTTTCTTAAGGATTGAAACTGCATATGGCGGGGCACATTGCACGTAGAACCCATGGCCGTTGGGGCGGAAAGGTCCTCGAGTGGCAACCACGTACCGGAAGGCGCGGCGAGGGTAGGCCCCCCACAAGGTGGACTGATGACGGTAAAGGTCCGGTCATTTTAGCACTCTTTTGGAGGCCTAGTCCAGCAGTGCATGATTTTCGGCTGATATGATGATGATGATTATGACTATAGCCCGTTTCACCACCATTTTCTATGTATAAAGCATGTCGGAAGTTCCCGTTGTAACTATTTTTCCAAGAAACTGTAATTTTCGAACTTTCTGGAACACCCTATAACCACATAGCAAGTACCAAACACAAGCACGCGTGAATAGACGTACCATCAACATAAACAGACCGTTTTTGAATCTTAATACAACGGAATAAGGTCTAATATGTTGTGGAAAATCCAGCTTGTCTTCGTTTGAGCTTATCTTAGAGCATAGACACCTCACTAAGCAATTAAAACTTGCTAATTAATAGGATAGAGGTGGGTCAACTAACTTTAGCAACAATTTATTGCAGTAGTAAAGAATAGGGGACCCCTATTCATAAATCAAGAACAAGTCTAGGATGTAAGGCTTTTACTAAAATAAGTCTTGAAGGAATATTTACTCTGTTGCTAACTACTCAAGATTGATATTGTAAATTCGTGAAAATGTTGTTCGGGGATTTTGCATTTTTAGGGTTCCGTACTCAAAGAGTAGGAAAGCAGGACCCTATTACTAAGACTCCGCTGTCCGTCCGTCCGTCCATCCGTCCGTCTGTCTGTCACCAGGCTGTATCTCACTGATACCGTGATAGTTCCAGCTGAAATTTTCACAGATGATGTATTTCTGTTGCCGCTATAACAACAAATACTAAAAACACAGAATAAAATAGTTTTTAATAGATAATGGTACGGAACCCTTCGTGCGCGAGTCCGACTCGCACTTGGCCGGTGTTTACATTTACATCTGAACATTTACATTGCACGTAGAAAAGACGGCCGTTGGGGCGGAATCTCGAGTGGCGACCACGTAGCGGAAGGCGCAGCGTGGGTAGGCTGATGACCCCACAAGGTGGACTGCAGATGATCTGGTAAAGGTCGCGGGAGTCTGCTGGATGCGGGTGGCGCAGGACCAGTCATTGTCCTAAGGGCCCTAAGGCCCCATTCGTAACGGATTTGCCAAATTGAAAAAGCTGTAACCGTTAGCCAAGTTGTTTATTTGTCAAAATGTTATTATTAATTTTTAAAAAAACTGTGTAAAATTATCATCTTACGCCTATTATTAAGATTTCTACTTTTTCTCCCACTCTTGCCGTAATTTTTGTCGAATGCCCTCCATCTGCGACAGTGTCTATAGCAACTTTCTTGCAAGATGAGTTCCATTTTCTGAGGAAGTCTTGCTTGTTGCTGGCAGTCTTACCTGTCTTACGCAAGATTCCTTTGACCAGAGCCCAATATCTTTCTATAGGGCGGCACTGTGGAATATTCGGCGGATTCAGTGATTTAGGCACGATCTGGCCCATCACGCGATAAGTGACAAGATAAGCGCGTCGTCTCGTTATATCGAACGGTGTCAGCAAGGGACGGATGCTCTATCTTGTCACTTATCGCGTGATAAGGCCATCCATACTACGGGGCCTGGATATCATTTTGTTTAAGGCAGTTAAGGGTATTTACTAATAATGTACATAATAAGTACAATTGTCCCGTAATTTGATTTTAATATTTATCCTTCGCATAGTGGGCTGTACCCAGATCTGGCTGTACGGTAGTAGCCGTTTTTTAACCGACTTAAAAAAAAAGGAGGAGGTTCTCAATTCGGATGTTTTTTTTTCAAGCATTCGTTGATGTAAATAGTCTTATTAATTTTGCCAATTGTAACATATGCACTGCTGCGATCACCGCATGGGCAAATTGCCTGCCAAACCAGACACTTGGTGCCGAATTTCTCCATTCCTATGGTGGTTTCTGAATCTAGAAGAGTTTCTCCATCAGCTATCGTATAAAACTGATCACCAGAAAGTGTCGAAAAGTCTGCCTTCACCATAGGTTTTGTCATCCAGAATCAATTGAAATTTTTCGGTACCCAGTAAGTCATACAGCTTTCGAGCCCTGGTTTTAATGGTGCATCTTTGTTTTTCCGAAGTTTTCGGCACCTTCCGTTTCTTCTTTGTCTTCATACTAGCCCGGTCCTTTGCACGTCTCACCATTGGAGTGTCGTTTGTAGTCTACGTCCGTAGGAATAACCCTAGAAACCCTACACGTGACCTCCGGGTGGTGCTAAAAGAACAACAAACTCGGCAGCTGCACTGTTCCTTCTGAACCTCGCAGCGCACACTGGAACTCTATCAGCGACATCAATACGAATACATATATGTACCAGTGTGTAACCGCCATACGATAAATAAATAACCATTGACTGACTTGTAGATTTTTTTTTAGCTATGTCTCGCTCCGACATGCTGCGGTTTTTGCAAATGTCTTAATGATTTTCCTATCTAGCCCAGGATCACGAGCACCACCATGTTCTATGGTTCGAGGCTTCTGAGCTGTAGACAAGGTCTCCAAGTATCATTGTACTCTTGGGATTTTTTAATCTTTTGCGATGAAATGGTTAGGACGCTGTGTATTTTCCATCCATTTGGCGACTATCTGCTCATGGCGTTCACCTTCATTACTTTTTTTTATTTTGTCAGCTTTTACACATAATAATTTACTTTCCAAAACAGTTTTAACCGACTTCAAATCAGTAGCCAAATTGCTTCAAGTTTGCTTATAAAATTTGAAGAGTTCCCTCGATTTCTCCAGGATCCCATCATCAGAGCTGGATTTTGGTGACAGCGGGACCAATCTGGAAGTACCTATATGCGTTCAAACAAAGAAAAAATGTTCAAATCGGTTCATAAATTACAGAGTTATCGTGTAACAAACACACATAAAAAATAGGTACAGACAAATTGAGAACCTCCTCCTTTTTTGGTGACATTTAGCAATGTCAATGCTATAAACAAAAACCGGTCAAGTACGAGTCTGACTCGCGCACCGAGGGTTCCGTACAAACTTTCATACACCATACCCGTCATGTCAGGACCCCATTCATTCTTGAACAATCTTAAACAGCTCATACCTAGTAGAAGTTACCGTTGCAAAGCGCCTTCTGCATTTTGGTACTAACAACTTACAACCTAGTATGTTTGTTTATCAGCGATAGCTTTTTATCACGCGTACCGATTTCAATTATTTATTTTTTATTTGAAAGAAGGGACTTTAACGATAATCTGATAGGAATTTGAAGACATAAAATTTCATACAAAAGTAAGTAAATTACAAATTTATTTAAGAAATTATTTTGTACTTCACGGGGCACTCAGCAAACGCTTGAGGGAAGCAACAGGCGACCCTCGCGCAGGCAGCTTTCTTGCACAAAGACTTGCAATCGCAATTCAACGCGGGAACCCTGCCTGCGTGATGGGAACCCTACCAAAGGGTCCAAATTTAGATAGTAAATTATAGTTTTTGGTAGGTTATTTTTATGTTAGTTTTAGTTTTAATTTTAAATCTAGTTTTAATTGTATATTCTATTGTGTTATATATGTACCTGTGTCTTGTGTACAATATATATAAAAAAAAAAAGCTAGATAGAGATATCGTTTTATTTTTCCTGTATTATTTATGTTATGCTTAATCATATGTAATTATTTCAGAATTTTCGCTTGGTAAACTTCGGAGATAAGGGGGGGAGAGAGACGGACAGAGCCGCACCATAAGGGTTCCTTTTTTACCTTTTTGGTACGGAACCCTAAAAACGAGATAAGTTTTGAATTTTGAATGCATTTTGAATTCGGCAAATCCTTTACGAATCAGGCCTTATGTCCAGCATTGGACATCTTTCGGCTGAATATTATGATGATGATGATGAGAACCCAAATCAGAAATATGTGAGCACAACTCTATTGTTAACGACATAAAGGCTTGTTCAAATATTGTTGACAGGAGTATTATACCAATACCAATTATGTGGTACAGTCAGCGAGTGGCATAAACTTGCATACAATTATCCGATTTAAAAGTGCTAGAATGTATACATACCTACATGTTTGTGTATGTTGTTGACTGTACTTACGAATGAGCGAGCGTCCTCCGTTTTAGCTTCAGCAAAAATTCTTTCGTATGTCCGGATGAACGGATGTCTGTTTTCCTCTACAGGCCGCATTTCTCCACCAATCCTCGTGAAATTTTGTGAGCAAGTTCGATCATTTCGGTTGTTTTTTTGCGATTCAGGATTTGGGAATAAAAAGGATTTTTAAATGTCTACAGCTCACAAAGTAAACTAGTTGTATTTACTGTGAACATCGTAAGTGAAACAAAATAAAATCCTTCTTATTCGGATAAAATGTATCTCTCTCTTCTTGGTCTGATAACTTTTAAGCTACATAACTTTCAGCATTTAAAATTCATCAGACAGGGATATCAGCTTGAGAGTCTTGGCAATCACTTTGCATAAAATGTTTTTAATGGGATCTCATTTCTTTTTGTAAGGTGATTACTAGCCTATTACAAAGGTTTTCATTTTATTCATGTCATACTGTATTTGGGTAGTTCGGTAAAAAAAAATGCAATTTCTTAATTGGTTTATAGCTTATGTGCTAATCCTAGCCGTGCCACACCTAATTTCAGCCTATATCACCTATCCAAAGTAATGTAAGTTCACATACTATGTTTCACTTCTCTTTGCAGAGTTTGTAGGATTTGTAGGGTCAATGTTAAACGTTTTTAAATTATTATCTAGTCTACGGATCAATTATAATCTGTGTACCAAATTCCAGCTTTCTACGACGTAAGAAAGTACCTAAAAGTTTTGATGATCACCAGTGAGTGAGTTGAATAAGTGACAGACAAGCTTGACATTTTGTATGAGTATTTTAGGTATCAATAAAAGCAAAAGTATAAAAGCTAGAGAAACGAAACTTGTGGGATTAAGCCTGTAAATATGATGAGCTTGCTAGTGTTATCCAGACTGTTTCTGTGAGGGTTTGAAAATACGACGAAACGTTTCGTGCCCTTTGGCTTGTCTTGGCTGGGACTACAATGCCCCCAGATTTGAGGTTCTACAATGGGAGCACAGGCGGGCCGAAGACCAAGCTATTGGGTCCCTGGTACTGCAAACAAACTATTAACTTTATTATGTTTAGTATGAGGACCTGTGGCTCAGTCCCCGACTGCAAATAGATTAGAAATAAAAACCAGATTCTGATGTTTGTATTGTATTTCTAACATATTAGAACTTTATACACTACATCATCTTTATGTACATGAGCATTTTTGCTTCGCAATATTATTACAATTAAAATAAATTTCTCTCTTTATTATATTATTTTTACATTTCCTTAATCCACCTAGTATTTAGGCAAAGTGACAAAATCTAAAACATAATTACAGAGCAAGAAACAAAACCACACTTGTTTATTTGAACAAATAAATAGTAAATAAAGAACAATTGTGAAGTGTATCTTGTCACGACCAAATAAATACATTTACAAGAAGGCAGATGACAAAATAGTATATCTATGTATAAGCAGAGACTAGTGAATCATAAAGACTGCCTTTCTATACAATGTCGCGCCCCTATAAAAGATAGATCTCTGCATCTATGAACTCAGCACAGGTCTAAGTTCCATACTAAATAGATCTACAGATCTCTCTATATTGAAAGAAGCAACACTCACCACATTGTATAGACATTGTCAGGCTTTATAATTGGCTTTATATCTGGAATAGTCCTTTCCACAAGAAAAGCAAATTTGACCCTGCCAATGCTCGCATCCAAGAGTATTTATTACTTTTCTAGTAGACAGTCACTAAGTCTTACCAATTCAAAAAGAATGAGAGTCACACATTTAAATGGCAACCAGCGTCATTATTTCGTTTTCAGTTTTTGGTAATGAAAATATTTGGTCTGGCAAACATATATTTATCAATTTGATATTATTTTTCGTAGAACCCTACTAGTATTGCACTACCTATGGATAAATGAGACGAATTTTCTTAAAGCTCGTTAAAAAATTCTTCACACGCTATCTACCCGTAACCCATAAGTCAAAGAGGATGTTACAGTTATCATAGGCAGTTGGCACATATTGCTTTGTAGAAGACCATGCGCCACGCATTGTGCCGTCCCTTTCGTTTTGAGACATGTGACGCTAGGCAGAAAGGGACAGTGCAAATCGTGGCCGGTTAAAAAGTTACAACACATCATCAGTCTCAGTATTGGAGTGTGTCAGAGGCGCGTTATGCGGTAGTCACATACCTACAACGGGATTCCACTACAGAATTCAAAAACCAAAACCTTGGCAAATTGGAATATCCTTGATTACATTTTTTGACACTTGGTATGAGCAATTAACAAATTGTACAAGAGAGTTTTTTTTTGAACTTTGTAGTGGAGCATGAAGCTCTGTGTAGAGCAGCATCTAAGTTTCCAGTGGCCAGTGTGGCTCCGCACTGCATACAACAATATAAACAGCTCTTTCCACAAACCAATGCCGGAACAAATGGAAGAGTCAACAACGTTAACGCTCAATGTTAGCAAAACTTAACAATGCAGAAACAGAGAGCTACAGTATATCTTAAATCTCGTTATACAGTACTAAGTACTTAATATTAGTGATCGCAGCCAAGCTAAACGCCGGATATTAAAGCTTGCCGTATGTACAGGCGTGTCGGAGTATCACAGGTGGAGAGAGGGCTCACGTTCGGTTTAGCTTGGCTGGCCGTGTTTACGAGTTAATTTTAATAATTCCCCTTAAACCGGGTAAAACGTAGGCACTCTGTGAGGACGGCCGCGCGGCCCGTGCCAGCGCCGGAGACCATGTTATTTCTCTATTGGAAAGTAACGCCATCTGTGAACTATAGTCACAAATATGACGTTACTTTCTAAAAGAGCTTCGATAGAACAAGCTTTTCATACTTCTTTGGCAAATAGGATGTCTATGTTGTTAAACAGTTGACAACTTCTGGTCTCCTGGTGCTTGATGCCAGCTCATATCACAAGATGTTCAATAAAATATTGCATGCACGCGACACTCATAAGCCACATAATTTGTATAGCTAATCGAAACAATTATACAATATTTATTGACTTTAATTATTTAATACACATTGTTAGAAATTGACAACACCTATAGACGTCTTTGTACAGAGTTCCAGTTCTACGAGTAGTAGCTAACCCCACACAGCACAGATATATATAGAAAAAATAAACTTCATCTTGTTAGTCTATACATAACAAGTACACTTTAGCCTAAACCTACGTTTTCACAGAAACTGGAAATATTTACTTGTATACAGTCCCCACCGTTAAACGGATGCCAGCTCAAACGGAATATTAACTTTCACGTGGACAGGATGATGTGGGCAACTGTACCTCGAGCCCCGAATAAATAAACTCAAATCTTCAATTTTAATTGATCCCTATAGTAACTGCTTCTATAAATAAAAATTAAATTATATCTTACATCAACACTGTAACTGCTACACGATATTCTATGCAATTACTTTGTGGAATAAATTACGTTTAATTATTGTGGAATAATATTTGTTACATGTAGAAAAATACAATGTGAATTTCATCCGCATTTGATTACGGTTTGGCCGGTTGACATCGTGTTAAAGTCCAACAATCACAATTTGTCACTTTGCTATCACCGTCTTTGAGTAACTCCACTACGGTTAGTATTGCATAAATACATTTTTACATTCACACGCCGTCTTAACATAAGACACGCGCCTCACCCGCCACAGCGGCGGGACGCCACTCGCTCGGTAGGTTACACCTATCCACATTATGATTAGGAATGGTTGTGGACGCGACGAAAGCGCACGTTTCACTTGAGGTAGACGCGCTCTCGAGAGACTTGGGTTTCATAAGAGGTCTTAATAGCAGCATTCGAAGTAACTATTATTGCTCGAAGAATACAAATATGGCAGTGTCCCCAAAGAAAACAGTGCTGGTGAAATCATAAATTACGTACGCATAAAACGACGAAAAATGCAATAAATATTTGGACACAACCCAAGTCTCGTTACCAGGCGTTCAGAAGGCGTCAGGAGGCTCGCCCTCACGTGGCGGGCGGCGGCGGCGGCGGCTGCGGCGACGACGCGGGCGGCAGCACCACGAAAGGCTTCATGATCGTGGTCGCGCTCAAGTACTGCGCGCTCACCGTCAACGGCGCCACGCCGCCTTTCACCACTTGTGTTTCTACCATCTACAAGCGAAATTTCTGTTTTAGTTCAAATGGACATTTGGAAAAAATCAGGTTCTGATGTTTTACAAAATTAAGCTTTAAAATGGTACAAACAAGGTGTGGATTACCTTGTGCGTGAGGGTGTGGGTCTGGAGCAGGTGTGCGCCGGCCTGGGATACCACCAGCGGCGCCAGCCCGCTCACCATCACGCCATCTGCAACAAATATACGACCACATTTAAAAATCCCCCTTCAAACAACATGGTAAACGTAAAAAGCGCGTTAAATCTGTTCCGAATTATAAGATTTGATCAAGTCTATCGTAAATTGTACAAAAAGTTGAAATTATGTTATGACTCTAATCAATCTAATATAATTATACAAACTTACAAAGTTTTGACGATTTCATACGGCTTCTTATACTTAATTTTCGATAAAAGCAAGGTAACATTCAGTGTAATAAAGTTAATTTTCACTCTTATTTGAAGATATCCGGTAATTCGTTTTAGGTATATGAATATGAATGCAGTTTTGGCAAGAAACAAAGGAATATGTATGCAGAGTCTTGTGAGCCGTTATCATAAGTGACAAGACAAGCTGAACGTAATAAAGTTGATAATAATCTTCCTGGCTTCAACAAACCGAATAAATATCTAGACACGCGGCAGCGTGTCAAGCCAAGTTCAAGCAAAGGAACTGGCTAGCCAGCGCCGAGTGTAATATTACACGAACCACTTGGTGCCACTTTTGACCCTTCTATAACTCAAAACCTCTTTAACGTAAACACATAAAACTACGTGTGTTTAATTATATCCATAAGGACATCTAGGAGCCCAAAATTCATGAAGCTAGCTCAAACGGTTATAAAGGATATGAAGGTCAAAAAGTCTTAAATTTTCCAGATGACCTAGAAGGATGAAATTTGGAATACAGCTCGGTAATTGTATGTAAGCGTAGGAAAAAGTCTAAAAATAAAAAAAAGTTAAAAAATCTGAATTAAAAAATATATGTTGAATAACTTTATAAAATGACTGATTTAATGAAAACTGGCCAAGTCAAATCTAAACTACTTTAAGATCTCACATTTTTAAATAACAACAATTATTATAGGTATTCAAAAAAGCAAAGAAATAGAGTTTAATATTTGTTCATAATGTTATTTTGTTCCTATATAGATTTTATTACAATTTTATAAATCACAAAACAATTATTATAATAAAATACATAGGTACAAATAAGCCGAAAAAGTATAAAGTAAAACTACATCCCGCTCTGCGTCATGCCCGAACCAAAGGTCCCCAAAATGCTTGCGGCATTGCCTCGCTGAACAGCAATTGAGACCTGTTGGACGAGCCATGACCCAGAGTGGGGGTCAAGACCCCTCTCCCTCGAATGTCTGCCCAACTCCTTGAAAAGCCCGAGAGCCTCGCTGCCCCAGGGCCCAGCTGTCTCTACAGCGACTGGAATGAAGTCGTAGGTTGGTTCCAAGGCAGAGTACTTGGTGTGTTTGAACTTGGCGGCATTTTCAGCCGCCGAACCAGCTGATTTAATGGTGTTTCTTAAATGGGACGCTGCAAATGTGGCATCCCATAGAAGACAACGCCCTCTCTGCCAAGGAACCAACGTCAACCCATCCGGTCTTTTCCCGTCAGTTCGAGACGGGTCTGTGGGTTCGGGGGCTCTAGGATGCACGGTACGTTGGCCGACACCATAGCACGACGCACGATCTCATTAATAGAATGGTGTCTAGGGAACCGACCCGCACATCTTTTGCAGCTAAGCCCGTGGTGGCCATCCTCCTCCACTATTGCTCCACAAACGCACCGGAGCGCTTCGCATACCTTGCTCCCCAGCCTTAAAGCAACTGCTATCCTCAGGAAGTCGTTGTCGAGCAGAGTGCCGAGTTGAGGGGAAGGCAAGGCATGTAGCCATGCACCGGATTCGGGCTTTGTGAGAGCTTTGAAGCGTGCTGGGTCGGTACCCGAGGCATCACTCAACAATTGAGCATATGTTTGCTTACAGAGAATGTCGTCCCATCCTCTTTGGACCGCCAAGCTATCCGGGTGATCGTTGGACGGACATAGTGTCGCCCATTTAGCCAGTGCCTCGGTAACGAATGGAACTCGAATGCTGCTGCCATCAATAGATAATATTCGAGCAACAAGATCCGACGAACCATGTGCCGACGCTAAAAAGGCTACTAGACCTATGTCCTGGATCCGACGCACGCCTAAGCCACCGTATCGAACTGGCAGAGCCGCCTGTTTGTCGTCTAAACTCACATTGAGTATTGACTCTAAACAAGATTTAATAGTGTCGTCAAACGATTTCAAGTCATCGTCATAAAACCAAGTTGGTGACGTCCGTAACATGTACACCATCCGAGGCAAAGCAAAGCAGTTTCGCAGCAGGATGAGAGAAACATGTCCCGACAGTTGTGTCAAATGTCCCTGTGCCAACGAAAGTGCTTGTCTTTTGGCTTGAAGGGTTGATCTAACGCCCTCGGTGAAAATGGGAGCGCCCAGTAAATTGAAAGAATGCTCCTGTATTTGTCTAATGCCTGGTAAAAGTGACTCGATTTCTGCGAGAGAGTTTGTGTCTAAAAAACTGCAAGTATAAAACTCACACTTAGACGGGTTTATTTCAAGGCCAATTTTCTTCAAGGCAGGTATCAATGTTTTCAAGTCCTTTAAGACCACTTCTGGGCTTCCTCCTATAGTGCCATCATCGAAATACCACACATTTAGGGGCGCTTTTAATCCAGAAATGATCTTTTGAATGCCGAGACAAAATATCAGGGGGCCTAATGGGTCACCCTGCTGGGCACCGACTTGCGACTGTATTACACTGCCTGAGAAGAAAAGATTACTTGAGGAGGCGTAACATTGGTAAATGAAAGGGTAAAGAGAGAGGGTTTGCTCTAAGACTTCGTTGAGAATAGGTGCGTCCACACCAAACGCACGCTCACCCGAGCGGCTCGCCCGAGCCCTCCCGCACGCTCACCCGAGCCGCTCAGGCTCAGTGTGGACGCACACCGCGAAAATATTTTTCACGTTATTCATTTGAAAACGATAAATAAATAAATAAGTACATTGCCAGTAGCATGGCGCCGCGGCCCCTCTGATTTCGCCGAAAAAGCCGACAACGCTCGGGTGAGCGTGCGGCCACACAAAACAACCGTCCACACCGGCTCGGCTCAGGCGCGCCGATCGCCGTCCACACTTAGCGCGCACGCTAGGGCGAGTCGCGCTCGGGTGAGCGTGCGTTTGGTGTGGACGCACCTAATAGTGTCCCTTTCAAGGCTAGATGCGTTTTTAATATCGATTTTAACGATTATGGTATTGGATGACTTGCGATGCATAGCAAAAGACCGGGTGGCATGTATGGCCGCCTCACAACCAAGTCTGGTACCGAAACCCATTTGACTTGGTTGCAGATAGTCAGACATAGCTTCTCTGGCAGAATGGCAACAGAGCTTAGCCGTAAGACGACGAAAGAAGCTACCGACCGCAATTGGTCTAATACCACCATCTTTTTAGATAAAGCACATAACGAAGCACCATACAGAAACGATCTCACATCCAAGTTAACATACCCCTCAATAAAAAATTGCATAATTTAGTGAGTGATTCTAACAAACGGGGGCCATTATTTCCTGCGGAGGGTGAAGTCAACTCTTTGAGATGCTGCGGTCGCAGACCATCTGGACCAGAAGCAGACCCATTGTAGAAAGACGCAATTGCGTTGGCCACATCCGAAGTTGTTACAGAAAGGAAAGGGTTTGTTAAACTCGGTTCGGGTGGTAAGATTACTGATCTCGATGGGCAGGGATGTTTGTCTCTCAAAGCATGTAGTGTACTTTCATTCACAGGGGCGAGAGTAGAGTCGGAAAGGAGCAAACGAACAGCTCCTCTTAAGTCTCCGTCGTGTACCTTGGCTTCAATAGAACGATATATTAAAGCTCGTTTTATTGGGGACTGTGAAACTGGGAAGTACAAATTAGAGTCATTGATATTATTCTTAATTTTAGATGTCAATGATTTCTTTTCAGACGGATCTGGTACCTTCAAGGCTGAAAAGGAGAAAGACAGTATAACTTGGCACTCATTTAGATCTCCATTCTTTTTGCGGCGAAGCCCACAGCCAAGCATAATTTTTGTATTGAACTTGGCTCTCCTTTTTTACATTTATGTTTTTGGTGGGATATATTTCACACGAAAAAAGTGATGGATGAACATGATTTATGTTTATGCTAAATTATTGAAAGTAAAAAAAGTGCCTACGGAGTTACTAATTCAATTCAATTCAATTCAAGACATTTATTTCGACCAACTGGGATCATAGATAGTTACAGTTTCTTAGCCTAAAGTTAGTAAGTACTATAACCTAATACATATAAAATAAGGACAGTACTTATTAGGGCTTGACTGTCAGTACGTGGATCATATGGCAGTGATTCACATACTCACAGTCAAACCTCTCCGCAAATGCCCTCAGGATACCACTAGAGCTAGTCCGCACCCTGCGCGCCAGGGATGTGCAGCGTTTCCTCATAGTTGTATAGAAACAGTCAACTCTGGCATCCGCGAACATCCCGGACGCACTACAGAAACGGGGCAGCCCCAGTAGCACCCTGAAGGCATTGTTGTACTGTACACGTAGGGCGTTGTACTGTTTTTGCGTATAAGAGACCCACAGACTGGTCGTGTAGAGGGTCGTACAGAAGGCTCTGAATAGAGTTACTTTTACCTCAGCAGAACAACGAGCAAATCTGCGGGCCACCATGTTCGCTCTAACAGACAACGCCCTCCGTTCTCGCTCAATGTCTGCATCGTCCCTCAGGTCAGAGGTTACCACATGTCCCAAGTATCTAAAGGTGGCCACCCTTTTTAATGAAGAAGAGATCAATAGAGTCAGAAAAAATTATTCTGGATTACGTTACGTATTCATGATAGAATATCATAAATTACTCTCATAGAATAGTAAGTACTATTACATTGACATTTTGATGACAGCTAATAACGCTATCTCTACGAAACGAACATGATCAAATTGACATTACATGGCATTGATGAAGTACAGTATTAGTAGTCTGGCTAACGCCGCTGGACAGACCAACTCGTTGCACAAATGATTTGGTTACTTACTAATTTCTCCATATTTTATTCTTAGTTTGTCTGATATATTTAATTTAAGCAATAAACAAAGCATTTGTCACACAAGATAAACGTGTCCGACAAAGAAGTCCTTTTCCCGGCTGTACCCTAAAGGAGCCCGGGGTCCGCTTTCAGATCCCTAGTTATAAGCTTTTCAATTTTCATGATGAGAAGACATCGCCAATTTGCACAATCTATATTTATAGTACTCGAGGCCGATTTTTGTACATGTTATTAGATCTACAGTTATGGTCCGATTTTGATAAATGACATGTCATTCGTGATGGAGAACAGACAACTTAAGGCTACGGGAACTGCGGAAAACGCCACCGGGTCGAGCAGTAACAAAAATAAATTTAAACCTGAGATATTCCGGCGCGGCAGGGTCGAATAAAAGGGAATACAGTGTGCATATAACTAGTTATGACCTGCGTTCACGAATGGGGAGCCAGTTAAGTCGACGTAGATACGAGGATATATGGTCATACTTACGAAGTCCAAAAATAAATCGGATGCAGTTATTCAAAAGACGATCCAGCTTACTTAGCGAAGCCTGGGTGATATTGGAGCAACAAACATCAGCATAATCAATGGCCGGTAAGACAAGAGGTTGAACAAGGAGGAAGGAGGAGAACTGGGAGGAAATTCTTGAATGTCTATATTTTATCACGTCGTTATAATAATAAATATAGTTTTCATTAAAGCATGTGGTGGTCGTGGAATTGGTGTATAACATTTCAATGGAGATGATGAAATTAATGTTAATATTAATATCATTAACATTCATCAATTCATTGGTAAATTTTCATTCCATGAACTCGCCAAGGCGTCAACGAAAGTGGTGTCGTGTGATTATAAACAGAAAAAATAACAATTATATGTATGTAGTATATTTTAGTTTTCTAATCAAAATCATGAACCCAAAATTGATTCACAGATTCGACACTACTGAATATCTACTGAACTTTCTTGCACCAAGTCAAGCTAGGCGCTCAAATTTTCAATATTTTAGGCGATGGACTCGTTTTGGAACATTTACAGAAACCCGAAAAGCGATTTTTAAGCTTAATAACTGATGTAGAGTTAGGATGTTTGGTGGCAAAGGTGAACAAAGAACAAAGGAGACGTTGTTATATATTTTTTTGATTGAATGAATGAATGAATAAATGGTCGAGAAACCGTATAACGCCAGCTAATATGGAACAAATTGCCATAGTATATGATTTTCATAATCTTGACAACCGTTTAACATCAGAAGAAGATAATGTGCAAGATTTTGAAACTTTAATTCCAGTTGCAAGTTGTTCAAGCTTCAAGAGCAAGAGCAGATACATTAAACAGTTTAGCAAAGAAGTAAAATTTATTTAAATGTTATAGTATAAAATCATCATTGTACCATATCAAACCGTATTGCATTGCAGTTGTCGTCAAAAATTATGTTAATTTGTGTAACTAGTAAAATATGCGATGTTTCAACAAACCTAAATTGTTTACTCTATACACGTTCATACAATAAAACGCAAAGGTGATATATTATTGGCCAGCACTGCAATACAGATTTATCGTTCAGTTATTCATTTATTCAAATAAAAAAATATACAATGACGACTCCACTGCATTACTTGTGCTAAACTGCCACCAGAATCCTAACCCTTTATAATAAGCTGAATCAATTACCTATGGACGTTTGCAATTCCGGGGGAGCCTAATGCGCGTTGCCGACCCTTTATTGATATGAAGACTGAGCGGACAGTGAGAGACAAATGATGGACTTAATGCATAACAAATCAACTTCAACAAACCTGAGGAGGCGGGCGGAGGCGAAACAATGCCGTTTTCTCTCGATATTCTATGATTACTGTCCCCTGTTGTCACGCCTGCAATGAAAATACAATTATACGTAAATAAACAGGAATATCAATTATTCATTGGTATTAAACAATTGGTACGACAGACAATATACATGATTGACATGTGCCTGTACATCCGCTAGTAAAATTTTCATACTTCCTCTGGGTAAATAGTTGTAAGATATACGGTTGACTTCTTAGACAAGTTGTATAATATAAAAAAAAAAAACTACTAATGACAGTAAAGATACCAGAGCCTATTGCAACTCGTATTATCTTCTTACAGTCGATACTTCCGCTTCTATTTCAACATTTTGTAGTTTGCCTTATGGCCTATGGGTAACATATTTCGACCTTATCTCTTAAGCTCTGTTAGCTTACATATTGAATTTCTAATTGAATATAATATACATATACCTAATATGTGCGTTTTAGGGTTCCGTAGCCAAATGGCAAAAACCGGAACCCTTATAGATTCGTCATGTCTGTCTGTCTGTCTGTCCGTCATTATTTCACAGCAACTTTTTTCCGAAACTATAAGAGCTATACTGTTGAAACTTCGTAAGTAGATGTATTCTGTGAACCGCATTAAGATTTTCGGGGTTTTTTAGGTGTTTCCCCATACACAGAACTGAAACTTAAAAAAAAATTTTTCTTCAAACTTATACGTGTGGGATCTATGGATAGGTCTTCAAAAATGATGTTAAGGTTTCTAATATCATTTTTTCTAAACTGAATAGTTTGCGTGAGAGATACTTCCAAAGTGGTACTTTACCACGCAAACTTCCACCGAAAATTGGTTTGAACGAGATCTAGTAAGTAGTTTTTTTTTTAATACGTCATAAATCGCAATATATTTTACGGAACCCTCCATGTGTGAGTCCGACTCGCACTTGGCCACTTTTTTTTTTCTTTAGAGCTATACAGATTGAAGACATAATCAGCAATCACTTATTCCAGTTCAAATGATCGTGATTTGAATGCGCGACACCTAGTAATAATTATAGACATAATTAAAGAAAGTTTTTTTTTTCTTTTTAAGAATTGAGCAAAATAATTTATACCAAAAACATGGTCACCCATATCACTTTTGATTTTGACACATGCTGTAAACAGATATTTCTTTATAAACGGTTTTATTTGGAGCTGCGATTTCGACTTTCAATAAAATTATGCTTATTTGTTTTTTTTATGGTGTTAATTCAGTATATCACTCTTTCCCTCCGTAACAGAAGCTAGAAACTTGTTAATCATTCATTATGCCCGTTATTTCCGATAACGTCTATTTTCCGGTAAGGGCATTTATTTGTGTGATGAGCACGAATATTTGTTCCTGAGTCATGGATGTGTTCTATGTATTTAAGTATTTATTTCTCTATATAAGTATCTATGTCGTCGCCTAGTACCCATAGTACAAGCTTTGCTTAGTTTGGGACTAGGTTGATTTGTGTAAGATTGTCCGCAAATATTTATTTATTTATTTAAAACCATGTTCATTTTTTGCATTATACGCCCTAGTGATGATGAATTTATAGTAGTTAGTGACTGTACATAATGAAGGGCATTAAACACGAGTGTGGGTTACTCGCTGACGCTCGTTTCATAATAGGATCACACGAGTGTTTTAATGCCTAATTATTTACAGTTACATACACTACTTTATCTACCCACATCTTATAAATCCTCAATGATGTGTTCGGAAACCATTAGAATAACCGCCATTGCACCGCCATGATTTCAAATCATGACCAACTCCACCGGACCAGACCACCAGACCAGATTTCCATAATAACATCGATTATCGATGTTATTATGATTTTTCATACATTGTAATAACACTGGCACAGATAAAACGCTGATGTTACGTTACTGGTTGCAATAATGGTGTTCATGACTCATTATGTCATTATATATGGTTTCCGAACACATTCTAGAGGATTTATGACATGGCGTGTAGAATAATAGTAGTTTATGTGACTGTACATAATGAAGGGCATTATACGAGTGAGGGTTTATGAAACGAGCCGAAGGCGAGTTTCATAATAACATCACACGAGTGTTTTAATGCCTAATTATGTACAGTTACTGCTTTATCTATCCACATATCATAAGCCTCCATGATGCATTCAGGAGCCGCATATTAAGACCGGCATGGCCACGGAATAAAGAATCCATTGGAAGTGGCATTCAACTGACTTTCCTAGAGAACCAGTGTCGCCGCACGCATACAACCGCACTTCAATAAAACACGAACACACAATTGCAATACGCTTTTGATTTGTTAAAATGTACTGTGGCAATAAGTTGTAAAGGGTAGCAAATTTTATATGCAAAAGGTACTTTAACTAGTATAAATTTACGGTCTAATTTAGAGTGTCAAGTAAATATTTCTTACTTCCGTTACCACCTGCGTTGCAAGACTTGCAAGAGACGTGGTGGTTCGGCTACTCGACGCCAGATGGCAGTGTTTTCAAAACTATACGCTTGAAACCAAAAAGTCGCATGTACTGCGAAATGCGTATGATGACACGACTATTTTGCCATAACGGAATAGGGATGTGGGTATAATTTTGTATATCGATATTTTTATGATATTTATACATTAAATATTAAAGCTAATTAGACTTAGGTTACTAATGACTTAGTTACAAATTGTTTCCAATAAAATCTTGTTAATAATATAGTTAGTTAGTAGGTGACATTTATAGTTCATCATCATATCAGCCGAAAGACGTCCACTGCTGGACATAGGCCTCCCCCAAAGAGTGCCAAAATGACCGGTCTTGCGCCACCCGCATCCAGCGGACTCCCGCGACCTTTACCAGGTCATCAGTCCATCTCGTGGGGGGCCTACCCACGCCGCGGCTTCCACTCAAGAACCTTTTCACCCCAACGGCCATCGGTTCTACGTGCAATGTGCCCCGCCCACTGCCACTTAAGTGGGAATTGAAGCTTCATGAATGAAGCGTTTTCCTTTTGGCAAAACCCAAAAATCTGTTTCAAATCTGTTGTTGCGGAAACCAATCCTTTCTCCCCGTGGCATCAGTCCTTTTTTCCTTTGCATTTGTTTATTTAGGAAAACTATAAGATTATAATAGTTATTTTATTTTATATGACATAATAGTCAGATATTATATACATAAATAATAAATTTAATCCTTTTCATTTTGAGTTATCGTATTATCGATAATAGTTATAGACCTTAGCCACAGCATTTGAGTAGCGAACCTTCTGGACATTTGACGTGCATTCCTCGTTCCGAGTAGCAAAATTATGCACAGGATTATGAACTTCATTGTTAGAGAAATAGAATTGATATTTCCTTGACAACAGATGCAAATTGTGTCTGTGAAATTGAAAATTTAATATTTTTATCTACGAATTCTAAAACAATACTTACCGATGATAGGAAATACCTCCATGAGACAAGTTTTTTAATGTGCTGCTATTTGAGCAGCTTCTAACAGAGCAATACGGCATTTTCCTACAATAAACAAATATTTACTCATGTCATACGCCGTGTGCGGTTGCCAGGTGACTGACAATAATCTGTGCAAGAAGTATGCGAATTTACGCTCATGTTCGGCGACACGGGAACGCCCACTCACCACTTCCAATGGATTCTTTATTCCGTGGGCATGGCGGCGTTGTTTTCTGGCAGCTGTCATAGTTTTTTTTTTTAATTCAGAGACAAACTAGAGTCAGTTCTAACTATCATAACGTTCGATATCTTACTTACGTGCGACATTTGTCAAATTTGTATGCAACTTGGCAATTCATTTCGAACTAAACGTCATCTCGACTGATATAAGAATAGAGGTCAAATCAAATTTCTTTGTTTTTCAGAGATGTTCGAAATTTAAATGAAATAATATAATCGAAATCGAATAATAACATTTTCACAGATAAGAAATCTGTTCTAACAAGACAGTCTATTTTTATGGTGGTCATAATGTGCGGTTCTTGAACGCATCATGGAGGGTTTATGATATTTGGATAGATTAAGTGATTAATGAATAAAGTAGTGATTATGGTACCAGGGTAACATAACTCACCGTTGGTATGCACCGCCGGCTGCAGCACCCGCAGGCCGCCGCCCGCCGACAGCAGTTGCAGCGCCGCAGGACCCACAACTAAACCGCCGCTGCCGACCATCTGAACAAATACAATTGTTATTTAAACTAACTGGAGGATAATAATGGCAGCAGCAGTGGTTATGGCTGCACATCAATAATAGAATATCTTCATAAGACTAAAAATAGCGAAGGTCCATAGTTCACGCCTCGGTGAGGTTAGAGTCCAAACGAGAAGAAGAAAATAAAAACCGGCCAAGTGCGAGTTGGAGTCGCGCACGAAGGGTTCCGTACCATTATCTATAAAAACGGCAAAAAAATCACGTTTGTTGTATGGGAGCCCCCCTTAAAAAAATATTTTATTTTGTTTTTAGTATTTGTTGTTATACAACAGAAATACATAATCTGTGAAAATTTCAACTGTCTAGCTATCACGGTTCTTGAGATACAGCCTGGTGACAGACGAACGGACGGACGGACGGACAGCGAAGTCTTAGTAATAGGGTCCCGTTTTACTCTTTGAGTACGGAACCCTAAAAATGACGGTCAATGAGATTATTCAGCTTCACTGCACTAAGACATAACCGCCTTCAAACATTGCTGCAGAGTTACTGCAGAAAAATATCAAATAAGACATAAAATAGGATTTGCCTACCTAAAATAGGAGTACCTACGAATCCCCGTAGATTCCAAGATCAGATTTTGATTCAATTGATATGAAGACATCCTTTTCGAAAATAAAAAGAATGATTGAAACCAATTTATTACTTTTTGTACGATTTACACCAAACCAATTACCTACAATACAATGAACATAAATAAGTGTCTGAATGCGTGCAGAATCTCATGGAAGGTATCATCAATTAATGCCTATTCGAACAGTTCACAAGTACATACAAGAGGGCCTTTTTTTGCGAAACAACATTCTTTTGTTTCGGCGCAAAAACACCGCTCTCTATCATGAAAATCGAAATTCGAAGTTTGTATATCATATTGCCAGGCAGCGGGACGGTAGGTGGACCAAAACGTTAACGGATTGGTGGCCAATTGCAGGAAAAAGAAGCGTTGGTCGTCCACCAGCTCGATGGGTTGATGACATAAAAAAGACCGCGGGTCATTTCTGGATGAGACTAGCACGGGACCGGGATAAGTGGCGTACGCGAAGAGAGGCTTATGCTCAGCAGTGGGCGATTACAGGCTGAAAATGATGATGATGATGATGATATCTATATCCTGTCGCTAGAGTATTATATAAGTGCGATGGATAGGAAGATATCCGTTCTAATTTCTATTTTCGTGATTATACCTCTGACAGGAACTCATTTCGAGGATTCGCCGCGCCACTACAACCTTACAGTCCCCCGCGGCTATGAAGTCAATACTGACACATTGCGCAACTATGAAGTTTCTGAATAATGACAATGTCAACCATAGGAAAAAATTACATATTCAACCCTAGAGGCATGTCTCAGGATTGACTTTATAGCCGCGGGGGGCTATAGTGGATGCCACGCGCTGCTACGGATCGCAGTACGACGCCTGCGATCGCGGTTTACGTCATTCGCTTAATAAAATCGCTTGTCAATGCAACTTTAACAGGGGATTTGTTAACGTACGATCTGTACGTCTTATCTTATCTAGGTGAGGGCCCTTTCGGATGCACTTCGACCCAGTGGGATGTAGTTGAGGGACTCACTTGCGAGATGGGAAGGTGTATTTGCGCGGGGTGCACCAGCGTGGTGCTCACACCGTTCTCCAGCTGCCCGTTCTGAAATTACAACAGACATCTTTGCTATAAACTGTATAGACAATGCAATAGATAAATTAGACGGTAAATAATACATTAACAAAGTCAATCCAGCCTTACCACGGGCGGTAATAAAGAAAGCCTCCGAGCGCATATTTATCGCCCGAGCCGACAAATACCTGCGATCTGAGACATTCTTTGCTTAACCGCCCTAGGTAAGTAATGTACTATTATGATATATGCGATAAATTTTACCTTACAGTGTCAATGTACAGTCAGAAGTCAGCAACAGAAGTAGCTACGGGAACGACATGGTCAAAATTATTTTCTTATTCAACACGTCTTTACATATTACATGGGATTAAGAGAGTGTGCAGGTCATTTTGAACAGCTCGCTCATGTGTAGCTACTTCCGCAATTGTATGCAGGGTTCGAAAGGATAATTATCGCTGATAATTATCACGATAATTATTATAACAGATGGATAATTATTGATTGATAATAACAAAAAATTGCGCTCTTGAAAGGGAACTGTATTCGAGAAGTATTCGAACGTGTATTTCCGCACTTGCGTGTATCCGAACGCACGAAGTTTCAACGTGACGTGCCGCGCCGTGGGGATCCCCCTTACAAGAAACATTCAGTTCGGATAATGCAAAGTTGAGTGAACTCTAGTATCATTGGTTTGTTAAGTTAAATATTGTTTATTGTGTTGAATTTGAACAATACCGCGTGAGAAAGGTCCAATATGGTCATACTTTATTTGCACTTATACTGGTGATAATTATCCGATAATTATCAAGAAGCGTAATTATTTTGATAATTTCGAACCCTGATAATGATTGTATGAAATATGTACCGGTGCCGACTCCGCAGGCGCCAGGGTGGTGAGAGTGAGGGTATTGTGCCGCGCGCCGTACGACGTCCGTACGACCTGCATCAGAAAACCACTTTGTAATTAGGAAGGCACGGGGTTTTATTATCACGAGCAAACGGAATAGGGTTGGGATCTCTAATTTTATTATTAGGTACACTCCAAGAAGGCAAAAAATATGCCTAATGACGAATATCCTATCCCATCTACACATGCTGCACCAAGATTTGCTGAGTGAGCGTCGCAAGACCTGCTGGCAGCCATGGCGTCGCCCGCGTTTGTGAGGATTGAACCCGTGTCGTGTGGTAGTCATATTCTCACAAGTGCCGTTACGTGAAATAAATTATGTATGTATTAATTATCTCAAAAAATTACGAAAATACAACCGTTTTAATATTGCTTGATAGAGAGAGAAAACGCTTGAGAGCGTCATAACTCATAGTACATGACAATATCGTTTCATGTGAAGGTGCGTTTTGTGGAAAAGGTACAGAGTTATACCCCCTCTTAAAACTTTGGCCACTTATAACTTTGTGATCTGGGGGCACGGCAGGGCCCCCGCCAAGTCGAACAAAACAAAGAGGCACGCCGTACCATCCATTTCTCGAAGCCATTCAGGCCATTTTCAACATCCTGTAATTTTGTGCTGGCTAAAGTCAGAACCCTGAATTTTCAGTAGCTAGGGCATAATATGGCTTACATTTATTGTCAATAACATTCAATTTGAACTTTGAAGCTACGGTAGCCTAGTGGTTCAGGCATGCGGCTGTCAAGCGGCGGTCGTGGGTTCGAATCCCGGCTCGTACCAATGAGTTTTTCGGAACTTATGTACGGAATATTTACCGTTAGCTTTTCGGTGAAGGAAAACATCGTGAGGAAACCGGTCTAATCCCAATAAGGTCTAGTTTTCCCTCTGGGTTGGAAGGTCAGATGGCAGTCGCTTTCGTAAAACTAGTGCCTTTGCTAATCTTGGGATTAGGTGTCAAAGCGGACCTCGGGCTCCTTTAGGGGCACAACCGGGAATAACGCTACGAGGATGATGATTCAATTTGAAATTTTAGTTTAAGAACTGCCCGTCAAAGTTCCTTAGTTTTGTCACAGACATACTCACTCACTTATTGACTTATAATGATCATCGTAATTTTAAGGCACTTCTAGCAGACCCACAAGCTCCAAATTTTAAACATAATTAGTTTTTAGCCTATCCATTCATAAAAAACCTAAAAATATTGCAATTTCAGTCACGATTCAGGTACATCGGCCATTTTTGGTTTTACAGTAAAACCGTGAGGACAAAAATTGTAGGAAATTTGATTCTCTACAAGTTTGGTCCTTAAAATTTTTCTTCTAGGATCGATATTTTGGAAATTAAATTTGAAAAAGCGACAAATTCAAAACATTTTCATCATCTCGTTTATTTTCAACTTTACGGCATAAATGTAGAGGAGTAAACTTGTCAAGTTGAAAATAAACGAGATGATGAAAATATTTTGAATTTGTCGCTTTTTTTTTCAAATTTAATTTCCAAAATATCGATCCTAGAAGAAAAATTTTAAGGACCAAACTTGTAGAGAATCAAATTTCCTACAATTTTTGTCCTCATTTACTGTAATTTTTACTGTAAAACCAAAAATGGCCGAGTTATTCAAGAAAAAAAATTTTTGGAATATACGCAGGAGCCTGATTCAGTCTACTTTTTGAATTTACACTCCCAGTGACCCCCCCGAGGGACCTACGAAAAAAAAATCCAAGGACTAATTATTCACGGGTAGGGTCGGTTTTTTGGATATAATGACTGAACTAATAACCTACAAAAAGATTTGAGATCCCATAAAAACCATTCCATGTAAAAACTCGGCCAAGTCTCGAAACTCTTTCACAGTAAAAATTGGTGAGATATTTCGTAGAGCCAAGTCAGGCATTCTTATTAATCTTTTTCTACTCCTGTACCGTTATCTGTCATTTATATAGGCTGTAGCTCAAATACAATGACACCACTAATAAGTCTATGCTCTATGGCCCAAAAACGCACTGTTTAGCGTACTTTTTTGGTTCATACATTTTTCATAAAAGCACTGTTTGACTTTTTTTTAAATCGGCCGCTGTATTGCAGTGGTGACAACTTCATAAACAAATATTTCGAAATAAAAGTATTTATTTACGATTTAACATTTGTATATTATAATTATTTACTACAATAATAATAAATCATCATCTATTGTGTGTTAAATTACATGTTTTATAAATTCTTGGTATTATTTATAAAAATAAACAGTTCGAATTCGGTCCGGGTCCGGATTCGGTTTGGTTCGGATGGCAAGTGCGAACAAATTAAAAATAAAACAAACCATAAGCAAGAGCTGTCACATTTCCGATTTCCCACCAAAATACATACAGTTCAAAGTGAAAAGACGAAAGATGATCAACTATTAGTCCTAAACTATTAAGATTTTATTCGTGTTTGTGAAGACAAAGGTGTACGTTCCTTATAAAATGGTCAAATAAATTAATAACTGCACTCCTGAAGAAATTGTGTGAGTAGCAAAAGTACGAATAGAAAACTTGCTGCCTGAAAAGTTTAACTATTCTGTAGTCTGCTATTTATTTAAAAATCGTCGTAGAAAAAGTATTGTATGCAACGGTGTAACTGGTCTAAAAACGCTCGTGGCGTCTTTAATTGCGCAACCCACGCCACTAGCCTTTTAAGACCCTTCTTATACAACAGTTGCATAAAATACTATTATTTGCTTGCAAAAATTTTGTGACTTGGCAATCACACTTACATAGTTTTAGGTATGCAAAAATTAGTAAATGCAGTAAAGTTGTGTGATTCCCAATTTGCAGAATTTTATTTAGCAAGCAAATAAAGATTAATAAGAAAACCTGACTTGGCTCTACGAAATATCTCACCACTTTTTACAGTGGAAGAGTTTCGAGACTTGGTCTAGTTTTTGTTTTTTATGGGATTATTTATTGTCTTGTGTTACTTTTTTCTCAATGTGACTATATTTTTAATCCTTTTTCGAGAAAATTCATCATTATGATTATTTTATTTGGTGTCACGCCACTATCCCTATTTACTACCCAATTTTTATTGCGTATCCTGTGTATGTGTAGGGTAGGG
This sequence comes from Epinotia brunnichana, assembly GCA_963854355.1. Lineage (NCBI taxonomy): Eukaryota > Metazoa > Arthropoda > Insecta > Lepidoptera > Tortricidae > Epinotia > Epinotia brunnichana. Next base: position 8,962,227 of record OY977954.1, on the reverse strand, counting down.
TATCCCTTTAATACTTACTCCAAATATGAGATTCAAATAAGATTAAGATCGCAAGCCTTTTTTTTCGAGTTGTTACATTTCAAGCTAAGGTTATGTTTTGTTATGTTAGTTATGATGTCAGTAAATCCTAAAACAAAATAAACAAACGCCCATGAGCTTGCGAAACCGGATTAGCTAATCCGCGATTAGGTCAGTTCTAATTTCTAAAGTATTACCAGGAGAGCATACCTGTGAGGTGGTGGGTGTTATCTGTATAGGCAGCGTACGCAACTTCGTGCTCAGGTTCAAACTGCGGGGAGGCGAAGTTTTTATCCGAGCCACTCGCGGGGGCGATGAGGTAATCTGTAATATAGAAGAATTCAATGGAAGTAAAATGAATGATTAAATTTATTGATTATTATGATTTAATTGCAACTAATCGCGTTATTAGAAATTACAACAAATTACGTAATAGGAATCCTTTTGGCTTTGAACTGGGCTCTATAGTCTAGATTTTGAACTTACACTTATAGGAATTCCTAAAACTTGTCCGTTGACTCGATCATCCCTATCCATTTCTTCCGTCCCTGTAATAAAAACATAAAAAATACAAATAGTTATTGGCAATATTTATACCAATTGTGATTATATAACTATAACCATATAAATTGTAAGTGTGTTTAATAAATCCAGCTACTCTGCAAACATCAGGTATTAATAAAGTTTTTTTTTTCTAACGGATGCGCACTGCCGAAAACAATCTCGTCCGTTGGTTACTAGGAGAGCATGCTGCGAGTAGCGGTGAACGTACCGGCACTCCGAGGGCGCGTCGTCGTAACGCGCACCGACACCTCTCGCTTTAAGGCGGCGAGCCGCTGTTGCGCCGCGATTTTCTCGCGCGCCAGCCTTTCCATCTCGTGCTCGCATTCGCGCTCTTTGCGACGAAGCACCTGTGAAAATGTACCAAGAAATCAGGACCATAGAACAGGTACGATCATATTATGTCATGTAGTTAATACCATCGAAAACAGATATATTACATACAACTCGTTTACTATAGGTTTGGACCTGGCGTCTATTTATGAACCTTCATAACGGTATATATCTTTTCAACACACCTGCTCGTAAAGTAGGTCTTATTACAGCGTATTTACACTGATAATGCAGAATATTACCCATGCCGTGCCTTTTACATTACATTATCGCACTAGTGCCTTTTCATTACATATCTTTTTAAATATTAGCAAAATAATGCAGAATATTACCCATGCCGTGACTTTTACATTACATTATCGCACTAGTGCCTTTTCATTACATATCTTTTAACATTTTCATTTTTTATTTATTTTTTTCCTCGCAAATGTGTTGAAAAACGTCGTATGAAACACGTGAGCATTGGTCATTACACTTCTCGTCTCCATTAAGCCTTCGCCTTCGGCTCAGGCTTAAAAACCGACTCGAGTGTAATGACCAACTTAGCACACTTGTATCATAATGTACTATTATTATCCGCTAAGATGGGTACCGTAACGTCTATAAAGGTGATTTTCCACCGGCGAGGCGATGTGAGACTTGAAATTTGTATGGCACTTACTATTTCCACCGGATTGAAAATTTGCCATACCAATTTCAATTCTCGCCTCGCCTCGTCTCGTATCGCCTTGCCGGTGGAAAATGATCTTAACGCTGTTTACTCTATTTATTATGCGTGTATCAGGTCTGATACATGCGACTCGTAGACTAAACCCCCAAATCATGATTAGTTAATTTTTATCCTAAAATTATATTAATACCTACAAGTAAACTAAATCGATTATCTAAATCTATATATTTCATAGAATTTCAAGTACAAAAGAAAGTTCGACAATAGGTTGCTTGGAAACTTGCCTATCGTTGGACTAAGGGGCTTATTCTTTTCCAAGATTTTAAATTAAACATTTTGTTTCGTTAAGAACCAAATGTGCGTCAAATTTTGTAGGTTTTGGCAACAATAGCCAAAAGCCATGGGTTTCTACGAAAATTTAATTACGAAAGATGGGTAGGTAATTTTGGTGCCCTTTGAGTAACGAAAGTGGGAGTTACTCGCCTCACGAGGGACCAGGGGATCAGCAACACAGGGGGGGTTAGGTTATCGCCAGCCTCGCAATGGCCAGGTCATAGCCCGAAATTCAACTTCACAAAAATTCACACATGCAAGGACAATTTGCAAATCGATGATCAGAAATATTGCTTTATTTTAAATAGGTATTATATTTTGCATATCCAATATCATCATATCACCGTCCTGTCTACGGTATTAATCATATAACCTAGTATCTAGGTTATGTTATGGCATATAGTTATCCAGGTACTACTTAGATATATGCCATTTTGAAAAATCGTTTCAATTTGTATGGCAACGCGAACAGCTGGTGGTAACTATTAGGAACTAAGCATTGCCATACAAATCGAAACGAAAATGGCATATATCTAAGTAGTACCTGGATAACTACATGCCATAACCTAGATACTAGGTTATGTATGATTAATACCGTAGGCAGGACGGTTTGAAAACGTATACGTATCGATAAAACGTATAATAGGACTACAGCCTATCCTATGATCACTTTAATGTCGGGCAAAGCATACGTCCTTCTTGCGCTTACATTTGGGCCATGTTCTAGTTCGGTCGCACATGCTTTGCATGCCTCATGAGTCATGAAGGATTTCGAATGCTTCTACTACACTTTTACTAGCTTCTGCCCGCGACTCCGTCCGCGAGGAACTCGTTTATACATCGTAGCTCCATACAAACTTTCACCCCCATTTCACTCCCTTAGTGGATGATTTCCGGGATAAAAATTATCCTATGTCCTTCCCCGGGACTCACACTATCTGTATGCCAAATTTCATCTAAATCGGTTCTGCGGTTTAAGCGTGAAGAGGTAATAGACAGACAGACAGACATACTTTCGCATTTATAATATTAGTATGGAAGTATGGATATGGATAGTATGGATATGGATTTCACAAACCTAAAACTGCTTAAACATACATCACATAGAGACCAAGAATTTTCGAGAACATTGCGGAACTCTTGATATATAAAATTAAGTTTGATTCCATTCAGTTTAGTGGGGGCACCAAACAATGAAATGAAGTTAAAGGAAAGTTTCAAGTACAGAGTAAATATACTTTGCTCTCTTTTTTCCGAATATCAGGACAATAAGTTTACATCTTTTCATATTTTACTACGACCATTTACGGTTTAGGCTATACTGAATTAGATTTAAGTCAGATGATCAAAAATGTAAAATGTATACCAAATATGTATCGGATCAATCACAAGGGTTGTTACACTTGTTACGTCTTTGCCATAGCCACTACCTACCAAACATTACATAAGTTACAAAGTGGAAGTTTATTTTCTCAAACATGCTCGGAAATGTATGCGTTAATGTCACGAAATCAAGACATGAAGTTTCATGTTTATGGCTCCCTACATTACCTCTTGGCCTAGGCCAAGAAGTAATGTATGAAAACCCTAACTAAAAACATTATTGGCCGCTACTCTAACTTTTTAAATTTGCTTACTAATATTAAACAGACAAAGGGAAAATTACATACTGCCAACCACTACTAGGTAGGTGCTCTTTTTTAATTGTTTTTGTTTTTAATTTTTTTGTTTTTTTAATGTTCGTGATTTTAGTGATCGTTTATAATCATTTTAAAAAGTGTTTTTCTTTTTTTGATGTTTATGTCTAATTTTTAATGTTTAAAATTTTGTATGGTCTTTTATGTTATTTTTCAAGTTTTTTTCCCTTTTTTCCCTTTTTAAATGTTTGTTTCCCTTTATGTATGTTAATTCTTTTCTTTTTTAAATGTTTTTATTTTTTTGTTTTTTTTTTCTCTTTTTTTAATACTTTCTTTCTGTTTTAATGTGTTTTTATTTCTTTGATTTTTTTACGTAGAATTTTCCTCAATTTAGTGAGGTGAAAAGGATTCTATTTTTGAACCACTCACATTCGCTAGCTCGTGTTTCAATTCCACACTCGCGGTTAAAATATAACTGCACCCTTGTATAACAAATAACTATTTATTATTTCCTCACATCGTTTGAGAAAAGCACTATACAAGCCTCGGCCGGAACAGGGATTGCTGGACTCGTTGTATCCGGCCTCGTCTACGACTCGGCCGTCTACCCCAAACTCGTCCAGCAATCCCTTACTTCACGGCCTCTTCAGTAATGTACTATTTCGAATGGAAATCAAATGAAGAATATCATGAAAAGCAAATAAGATACCGATACCTACGTAATATGCACTAATACGATTATAATGTAATCCGGTATTAGACAAAAGTCAAATCAGCTTCTTTTTATGAAACGTCAAAAACGCTCCATTAATATGGAATTTGTAGGGTTTACTATATTGTGACGTCACAACCAAACAACGTCCTTATTGTTAGTTTCTACTTTATATTAATTTTAAAATCTTAAAATAGCAAACATAGATCAAAGCTGGATACTTTCCGAGTATTATCGTAATGTTTATCTGTTGCTAATGAAAAAACAATTTATTTTCACTATTGTCAAATACCCAATTCTAATTTTGTTATGTGTGGTGTACTAACCTGAATATACCTAATCGCGGAAGCCAATATCGACAAGTTGGATGTCTTCTTGTCATCTGGCGTGGCAGGCAGCTGCCGCTTGAGCAGTTCGAAGCACTCCTTGAGATGCGCGCGCCGGTTCTTCTCGAGCTTATTGTGGACCTCGCGGGTGCCGGCCCGCGGGGCGGAGCCGCTGCCGCTACCGCTGCTACTACCGTTGCTGCCGACCGACGGCGGCGACGGGATTTGGGGAGTCCTAGGGACCAGGATAACAGAAACGTTAACAGGTGTACAACTCGTCGGAAATATGTGCGAACCTGGCTTGAGCATACTATAAAGCTGCAATACGACTGATTTCTCCTGATAGAATTGATCTCCGGGAAGGAGACATGGTGGGGGTGAGATTTTGATGGGGTCTTATAGAGGCCGGCAAGGTGACCACCAGAAAAATATGACAGCTTGGGATTTGGCGAAGCGAGGTTCGCAGATATTTCCGACGAGTTGTAGATATTGATACAGCAGGTCGATCACGTAACGCATTGTACATTGTACGAACGTCGGGTAAGTATCATGATCAGGATTTGATAGAAATGTAGGAAATGGCATAGTATTTTGTAATGTTCGTATGATAAATCGATGAAAATTAACGTCAATGAAGACACAGAACAGTATAATACATAGTCCACTGCTATTACTAGCTAGGTAGGTCTAAATGTCACTTTTTATATGGAAAATTAACAGTTAAATTGTACCGACGCGCGTTCGGAACGTCACGTGATTACCCCTCTAGTCATGTCATGGTGACAAAGCTGAGTGCCGACGTCAGTGGGGGATATGAGAAGTGGTAGTTCGACAAGAAAAAACAGAATCGTGAGAAGATTGCAACAGGGACGATAAAAAACACTGAACATTTGTATTCAGCAATTCAATACAAGTCGATACATCCACACGAATCATATACTCGTACATCACAGGTAGATAGCTCCTACCCTACCTCCTTGAAATAATAATGTAAAATATAGATAGAATACATAAAAACATGTACAAGCGGCAACACAGTTAACTGACCATTCTGTATTTATATAGAACCTTATTACAATGCACATAAAGTGCACGGATGGTCAGTTAGCTGTGTTGCTACCTACATTTAAATTATTAAATTATCAAGTCAAAATGCATCAGAACCGTGTCCAAGGAGTAATTAAATTTCAAATTACGTCGCATTATACGAATGAATGATGCATACGAATTGGAAGGACATCTATCCAATCTACCACAATGAGTTACAAAACAGCACCAAGCCAATCGATATTCAATACGCATGTACCATCCAAGTAGATACCACTATATTTATATCCAAACCTTGATAGCAATCGATTGAAAAATATGCAACCATATGTTACATACTAGATATAGTAAATTATGACCACGGCACGGCGCTAAATTACAATTCCACTTTGACCCAATTACATTTTTGAATCTGATTGTACTGAATGTCCTAGATTTGTCTAAGAATGTTCTAGATAAATTCAATGTCATCATACTCCTAGCGTTATTCCCGGTTGTGCCCATAAAGGAGCCCAGGGTCCGCTTTGACACCTAATCCCAAGATTAGGCTTAGGCACTAGTTTTACGAAAGCGACTGACATCTGACCTTCCAACCCAGAGGGAAAACTAGACCTTAAGTCATAAGTCATAAGTCTTTTATTTATAATATTATTAATATTACATGCCATCGATTGTTTAGATTAAATTAAATTGATATACTAAGTGTGTTAACATATAACATTCTTATTCTGGTAACTCATAAAAATCTTCAATGTCATAAAAAGAGTGCGTGAGAAGCCACGATTTTAATTTTCTTAAAAAAGTTGAGTTACTACCCGCGCATTTTACATTTACTGGTAGTTTGTTAAATACTTTTGGCCCCACGTGAGAGATGATGTTACTTGACTTGGTCAGTCGAGTGGTTTGTGTGAGGGGCTCGTTCAGGGACCCCTGTCTTGTGCGAGTTATCTTTGACGAATTTAGCGACGTCATGCTGTAGGCTGTAGGCATGTACTGCGAGGGCAGGGTGAGTATATTGTTTTCTCTAAAGAGATTTTGAGCTGAAGTGCGTGGAGGGACACTTATTGGGATTAGACCGGTTTCCTCACGATGTTTTCCTTCACCGAAAAGCTAACGTTCAATGTAAGACCCATTAATAGTAATGCGGAATGTAATGTTCTGAATCTGAATAACTAGTCTCACGTTATGTGAACAAAATAATACACTCGCGGTCAATAAATTCGGGTCACGCTAAATTAAATAACTGCAATAGGTTTTTTTAAATATTTAACATTAGTTATATTTACATAACATAGTATTCTTTTTAGTACCCAAATGTATTAGCAATTTCCGGGATCCTATCATAAAGATATCAATATCCAAAAATGTCGATTTTTGCGATATCTCGCTCCGTTAACGTTGTTTTTTTCATGGGTTTTTACGAGTCCGATTTAAACGATGGTAAACGTTGTTTTTTTACTGTTATTTTTGCAGTTTACATGTATAATTAAATAAAGAACTTGACAGGAAAAAACTGTGTACAGGTTGTAACCTTGCACTATTTTAGAAATATGACAGTATATTTGTTCCTGAGTCATGGATGTTTTCTATGTATTTAAGTATTTATTTCTTTATATAAGTATCTATATCGTCGTCTAGTACCCATAGTACAAGCTTTGCTTAGTTTGGGACTAGGTTGATTTGTGTAAGATTGTCCGCAAATATTTATTTATTATTTATTTATTTATTTATTATTTATTTATTTATTTATTATTTATTTACCGACCCGTATTCTTTGTCCGCGAGTGTAGATACAAACAAAAAAAAATTAAGCAACTCCCTAATAGTACACCCACGCTGGTAACCAAATAAAGCGGCCAAAAATATATTAAAAGTAGAGCCGTGTGCGTGTGTGTAGATATTTATGCACGTTATGATGTAGCAAATATTGATGCTGGTGACTGTACCCACGATCTTAAATTTATCTATACCTAATACACGAAGCAAGGAGTAGTTATTCATGATAGAGGAGAACAATAAATTATTTAATAAAAAAGTCACCAAGTTTCTAATTAAAAACTGATTTTACTCACTGCAAGAATTTTTTGAAAGTTAATTACTGATATAATAGTATAGGTATAGCTATAGCTAGATTAATAAATATTTGTAATACTTAGCATAAGATTATCTTTGCATGCTCACCGTTTTGTATAAGTTTAACAATTAAGAGATAAGCACCTTAAGCTGTTGCAAATTAATACATTTTAGTTTTAGTTATTTAATATTGTAGTGCCCTACAGGGTTTCATAGCTGAACATATATAATGTACCATCTTGTATTTACCTATGAAAGCAATAAAGATACTGATTACTGATGTTTTTATAAGGGTAAGTAACCATTATTTATTCTGTTACCCTACGTAGAATAACTTTCTGTCAAAAATTGCATTTTTGGTACAAGCTTTTACCAACTGTAATTTTCTGTATACCGTCATCAACTACTAATTGAGACGATTCTAACGAGCCCAAACTCAACGGGGTTACATCGGTTAAGTACTGAATTCCCATGGCCACCTTCTGTCTCCATCATCAGACCAGCTCGATGGTACCATAATATTGAATTGTCATCCAAACTATACTAATATCCAAAATTTCAACTCAATCGGTTGAGGTTAACTGGTTCAAAATTCAGTTCCCAAGATTTGTCGCACACTAACAAACGAACAGGTCAAGTTAAATAAAAGCTTGTAAAAACAGTTTGCGAAGAAAGAAAAACAATAAATAGAGGACTCGCTGGACAATTTTGTTTTATATAAGTACGTAATTATATAGTAATATACCTACGTAAATACATTTTAATTTTTTTAAAGGACATCGACATTGGACATGATCGAAATGCCTCATCATCATTTTAAGAATTAGACTTGTCGGTGTAGCTCCCTCCATCTGAGTCTATCTAGGGCCGCCTCCTTGACCTCTTTCTTTACACGACGTGGTTGCTACTTTTTTAGGGTTCCATACTCAAAGAGTAAAATGGGACCCTATTACTAAGACTCCGCTGTCCGTCCGTCCGTCCGTCCGTCCGTCCGTCCGTCTGTCACCTCACCAGGCTGTATCTCACTGATACCGTGATAGTTCCAGCTGAAATTTTCACAGATGATGTATTTTTGTTGCCGCTATAACAACAAATACTAAAAACACAGAATAAAATAGTTTTTAATAGATAATGGTACGGAACCCTTCGTGCGCGAGTCCTACTCGCACTGGGCCGGTTTTCTTTTATTTGTTTCATGTAACTTATCCTTGGTCTTCCCCTTCTTCGCTTGCCTTCTAACTTTCCTTCCATGATGTTATTAATAAAAGCGTCATGTCGTATAAGAAGGTGACCAATCTAATTTTCCCTCTCCTATTCTCTACCGTTTTTATCAGTTTCCTTTTCTCTCCCACTCTTCTCAGCACTTCTTAGCGAAATGCCTGTATGTTTGAAAATCCTCAGGGATTGTAACCGGTATTTTTCAAAAACCTCGAAATAACCACATATCTCGAACTATTTTATACTTCATATGTAGGACTCAGAGGCTCTAGTATATGTTTTATCAATACAATACGGTTTCGAACGCGTTTGCGTTTAGTTGCAATTTGTATGGCCTCGCGAACAGCGCCTCTGGTGGTAACTATTAGGAACTACGCGTGGCCATACGAATTGAAACTAAACGCAAACGCGTTCGAAAACGTATATGTATCGATAAAACTTATACTAGAGCCTCTGTTGTGTTTTGAGGTAACGAATGCGTATTATGAGATTGCCCAATTAGAAAATGGAATAATTAACAAAGAACGAAAAAAACCGGTTACAGTTCCCATACAAAAAATAACCGGTTACAATCCCTGGTCTTGACTGAGGACTGAGTCATCTAATGTCGCAATGATAATACGTGAGTACGTATGTATGTAAACGGTATTTTTATAAGTGTAGCAATATAAAATAAGTGCTGGAATGAAAATGTAATAAAAATGGTTTCCACAGTGAGTCTTTTTTGATTAAAGTTTCCGCGGTATATTTTACCTCTTCTGAAATAATCTTGAGCCGACAATGACTTAAGAACCGAGCGGTTGAATTGAAACGCTCGGAGATTCGCCCAGTTGCACTTGCAGTCGCAAGGTGTTGGGAATGCAGAATGTGTTGAGATGAATATGGCTTTGACTTTTTATAAAACTGTCATTGCAATTGGAACCTTCTCCCTTGGACATTAGAGTTGCATTTTGAATGGACTAATTTGATGCAATTCGGCCAACTCAAATAATCCCAGTAAGTGTATGAGATATACGGAACATTACGCAAAACTCTTCGTAGGTGGCGACACTAGCAGCGTTGACATTGTATCTCGTTCCCACTTGCGGTATTGTCTATGCAAGCATCCTTGTCACTCATTTGACAATCAATTGTGCATGTGTGTGTGAATCCCTATATTCCTATACTTACTGGTTTACTATTAGTGGTTAGTGCTGCCTCTGGCGGCAGAACATTGCAGTAATGTCTAATATAATAATTATCTACTTATAGACACTCTACAAAGTGTGGACGAACACAGTCTCGGAGTTTGTTAATTAATTTTGAAAGGTACCAATTTGACGTCGTTTATTAAATTCTGAGATGACTCCAACTCCGTTACTATTTTAGGAGAGGAGAATTTAATTAGCGTGCTATTTTCGTCAATTGTACATTTCGAGTAGGTAACATTGTTTTCTCAAACATGCAATGAAGTGTCGTCATTACGTGGGTTATATTAGTAAAGGAATTTCATACGAAATTGAAGGCCTAGGACGGGAAGCAATTTTTTTTTAATTTTAATTTTACTGGCACAGCTTCACGGCATTCAGCCATGAAAATTATTTTGATTTGAGGAGTTTTTATTTATTTATTTCATTGCATGTTTGAGAAAAGCACTATACATGCCTGGACGTGAAAAGGGCTTGCTGGGTGAGTAGGTATAGACGGCCGACCGTAGGGAGACGGCTTCTTTTCCGGCGTCTGCAGTTGTACTATTGTATCCTTGGGGAGTTTAACGCCTAACCAAGCCAATCCATATTCCCTACTTACATTTTTCGTGAAGTGAAACTTGCCTTTTATATATACATCATTATTTATTTACTGGGTTTATTAACTTCTAAGCCACCGATATCGGTATCGCTGATTATTTACTTCAAAAATCGGTATCGGTATCGTATCGGCCAAATCATGTATCGTTACATCCCTACTTTTAACCACCGTAAGATGATATGCAGCAAGTGTTGTCGGGGCCTTTGCCACACCACAAAATAAGTAATAGTTCTGCCAAACCGAATATCGCAACACCTAGAGTATCCCTTTTTTACTAAAATATCGGAAAAAGTACCTAAAATTTTCGAAATTCTGATGGGTTTTAATTACATTTTTTTTTTTAAACAAATAAGCTACTTGTAACCGATTTCGTGCTCTGCTTTCTTACAAGAGTGTACCTAGTACCTACTTACTGTGGTTGAGTGAGGTGTGTGTAGTGTTTTTGAGGTGGCTGAACTGATTGTTAAATATGATTTAGGGACAAAATAAAAAGTGAAATCTTGAAACTGGTTTCCCTTCGCACAATGCTTTAAGTCTTTCACAGCCTGGCGCGGCCTGGCCGCGGCAGTCAATATAGTAAACTTGTCAAAATTACTATTGACCGCCACCGCTGGCCGTGCCAGTGTGAGGCCTTATGATGTCCAAAAAATTGCAGTCCGGCCTACGTTGAATTACCAATAACCCAGTATAAAGTCCCTGCTAGACGGTTGACAACACGCGCCTCCAACCGAGCGACCTTGGTTGGCACCGACCGCTGTAGTATGAAATTTAGCTCCACACAACAGCTGTCTGTCTACACGGTCGGTGCGGACCAAGGTCGCCCGGTTGGAGGGGCGTGTTGGCGACAGTCTAGCAGAGGCTTAAAGATGCAAGTGCTCCGCGAGTCCGCGACAAGCTAAACAACATTCAGATATCGAACGTCACGCCTAGCGAGTCCCCCAGCTGTTTTGGACAGCGCCGATACTAGGAGAACATACCCATGACTGGTGCTTGTTGTACGCGGCCTGGAATGTTCTTGTACGTAGTCGAGGAGGGGCGCGGGTGGCGGTGCGGTGGGTGCGGGGGCGGGAGCCTGCTCGAAGACGAGCGCGGGAGCGGTCGCAGGCGGCGCGGGGGTCACCGGCACCGGCGACGTCGGCCGCACCACGCCGTTGCTAAGAGCCGTCACCGACAACGCTGTCACCACTCGCACCGACACTGGGGACTTCGGCTCCTCCTCTGTGAACAAATGAAAAAAATACGTCATCAACCGTATTTACAACTTTTTTGTTTGGATAAAAAATACTCAAACTGATGGAGAGCCGCGGTTAACAGGGGTTTGTCTATAATGTTTGTGGACTAAACGTAAAACAATGAATAAACTTTGCAAAAAGGCAGTTTAAATTTGTTTTGTGTCTGAACTGACCACCGGCAGGTTGTCTGTCAAACCCGTGTCAGCCGCTCGTCGACGGCTGCAGTGCGAGGCGGCAAAGTACCAGGCGAACATAGCAGTGTTAGCGTTCAAAACAACCGAGCTAATGACATCTCTGTATCAGCGAGAACGGGACGACTATAGGAGCCCAACACCATTACGAGGCGTGATAAACGAAATTGAACTTTAAATGACGCTAATGTTAGATTCGAAATTTAATGTACACGTAAAATCAGTCACGCTGCATTGGCGAGCTGGATAGGAGATAGCATTAGACGCAAGAATGAGGGGGATAGAGAAGGAGGCGTGTCCGCCGGCACGAGTTGACGTCAATAACATGTGGTTATGAGCGCGTGTTTGTGATTGACGTTCGTGTTGCCAAGCCGCACCGAAAATCAGCTGCTGATAGAAGCAGAAAAAAGCGGTCGCGTACAATCGGACCGCCACGGCCGGCAACGGCTTCTAATTCTACGCTGCGTAGATAATGCACTGCGTAGTGTAGGTAAACACATTGTTTTTTGAAGTGGATACTTCTTTGCTCGCGTTCTTGTATTACGGGTACGGTTCAAAATGTATCACGTGACTTCCGGAATAACTTTTTGTACATAAGCCTAAATCTGATTTCAAATAATAGTTTGTCACATGTTTTAATCCTTCTTTATTTGACATTAGTTGTTAATCACAAAATGCTATTTAGTTTATGTGGCGGACATGAAAATAATGCTGAAATGACCGCCATTTTCAATGTATCGCGAGTCAAATGAGCTACGTCAGTCAATGTAGCCATATATACCTACCTACCGATTTATCTGTACTTATTCAGATTTTAGTGAATGAATTCAGATATATTAGGGTTCCATAGCCAACAAAGAAGTATCCACTTAAACTTAATTAACGGTTGTATCTCCGACACAACCCGCTTCTTTTTAGGGTTCCGTACTCAAAGAGTAAAACGGGACCCTACCTACTAAGACTCCGCTGTCGTCCGTCCGTCCGTCTGTCTGTCACCAGGCTGTATCTCACTGATACCGTGATAGTTCCAGTTGAAATTTTCACAGATAATGTATTTAAATGTTGCCGCTATAACAACAAATACTAAAATCAAAAAAGAATAAATATTTTTATTGATAATGGCACGGAACCCTTCGTGCGCGAGTCCGACTCGCACTTGGCCGGTTTTTTTTTGAAATATTTTTACTTTTCAACGCCTTTGTTATCGTTTTTAAACTTTTCTGCAATGCAACAAGTCAAACCTTAAAAACAAAACTCGAACATGTACGTAGATATTCTGCACATCATTTGTTTTAAGGGCATTTTCAATAATTCGTGCACCCAATTAGCATAATTTGTTAACCAAAAATTAACACAGTGTCAGTTTTGTAACGACAATTAAGTATTTAGTTTGTATAAAAATTTACTTTTTCTTTTCAATATATAAATCATATGCATATAGACCTTATTTAAATGCGAAAAAAGTTCAGTTTGACATCATTTGTATGCTTAACTTTCGTTACAAAACTGACACTGAGTTAATTTTTATTTAACAACTCACGCTAATTGGGTACACGAATTTTTAAAAATGCCCTTAAAACGAACGGTGCAACATACTTGGGTTAATCAAAATACTTATATTTTGTTGTGTGTAAATTAACCTGTAAATTGATAGGTACCTAAACGATTTTTTGTTTTCTGAATTGAGATAATTAAGACAACTACGAGTAGGTATGTAGTAGAAAATTCAATATTATGTGCGTATAGGACAATGGTAATTTTATCTTTATTCTGGCTAATGTATTTTGATAAATAAAACAATAGACAAAGGACTGAAACAAACATGCTTTATCTAATATTCGGTTATGTCCGTAGATCATAAATAAACTGACAAAATAGTTGTAAATAGGAACACAGGAGGTGTTAGGTGTTAATGACCGCTTTATTCAAGCATTAATACGAAATATATTTAGAAGTCAAGGCTCCTGACCTTACGCCTTTGACGAACATTACTAAGACTTTATAGAGTGGTTCGAACAATAAGTTTACGCATTTAAATTATTCATGGGTCCTGAATAGACCCAACTAAGTTTCTGTAACGAAGTACGATGTAATGTAATATAAATCCCATAAAAAACATTCCATGTAAAAAATAGGCCAGGTCTCGAAACTCTTTCACAGTAAAAAGTGGTGAGATATTTCGTAGAGCCAAGTCAGGCATTCTTTTTAATCTTTATTTGATTGCTAAATAAAATTATGCAACTTGGGAATGTTCAACTTTACTGCATTTACTAATTTTTGCATAGGTACCTAAAACTATGTAAACACAAAATTTTATTTAGCAAGCAAATAAAGATTAATAAGAATGCCCGACTTGGCTCTACGAAATATCTCACCACTTTTTACTAAGAAAGAGTTTCGAGACTTGGCCTATTTTTACATGGAATGTTTTTTATGGGATCTCATTTCTTTTTGTAGACTTTGTATGGGAATGTTATTTTACCAACCGCAAATAACGGCAAGAAGGAACTGCAAAAGTAACTTTGTAATCGCATGTATTTGTATAGGATTACAAACTTACTTATAGTAGTTTTTTTTTAATACGTCTTAAATCGTAAGCTGCAATTTAACGGTCGAGTCCGACTCGCACTTGGCCGCTTTTTTGGCCTAAAACTGCTAAATATTAGTGCCATATATCTCAAAAACTACGAGTTTTGAAGTAAATATGGGACACTATTTCGGTTAACCTCGTTGTTGTTAATACGGTAAGCTAAAAAAAACACGGAAAAACGGACGGTAACAGATCGAAGGTCATTGGGAGCTGTGAGCCCCTTAAGTAGCTATTTATTGGTTCCGAGTCTGATATTTTCTTACGCATTCTACTTATGTAAACTGACGTTATTCTAATAAGAAAAAAATTGTGACACTTGTAACTAGCCGTCGTCTCCAGATACCAGGATAACAAAAGCGTCGCAGGCATTGCGCAACAAGACAAGGGTGAGGTAGGCAGGACCGGCAGGCAGGATGTGCGTCACGAGGCGCGGTTCCGCACGTCGAGGTTTAAAGAACATAAAACAACCTGGCTACCCTATTATTATGCCTTTTTTATCGTTACAAAAAAGGCATAAGAATCGCTATCGGTATACTTAGCTGATTTGCTCCAGTCAGTAAGTTAAACACATCGGTAATGTAAGTGATTATTAATTAAACAATAGTC
The DNA here is from genome assembly GCA_963854355.1 of Epinotia brunnichana. Taxonomy (NCBI): domain Eukaryota; kingdom Metazoa; phylum Arthropoda; class Insecta; order Lepidoptera; family Tortricidae; genus Epinotia; species Epinotia brunnichana. The sequence goes on along the minus strand of OY977954.1, from coordinate 8,946,892 downwards.
ATAATACTTTGTAGGTATCAGGGTGGAAAAAATCCATCAAAAATGTTAAATTCTTTTGCCAATGTACTATATTAGCTCGAACATTACCGCCTCCGCACCGCACCGCACCGCGCCGCCACCACTGCTGTCTGTGCGTTTCGACCTCAGAGCATAGAATACTAGAGAGAGGACAAGCCGCCGGCGGCCGTGTCGCAGCTGTATGCTCAATGGGCATACACTGCCATACTGTGCACGCGTGCTGATCGCAGAGAATATTACGTTTTTTCCCAAAATGCCTGATATGATGCGCGTTTATTGTCAAATAAGCGTGTAGGTATACAAGTGTGTGTGTTTTAGATGTGTGCGCGCTTTGTCTTGTCAATTACTTGGGCGTTGTGTGGGTTAATGTACTTGCGACAGGCTCACTCTATACAAATCGGCCGCCATGTCCGATCTCCTTATATTCATACATCTGTGGTTTCGACCTTAAGGGTTGTATTCCACTTGTACAAGATCTTTGTCCAATGTGGATTGCATCTCCTATATTTTTAAGCAAAATGTGGAATGAAATAGGTACCATCCTTAGGTATGTAATGTACGCGTTTCAACGGCCACTTTCCACCTCCATCATCAAACCAGTTCAATACCAAATGATGGTATTGTCACCTGGATTCAAGTGTACAAAATTTCAACTCGATTGGCTTCCGGGACGTTGGTCAAATTTGACGTTGCAGTGGCAACGGTTGCAAACAATAATGAAAAAATTAAAACACATTTGAGATGTGGCTCTATTGCACAGTGCAATACGGACACGTCTCAAATGTGTTTTAATTTTGAGTTGTGGCCGTATTGCAGGCAGGCACTAAATAGGCGAATATTACGTCATTTCAAAAAAGGGGGGGGAGGGTGTCTGACCATTGGATGACGGTAGTCATTTTACTAGGCGAGGAGGGTCCATTCAAGGAATTACCAGCATGACGTTTGGGGGGGTCAAAATCGTCAAAAAACGATGACGTACCTATGTACCTACCTATCTACGTTTTGATCTGGTAGATGGGAACTGAGAACTGTATTTAGGTAGATATTATTTTATTTCATGAAGCTTCCATGGGGATAAAATAGATGCATGCTAAATAATTAATGTGTGTGCAACCAAAGGATAACCGGTATCGGCCAACTAAGGCATGTAACCAGTGGATCGGTTAGATCGGCCGGCATACCATAACCCGGAGCAGCAAATAGCTGACCAGTTTGACTGCAGTTTCATTTTATTGACGGGATTTAAGCAGCTTTTTTGAACAAAAACAAGCGATTCTCCAACGTATTGGTAAAAAATAAGAACATAAACCTAAAACCGCATTATAGTGGAATGTTGCGCACCTATAGGTACAAAGGCGGTGGCCACTTGGAGTGCACTTAGCGAGTTTAATATCGAACAAAGACGTTACGTGTAGAAATCGTATATTGCATAGCAGTGCGTGGCGAGTGAGGGCCGGCGAGGGAGTAGAGCGGGGTTCGGGATGTGATAAGAGGGCGCCTCAGGGGAGGGCGCGCGGGGGGCGGGGCGGGGCACTGGCACGTGACAGCCTGTCACGCGGCACGAACTCTCCCGAACGCCCGTCGTACACCTCGCCTCGGGGGAAACTAAACGCGTAAACTCACCCATACCATACCCATACGCTTGCGAACACTCTCTAGCATTTCTGCTATGCTAGTAACTGCACTACAAACATAGTTTCTAGTTCGGGGATTGTTGGCCGGACGAACCACCATTTTAATAGAATTTTCGCTTAAGGCGCTGTCAACACCAAAAACGCGCACACTGTCTATTTGTATCGGAGTAAACGAGAGCGAGTGTTACTTGAGCGGCCAGGTTATAGACGAAAATAATGAATTAAAATTTAAATAAAAAAAAGTGTGGATTTTTTGCTAAATATGGCTCGTCTACGGTTTAGGTATGAATATGTGGACTTCATGTTTTTAATTGCAGACTCATACGTCAAAAAAATAAGGACATAGAACTGTTTAAGATGATTTTAAGGTGGTTCGATTGCCATAAAAAATAGTTTTCCCAAAATATCACGTGACAAACCAATTTCTCAAATTAATCTAGTTTATACAAGTTTATTCTAGGAAAGGGGGAATTTGGCGCAAATGGGAAGCCAATTTATGAAAGTTTGTTACATAAGTTTCTTAAAATATCACGCCGTTAGCCTACGAATGTCAAATAACGTTTTGTATGGCAATCGAACCACCTTAAGACCAATCTTTGCAATTATTTTCTATCGAGCCGATTTCATCCAATTATGTTTCGAGCCCGTCTACGGTCTTGGAAATATGATGAATATTAACATTGTCTTGTCAGCCTCTTAAGGCCCCACCGAAATAGTTATAGTTTTAACTTGGAATCAAAATTCAAATTCTCTTTTCTTGACAATTAGGAATAAGGACTTAAGCCTAATCTCGGAATATACCTACTCTATTTCTGTTTGGTCAAATTGACCCTTCAACGTTTAAAAAATTGCTAGAAAATAAATAAAAACAACATTAACCACCTACAATAATAATATGAAAAACCTTCAATAATGTAGTTATAATGTCAATAACCTGCTTATAAGATAAGTAAATAACAGTTTTCATGTCAGCGGACGATAATGATAAACAACACCACGTGTAGTGATAACTCGAATCATGCCACTTGTCTATAAATCAAGTTTGCTAAATCACACCGATCCTGCTAATTTACAGTTCATTCTAATTATCTACAAACCATTGTCACTTTTGGGACTTCATAAGAAAAACAACGTTGCCCCCTCTACAATGACCAAGTCTGTGTTTGCAAAAAGGCAATAATACAAAGCGCAATCTGCACACGTGTATAATGTAGTCAATGAGAAGATAAATATTTATGTAATGCAATTGCACAAATGTATGTTAGTTGTCAGTGAATGGCTGAAAACACTGAATTACAATGAGACTGAGTCACTACTGTCTAGATAAAACTCTTAATGTAAACACACACACACACACAAACACACACGCACACACACACACACACACACACACACACACACACACACACATATTAAGTAAATTATTTCATATATTATATAGCAACTTGTACCGATGGAAGAGCGGGACTACCTGACACAAGTATTTATTTACTTACTAGGTAGCCCCAAAGGACCTTTGTAAAAGAACAAACCTTATGAAATAAAAACATTTTTCATTTTCATTTTCATTTTTCATAAGTTCTTAGCAGACTAATCGTTACATGAGTTGAGAAGTGTCAGTTTTACTATTTAGTAACTGGACGAATATCTATTCGTCGCTAATAGTAATAACAATGTTAATTATACCTATGTAAATAATAACATCTTAAATTTCGGGCTACGTTTCAAAACGTCTTGGTTTGTTAGTGCTGGATTGGACGCCTACAAATTACAATCTAGCGTCTTTTGTATTGATAAGATAACGCGAAGAAAACGTAATAGCGTAATCGTGCAATTGAGAGTTGACGTATTGACACAGAATAAGTAATAGTACTACGTACAGAAGGTTCTCTGTTAACAAATTCCCTGTTTAGGTACGCCAAACGTGCCTAAATGTGGCCATCCCGTTCTATCGCATGCAACGCGCTGCGTCCCGTGCGAGCGTCCTGTACCAACACGTGGCAGCCACTGAATAGAGCCCTTCGAAGGGGCGACCGGCATGTACTTGTAGCGATAAACACAAATCGCGAGTGAGCCGCGCCTGGTATTATTGATTGACCTGAGCGCGTCGAACTGTGGATCCCAACATTCCACCACTTGACTTTCAAATTTTATACGATTAAAGAAGTAGAATGTATATTTTTTGGTTTTTCCTGTTCAGAATCATGGGCACTCTTAATCCCGATAAATAAAAAAAAGTGTCCCCAGGACTAACAGATAAGCGTTATTTATTCTTCAACACAATTATCACGTCGACCTTTCGCCTACTCCCGCATTTTCAAGATAAATGGCAAACACGACGAGCCCGAAATTTATTTCATACATTCAGCAACGTAGCTGTCTCTATAGCAGCGACGGCTTTACGAGACGAAGCAAAGTTAGGGCGGGCCTTGACCACGAGTCGCGAAACACCTACGTACCTACCTATATACTATACGCACGGCTATTGTACACTTTTACAGCTAATCTCATAAAAACTATACAATTGCGGAGTTACGCAACGCGCGGCACGGGCATCCATTATTGGATTACAAGATATTGTCTGTGTGCGACATCCGCCAGCCATTGCGCAAACACCACACACATAAACATACATATAAACGGCAGTCAATGAACAACTTCAAAGAATAGGAGATTTAAATCAGATACCTATGCCTATAGCAATCTGCTTATGGCGTCTACGTCTGGAATACCTCCCTTCAGCTAGCTAACTATACTAACAGTAACCTTCGCAGTATACTTTGTACTTTACCGAAAACGTCCCTAATATAATTCGACCCTTACATTAGAAACAGCAATGCGTAACTGGAGATCAGTTTTACTGGTTAGCCTGTGGGCCCTGTGGCTAATGCGCTAGGCTGGGCGTGAATACCCCGGCACTCTCGAGACTCGTTCGACGCTTGCCCTTTCCTTTTCCTCTAGTTTAATGAAACAATTGGACACCTACCTATGCCGTCTTTTGTCGATAAAACGATTACCTAATTCCTCGCATTATACAATGTACCTATAATACCTATCAATTCATTCGGATTCTAACTTGGAAAAAATTCCAGGTTGGGCGGTTAATTAGAAGCTTTACAGTGCCGTATCGCCTCTAAATTAGAAGAGACATAAAACAGGTTTTACAAATTAAAGCGATCGACAATTTTAATTACAGGTAATTTGTCATCGTAATTGAAAACCTACGTCGTAGGTTTGCAGCTTGCCACATCGCAGCGCAAGCGCGTCAGCCAATACAGCGAAGTTTCACCGATGTCAGGAATGCTAATACCAGTAATAACGCTGTGTAAAGGAAAATTAACAAAGAGCTAACTCTAATTAACTACACTGGTCCAATACAGATGATATATCGGTTAGTAGGAAATTTTCACATGACACTAACGGTATTGACCTAGTATGAAAATCTTATTCAACGTGGGCTAGCGTGTTAATACTACGTGATCATATAAGCGTGGCGTGCCCGCTCCGACCTTGGCAAGAGGAACGCCTTGAGTCCGACCGGCATGGGCACTTCCAGCACGAATACCCTAGCTAGGTAACGCTTGTTCGACTTGTTTTTATCCTCCTCGACGATTCTGTTACCCTGTTCGCAATGTGGAGCTCAAGGGAACGTCATTTTGTGAGTAGCTTGGAGTAAATGAAAATGATAAGACAACGCAGCAGCGCTTAAACCGAAACAGGATCATGTTACCTAATTCCGCTTAATTAGGCAGAGCAGAACAAAGTAAGGTTTTTTTAAAAGTTATTCCTAATGCCAAAGGGAGATAATCTTTAAAAGAAGTTACTAGAAAATGTTAGCATTCAATTCAACATGTTGGCTAGATGTGGTCTTGGTTTTGTTGTGCAAAAACAACACGAGGTCGAACGCAAGGCTGCTGTTGCACGTGGTAAATCAACTGCCCGATGTACAATATTGCGTTCTTATAAACTGGCCAACTTAACGAAGTTCGGTCGTTCACTTAACCAAAACTCCACCTAGATACTCCTTAATCCATTTCTTTTTCGGTGGCGGTCGCACGGTCTGGGAAACCCTCGCTTCCTCCCCCTGGAAGGGGCAACATGAACGTGCGATGACGTGGAAGGTCCTCTCGACGTCAGGAATTCGGGGAGCAGAACTTAAAGCCGTCAACATCTGCTGCGGAAACCCATATCCATGTATAGCCTGTCCATGGGCTTGGAATTGTTGGTATGCTTTATGAGTTATCGGGATCGGCTCGACGATTTTCCCGAATTCTGTTTCCCTGGTATTGATGGCAATGGTATGAATAGTGTCACTGAAGAACGCGTCGCTTGGAGTGCCCATCGCGCCCGAACACTTGCGTACCCGCTCCCGTATCTGGCAGTGCATAGATTCACTTGGGGAGGATTCCATAACAATACCCATTCTACAATGGGACGACACATATGTTAACTAGCTACTAAACACGTACAAGTCTCCATGGTCATAGTCATAACACTTTCGTCCTATAATTCATTTTATTTATTCTCTGTAGAGTTCCACTGTACTAATCACTATTTACAAACTTTTGTTTAAAGTCTCTTCAAATGCATGTCTAATTAGGCTATCTGTAATAAATATGTGTATTTGTTGATTATTTTTACGGATGCTTTGCGATAATCGATTTAAAAAACTAGATAACTACGAGTACTAACAGTTTTGTATGTCCAATAAAACTTGGATAATTTTTTTTTTTGCCAGAACAATGGATAATGTCGACCCAGTACACCTCTGAATGGCTTCATTGGCTCACCTCCTGAAGTGCTACAAAGTATGACGCAGAAAGATGCTTGCGCAATTAGTCATTTTGTAAGTGCTAGCGTAAATTTTTGACGGAGAAAGTATTTCTAAAGTCAAACCATTTCATAAATATAGTAACACGGATTGTATGATGACAACGGAATCAATACTTATATATGATAGTGCTAGCGCTTGGATGTATTATTCGCAAGAAAGAGAGGGTGTGTGAGATGTGAGCGTAAGTAAGGAAGGCAAACTAGTTAGAATGGGCGATGTGGGGCGACCTAGAAGCGACAGCGCTCAACAAGTGAGGAAAGGCGGCGGGCGTCGAACGCATGGCATGCCCGCCGGCACGTGCACTTGCCCCCCCCTCCTCCACTCGCGCTCGCAACCGCCCGCACAGTTAACTACACCTCCGTTTCTATCATGCGGCCCTGGTACCGCGGCCAACTGAATTGGCAGACATTGTGGATTAATCACAATGCTGTTTGCGAATAAATTGTAAATAAAAATAAAAAAAACCTCTTCAATGCTGATTTGGGCAACATTATTTTTATCCGACTACCGCAGATATTCATAATTCTAAAAGGTAAGGATCAAATGAGTATTTGTAATTATTTCATGCACATACAACATGAGAAAAGCCCTTTAAGTTATTGTCAGATTTTAGCGCTCGTGGGGTGGAATCCCGGCTAGTACCATTGGAGTTTTTCGGAACTTATGCATGGAATATATAAAGAGCAATAGATAAAAGCAGGTGTGTTAATTGAAATTAATAACGTATTAACGATATTACTGAAGCATGAACATGCAGTCATGTTACACGTGACGTGGCTCGTTCAGTACGTATACCTAGGTTAGCTTATCTCCACTTATAATAAATCTCTAAATTAAAAAAAAGAATCAGCCCAGTTTGAAACTAAGCTTTGCGCGGTTCGAATGTTCTCAGCATCCCATGAATGGAAAAATATGAAACATTTTATATAGGTACATTATTATTCTAGCTGCAACTTAGGATAGTTTTTATCCGACAGCGACAGTTAATAAATTTTCCGAAATATACGACTTCATTTAATTTTTCATTTATTTTTATTGAAATCAAACGCTGCTCCAACTGTCAGCTATAAGAACCGTCAAATTTTCGTCAAAATGGCGGAATTGCTTTGCCTTTCACTTATTAATAATTTAAAATCCCGTCTACGATAGACCTTTACCAGACAAATGCTAAAATATAAACCATAAAAAAATATTCGATTCTGATATGAGAACTTATATGCGCAAATGTCGTTTTATGTCGTAATTTCAATAATGAAATCAACAAATTTGAACAATATAATTAACACGAATTTGTTTTTTTTGAATGACAATGGCACGCGCTCGGCGCATTCAGCCAAAGTACCCTACCTGCGGCGCTACCACGAAAACCGATACTCAATGTTCATATATTTGCATCCCCTGTCACTCGAGTACGGTTAGTGCGATAGAGATAGAGATACCCGAATATTTTCGAATTCCGAAGTTCGTGGTTATAGCTCAGGAATCGAAAATATGGTAAATAATCATAATGTATTTTCTCGAAAAAGAATTTAAAATAAATATAGTCAAATGGAGAAAAAAACAAAGCAAGAGGTTATATAGGTAATGATTAAGTTATAAGAGTCCAAAGTTTTAAGAGGGGGGTATGTTCTGTCCCTTTTCCGCAAAACGCACCTTCATATGAAACGATTGTTTTTTACTATGACGCTCGAGTATATTGACGTCACAGTCCCTCATCGTTTTCTCACTCTACAACAAGCGACATTAAAACGGATGTAGCTTCATAATTTTTGAGATATTTGAATGGGAGTTTCATTATCTTCTATCTATTTATACATAATAAATGCCTATGTCCTGACTGACCTTATTCACTCAATCAATCACTCACTCACCTCACTCATCAACGCACAGCCGAAACTACTAATCTTAGAGAGTTGATTTTTGCACAGTATGTTGCTTTTATAACGTGGGCTAGGGATAAAAAAGGGATTTTTGAAAATTCTACCCCTAAGGGGGTAAAATGGGGGTGCAAAGTTTGTATGGGAGAACCTTTTTTTTTGAGCTATAGACTTAAACTTTGTAGAAAAATTAGTTATTAGAATACAAATGAAACACTTTCAGCGTTTTGGAAAATTCCACCCCCTACGGGGGTAAAATAGGGGTGCAAGGTTTGTATGGGGGAAACATTTTTTTTTTAAAATAGAGACTTAAAACTTTGTAGAAAGATCAGTCATTAGAATACAAATAAAGAACTTTCAGGGTTTTACGAAAATTCTACCCCTAAAGGGGTAAAATAGAGTGCAAAGTTTGTATGGGAAAAAACTACTTTTTTAAAATAGAGACTTAAAACTTTGTAGAGAAATTATTCATTAGAATACAAATAAAGTACCTAGATTCAGTGTTTTAAAAAAAATCTACCCCTAAGGGGGGTAAAATAGGGGTGCAAAACTTTGTAGAAAGATTAGTCATCAGAATACAAATAAAGTACTTTCAGCGTTTTAGAAAATTCTACCCCTAAAAATAGGGGGCTAAAATAGGGGTGCAAAGTTTGTATGTGGGAAACTATTTTTTTAGCTAGAGTCCTAAAACTTTGTAGAAAGATTATTTAAATACAAAGAAAGTACTTTCAGCGTTTTGGAAAATTTCACCCCTAAGGGGGTAAAATAGGGTGCAAAGTTTGTATGGGAAAAACATTTTTTTTTTAATAGAGACTTAAAATTTTGACGAAAAATTACTTATTAGAACATGAAAAATACTACATTCGGCGTTTTACAAAAATCATTCCCTAAGGGGGTTAAAAAAGGGTGCAAGGTTTGTATGGGGAACACTTTTTCTGAGCTAGACACTTAAAACTTTGTAGAATGATTACTTATAAAAATACAAAAAAAAAGACTTTCAGCGTTTTGAAAAAATCTATGCCTAAGGGAGATAAAAAGGGGTGCAAAGTTTTTATCAGGGAAAGTTTATGTTTTTGAGTTAGAGACTTGAAACTTTGTAGAAAGATTACTTATTAAAATACAAAAAAAGAACACAAATCGTTTTAGAAAATTCCACCCCTAATAGGGTTAAAACGGAGAGCAAGCTTTGCATGGGCAACACTTTTTTTTGAGTTAGACTTAAAACTTTGCAAAAAGATTACTTATTAGAATACTAAAAAAGAACTTTCAGCGTTTTAGAAAACTCCATCCCTAAGGGGATCCTTAAGATCCTTAAGAAGGGTAGCCAGTGTTGTGTGGGAAAAACTTTTTTTTTACTAGACTTAAAACTATTCAAAATGTTACTTATTAAAATTAATAATAAAGTACTTTCAGAGTTTTAGAAAATTCCACCCCTAAGGGGGTTAAGAAAGCTTTGTATGGGCAACACTTTTTTTGAGCTAGAGACTTAAAAGTTTACGAAAAAAGTTCTTTCAGCGATTAGAAAAATTCAACCTCTAAGGGGGTTTAAAAGGGAGTTCAAATTTTAAATGGCGAGCAATAAAATTTTAAAGTGTGAGTAAGAGATTTTTAACTTCGGTCTTATTCTGTACGTTAAAAGACTACAAAACTGATTTCAGAGTTTTTCCAAATTCATCCCCTAAGAGTGTTAAAATTGGTTCAAAGTTTGAGTATTTCAAGGCATTTTTAAAGTATGAGATTTTTAACTTTGGTTTTAGACTGTTTGTTCACAAACTAGAAAATGAACATTAACTTTTTTTTTAATTATCCCCTAAAAGAGGGTTCAAATTTTGTATTGAGAGAAATCATTTTCTAAGACGATAAAAAGTTCTACGCGGACGAAGTCGCGGGCAACAGCTAGTAAGTGTATAAAGTTTTAAGAGTCGACCATTTGTAGGCGACGGGTGCAGGCACAGGTCGAGAGGAGCGAAATTAAAACAATAGGGGTTGTTTTTAAGGTAGAGTGCTTGAGTGCCTGGACATGCGTGTATCGCCCGGAGGCTGTAAGGTAACTGGATCGGGATTGGCCGATGCCGATAGCCGATGCACACATATGCATGCGCTCGCGCACACGTTTATTCAACACATAGGAAACAGCGGCGGTGAGTACCTCCATATGTTATTTTATCAAATGTTATACTAATTAATAAGTTTGTTTTTATGTTTCAGGTTTACTTTTTAGGTGCGGTTGTATAGCGTCGTCTACATTCTCCGCCCCATTGTCCGTCAAGGACAATCATTATCTGCTGTGGGGAGCAACGCTAAGCGAGACACCGGTCTGGTAAACATTCCAGCTTGCGTTTTTACATCGACGGTTCTAACTCGTCCGTCAGCGTCGTCTCTTTTCCGCAAAACGCACCTTTATAATGAAACGATTGTTTTTTTACTATGACGCTCGAGGATCGTGACGTCACGGTCCCTGATCGTATTCTCACTCTAACAAGCGACATTAAAACGGTTGTAGCATCATATTTTTTTGAGATATTTGAATGAGTTTTTCGTTTCTTCTTTCTTTTGTGTCTGTCTGTCTGTTACCTCTTCACGCCTAAACCGCTGAACCGATTTTGATGAAATTTGGTATACAGATAGTTTGAGCCCCGGGAAAGGACAAAGGGTAGTTTTTATATCTGAGGGGCTGAAATTGGGGGTGTAAATTTGTATGGAGCTACTTAAACCGCTGCACCGATTTAGATGAAATTTGGTATATAAATAGTTTGAGTCCCGGGGAAGGACATATAATAGGTTTTATCCCGGAAATCATCCCCTAAGGGGGTGAAAATTTAGATGTAATCTATTTTGATGAAATTTGGTGTAGTTATAGGTTAAGTCCTGGGAAAGGACATGGTATAGTTTTTACCCCAGAAATCATCCCCTAAGGGGGTGCAATTAGGGGTGAAAATTCGGATGGAACCTATTTTAATACAATTTGGTATAGAGATAGCTTGAGTCCTGGGAAAGGACATAGGATAGTTTTGATTCCGGAAATAACTCCCTAAGGGGGTGAAATGGGGGGTAAAAATTTGGATGAATCCCGTTTAGATGAAATTTGGTATAAAGGTCGTTTGAGTCCCGAAGAATGACATTAGATAGTTTTTATCCCGAAAATCATTCCCTAAGGGTATGAAATAGGGGGTGAAAGTTTGGATAAAATCCATGTAGGTACCTAGATAAAATTTGGTATAGAGATAATTTGAGACCCTTCGAAGGATAAAGAATAGATTTGCCTCGGAAATCATTCCTTAAGATGGTAGAAGTTTGTTTGCATCATATTTTCTAAATATAAGTTCTACGCGGACGAAGTCGCGGGCAACAGCTAGTCTTCAATAAGTTCAATAACACACCGCATTACTACAACAACGTTGCATATTCATTGACACTTCATCATCATCGTTGTCATTGATAGAAGAAATTGTATAGAAGACACAATGGACAAGTTGCTAAAAGGACATCAATTTCCCGTGATCAAATCGGGGGAGAACAAATCATGAAATCTGGAGAATATTAATTTCATCCTACAAATTGATGAGACAAAATTTCAACATGAAGAAAAATTGAGATTAAAAGTGTCGGATACACAGAAAATTATCCCTAATTTAATCATGCAAATGCGTTAATCAAGACTTGTGAATGAAATGTCGCATGACACTACTTATACCATATTTTTTCTAGGAAGATTAGAATGATAGATGTCACTTCATGATAGCATGTAACCTTGTAAGGCGCTAAGCGAAATTCATACTTTCCAAGGGACTAATATTGCTTGTAAAAATTAAATCACGTCTAATAATGCGGATTTTATATAGATTTGATCTCAAATCAGTTAATAAAACGTCTAGCTACCGTGAAAACACTTCGTAATATTTACTTATATCCTTAAGTGCACGTCATTACATGTTGTTTCAATACTTTCAATACGCTTGGATTGCTAGAGGTGAAGGTTATCGATTAAGAAAAAAACGATGATATATTGTGTAACAAAATAAGGAATTGCAATATAAATACCAGTTTTTCATAACTGTAATAACATACCTACCTCTCAAATTGTATTAGTGGCAACACACATACGACCTCCGTGCCGTGCCTTTGTATTTCGACGTCACCGCTTGTCAAATAACAATAATCAGTACCCAGTTCATAGTTATGTTTCATCTACTGATTTTATTAATTTTGTTTGTTAAGTATTTGAACTGTTCTGTTCTGTTCTCTGTTACGTTTTTGTGATGCCGAAAAGAACAAAAAAAAACCGGCCAAGTGTGAGTTGGACCGTACCATTATCTATAAAAACGGCAAAAATATCACGTTTGTTGTATCGGAGCCCCCTTTAAAACAATATTTTATTTTGTTTTTAGTATTTGTTGTTATAGCGGCAACAGAAATACATAATCTATGAAAATTTCAACTCTCTAGCTATCACGGTTCTTGAGATACAGCCTGAGGGCCTACCGCGAAAGGCATTCGAAGTTTCCCCTCTCTGTCATACTTAAGTTCGTACGTAAGTGCGACAGAGAGGGAAAACTTCGAATGCCGTTCGCGGTAGGCCCTCTGGTGACAGACAGACAGACGGACGGACGGACGGACGGACAGCGAAGTCTTAGTAATAGGGTCCCGTTTTACTCTTTGAGTACGGAACCCTAAAAACCATGCTTAATAGCCAGTGTCGTTAGCCTGAGCGATTATTTCAATACCGTTACATTTCCCAACAATATTATACCGTCGATACTTTTAGCACTAGGCATACACTACATTCGAATAGTATCCATAGTTTGCATAAAAGTGTGGTAGCACCTCTAGTTACGTCAGTTTAGCATCTATCAATCTAATCTTGCTAGAAAAAAATTCATATAGGAGCTCATGAACTCAATAGAATAATCATTAGGGCAAGCTAGAATAACATAATTTTCAAGTCAACGCTGGAGGAACGTAGACGAACGTATACAACGCGTGTCTTGTATAACCGAGCGACACGTGTCGATGTTTATATTATGTAACTGGGTATTGCTACTGCCACTGTACAATACAGTGTACAATTGTGCTGTTTCAATCGAGATTTGATTCCGTTTCTAATATGTATACGGAAAATTAACATGCAATTACTACGGAAAAATAAGTAGTAGCCGGATGCAAGCTTTGTACCTTTTAGAATATTAGTAGAATGCTAGTAGCAAAAACAACACAAATACAAGCATTCTGTCCCCATCGTCAGATCAGCTCGATGGTACCATAACATTGAATTGTCATATCAAAAATACGACGATACACGAGATATCTTGGGACAACTTTTGGCAGCCACAAATCCTCGAAATTTGGGACCTTTTTTGGTTTCTCACTCGTAGCTTCTATACGGTGCATCCTAGCGAAAAGTTACTCACTAGGACATTAAATAACATGAAATCATGTGTCTAATCAGTACCAATTAATAACAATTCGGTTCAGCAATATAGTAGAAAAACATGGTCGAAAACGAGGCTTTCCTCAACGTTGTAAGTAATTTCAATATAGTGGTTTTTAAGCTTCTGCGTTTCAATTTTGAATTTAACATACACTCGCGCTCACACACACACACACAACTTGCTGACAAACAATTAGAGTTATATTTTCTTTATTTAGGACTAAGATTTAGTACATTTGTATTCCTTCTTTCTGTCGTCTAATTAGCGGCTATAATGGCAATGGCAACCATGTTTGCCACTAGCCGCTAATTAGTAAATATTACATTAATGTAATATTTTTTATGTAAACTGTATCAATTCCCTTACGGGACAGGCTATGCCTCTATGCTATGGTCAGCATAAAATGTAGAGATGCGCCGAATATGGGTTTTACCGAATACGAATATTCGGCCGAATTTTCGGTCCTGAGGGCCTACCGCGAAAGGCATTCGAAGTTTCCCCTCTCTGTCATACTTACTAGTTCGTACTTAAGTGCGACAGAGAGGGAAAACTTCGAAAGCCGTTTGCGGTAGGCCCTCAGCTTTTGACGAACCGAATATTCGGCCGAATAATTCGGTTCAAAGGAATGCCTTATGCCTTAATCAGCCGTTCCAAAACAGACTCATTTTTCAGTGGTAAAAATCTTGTTGATTTTTAAGTGAAACATTTATACTAAAGGTAGTTAAATAACAATAAGAATCCGTTTTAAAATAATAATTTCACAGGACAATGACTATGTTACATTCTTACAACTTGCAGACAAAAAACCTGCAAAATTATTCGGTAAATATTCGGCATTTGAACCGAATATTTCGGCCGAATAACGAACATTGAAAAACGTGCCGAATATGCCGAATACCGAATATTTACCGAATATTCGGCGCATCTCTAATAAAAAGTAACTGTGTTTATATATTTTTTGGAATAAACATTTTGTATTTGTTGTATTAAATACTAAAGAACAACCAAAACTGATCAAATTTTAATAAAAATATATAAGTGACCCACCCCGGCTTCGCACGGGTTTATATGTATAATACATGCATGTATGGTTTGTATTATACATATAAACCTTCCTCTTGAATCACTCTATCTATTAAAAAACCCGCATCAAAATCCGTTGCGTAGTTTTAAAGATCTAAGCATACATAGGGACAGACAGACAGCGGGAAGCGACTTTGTTTTATACTATGTAGTGATGCCTAACTATAGGTAAGTAAGACAGTAAATAAACCAAATAAGTAAGTAAAACAAAAAAGTTAAAATGTCTAAAATTAAAGAATCAACAAAAATATCTGAATACTTTACTGGAAGGATACGGTTACACGAAAACAATGATCCGAAGTTTAATCATCAAAATGTCTGAAATTAAAGAATCAACAAAAATATCTGAATACTTACTTTATTGGAAGGATACGGTTACACGAAAACAATGATCAGAAGTTTAATCATGCAGACGATTACCTAAACCATCAAAAATCCGGAACAATCTCAAATGAGATGAGATTACTTAAATAAGTACTAAAATCAATAACTGGACATAATCCTCTTGTTCCATTCTAAGGGAGTAATGTGGACTGGACGTAATAGATCACATAATTTAACTTTCATAATCGTAACATTTCAATAGAAGATTTAAAAAAATCTCTTATAACTCATAGGGGTATATTAAAAGGTAAGGACCCACCCCTCGTGTCAGTATTTTGGCGATGAACCAACAAAAGCAAAATCTTAGCAGAACAGTGTCGCAAATTTTGCAGCTTTTAGTCTCAGAGATTAAGGGATAAAAAGCCCTGGAGATCAAATAAGTAGGATTTGAGAGCAGAAATAAATGAGAATGAAGCTGAAAAGGCGCATTTACAGAAACAATAAGACTCTGCCTCGTCAGCGGTCGACGTGACGCTTGGAGCGGGGTCCGATGACGCGTCAGCGATTCATGTATTGCGTAATTATCGATATATCGCAATTAAACTAAGCACTTGCGCAAGGAACGCGACATTGCTGTTTAATGGAACTTGGACTTCAGTATGAATTGTGTAAATAATCGAATGGTATTTAATGAATGAACCAACCTAAATCTAGAAATCTGGTTCGTTGAAATGCCACTTGTAGACAATATTTTGCTCGTTAACACGCCAGACAAAACTATTGTATTTATTACAATAAGGTGAGTTAGGAACACTATTGCCCCTTTGTGTTTATTGATAGCCGTATTATTGGCAGGTTCAGGTAGCAATCTTTTTATTAGGGTTCCGTACTCAAAGAGTAAAACGGGACCCTATTACTAAGACTCCGCTGTCCGTCTGTCTGTCACCAAACTGTATCTCACTGATACCGTGATAGTTCCAGCTGAAATGTTCACAGATGATGTATTCCTGTTGCCGCTATAACAACAAATACTAAAACCTCAGAATAAAATAGTTTTTTTATAGATAATGGTTAATGGTACGGAACCCTTCGTGCGCGAGTCCGACTCGCACTTGGCCGGTTTTATATTATGTATTGCATGTGAATATTTCGGGTCGTTCGAAAATGGGTTATAGAAGTTGTACCCTTTTGTGGATAGGTAGACTTTGGTGCGGTTTTTTAAAGTGATAGAGAGAGTAGAATCCTGATTGGAACATATTCATATTCATATATTTTATTGGTAAAAGTATAAGTAACATTTTACAAGTCAATTTTTTAAAATTGTTAGCTACAATAATTATATAATATGTGTTATTTTCTTAAAATAAATTCTTCAATGCTATAGCATGCTTGGTCAACTAATAGAGATTTTATCTTATTAATAAATATTGCATCGCTTTCCGAGTTAACTATTTCAGTTGGGAGAGTGTTGTATATTTTCGCACCAATGACACCGAGTGACTTTCGTGTTTTTTCGAGTCGACGAAACGGATTGATATTCGTAGTTTGTATTTATATGAATCATTTGAAAGCAAGGTTACCTACTATCGGTCCAGAGATCCTTAGACGACGTAGAGTCTAGTAAAATTCTAACTTTCCATATTTTTCATCTGTGTCACTGTCACCTTTTCACGCTAAATCGCTAGATCGTAAGTCCAGAACTATTCAAGTTCATTCATATTGTTATATTGTATCACTGTGGTCCGGCGGGCCACATACTAACGAATATCTATATTATGCATGCGTAAAATATATGAATATCAGCCTAGCCAGGGCATTCAGGCAGGGGAAGTTGCAGAAACTGTGGTTGTCAAACACATCTTGACTGGATACTATTTTGTGCGATAACTTATTTTTCATCTCTCCTGCTCTGAAAGTTGATTTTTCATGGGCATATAGCCGGGTGGAAAATAGCTTTTTCTCCCCTAGGGTGGAAAGTTTTTTTTTTTTATTGTTACGGTCAGCCACGGAGTCGAAGATAATAGAGTTACGTCAAATCATTAAAATAAAAACTTTTCACAAATCGACACTCAGCTATAGGTACCTGCATTAACGAGTTGTTTATTACGATTATAGGTTGATATTAAATTATTTTTCCTCACAGTCGAAATGAAAAATAGAGTGTTTAACTCGGGTGAAATTACCCATTTAACCCTCGAACAATTGGCGCTCTCACTTCGTTCGAGCGCCAGAAATATCTCGTGTTAAATAGGTCACTTTCAACCCTTGGTTAACAATCTACTATTTCATCTCTCCTGTTCTAGTTGACTTTTCATGGGCATGTAGCCGGGTGGAAAATAGCGTTTTCTCCCCTAGGGTGGTAAGTATTTTTTTTAATTGTTACGGTCAGCCACGGAGTCGAAGATAATTGAGTTACTTCATATTATTAAAATAAAAGCTTTACATATATCTAAACTCAGCCATACATTAAGCGACGGGTTCATAACGACGATGTTGATAAAAATTCTTTTAAAGTTGGTATTTTTTTTCCTAATTACAGAAAATCAACATTCAAAATCATTTCTGTAAATATCGGCTGCCCGCCATAATGCTATGAAACTTTTTTTTTCACGTTTCGGCATGACCCTGTAGATTAGTTGCGTCGGTGGTCGTGCGTGGCAAGTGGCCAGTGCAAAGAGGTTGGAGGTTGGATGTTGTTTTAATTATTTTATTTAGGTATATCTAAAATCGAATAATTAATTTATTTCATATCAAGCAAATAATTATTTACATTTATTTATAGAATTATATAAATAAGAAGAAATAAGATTAAAACTATTAGATCAGATAAGTTTTTTAAACTTTTTTAAAGTTGTCAGTACCTATGTGTATTTTAAATGATTACTCTTAATATGCCTGTTTTATAAAATATAGCTACGTGTAGTTTTTCACTTTCCTCACAGTCGAAATGAAAAGTAGAGTGTTTAACTCCACTTTCAACCCTTGGTTAACAATCTACTATTATTTATATTGCGTAACTAGCGACCCGCCCCGGCTTCGCACGGGTTTTTATGAGTTTATATGTATAATACATGCATGTGTATAAACCTTCCTCTTGAATCACTCTATCTATTAAAAAAAAACCTCATCAAAATCCGTTGCGTAGTTTTAAAGATCTAAGCATACATAGGGACAGACAGACAGACAGCGGGAAGCGACTTTGTTTTATACTATGTAGTGATACATTAATTTATGTTATTGTTATAGGCTTTATGTATTGAGTACATTGGGTATTTCTTAATATATTTGTTTGGTAAGATTAGTTATTTATACGAAGATTATTTTACATGTTTCTCTGTTTACTTATATCATCTCCACTTATAATAAATCTCTAAATTAAAAAAAGAATCAGCCAGTTTGAAACTAAGCTTTGCGCGGTTCGAATGTTCTCAGCATCCCATGAACGGAAAAACTTGAAACATTTTATATAGGTACATTATTATTCTAGCTGCAACTTAGGATAGTTTTTATCCGACTGCGACAGTTCATTAATTTTCCGAAATATACGACTTCATTTAATTTTTCATTTATTTTTATTGAAATCAAACGCTGCTCCAACTGTCAGCTATAAGAACCGTAAAATTTTCGTCAAAATGGCGGAATTGCTTTGCCTTTCACTTATTAATAATTTAAATCCCGTCTACGATAGACCTTTACGAGACAAATGCTAAAATATAAACCATAAAAAAATATTCGATTCTGATATGAGAACTTATATGCGCAAATGTCGTTTTATGTCGTAATTTCAATAAATGAAATCAACAAATTTTAAAAATATAATTAACACGAATTTGTTTTTTTTGAATGACAATGGCACGCGCTCGGCGCATTCAGCCAAAGTACCTGCGGCGCTACCACGAAAACCGATACTCATTGTTCATATATTTGCATCCCTGTCACTCGAGTATGGTTAGTGCGATAGAGATAGAGATACCCGAATATTTTCGAATTCCGAAGTTCGTGGTTATAGCTCAGGAATCGAAAATATGGTAAATAATCATAATGTATTTTCTCGAAAAAGAATTTAAAATAAATATAGTCAAATGGAGAAAAAAACAAAGCAATAGGTTATATAGGTAATGATTAAGTTATAAGAGTCCAAAGTTTTAAGAGGGGGTATGTTCTGTCCCTTTTCCGCAAAACGCACCTTCATATGAAACGATTGTTTTTTACTATGACGCTCGAGTATATTGACGTCACAGTCCCTCATCGTTTTCTCACTCTAACAAGCGACATTAAAACGGATGTAGCTTCATAATTTTTTGAGATATTTGAATGGGAGTTTCATTATCTTCTATCTATTTATACATAATAAATGCCTATGTCCTGACTGACTTATTCACTCAATCACTCACTCACTCACTCATCAACGCACAGCCGAAACTACTAATCTTAGAGAGTTGATTTTTGCACAGTATGTTGCTTTTATAACGTGGGCTAGGGATAAAAAGGGATTTTTGAAAATTCTACCCCTAAGGGGGTAAAATGGGGGTGCAAAGTTTGTATGGGAGAACCTTTTTTTTTTGAGCTATAGACTTAAACTTTGTAGAAAAATTAGTTATTAGAATACAAATGAAACACTTTCAGCGTTTTGGAAAATTCCACCCCTACGGGGGTAAAATAGGGGTGCAAGGTTTGTATGAGGGAAACATTTTTTTTTTAAATAGAGACTTAAAACTTTGTAGAAAGATCAGTCATTAGAATACAAATAAAGAACTTTCAGGGTTTTAGAAAATTCTACCCCTAAAGGGGTAAAATAGAGTGCAAAGTTTGTATGGGAAAAACTACTTTTTTTTAAATAGAGACTTAAAACTTTGTAGAGAAATTATTCATTAGAATACAAATAAAGTACCTAGATTCAGTGTTTTAAAAAAATCTACCCCTAAGGGGGTAAAATAGGGGTGCAAATTTTGTATGGGGGAAACAATATTTTTTTTAAATAGAGACTTAAAACTTTGTAGAAAGATTAGTCATCAGAATACAAATTAAGTACTTTCAGCGTTTTAGAAAATTCTACCCCTAAAAATAGGGGGCTAAAATAGGGGTGCAAAGTTTGTATGTGGGAAACTATTTTTTTAGCTAGAGTCCTAAAACTTTGTAGAAAGATTATTTAAATACAAAGAAAGTACTTTCAGCGGTTTGGAAAATTTCACCCCTAAGGGGGTAAAATAGGGTGCAAAGTTTGTATGGGAAAAACATATATTTTTTTAATAGAGACTTAAAATTTTGACGAAAAATTACTTATTAGAACATGAAAAATACTACATTCGGCGTTTTACAAAAATCATTCCCTAAGGGGGTTAAAAAAGGGTGCAAGGTTTGTATGGGGAACACTTTTTCTGAGCTAGACACTTAAAACTTTGTAGAAAGATTACTTATAAAAATACAAAAAAAAAGACTTTCAGCGTTTTGAAAAAATCTATCCCTAAGGGGGATAAAAAGGGGTGCAAAGTTTTTATCAGGGAAAGTTTATGTTTTTGAGTTAGAGACTTGAAACTTTGTAGAAAGATTACTTATTAAAATACAAAAAAAGAACACAAATCGTTTTAGAAAATTCCACCCCTAATAGGGTTAAAAAGGAGAGCAAGCTTTGCATGGGCAACACTTTTTTTTTGAGTTAGACTTAAAACTTTGCAAAAAGATTACTTATTAGAATACTAAAAAAGAACTTTCAGCGTTTTAGAAAACTCCATCCCTAAGGGGATCCTTAAGATCCTTAAGAAGGGTAGCCAGTGTTGTGTGGGAAAAACTTTTTTTTTTACTAGACTTAAAACTATTCAAAATGTTACTTATTAAAATTAATAATAAAGTACTTTCAGAGTTTTAGAAAATTCCACCCCTAAGGGGGTTAAGAAAGCTTTGTATGGGCAACACTTTTTTTGAGCTAGAGACTTAAAAGTTTACGAAAAAAGTTCTTTCAGCGATTAGAAAAATTCAACCTCTAAGGGGGTTTAAAAGGGGGTTCAAATTTTAAATGGCGAGCAATAAAATTTTAAAGTGTGAGTAAGAGATTTTTAACTTCGGTCTTATTCTGTACGTTAAAAGACTACAAAACTGATTTCAGAGTTTTTCCAAATTCATCCCCTAAGAGTGTTAAAATTGGTTCAAAGTTTGAGTATTTCAAGGCATTTTTAAGGTATGAGATTTTTAACTTTGGTTTTAGACTGTTTGTTCACAAACTAGAAAATGAACATCAACTTTTTTTTTAATTATCCCCTAAAAGAGGGTTCAAATTTTGTATTGAGAGAAATCATTTTCTAAGACGATAAAAAGTTCTACGCGGATGAAGTCGCGGGCAACAGCTAGTCTTATATAAACCTTTATCTCCCCTCAATTCTTACTCAAAGGTTATCTGCAATGGCTCCCTTATGGGGATAAGATCTCCTTTATACATATGCTATCTGCTCTTGTAATGCTTGTTTTGTTGTTGTTCTATTTCATGTATTACTGTAAAGAATTTAGAGGACCTGGCACATTCAAAAAAAAAGGGTAGGAAGAGAGTAAATTAAAATCTAAATACCAAGGCTCTTATGAAGAAAAATACTTACTGCAAATTAGATTCTGAAGGACTGAAGTACTGAGTACTTGTTTTGACTTAGACTGATTGATAGCAATGGAAAAAGGACAACAATTTTTATATAATAATGAAACTCAGGAACGCACTATCATTCCTAGTTAACATATATATAGTGACGAATTAATTACGTACTTTAAATGGATAGAGATATTTATTTAAACTGTTAAAATTGCATTATAATGCCTTTGCAGCGTTAATAGCAATTATTTTTCCTTATAAAGGCATAAGAGGAACGTTGGTAAGTACACATTTGTGTAAACAACCCGCGAATATATAGATTAAACAATGTACTCTTTAGTTTTAACATGAATTAGAGTTTTAGAATGAGAAATCGCGGCAAATTCAAAAATTCGGAGTGTGGTATCCCTTACGTGTAACGTGAAAACCAGTCTTGAGCCATGTAATATATTTAAAATTTAAAACGATTTTATTAATTTACCTGTAAATAGGTACATAGTACAAACCAAACTAATATTATAAACTAGCTATGCATTGCAACTTCGTCCGCATGACACACGTGAACTTGACCGATTTCATCCTCCTAGTGTTATTATTCCCGGTTGTGCCCCTAAAGGAGCCCGGGGTCCGCTTTGACACCTAATCCCAAGATTTGGCATAGGCACTAGTTTTACGAAAACGACTGCCATCTGACCTTCAACCCAGAGGGAAAACTAGACCTTATTGGGATTAGACCGGTTTCCACACGATGTTTTCCTTCACCGAAAATCTAACGGTAAATATTACGTACATAAGTTCCGAAAAACTCATTGGTACGAGCCGGGATTCGAACCCACGACCGCCGCTTAACAGCCGCATGCCTGAACCACTAGGCTACCGTAGCTTCTACTAGGCTACCGTAGCTTCTGAACTTGACCGATTTATGGGTTAAAAAACTATGCTGATATGTATAACAGACGGACAAGAGTGATTCCCACATTTTGATGTAATATTAGTAATAAGGATTATTTCTATAATATTAGCAAGGGTTTGTCAATTGTATCTCCGTGGAAAGGGCACCTGGTGAAATCATGATTACACTACCAGCTGTGAAAATATATTAGCAGAAAGCACCCCTTAATTTTCGTAAAAAGCGAAAACGGTCCAATTTATTATCGAACAGTTAGGTACTTTCTTAGTTATCATTTCAAGTATCAAGATTAGGACATCATACTAATTTAAGGCGTTTGACAACGATATTAATGTTGCCATATAAAAAGTTTAAATAAAAACTCATTCTCATCTCATCTTTCATTCGCCACCTCTACCTATCATATTGTTTACAGTTCTGCCAAGCGCCATTAATAATAATTCGTGTTTTTTGTGTATTTGATTATATTGCACAGTATTTAAGTTATAATGTCTTCGGGCATTTATGTTCACTGTAGGTCAGTAATAAAATTTACTAAAAGAAAATATACCAAAGCTATATAATATAATAGTTAAATCAATATAGTAGGTACCTCATCAAATGTTGTTGACGTAAACGATATATCAGAGAAAGATTTATATAGAGCAATAAATCAAATTCATACTAATACCGAAGATCAAGAACTAGCAAAGAAGGTGCACAAAGAATATAGGTCTACGGAATCATACCTTATCGACCGGCACTACAATGTCCGAGGGACCGCCATTGAACAAGGTAAGGATGGACTTTAATAGTCACGTATGGAAGACGATTAAATTCCTCGAAGTCACACAAAGTTTCTCAACGTTTCTCAAGCATGATTATCAATAGAAAATAAACGAATGAAAAACACGGATCTCGGGCGTCAATGCTATCGATCATACACACGAGGATGATAAGGAAACAAAGACTTTTAATATGATTACAATATCTTTCGGAGTAAGCAAGACAGATGTTACGTTACTAAGCGGGGTTGTTGGACGAAAGAAGGCGTATTTTTTTCGAGTTTTTAAGAAAGTATTTGAAGGCGGTTAAAGATAAATATTAGTTCAATAAGAATCTTTTCCAGAAACTAGCCACTAACTGCGCAATTCATCGTCATAGTCTAGATGGATGCTTGAGTGATCAAAAAACAGCCAGTAGAGTGTCGGAGCACTGATGTTCGGCCCGCGAGCCGATTTCGATTAGTCTTTTGGATAAACAACATTATTGTTTGCTTCAAAGTAACCTTAAGAAGCAGGAAAATATCTTATTGAGACAAATTTTGCCTCGTTTTATGAAAAGACACCCAAGGATTTGGAGTCATCTTCGTGGTTTCAGACTTTGGGAAAGTTCGCGAAAAACAATGTGAGCGCTCCTGAAGTACGGGTACTAGGAATGTAAGAATAAAGTGGAGGCAGTGAGCTGGCTGGGTAGACCAATAGTCTGAGACGGTGCCGGCGCTGGCCGGCCCCGCTGCACCGCCAGCGGCGGCGCCGGGCACGTGGGGCGAGGCGCAGGTGCCGCCAACCTCGCACTATCTCGTCTCGCCGCTCGAGGCCGCGATGATAACGCACGCTATTTTCGACCGCCTTCATTAGCTCGACGATCCTGACCGTCGCAAACGCATCCGCAAAAATTACCACAAATAAACTAGAGGCGCGATACGCGAGACGGTGTCCGCACGCCGCGGCGGTGTAGCTAGGAGGGCCAGCGAGGGCTTAGCCGAGCGACGCCGACGCGATACGGTCGACGACTGATCGCTCGCCGCGTTCCGCCGGCCATCTCCGTCTCGGAGGGCGGAGGAGGGAGGACGACCTCCGGGCCCCGCGCCGCCCGCGCCGTCGCGAGTGAAACCGCCGGAGTGCGGGCAGAATCGCGAGGCGCGGGGGCGGGAGGGCGCACGCGGTCGCAACGCTCGCTGCACCGCTCTGCACTTTACATAACGCTGCACAGCGCGGGCGAGGCGCGGGTGCCGTGAAACGAGGTCGCCGCGACCGCGGGACACCTACAGAATTTAAAGAGGCTCGCGACCGCCGGTGATGAAACGGCAGCGCAGCATTAGCACGCGGATGACGTGTCGACCAGTAAGTCGGTCGGTGGAGTCAGTGAACCTCGACGCCTCGAATAAGGTGAATGGAACATGCAACCGAAACCGGCGACGTAGGAGCCGCTCCTTATGCACAATGCTGATTAGCTTTCTAATGAAACGTGGCCGCCGTCGGCACGCGCTCTACTGCCCGCCGCATCGTTTAGATTTGCGTAGCGCCTTTCCATACTACCGTCCAAAGGAAAACGGCAGACAACTCAGTCGAGTCTGCGCTTATTTGTTTGATTTATCTTTTCGTTCTATTTTTATACACTGCGTCTCAAACAAAAATTGTAACAGCACGAAGGAACAATTATATTATATCAGATCTAAGAACCAAATTGCTTTCAGTGGTTAAACACAACTCCTCAGCGTATCCGTAATTCACATGAAAGTTGGCATACATATCCGAGTATAGTCTTCGTGCAAAGCTGTGGGCGGCATTATTTTAGCGATATAATAGTTCCCTGGGGCCACATCGCACGTGCCGCCCCATGCGATGCCGTCAGCAAAACGTATACTTAAAGAAGAAAGGTTGCAATATGAGCACAGAATAAGTAATAGTACTACGTATATCAGTTAGTGTTTATACGACGACGCCACGTTATCCGCCGTCCTACGCAACTTATCTCTATCTATAGACTAGTATTATATTCTATAGACGCTCAACATGCGAGCTTATTGACGCTCAGCCGCGCCAAGAATAGTACATAGTACCTAACAGATTGCAGAAACATGCGATTTACGCTTGCGGAACCGGAAAACTTTCTGGAAGCAAAAGAGTTTCAGTGTCTCGAATGCAAATTAGAAAAATGCACACTAAAACACAAAACAGATAACCATCACACCTTATAAGCGTGAAATGAAAACTGCATCAGCGAATTCAATTCAAACCGTAGTTGCTATTGAGCGCGAAATGCGGGGGAGAGAGATTGGAAGTGCAAGTAAAAGGAACACATAAGTGGCAGGCGGTGCAGGTTCCGAGAAGCGGGAGGGCCGGGGAGAGACGCGTGCTGGCGCATGCGTGCGCCGGCTGACCTTGGCGCGGTGCAGCGTGCAGCCCGGGCCGGCGCCCCCCTCCGCCCGCACCTCTCGCCCCGCCCTGTGGCCGCTCGGGAAACTCCACACACCTTTTGCTGTTCATGTACCCCGTGTAACCACGCCTGCCGGTTTAGCAGGTTACTTCGCGATGCGGCCGCTGCCTATTTCAAGACCCCCAGACACTTAATTAAATCAGGTATTTGAAGCTTAACAGCTGAAGGCAATTATGTTGATGTTCAAAGTGTAATAAATTCGTCTGGCTAGAACTGGACAAGTCCTCTATGAGAATCCACTCATAGAGGACCCAACGAACAATGCTGAACACTTATGGTCAGGCAGGGCTCCCATTATAATAAAAGGGTCATAATAAATTTAAAAGGGTAAGTTAAAAAAAATGCGTACACGTACATTGTTCCAAGATTGCAAAGAATTCCCAACTGTTCTTAGCAGTATTAAGAAAAATTCCCTCATCTAAGCACCTACTCAATTAATATGTCAACGACTTCATGTTACTCCCTAATCGAGCACCATACTCAAACGATTCCACAATCGTGTTCGCATGCACAAAGTGAATGTTTTTATCAATCAAACGTACATTTAGGAGCCCTCGCACCGGACGCGCAGATACGGCTGTCTGCAGCCAGACCCCGCGTCGATAACGCAACTACATTTTCAGACGGTAAAAAGACGTATTACTCCCAAAACATATACGCACATAAGCTCTCTTGCTTCACAATAGGGAAATGTGTGAGGCTCACTAAGTAAATTCTAAGTAGTCAGACAGACATACATTTTAATCAGGAAAGTAATAAACAAGTGTTAAATTCTGGAAACATGTATCTGAAAAGTTAGGCAAAGAAGCCGAATAAATGATATTAACATAACATCATGTTAATATATTGTGATTGATACATATGAACAGGTCAATGAACTTAGCAGAGAGGACAGGACAGAGGAAAACATAGAACTGAATTAAGCTAATATTTAATCCATGATGAAGGTTTATTAAATTGATAATACTGAGGCGAAATAAGAATTTATTATCAAAGTTAACAATTATAATGGGGTTGTTACCGGAATGATCTTTTCGCAGAAAGACGATCGATTCTAAATCGCATGAGGATATATAGACTAATGGAAGATGAACAATCAGCAAGCAAAAAATAAGAATTAAGTCGACAGATATATCCTACTGGAACTGGAAACAAAACAACAAACAGCAAGAGGCAAAAAATCTAGAAAAGGGAATATAATCCCTTTAATACCCGATCAGTTGATAGACCATATTGTCTAGTGACGCAAACACAGGCCAAAGTACGAAATTTTTGAAATGGAAACTATTCATGACACTTATATTATAATTTTATTTTTAACATTAGTTGCACCTAGAATTTTCGCTATTTAGATGAAGCTGGTATTCAATGAGCAATGACAGTTCATTTTGCCAAAGAGTCGAAAGTAAGGAATATGAATTTTGCAGTCTATGTTTGTCTTTCGGTAAAGGCCGAAGGGCAGACAGACACAAAATTTTAAAAGTGTGAAGTAGTGGAAAGATAGCAGCTGCTAATTTGAAACAATGTTAACGTCTGTAAAGAAAGACTCTTTATTTTATTTATGTTTGTTTTTACGTTTGTTCGACACCGTAGCGTTTAAGATTCTGGACCGATTTTGAGAAATTAAGTGTCAATCGATTCATAATTATGCCCCGGGTGACATAGCCTACCGTTTGGTATTAACTTAACGGTTTTTCTTTCAGTTAGTTTTCTGTTGTCGGGGGACAGTTTTTTTGAACATTTTATGGTTAAAGTAACTTGAATGTCAATCCGTCAGGTCTTGGTTTGGTAAATAGAAATGTGGTTAAGCCTCAATGTCCATTTTGTAACTGGAGTTTTGTTTAAAACGACAAAGACAGCAGCAATCGAGTAGATGATAACTGCCCCAATAAGTAGACGGCAATTAAATCTTGCATAAAAACTAAATTATGGTCTGAAACTTATTACCCCAGTTAAGTAACATAGAACTCAGGCACAACATTAATTCAGGTTTACATTTGAATAATAGTAATAGCCGAAATATAAAGCCGCGTGAGCAAAAAAATTGCTTGGCGGATGTTTTGCTAGCTAGTCATTATTGCGAATTTATCTGTATAATTTTCGATGTCATTAAAAATCGTACTCTGTGGAGACGCGAGTAAGTAACGGGCGCTGAGAACGGTACTGTCGCCAAACTACGAGTATCGCGACAGACAGACGACAAACAACTTATTTATATTTATCGCACCGCGCGTTTAAGCAGATACTGACCGAAGTTTCTGTTAAGCAAGCCAAAAGTTAGCAGAAATGTTTTATTTATCAACTGAATTTCAATAATCTGGATCGCTACCAAGTTCTATGTATTAAAATTTAACGATTCGACTTCCTCCTGCGTACCTATCTAACCGTTATGAATGGACGAAATATCCTACAATTACCTACATGTTTTTGCCAGGAAAGACAGTGATAATGATAACCTCGAGAAATTAGTTATTGTTATTACTGGGAAAATCGAAGGCAAGCGACTAAGGGGCAGAAGCCCGCTACTTACGCCTGGACAGACCAAATTCGCGCAGCCTCCGTTCATTACGGTCTGCACTCGGCTACAGATAGGAAGAGATATAGACACAAACAAAAATGTTCCAGTGACCCACGACCCTCAGTAATGAGGAAACCGATGCAAGGAGGAGGACATAATATTTAAAATAATATAATATTTGCGGACAATCTTACACAAATCAACCTAGTCCCAAACTAAGCAAAGCTTGTACTATGGGTACTAGACGACGATATGGATACTTATATAGAGAAACAAATACTTAAATACATAGAAAACATCCATGACTCAGGAACAAATATTCGAGCTCATCACACAAATAAATGCCCTTACCGGGATTCGAACCCAGGACCTCTTGCTTCGTAGGCAGGGTCACTACCAACTAGGCTAAAGCGGTCGTCATGTTTCAAATAATCCGTTTATTTCGCAGCTTTCGAATCAATTTGCTCGCAAGTCTGTTGGGAGTGATACAGCGCTGTGCGCAGAGATGTGAGACGCGTCCTCACCGCGCCGAGGTCACGCAATCCCTTTCACCGTGCTGCTAGCCGGGTACCGCCCGACCTTACACGAGCCTTGGTGATGCGATTGTTTGTTGTGCTTGTCGCTGCATTGCACAGATTCAGAGGCCCTTAAAATCTTGTGGGTGCTAATTAAACAAGCATTTGCGGAGAATGTTCAGGATGTATAGCTTTTTTTTTTCATATATAATAACGGGATGCGTGTCCATGTCCAAGACTGACAGTCTCAGACATAAATAGAATAACACTTCAGTATTGGAAGTTATATGATAATTACGAAATCAGTGTGCATCGGAATAATAGGTACCTACGTATATCTGTCATTTACTCACACTCAACAGGCGCGCTAAACTAAGTCAATATAATAATAATAATAAAATTGTCTACTTATGTAAATGCTAGGTCCCCGGAATCGAAGTAGGAATGCCTTCCCTCCCAATGAATGAATCTAAACATGAGACTTAAGCCAGCGTTTAATTTAATTAACGTTTGTGTAACTAACAAGAGAGAATAACAAAACACCAGCGCAAAGCGCAAATGCAAATATGAATATGTTGCCGGTGTTCAACGTTCAATTGAGAAATACTACGGAGGCACGCATCCCAAAAATGTTATTTGCGAAACTCAATTGGTTGAAATGCTTTCAGTTTAGCGGGCTCGCGATTTCAGCAATCGAATCAGGTTTAATTTCAGCGCGCCTGCTATTTCAAAGTAAAGTGCAAAACACCTTTAAGGTTTCGTGTTGTTCTTTGTTTTTGTGATTAATGTTGTAGCCCGAGGAATGAAGACCTAGCAACTACAGGTTTGAAATGACCGAGATTGACCACCTTTACTACGTTTTTATAATATGAAAAAGTATCGTTGGGCCTCATTCCATCAGACCTATTAAAAACTAGTTCTAGAATTTAGCGTATTAAATTCGGAGAAGAGGGCTAGAACATATCGATGCTTAACAATCAATACTGTCTAACTAATATTCTTGACGTTTTTAGGGTTCCGTAGCCAAATGGCAAAAAACGGAACCCTTATAGATTCGTCATGTCCGTCCGTCTGTCTGTCTGTCTGTCTGTCCGTCCGTATGTCACAGCCACTTTTTTCCGAAACTATAAGAGCTATACTGTTGAAACTTGGTAAGTAGATGTATTCTGTGAACCGCATTAAGATTTTCACACAAAAATCCAAAAAAAAAACATTAAGTTTTAGGGGTCCCCATACTCAGAACTGAAACTCAATTTTTTTTTTCATCAAACCCATACGTGTGGGGTATCTATGGATAGGTCTTCAAAAATTATACTGAGGTTTCTAACATCATTTTTTTCTAAACTGAATAGTTTGCGCGAGAGACACTTCCAAAGTGGTAAAATGTGTGTCCCCCCCCCCCTGTAACTTCTAAAATAAGAGAATAATAAAACTAAAAAAAATATATGATGTACATTACCATGTAAACTTCCACCGAAAATTGGTTTGAACGAGATCTAATAAGTAGTTTTTTTAATACGTCATAAATCGTAAACCGCAATTTATTTCACGGAACCCTTCATGTGCGAGTCCAACTCGCACTTGGCCGCTTTTTTATCTTTTAATGCAGTTAGGTGCAGAAATAATTTACTTTAAAAACAAAGTTTAAACCGACTTCAATTCAGTACTTCGCCAAGCCACATGGTACATGAAAATTTCCACATTTCCTTTCCATTTACCACTTGAACTGTTTTCCGAGAGCAAATGCGTTGATTATTACAGAATAAAACCCAAGTCGCTATATGTGGGCTGATAATATTTGAGGAGTTCCGTCGATTCCTGAAGGATTTCAGAATTAACATTTTATTAGTTGCTACTTCAACGGAATCATGTCAGAATCTTTGACGTACTTTACATCTTTGAGGAGTTCTATAAGTCATCTGTGGTCTTCATCATCAGTTTCACTCAGGGACTGATTTCGGTTACGGTTATACCGGTATGAAACCGGTATTCCATTACGGTACCGTTATGTCGTAAAGGTTATGCGCGCCGCGCGAACATAACGGTACCGTAACCGTTTTGAAATAACGGTTAGCGGTACCAGTTTTAAACGATACCGTAACCTTTATAATACCGGTATTATAAAGGTTATCGAGAAAAAGTAAGCGAGCTGGCACTCTACAGAGGAAGCATAGGCTACTAAACATTTAAAGATAATAAAACAAAGCAGCAGAGCCTTTGCCGGCGGTTTGGCAACAACTCCAGGCCAAAGTCGATATATCGGTACCTTTAAATAGCGGTTACGATACCGGAAAAAATAAAGGTACCTTTATATTTCGGTAGCGAAATATAAAGGTTCCGCTACCGAAACCGCTAATTGACAACCGATATGACGTCATACCGTTAAAATAGAATACCGGTATTTTTCGGTTATGCAGTCCCTGGTTTCACTTCACCAAAATTACGATTTCCCAGGGTAAATACACGAGTTATAATAGAAAATAACGAAATCACTACACTCGTGCCAATAAAATTTGAGGGTTGCCCTCAATTTCCCTGGGATCCCATCATCAGATCCTGATTTGGTGACAATGGGACCACTTCAAAAGTGTACTCTTTTGAAAATTAAAAGAATTTTGGAAATCGGTTCGCAATTGACGGAGAAATCGGCGAACATACATAATAGAAAAAATAAAACAGTGGAACATATAACACCCTCCTTTTTTAAGTTGGTTAATAAAAAATAACGAATAGCATGCCACGCTTCCTGTAAAATTGTATTTTTGTTACTTAGACGGTATTGATTCTTAAGCGTCGATATATCTATCCCACTCTCAATTATTACTGCGTCTCTCTCGCCAATGATTGAATCACTTATCAGGGTGGAGTAAAGAATGCCGTCATCAGCATCATCATCATCATATCAGCCAAAAGACGTCCACTGCTGGACATAGGTCTCCCCCAAAGAGTACCAAAATGACCGGTCCTGCGCCACCCGCATCCAGCGAAGAATGCCGTACCGATCATTTATTGAACAGCGTCAGTAGAATAATGATAATAATGTAGCTATTATAACAGTTTGTATCAGAGCTCATAAAACCTGCGATTAACGACTATCGCCATCGACTTTCCAGCGCTTACAAAGTTGTTAAACTCGTTGCGTATAGGCCCATAAGCAGGGATTGTAACCGGTTACAAATTTACCGGTTACAGAACCGGTTAATTGTTTAGGTTCCGTTCGAACTATTTGATTTGGGAGCCTTATTTCGGAGCGCTCTCTAACCGTTCACTCCGTGTGCGATACGGGATCAATGACCGCCGCTTCGTTGCGCCGCCCGCGGCACGGGCGCTGCGGGTTGCCTGCCTGACCAAACGTGCGCGAGAAGTGAGCGTAGGTACCTACTCTACTCTACAGTGTAGCTACCTACTCTGTTTATTCGATGAATTCGTTCGTGTTCCGCCGATGCTGACGCCCTAGTTTACTGCTCGCCGCTCCTACTTTCGACGATAAAAATATTGAAATAAAAATTTCACACCTCTCATTCAGAAAAGTAAGTTTTGGTCCCCGACGAGAGGGAGCAAAATGCTACTTTTCTGTTCAAGCTACTTTTTTAATTTATTCATTGGCTTGTAGCATTTACGCAATGTGCCAATAGAATCTTAATAAAATAATCGATTGTAATTTCATCGTAATCGACAAACGCCAAAACAAAGTATATAATTTTTTTTTGTTTTTTTTTTGTGTTTGTTTTGTTTGTTCTTTTTTTTATTTGTATGTTCGTTTATTTTTGTCCTTTTTTTTGTTATTTGGTTTTTTGTTGTTGTTTTGTTTGGTTTTGTTTGTTTATTTCAGTTTTTTTTTTGTTTTTTGTAAGTTTTTTTTGTTCCTTTTTTGTCTTGTTTGTTTTTGTTTTATTTGTTTGTTTAAGTTATTTTTGTTGTTTTTGTTCTTTTTTGTTGTTTTGGTTTTGTGTTTGGCTTATTGTTTTTTTTTGTATTTTTGTACGTTGTTTTTTTGTTTTATTTTTTCCTTTTTTAACTTTTTTTGTTTCGTTTGTTTTTAGTTTTTTTTGTTTTTTTCGTTTTTTTTTCGTTGGTTTTTTTCGTGTTTTTGTGGTATTTTTTTTGTTTTTGTTTTTGCTCTCTTGTGACACAAATAACTATTTCACACCTCTCATTCAGAAAAGTAAGTTTTGGTCCCCGACGAGAGGGAGCAAAATGCCACTTTTCTGTTCAAGCTACTTTTTAATTTATTCATTGGCTTGTAGCATTTACTCGTACGCGATGTGCCAATAGAATCTTAATAAAATAATCGATTGTAATTACATCGTAATCGACAAACGTATATACAGGGTGACTGGTAATTCGACCTATTCCTTGAAAGGGGTTATACTAGAGCTAATTTGCAACAATTTATGTCCAGTCAACCAGGGGTCAAAACACGATTTTTTTTAATTTTTCGCTAGTTTTTAGTTTGAAAAAAAATCGCCTTGCAGCCTTAAAATGCTGATTGTGACAAAAATGTTTTTTTACCATCCAAATGGAAGTACTTTTGTCACAATCACCAACTTAAGGCTGCAAGAAGAATTTTTTTCATACAAACTAAAAACTCGAATATCTCGGAAACCAGCGAGTTTCGACCCCGTTGACTGGACATAAATTGTTGCAAATTAGCTCTAGTATAACCATTTTCAAGGAATAGGTCGAATTACCAGTCACCCTGTTATAAGTAATTTTTTGATTGTTTTTTTTTTGTGTTTTTTTTTGTTCTTTTTGTTTCAGTTTTTTCTTGTTTTGTTTTGTTTTTTTTGTTTTGTTTGTTTTTTTGTTGTTTTTTTGTTTCGTTTGTTTTTTATTCGGCATTTTTTGTATTTTTGTTGTTTTTTTTGTTTCGTTTGATTTTTTTGTTCGCTTTTTTTTAGGATTTTAGTTTTTTTTTGGTATTTGGTGTTTTTGTTGTTTTTTTTGTATTATTAGTTTGTTATGATTCATTTTTAGTTTATTTTTGTTTCGTTGGTTTTTTTGTTAGTTTAAGTTTTATTTAGTATTTTTGTATTTTTTCGTTTCTTTTTTCGTTTTTGTTGTTTTGTTCTTTTTTTGCTTTGTTTTTGTTTTCTTTTTGTTTCGTTTTTTATTTCGTTTCTTTTTGTTTTTTTTTGTTGTTCGTTTTTTAGTTTTTGTTTTTTTGTGGTTTTTTTGTTATTCCCAAAAATAGGTTTTTTTTGTTACGTTTTTTTGTTTTATATTTGGCTTTTTTTTTTGTTTTTTTTTTATTTTTGTTTTTTTTTTGTTGTTTTTTTTGTTTCGTTTGATTTTAGTTTTTTGGTTTTTTTTTTTAATTTATGTCCGTTTTTTTTTTAGTTTGTTATGGTATATTTTAAGTTTTTTTTGTTTCGTTGGATTTTTGTTAGTTTTTTAGTTTTTTTGTATTTTTTCGTTTCTCTTCGTTTTTGTTGTTTTGTTCTGTTTTTGCTTTGTTTTTGTTTTCTGCTTGTTTTTTTTTGTTTTGTTTTTTATTTCGTTTTTCCTCTTTTTTCTGCCCATTTTGAGTAGGTGTTTACGCTGTACACTGTACAATAGTTATTTATGTCACAAGGGAGCAAAATAGTACATTTACGGCGAGGGCGGTGTATTGAATCCTGAACGTAGTGAGGGATCCTACAACAGAATCCTGAGCGTAGCGAGGGATTCTAACGTAGGATCCTAAGCGCAGTGAGGGATTCACGTGTTAACGCCCAAGACGAAAATAATTTTGCTCCTGAGTAACACATGTAACTTTTCACAACGACTATGAGAAAACATTTGCAATAAATACAAAAAAAAACAACAAAATAACAAAAAAAAGAACAAAATAAAAGAAAAAACAACAAAAACAAAAAACTAAAAAGAAAAATAACCAAAAGGAACAAAACCAAAAAACAAACGAAACAAAAAAAACAAAAACAACAAAAAAACAAAAACAACAAAAAAAACAAAAAACAAACTGACCTAAAACACAAAAAAACTTTTAAAAAAATAACAAAAGTACAAAAAAAAACAAAAAAATTTAACAAAAAAAAACAAAAAAAACGAACAAAACAAAAAAAAAACTAAAAGAAAAACAAACAAACAACAAAAACTAAAACAAATAAAAACAAAAACGAAAAAGAACAAAAAACAAAAACGACCAAAAACAAAAAAAGAACAAACAAAACACAGAAAAAAAAACAAAAAAAATATCTTATATATATATATACGTACATTGCACGTAGAACCAATGGCCGTTGGGCGGAAAGGTTCTCGAATGGCGACCACGTACCGGAAGGCGCGGCGTGGGTAGGCCAAGGTGGACTGATGACCTGGTAAAGGTCGCGGGAGTCCGCTGGATGCGGGTGGCGCAGGACCGGTCATTTTGGCACTCTTTGGGGGAGGCCTATGTCCAGCAGTGGACGTCTTTCGGCTGATATGATGATGATGATGATGATGATATATATATACGTTTGTCGATTACGATGAAATTACAATCGATTATTTTATCAAGATTCTATTGGCACATTGCGTAAATGCTACAAGCCAATGAATAAATTAAAAAAGTAGCTTTAACAGAAAAGTAGCATTTTGCTCCCTCTCGTCGGGGACCAAAACTTACTTTTCTGAATGAGAGGTGTGAAAAAATATTTATAACTCATTATATTTTTTTGGTCCCTACTTACGTCACAGGTAGCTAATGGCTCACTAATTCTTTGGATAAGTACCTACCTACCTACTACCTATGCACGTTAGGTTTGCGATAGGGCATTTTACCATTTTGTCGAACAAATTGGTGTAAAGCCCCTGCTAGACGGTCGCCAACATGCCCCTCCGACCGGGTGACCTTGGTCCGCACCTACCGTGTAGACAGTTGTTTGGAGCTAAATTTCTTAAGCCCCTGATAGACGGTCGCCAACACGCCACTCCGACCGAGCGACCTTGGTCGGCTCGGCACCGACCGCTGTAGTATGAAATTTTGCTCCAAACAACTGTCTACACGGTCTTGATGTTTTATGTAAGTCCTTACCTACCAGTGGCGGCGCGGCGCGTGAAAATTTTCGATGGGCAACCCGGAACAAAATAAGTCATAAATGAGTTAAGAGTTTTTAACTATAGGCTTGCCTAAAATGTTTCTATTAGCCCAATGGTTGAATGGTAGAGAATGCCTTATGGCATTAAGTCCGCCATTTGTACTTTTTTATATTGGGCAATAAAGTATAAATAAATAGTAATAATACTCAAGCGTTATAGCCAAACCAATCCTGTATCAGATTGCGACTCTGGCGACCGAGCGAGCGGTCATTCACCGCGTACACGGAGAGAGCGCTCTCTAACCGGTTACATGGACTTCGTTCCCTGTTTGCGCTCCGAGATACGCTCCGGGGAGAACGTTGTTCTTGCGAGCGTAACCTTTATTATGGGTTAGGCTCTCAAAATCTGGCTCTAACCGCTACGTCAAAATTAACCGGGTTACAATCCCTGCCCATAAGTATACGTCGATATACACTGGTGCTGATAAGTGAGCAAACACGATAAGCGGTATCGGCGCGACGCGTGCACGGCAAAATGAGCTTCAAGTGGATAAATACTCTGTGGTCAGTTCTTAGATGCCTGTATGCACGCGGCACTACCACGAAAATCCAATATCGAAGTGCGTATATCTCCATCCCTGTCGGTGGAGAGAGTTATACTCGTAAGTGCGACAGCGACGGAAATATCCGTAGGTACTTCGATTTTCATGGTTATACAGAGTGTTTTTTTTTAATGGGACAGTATGGGGAAATCCGAATCTAAAGGAGATAGAGGAAAAGTGTCCAAGGAGACATTAGGTGTTTTTTTATGTAAACAAATTTGGCTCATTAAAATGTTTGGTCAAGCGTGAGTTGTTCTTAAAAAATTATAAAGTTGGTCAATTTTTTTTTTGACGCGGGTCGGCTCTGTTTCATGTAAGGATTACTTATTTCATTGTATGGAAAGAAAAAAATCTGAACACCAGAAGTTGGTCAAATTTAATGAAAACTAATCTTCGTACAGTTGGTTTATTACTTGAGTAAATGTTCGATGTGGCCGCCGTCTTGTCTTATGCAGGTACGAGAACGCTTCAAGACACTTCTAGTTGCATTTAACAGAGAATTTGGTGAATTGTGTTTAAAGTGTTGTAAACAGCATCTTTTAATTCTTGTACGGAGTTGTATCGGGATCCATAAATTCGACCCTTAAGGTAACCCCATAAGAAAAAAATCAAAATCAAATTTGAATTCTTTTTTTTATAATTTCAAGACTATCGCGTGCCATGATGTTTACGAAGATTAAAAAAAAATGTTCTTCTCTTGAATCATCTGGAGCTCTTATCGATTATAGAAATTTAAAAATAGAATAATTTTAAATATTTTCTTACACGCCTAGGCACTTGTAACAATATTAAAAGGCGAATACTGCAATTGTATGAAGATTAATTTTCATTAAATTTGACCAACTTCTGCTGTTCAGATTTTTTCTTTCCATACAATGAAATAATCCTTACATGAAACAGAGCCGACCCGCGTCAAAAAAAAATTTACCAACTTTATATTTTTTTAAGAACAACTCACGCTTGACCAAAAATTTTAATGAGCCAAATTTGTTTACATAAAAAAACACCTAATGTCTCCTTGGACACTTTTCCTCTATCTCCTTTAGATTCGGATTTCCCCATACTGTCCCATTTAAAAAAAAAACACTCTGTATAGCTCTGTGGCACGTTCTACGATGCATCAATTTACAATTGGCAACACTGAAACGGGCTACAGAACTGTATTTTTGTGCAGTCTGGTCAGCAAATCTGGCCAGTAGCAATGTCAACCTTTTACTTAGTTTTTCCTGATTATAGCCCCCCGCGGCTATAAAGTCAATCCTGAGACATGCCTCTAGGGTTGAATATGTAATTTTTTCCTATGGTTGACATTGTCATTATTCAGAAACTTCATAGTTGCGCAATGTGTCAGGATTGACTTCATAAACGCGGGGGACTGTACGTAGTAATCGTCACACCATTTCTTGGAAACCATTTTAAAACTGCAAAAAACTTATGCCTCGTGCTTTTTTATCAAGCAATTAATAACCGAAACATGTAACTACTATGAAGTTAAATATTAAACTTCATATTCTAGATAAACGAAGAAATGTAGTCGAATTTGACTGATAATGAATAACCCATAAGGCATAAATAACTGTATGCAATTGTATGTAACATGTGTTTTACCTAAACCTATTTACAAATTAGTAATTCATCATCATATCAGCCGAAAGACGTCCACTGCTGGACATAGGCCTCCTCCAAAGAGTGCCACAATGGCCGGTCCTGCGCCACCCGCATCCAGCATAATTAGTAATTAATAATTATTAACTCGGTACCTACAAAGATGTTTATAATCACACAGAAACTGTTCCGACAGTTTTGTGAGACCCAGTTAATGTACCCATGTTTATATACTGTGTTTATTAAATAAATTGAATAATAATACGGTGTCAAAGGTGTTCGAGCGACTCCTTCTCCACCATTTGACACCGCACATGGAGCCCCGCCCGGAGCACTATGGCCCTGGTTTTAATAGTGCATCTTTGTTTTTCCCAAGTTTTCGGCACCTTTCGTCTTTTTTTGTCTTCATACTAGCCCGTTCCTTTGCATGTCTCACCATTGATTGACTTGTAGTTTTTTTTTAACGGTTCTTCTTGGGATTTTGAAATCTTTTGCGATAAAATTGTTAGGACGCTGTGTATTTTCAATCGATATCACATAATAATTCCTAAAATATGTACTCGTACTTCGTAACCAGTTTATATTTTAGAAATTTTGATGTTTGGTAACATAGGTAGGTATGAAACATTTAATATTTTACTGAAAATAATTATGACAATAAGCATGATGCCTCATAGTTACAATTGATAACGTAATGTTGCTAAACGGATAGTAAACCATCAGATCATTGTAATAAAGTATAAATTAAATCATAAAAAGATATGCACCGTGAAAGTTTAGAAATAATATGCATTTTTTTATTGCCCAAGAGAAAATTTAAAGCTACCAATAGAATCCTTAGGTACGCTTTTATAGAAACAAAATTGTATGACAAATACGAGTATGGACTATGGACCTAAACGCAAGTATTTTGCAAGCGAAACAGCAATTTACTTGATTTTCCATACAACGGTTAGTACAGTCGCGGAATGAAAAGGTTGACCAGATTTCAAATAAATTCATTTACGCGTTACAAGCATATGTTACCTTTTTAAACTGTGTAACAGACTAGAGTGTTGTATTGAAAATTACGTTTTTGTACTCGACGATTAAAATATGTGTATTAAGATTTCATAGAGAATACTGCAACGTCACTCTTTTCATAGTTGTAGTCCATGTTACTGTCGAAACAATCGAAATAACTACTTTTCGATACGCTCCAGACAACTAAAATAAATTCGACCAATCACGTGGCTGCTTTACTGAACTGTAATGAATTGGACCAATAGAATCGCTTTGATGTCGTACGCTCGTTGATGTCTTTTAAGATATCAACAAGCGTACGAGCGATGAGCTGCACTTCGTTTCAACAGTTAATTTTAGTGAACTCGTACAAAAAGTATTGTTCACAATAGTGTTATGATCAAGCTTTTTAATCTCGTACCTTACTTAGGCCACTCAGCAAGCTTCGTGGCCTAAACACGGTACTCGACTAAAAAGCTCTCATTATAACACGATTGTGAAAAATACTATTAACCGTGTGACAACAAAGTTCAATTTTATTTATTTTTATTCGTTTGATCTTGCCATTACGTTGTGTCAAGTTTGATAAATCTAATGATTAAATCCTCTTCGCTTATAATAGTTATAATGATTCAATGGAAATGAAATGAAAATTATTTATTTTATAGATTGCTAGTTACATAATGACAATAAGGTTGGGGGTCTAAGATCCGCTCCTCCATAAAAAAGCAGTTGGTGTTTATTTCTTATAAAATGATTAAAACAACTATATATGTCAATAACAGTTCCTGTCAATGTCATCATTGCTATTTCTTGTATTAGATATTTTTTTTTATTTTAACTCGCCTTTTCAAAATGCAGAGATCAAATTCTCATAGTGGACGTGTCTGTGATCCATGTAGTGAAATTAAATTCATTATGACGGAATGTGTCATACTCGGTCGATAAAGCAGATACTAATAAATAACTTATACTGTGCAAGCAAAAACAGATCTTAAGGTGGTCAACCTTTTCATTCCGCAACTGTACAAATAACAGGTGTGACGTCATACCTGTGTCAATTAGTATGAAGCGTTTATGGCTGCCGCCAGCGAGGTCAATCTTTGTCTCAAATTTTAGGGTATTTCTGTTATTTCATTGTAGTTGCTCCTATACAAACATTTGTTCCTTTCCAAAAACTAGTACGAATGGCATCGTAAAAAAATCTTAGTTATCATCCCTATTATAGAATGAATATACAAAACATAACGAATGTTCCGGTTTTAGCCAGCCATTGGCGTCGCGCCCTACGCGTACGTTTTGAAACCCGCTCGCTTTGAAGTGACACGGGTAGCAGAAACGGCAAGAGCTGCGAATATACCCAGCTACGATACATATACATGCGACAGTAAGACTACATTTTGCGGTTTGCAATAACAACCACAGGGACAATTACATTAATTCGTATGACTAGTGTTGTGACACTTGTGACTAGACCGTGTTCAGCACGAGGAGCTACCACGTAGGCACTCGCCTACGCGTCTGATAGTGCACAACTGCACACAATAAGACAATGAGTTCATCGACTAGCCGAGCGTAGCGTGTGCTGCGTACTAACTAAACTAACGCTTAGCGTTGCGTAATGCCTTGAGCAAGTTTTCACTGATTTTAAATCTGTAAAGGATGTTGAGGCATAAATGCATTGGTCGGGGTGCCTTGATGCGTGCGCTCAGTGCTCAGTCCCCTCCGACACGCGCCGCGATCAGCTGACCGACTCGGCTACCTCGCGCCCCCTGCGCCCCTGGTACCTCACTGGCTGCTTCCCCGCATACCCAGTACCCACTTGCCTTGTCACTGTCGCCCACTAACTAGATCAACGCAAACGCATAGAGAAAATTTAGATACGTGGCACTAGCGTTAGCAACGACGTTTTACGAGTGTTTATTTGCGTAAGCAGCGCGGAGATTTCGTTTCTTATTAGAGTTTGCACTTTACAACAAGCAACACAGATATGATTCGGTAAAAAACACAACTAGTAAACAACGAATTGTGTACGGAACGAACCGTGTAATATGGTCCTTATTTCCTTTCGCATAAGGCCTATAAGATAAATAAAACCAAGGTTCAATTTTAATTGACAAAGAAAATAAATGCGTGGAAAGAGCATTCGGAATGTCATGTAGCGTAACGAGTAACGAGCGACGTAGTGAACAACACGTTCCTGTCGAGTGCGAGGCAATCTATGAATCATAGATATGTACCTACAAGTCGACTGCCGCTTTCGTATCGTACGGTGCAAATTGCATTAGATAAAAGGCATCCGCGGCTGGCGAGTGCGGTGGATTGATTAAGAATTACGTGCACCGTGTAGCGTTCATAATCGGCGAATTTCAGG
This sequence comes from Epinotia brunnichana, assembly GCA_963854355.1. NCBI lineage: Eukaryota > Metazoa > Arthropoda > Insecta > Lepidoptera > Tortricidae > Epinotia > Epinotia brunnichana. The sequence goes on along the minus strand of OY977954.1, from coordinate 8,905,373 downwards.
TTTCCTTTGTTTACGTGGGGCGAGGCTGGCGCGGGGCGCGACGGCGCGGCGCGGCTGCGTGGTGTTCAAGGTCAAGAGCGTCGGGCGTCGGCTCGCTGCACCGGCGACTGGACGCTCGCGAATCCGCGCGCACGCCCAGCGGCCGCCGCGGCCCGCGCGCGTACACAAGCAGCCGGCGGACTTACCCGCCTGTAGGCGCCGCTCCTGAAGTTCGATGAAGCGCGCAGCCTCGAGTAGGGTGTCCAGGAGGCTCATGACGCACACGGCACGGCAACGCGCCGCGCGGTATAGGCGCGCCCGCTGTCACGCCGCGACTGGCCACGCGCGCGGTGCGCCGCTCACGTGGCCGCCGCTACTACGGGCCAATGGCGGCGAGGCGCGCGCGTCACGTGACCCGCTGGCTCAGCCAGTCGCGGCCGCGCTCGCTACGTGCGCGATCGATGCCATTGCATTGCAGCGATCGAATGCACGCGCCCCCGCACGCCGCCGGTGACGCGGCACCCTCTAGCTTTGTTTATCTCTAATACTTTACGTTTATTTCCGACTCAGTAGTCAGTCGCACTACAACTTTAATTGAATTTACTTAATTACTGAGTTTTCAGTAAGCTGTAGAGTTGGATGCTCGGCTCGCACTGTAGGCGCCGCCGGGCGAGCACGTGCTAAGTCGGCCCGACTTTCACTTCCGCGCCCGTCGCCGTCTAACAAGTTGCACGGTACAATTTTCACCTCAAAGATTTTGTTCGGGGTAATAATGCGAGAATCAGACGCTCAACACACCTGACATAACTTTATTGTTGAATCAGTCATAGCTACAAGTTATGTAGGTAAATGGACAATATCCTACTGTAAGCAGGAAAAATAGGCAGCTACTAAATATTAATCAGGTAAACATTCTACATAATTAACAAAAGGTGACGTCTTGTAGACGTGGTCAACGTGTACTGTGTAGCTACGCGTTTGAAGTTGGGTAGGTACCTATTAATAGAAGTACTTATACTTTTCCCTATTTTTGGCGTGGAATTTACGCAAGGCCGTTGACTAGCCGTGAGAAATTACAGCTTAACTGGAAGCAGTAAGGTTCGTTTTGCAAAAATACGGGCGCGCCTTTTACGAAGTTTGAATAGGGAACATTACTGCAATGTTCTGCCGCCAGAGGCAGCACTACCACTAATAGTAAACCAGTATAGGAATATAGGGATTTACACACACATGCACAATTGATTGTCAAATGAGTGACAAGGATGCTTGCATAGACAATACCGCAAGTGGGAACGAGATACAATGTCAACGCTGCTAGTGTCGCCACCTACGAAGAGTTTTGCGTAGTGTTCCCTACTGGGAACAAATGATCACGATCAGATATATGGGACATGTGTTTTCATCGCGACTGAAGTAACTGATGTGATAGTTAGATGACACTGCAACTAAATTGCATGGGCTGCTAATAGGTACATATCTGCATCCATTCATAAAGTGTTTCCTTACATCTATCATGTCGTAAGCTATAGAAGTGACTTTCAGCGTTTATTTTGTTATATAAATGCGCAGACTGTACATAATATTGTCTTTTAGCAAAGACGGATTTGTTAGAGGGTACAGGAGCGACTTTTGCTTTCCTCCTTCGTGTTTCAGTTGGTATTTTGTAGGGTAGTGTTTTATGTAGTTTAAGAATTGTGGATGATGTAAAATGTTGTATGATACACGTGCGGATAGGTAATTCCCAACTCGTGTCGATCAAAAACACTCCCTGGCGTTCGTGTTTTTGGTCATCGCCACTCGTTGGGAATTACTTACTTTCCGCACTTGTATCATAAATAACTATTTCTAAACGGGACTGGTCTTCTTTTTATTATAGACGTTGCAACACGGACGAAACGTAGAGCAGTGGTACTTAATTAAAACAATGAGGGATAAGATAATAAAAAAAGGTACCTAGTCAGATTTGTCCCGAAAACACGTCATCTGAACTATGGTTTGCAACTGGTCCTACAAGTTATTGGCGTAGGTACGCACTGGTTTTTGCACCCTCTGCGTGGTTGTATGTGAAGGAGGTGTCTCTTGTATTTTCCCCAGGCTACTGCAACAGACAGGTAAAAAAAAAATATTTTGCGGCCATTGAAGTACCATCATGTCCATCATACTAAACTTTATCGGAATTAAGTTCTTGTCTTTTTTAACCCCCGACGCCAAAAGAGAGGTGTTATAAGTTTGACGTGTGTGTCTGTCGGTGGCATCGTAACTCCTAAACGAATGGACCGATTTGAATGTGGTTTTTTTTATCCGAAAGCTGACATGATCGAGATGGCTCTTAGCTATACATTTCAACAAAATCGGCTCAGCCTTTTTTGAGATAGGTATTGAACTTTGAAATTAAAATCTCGGGGGTTTTCAACTTTTCTAAGTTGTAGTTATTTGACGTGATAACGTCTTATAAATCGATGAACACCGGCAGCACGCACGAAAAAGTATGACTCATTTCCCGTTCCGCCTGAGCCGAGCGTTCGGCTTTATGACGTTATCACGTAAAATTATCGTCCGTAAACCGACTTTATAGACAACCAATCTTTTATTCTAAAAACTTAGTCTTGTCAAGTCTTCGCCAAACTGCATAACAGGGGTTGGAACCGGTTTTTTCAAAAATCCCCGAATTATTCTATTATTTTGAATTATTATAAATTTTTGGCTCTTAATTTAGGACTCTAATCATGTATTTAGGTAACATTTTCGTATTATTAGATTGCCCGATCAAACATGATATCACAAACCAAAGAACGAAATAGAACGTAATAATACCGGTAACGTATATCCTACGAATCGCTAAACTTAAGTGGCAGTGGGCGGGGCACATTGCACGTAGAACCGATGGCCGTTGGGGCGGAGAGGTTCTCGAGTCGCGACCACGTACCGGAAGGCGCGGCGTGGGTATTAGTCCCCCACAAGGTGGACTGATGACGTGGTAAAGGTCGCGGGAGTCCGCTGGATGCGTGTGGTGCAGGACCGCACTTTGGCACTCTTTGGGGGAGGCCTATGTCCAGCAGTGGACGTCTTTCGGCTGATATGATGATGATGATGAATACCGGTATTTTTGTATGGTGAAAATACCGGTATCCGGTCTTCGCTGCCAAGTCTAAATGGCCTACTCATACAAGCGTTGCAAATTGAGCGTTGCGTCCTCAGAGCATAGAATACTATACAGAATATTATACTATATAGAATATTATATTCATACATCTGTGGTTGCGTCGACGCCGCGTCGACGCAACGCGCATTTTTGTATACAAGACGCCGGTAGTGTGCGGTGGGGACTTAGTTCTTGGCGGTTGTTGTCGACCAACGTCACCAATGCTCGAAAACGCATAGTTTCCATTCAACGCTTACTTCACGAGCGGCGCGTGGGTCTTTGCACGTCTGGTATTGACATTCCCGATTTATTTTTAACTAGCGACCCGCCCCGGTTTCGTACGGGTTTATATGTATAATACAAGCATGTATTATACATATAAACCTTTCTCTTGAATCACTCTATCTATTAAAAAAAACCGCATCAAAATCCGTTGCGTAGTTTTAAAGATCTAAGCATACATAGGGACAGACAGACAGCGGGAAGAGACTTTGTATTAATACTATGCAATGTAATGAAGTAGAATAGGCTTGTTGCGTGGTGTTGAAATTGATAACGTCGTGTTGCTAAATGGATAGTAAACCATCAAATGATTGTTACAAAATATAATTCAAATCATAATAAAAATATATGGACCTTGTAAGTTTAGAAAAAAAAGTTTTTTTATTTATCGTCCAAGAGTAAATTTAAAGGTACCAATAGAATCCTTAAGCTTTTATAGAAATAAAATAGTACAAATTGCACGGTGTGACGTCATACTTTAAAGCCAATCAGTATGAAGCGTTTCGGCTGCTGTCAGCGAGGTCCGTCTTTAACTCGATTTTTTGGGTATTAATGTCCTTTATGTAGTTGCTTCCATACAAACACTTGTTCATCTACAAAAACTGGTTCGAATGGCATCGTAAACAAATTTAAGGTCACAAGCCCATTCTTTGGACATTGTAGAAATGGGAATCCGTTGACCAGGGAACCTGTTGAATTGGTAATTTGTAAACACAGGCAGGAAACTATAGAAATGGGAACCTGTTGAATTGGTAATCTGTAGACACAAGCAGGAAACTGTAGAAATAGGAACCTGTTGAATTGGTAATCTGTAGACACAAGCAGGAAACTGTAGAAATAGGAACCTGTTGAATTGGTAATCTGTAGACACAAGCAGGAAACTGTAGAAATAGGAACCTGTTGAATTGGTAATCTGTAGACACAAGCAGGAAACTGTAGAAATAGGAACCTGTTGAATTGGTAATCTGTAGACACAGGCAGGAAACTGTAGAAATCGGAATCGTTCTGCTGTATTCATAGGCACAGACAGGAAAATGTAGGTACTTCTTCTGAATTGGAAATATGTAAACAAGGGAAACTGTAAAAATGGGAATCTGTTGAATAGGGATTCCGTAGACAAAGGAAGAATAAAAATGGCAAACTAATGTAAATTGTACAGTTGGGAACAATTCTTGCAGATCCTCTGACTAATCTATAACGATTATTCTAGCACTTTAATCCCAAGAAAGAAGCGAATGTTTTACGTCAGCGATTACTTTTGACGTGCTTCAGGCCCGTTCAGGGAGAATAAAACGAATAAAAAGACAGTATAAAATATAGTAGATAATTTATTCATTTAGAAGCATCTGTGACATCATTGTTAGGTGTACGAGTAAATAATCTATTGCTTAATCTTATTGCCTACGTTCCTCATAGGTGATCACAGTCCGATCCTGTACATACGAAGACATCAATATATTCTAAACAAATTCACTCATTAGTGAAAGACAAATTGTCTAAAGCGGTGTTTTTCCACCTGTGGGTCGCGACCCCCGGGGTCGTATAGCCTATTTATGGGGGTCGCAGGTGTAATTACGAAGTAACAGTGATTTTAATATTCAATATTTGTAATGACAATGATAAAAAGTTTAAAAAACTGTACCCCGACTACGGAAAACTAACTGAAAAAAAAAACAGTTTCGAATCGTCGTCAAATCGACTGATACCTCATTCATCAAAATCGGTTCAGTATCTTAAACTCTACGGTGGAACACACGTAAATCAAACTTAAACTGCTAAAAACATATCCCTTCCTTTCCACTCGGTCGTAGTCGGGCAAAGAATATATGTAAGTTAGTACCGGAAGGTGAAGGGTTCTTATTAAAGGGGGGTATTGTGTCTTGAACTCTTGAAAAAGGTTGACTAACACTATTATAAGGAGCCAGCAGATTGATTTTCTTCTTCATCTGATAAATCAGCATATCTGAATCGTATCAACGCGTTCGTCTCATGAATTTCGTGACGAATGTTCACTTTGTTTTTATTCATAAAGATAATGTACATACAAGGGGTGACGACGGCAATGACAAAAAGAAAAGATGGGGCGGAGGGGGAGGTTGGTTGTAAAATCTTGCTTGGTTTAGAATTCCTGCTCCGTCTTCGCAATCGAAGGCTTTGATGTGTCTTCTGGTGCCTCTCACTCTCAGCTCGTATGAGTGATATTTGAACTTTAACTTTTAGCCAGAAAATTATTTGTGAGTAAGGTTTTTCCCGTTTGGATGATAATTTGGATGCTGTAAGAAATTCATATATTCAGTCCCTAAGGCTCCATCACATGAGATTATTAATGGAGTAAATGAGGCTCTTAAGTCTTCTGTGGCTCGGTCATATTTTAGATGTTTTTCTCGGCTGTGTCTTTGTGCTGTTTTTTGGCATGTAAGGTTGCAGTAGGAGGAAGCGTCAGCATTAACTATGCGAACGTCGAAGAACGCTTTCCTTGCAGGTTCACAAACATTATTTAGTAATAAATCCCCTATAAGAGATGGCTGTGTAGTACTTGCATCACGCATTATTACTTGTTCACTTTGTTGGTTAATATGTGTGTGACATTATATAACGCCTACGATGACTATATTAGTACATTGTTTAACAAGGGGCGTATGAGGAATATTGCAAACGCGAGTCTATCAGGAGCCCGACGCCGTAAGGCGGAGGGCTTTTGATGACTCGAGTTTGCAATATTCTTACGCCCGTGTTATACACAATGTTTTTCATCACATTTGCGAGGAAATAAATAACCACAAAAGACAGAAAAACCTATGTTTTCTACAAGCGCATCAATCAAATGTTGACGAAATTGACAACTTCACTTCTAGATCAGTGCGAGTGGAGGGTGAACCAATCACAGAGCATGGAGCATGTAGTTCTTGCAGGGCGTGGCCTGCTCGATTTTATTTTCCAACCAATCACAGAGCAGAATTCTTGCCGTGCAGATTTGCCTAACCAATCAGATCACACACAAGCTCATTTCTCCCTTGGGACCATTATTTCCCGCGGGAACAATTTAGGCCATTGTCCTTCTGTATACAGGCAAGGAATAACACCATTTATGAGCAATAAGGACGACCCAGATTGATTTTTGCGATTTTGAATTTAGAATCAATCTTCGATAATTCCAGTAGACTTCAAAAGTCGACTTTAATTTGTACTTGTAAGGATTTACGAGGTAGTCGGACACAGCGAACGTTGCCAATGCAAAATCAGCATCAGACAGTTAGTAGCAGCCAAGGTAGCCAAATATATCGCAACACGTCTTTATTACTATAGGAGTGAGGATGTGTTACGATATATTTGGCTACCTTGGCTGCTACTAACTATCTGATGCTGACTGTAAGTGTAACCAAATTATTTCAACCAAGTTTTCTGTACGTGACGAATGTGCTTTAATGTAACAAAATTGAATTTCGCAATAGAGGTGAATTCACAATACGCCATATTCTATGATGCAATTCTGACATATCATACTGATGAGTGATGACTGATGACATTAGGATAGTCTACAAGAATATAACACTCAGTTTACACATAATAACAGTTTTAAATAAATAAGGTTTTCTGAAAAAGGTCACTTTAAACAAATTTCATGATTCAGAATGAATCAGACAATTATCAAAATACTTACATTATTATTTTAGTGCTGCTTAACGTTTTGCTGAGAGCAAGATAACTTTCGGTTAACTCATATTGCATAAAATATGCATATTATAAAAATATTTTAAAGTAATCCGTTTTATAAACAGTATTATTGCACTGATTAAAATACATGTTAGTATAATAATGCTAGTATACAATGATATTGAGCAGTAAATTGTGTGTTATTCAGATATCCTAGTGTATTCAGTTTCGGGGTTGAAATAAATAAATAGAAAACATGTCTTTTTTTTCTTCTGTAATATAACTACGACTTACATAGATATTGTACATGTACAATACAAACACTTGTATATAATACCTTCTTTTCATGTTTTGTTTCGAAATTTTGTCATAGATAACTCATTTTCATAATATATTAGGGCTAGTCCCATAGCAAGCTCAATATGGCTCGTGCTATGGGTACGATATATTTAATAGATATACTATATTGATAATCGTATAACGTATCATTTGATAACGTCATGCCCGAGGAAATATTTGGTGCACCAACTGATACGGCACCTAAAACTCACTCAATACAACACTCTTTTTAGCTTTCGCGGGAGAAGTTACATAGTTGCCAAATACATTTTTTTTCACAAATGTATTTAAAAATCAAGAATGGCTTATTGCCATTGTTTTCTTTGCAAGATCATATATAAGGTATTCGAGATACCTAACAAATTATATAACTTACATGCCAATGGCAAGATTAATAAAATCTAGGATTTTCAATAGTAGGATCTCTCGCGGTAACAGTGAAAAAAAAAATACACACAAACTATAAATTAAATAAGACTTAATTACTAATCAAAAGGAAAACGATAATACTAAAATTATTGCTAGATAGGTACATGTATTTGTGGCCCTTACGTGTAATGATAATGAATGAGAAACAACTTTTAACCTAAACCTTAGCTAAATCTTTGATCATCTCAAATACCGAAACTGTAACGGGGACACAATTGAATGGAAACTACAAAACATTTGTATGATCGAAAATTATAAAATGATTCAGAGTTTAACAAATCTCGATAAAATCGTATTTAACAGTAAGTTTTATGCATAAAATAATACGCGTTTAGAATTAAACTAGGGTAGCATGGAGTTGGTGGCGTACCTACTACGTGGTGTCGAATCTACTTCTAGCTACGTCGGTGACGCTTGCCCGGTCGATATCTGGTGCGGACCCACAGGCATCTTCACTGATCCTTTTACCCTGGTATGTTTGCAAATCCTGAAACGAAAAAAGGAACAAGGTTAATACAATTTTTTTCACACCTCTCATTCAGAAAGTTTTGGTACGCAATGTGTCAATTGAACACAGATCTTAATAAAATAATCGATTATAATTTAGAAAGAAAGAAAGAAAGATACATTTATTCACTAACACACAGGACACATATATTAAGTAAAAATAAATAAAAATAACAGTAAAAAACATGTAACAAGTGTGTCTCTGCGGCCGTGAACCGGACACTGGCTCAGCATTATGCTGAGGTGTCAGTCAGACACCTACAGCGCTGATTTTCAGCCAGCACCGTTGGTGACTCACGGAAACGTCATACAATTATAATTACACAACTATACATATAATTAATTGTGCAAGGCGAGAGAGAAATAAACATAAATACATAGTGAGATAATACATACAGCACTACCTACATGCAGCTTTAATAAAATAATAACTACGTTACACATTAAAGTAAATTTTACTATTAAACTAAAAACAAAAACTAGATAAAAATGTGCAATTGGCATATTTTTGCTGTCAAAAGTGCAGGATTAGGATTAGGATTTTTGGAGCGTCAACAAATAGCCTTTAAGCTTACGCTTAAATGTGTATCTGCTAAGCGCCCCTTGGATAGGGGGAGGGATATCATTCCAGCACTTAGACGCCGCGAACTTGAAGCTACCTCGAAAAGCAGCGGTTCGGTGCATAGGAGTTATGGCCATTGCCTTGAATCTGCGCGCAATTTCATCGTAATCGATTAAAAACGAACATACTTTTAAGTTTTTTGTTTCTGTTTTTTTTTAAATTAAGTATATTTTGATTTTTTGCATTTTTTTTCCGCATATTCGTGTGAAACCTCGCTACGTTCAGGATTCAATACACCGCCCTCGCCGTAAATATACTATTTTGCTCCCATGTGTTGTGACACAAATAAATAATTCTTGGTAGGAGTCCTATTGCAATCATTTCTAACGATTAATACCTACATGGGAAATTGTTCCGTCTTTAGTAATATGAAATCATTGCTGACGGTACTTTAGTATTGTGCTCTGTATTTACATATTCTGCATACAGGCATGTATTCAACATACGTGTATCGTCCATCTAGTTGCACAATGACTATTGTCATAATTTCGATATGGTTCCGTAACTGAGGGTACTTTCCCCTAAAGGGGTAAAATGACTTTTTCACTTCTCATGCTCGCAAAGTTTGCCTTTGTGCTGGATGTATGCTGCACAAAATGCCACTTTTATGCTCTAGTGCACAAAGTAAAATTGTTTTAATGACTAAGATAATCGGGCCAAACAGCCACAAACACAATAAAACTTCGTAGAATAAACTTGTCATTTGATTTGATTTGCTTTAATAAATTTCACATCCGTGTTTTCCATTACTAAATTAATAAAACCAGATAAAATAGGAGTCAATTATTATTTTAAAACCTATTGAACCATTAAATAACTTGGCAGTATGAAGTACCTAAGCCTAATATCACGTGTCGAAAATTAAACATAAAAAGTTAAATGACGGGAAAGAGCTATTATTTAATTAAATTTTGTAATTATTTGTTATTTTCTCGCAATCAAAGTGAAAAGCAGTGTGTATAACTCGGGCATAAATTAGCCATTTAAACCCTCGACTAACTATCCAGTCTCAGGTTAAATGGCTCGTTTTATGCGCTTGTTGTACAATCTACTATTTATACGGGCCGTTATAGACGGGCTGCATGTACTAGTAGCTGACAGGCAGTTTTCTGGCTGCAAATGTGTTGTTTGAATGCAGTTCTTTTGCAGTTGACATAACTGCAAATCGACAACGCAGTCCCCTTGCAGTCGGCGTGCAGTTTTGACGACTACACTGGCTTATATTCCAGTTTTAATGCGGTTGCACTACAAAGAAGTTCTTATGAAGTTGACATAAATGAGTCGAAATTGTTCACGGTCTGCAAACTAGCTGGACGGTTGTAGTGCAACCGCATTAAAACTGGAATATAAGTCAGTCGTCAAAACTGCACGCCGACTGCAAGGGGACTGCGTTGTCGATTTGAAGGTGCAGTTTATATGCAGTTCTTATTAAGAACCGCATATAAACTGCACCTTTGCAGTCAGAAAGCAGCGGAAATGTAGCTCTTCTGCAACGGCCCTTACGGGTAGCGCACCATTTTACCCGACTTCAAAAAAAGGAGGAGGTTCTCAATTCGGTTGTATTTTTAGGGTTCCGTACTCAAAAAGTAAAACGGCAACCCTATTACTAAGACTTCGCTGTCCGTCCGTCTGTCTGTAACAACTAATAATTGTCGCTATAACAACAAATACTAAAAACAAAATAAAATAAATATTTTTATTGATAGTGGTACGGAACCCTTCGTGCGCGAGTCCGACTCGCACTTGGCCGGTTTTTTTTTATGTGTGTCACCTCAGAGCTCCCGTCATTTATGAGCCGATTCGTATTTTTTTTTGTTTGACCATATATTATTCCAGGTTGGTCCCATTCTTTTCAAAAATCCAGTTGGATGATGGGTCGTGGGATCCATGAGTAATTGAGGGAACTCTTTATTTATATTAGGCACGCGTGTAGTGATTTTGGTATTTTCTAGTGTATTTACACCCGGAAATCACAAATTTGTTGAAGTGGAACTTATGATGACGACCACAGATGACTTATGGAACTCGTACATAAAACTATAAAAGTACGTTACAGATTCTGATATGATTCTGTTGAGTCAAGTGCGCCAAATCGACGGGACTCCTCAAATATTATCGGCCCACATAGTGATATGGTTTTCGTCTCTAATACCTAATCAACGTATTTACTCTCGGAAAGCAGTTCATGTGGTAAAGTGGAAAGAATATGTGGAAATAGAAGTCGGTTAAAGCTTTGAGTAAATTATCTCATAACGTTTGGACGAAATTATGTATACCTTTCTTGTTGCCAATAGCGGCTTCGGCCGACCCAAATATGTATGTATACACAGTTAGCGTCCCACACAAGCATCCGTCCCAAACTCCAAGGAACCAAAGACACACCATCAGGTATTTTGCCATCATCTCTGACAACTCCAGGCCTGGAATTGGCGGCTCAAGAAGAGCAGGCACATTGATGGTGGCAAGAGACCGGCGGATTATGTCATTAAGGCTCCTTATTCAAAATTAAACTACATACGCGACACCATGAAAACCGCTAGGCGGCGCAACGTTATCGTAATTCTCCCCAATAACGCACATTACTACATTTCACGCACACTATCTCACTTTACTGTGACAGGTCACTGGCCTAAATTTTTATTTCTTTAACCTCCACATACTACCAACCTCCTTAGAAAAACTAAAATTGTCAAAACCGTCAAAACATCTGACTGGAAAGTGACACAGACTTATTTACTTTTTCATATTTTATTCTAAGTATGCTTCTGTGTGTAACCGCCATACGATAAATAAATAAAAATTAAGTATGCTTCTTATAGACCGTCAGCCCACTCCAAATACGCATACGTCTCATGACAACACCACAAAATGCATGGCAGCAGCACTTTATATGAAGGAAGGAGTGAATATTTACATCGCTTAGCGGAAGAGGAACATGTCAAGTACAAACCCGATGATCAGGAGCTCAGAAGTGGCGAGGCGGCCGGGCCGCAGCGGCTATCGGCTCAGGTTGCTCACGTAGAGGCTCTTCAGCTCGGTCTTGGGCGTGTTCTCGAAGAGAGCGGCGCGGTTCTGGCCCTCGCCCTTCTTCACCCAGTGGCCGTACACGCGGAATGCGCAGCCGTCTATCACCTGGAACACAGTGAAAGGTAGTTTAGACAACAAGGATTATTTTATCTTTGGACTGTGACACCTGCCTGGCCTTACCAAGCCGGAATACCTTTCTTTAGAAGCTATATTCTGCCAGGTTTCTGATGGTTGAATTTGCGTTTAAATTTCTATGAACGTAATTCCAAGATAACGTAGAACATGCCGCTTCCAGAATCATGAGACCTATATTAGCAAAGCACCGGAATTCAGCAAGATATCCCAGTTGGTTCAGTCCTTGCGACGGAGGTAGCGGTATACCTTACGAGGGAGCGATCGGCCAAAGCGTGGCCTAGCACCGCCGGCTCTTTCGCGCATACTCACGGCCGTGCTTTATCAGCGACCTCAGCACAGTCCTGCGGTCCTAGTACCCACCTTTCTCAGCACGCGCATGGTGTACGGGTCGCCAAGCGCGGCGTCCAGCGACACGGCGTGCGCAGCAGTGTGCGGCAGCCGGCGCAGGCGCACAGCCGCGCGTACCGCCATCAGAGCAACGCGCAACTTCGCGCGTGCGTTGAAGCTGCCTTGCTTTTTCGCCTATAAATTGACAAAGACAGCGTTAGTATCGGTGATCGGCACGACCCTTGCAACACCGCCGGATTCCGAGAAGAAATATTAATATGGACATGACATGCATGATTATAATCCCGTTATCTAGCTCGAAAAAAAATACTGTATTGAGAGTTAATAAATGTATTTGTAAATAGAAGTCAGAATATTTAATAAACTCATAAATTGTATAATTTTTCATTAAAGAAAATATTGATATACATACATTGATTTTATTTTATATTGTGTAAAATATTAAGTGCACTCATATAAAATATGTAAGTGTTAAAATGTAACCATTTGAAGTGCAAAAAAACCCTTTTCACTTCTCATGCTCTAAAAGTTCGTCTTTATGTCGTGCGTAGGCGACATAAAGTCGCTTTTTATGCTCTAGAGCATAAAGTAAAATCTTCGTCGAAGACCAAGGCAATCGCTGCAACAGCCACACGAACATCTTTAACTTCATACAACAACCTCTTTATTTTATTTCGTTTCGTTCGTATTCTAAGACCAAGGCAAAGATACCAACAGCCAAAGTACACAATAAAACTTCATGAAATAAACTTATAATTTGTATTTCGTCTCATTTACGTGTTGCTGTTTCATTTCCTCGCAATCGAAGTGAAAAGTAGAGTGTACAACTCGTCCATAAAACCCATTTTACACTCGACTTTATATCTATCCTCGCTCGCAAGCTCGCTCGGATGGATAAACGTCTCGAGTAAAATGGTGCGTTTTATGCACTTGTTGTACAATCTACTATTTCCCGACTACCGGGCATGTCAAAGGTCACTTTCGGATTATCTATTGTTTGCGTTTATGACCAAACGCATACTTTAAACTGGTGCGAAAAAGACAGCTAATAGTAATATTTACAAAGTTGATGTCATCCTTCTCTAATTTACTGATAAGGAATGCAACCAATTTTTAAAAACAAATATGTTTACTTTTACTTATGTTCTTCGGGTCTGGTATTGTTTTCCTTATACCGACTCGAATTCCGGAATCCCGGGGAATATCCATATTAACATAATGATAGAGGTCATTGACACCGTGTTGCACGGGTCGTGCCGATCACTGGTTATTATACAACATAGAGATCATAATATCCCTCTAATAACTTATTGGCAATGGGGAACTTGCATAAGACTTCAATTTCGAATAAATTACACTAAATCGATGCGGATATAATTGTATTAGTTTTATCTACACGTTAAAATGACCAAAAAAATTACACATAATATTTAATTAGAAATTATATTTTGTACGACAAGTATACACCTAAACGCAAATTTAGTGGAGATAATTGCATATTAATGACTTACTCCATAGTAAACGCGCCGAGAATATAAGTTGTGACATCATAGCATAATAATAGTGTTTTCTTGGGGGTTTATATTGGGGTGTGCCGGCGCGAGCAGATTTCAAATGCATATATACTCGTAACATCAGAAAAAGAAATCATAAGGAAGTTTTAATGCTACAGTTGATATTCCTTTTGATCATACTTCTGATTTTCGTAATAAAATAAAAAGATGCAAGTTCCCTATTGGGCAAGCAATCTGGAACCGGTCAAACCCAGTAGGTAAGTACTTATGTTTGCGTGTAAATACTATTTTGACAAAAAAAAATGTGTGCCATTTGAAATTGCATGTAATATAAATAATTGAATTAAATTGGTAAAAAAATGCCCAGACTGGGTACAATTCGATTATGATTACTTACTAAAAGAAAACCGCGTTTTCGCCCTTAAAAAAATATCTAGCCCTCTTAAGTAACGTTACTTACCTTTGATGTAATTTGGCAAGGAACAACAATAATCTAATTTATACAACGTGTCCCAAAACTCAACGATAAGCCGGCACCAGAGGATGGAGCTGCTTATGATTAGTCGAGAAAAAATAAGGAAAAAAATATATCTAAATAAGTAGCTCCATCCTCTGGTGCCGGCTTATCGTTGAGTTTTGGGACACGTGGTAGATATATTTTATTTTATATATTTAGATATATTTTTTTCCTTATTTTTTCTCGACTAATCATAAGCAGCTCCATCCTCTGGTGCCGGCTTATCGTTGAGTTTTGGGACACGTTGTATTACCATGCTCAACGCAAACATGCACCCATTCATGCAATTAATTTCCAGAAGCGATAAAAGCGTGCTAAATAAATAAAGCGTAGTCCTCCATGTTCCTATTTTTTTTATTCAAGTAGAACTTACCTTCCGAGAGTAGTGTATAAGTATGTGTTAGCGTAAAATTGTGGAACATGATAAATGAAGTGTGTGTTGGAGTTTTTTGCATATTCCGTTTTAGTGTTAAAAACAAACTCAAATGCTAGTTACATCGCGGTGTTAGAAGGCATTTGTATCGATTAGACTATAAATGTGATATCTTCTGAAACCACAAAACTCATGTTTTTATGTACTTACTTACCAAAATACTTCGCGGATAACACACTACGTTCCGGTAACAGTTGCGTTTCTGTAAATATCGCTTGGTAGTAATACTTTGAAACGCACTACCGCGCAACGGCCGTGTGTAGAACGCCACACTGTTCAATCGATACAAATTGCCAGAGTCTTCCAACTAACTGTACTAACCTATTTTTCGTACTTATCATTAATGATGAGATTTTTTTGAATGGTGATGTGTCAGAATGCAAACCACACAAGTGTTTTTACCATAGTGATGAGTTCGATGCGCGACATCCGGCGACTGGTGGTCGACAGCGACTTCTTCAGCGGTGTCATGTCCTGGTCCCATAGCTACCAGGGCCGAAGAACATCCATGTAGTGTGCAATAAACATGTACAGTAGTACCCAACTGATATGGCGCGCGGATTAAGCAATAATAGCCTTTCGGTCAACGAATTAAGCGCTTTGACGCGCGCCATATCAGTTGGGTACTACTGTAGCGTTCTATGCTTTTGGGTTATGCGTTTCTAGTTCTTGGGTTTTATTGATTACGTAAATCTGTTTGTATGTAATTGCCGGGATCAAATATTCACAGTTATGATAACGATCCTGGGAAGAGTTTTGTCTTTACAATGTTTCGTAGGTACTTGAATTAGATTTTTGCATCATTATGCCTTTTTTTTGGCTATTATATTTACGGTACGTCTGCATAATTATGGAAATTATCGAATATAATATAAATTGTATGTAATATAATAATATAATATTAATTATCAATATATTGCGCCTATGGTCGCGTTTAGTTTCTGGTGGTATTTAAGATACATCAGTGTGAAAGAATTCAGAGGCTAGAGTATTACTGATATGGCGTTCCGGGTTTCACCCCAGTATCAACGCCATTCTGAGAACATTCCCGCCTTTGGTATATTCCCGGTAACAGTCACCACTATACAAGAAGTTACGTAGTAGTAGACGGTATTCGGAAAAATGAAAATATATCAGAAATAGAAACGCATAACCCAAATCTAAAATCTGATAAAGTGGTGCAATAAGCATAGTAGTGCTGCATACACGGTAACAAGTGTACGTAGAACGATATAAGTAAGCGAAAAGAATATTAAAATACTTGGATGCATTCAGTATTAAGTCATAAAGAACAAAGCGGACTAAATTTTACTTTCAAGTCAAGATTTATATAAGGTTTTGATCTTATAAGTAGAGGGCGGAGTACCGGTGGCAAATTTCACACAAAAGGTATGGAGTTGTTTTTATATAATTATTATTTTAGGCTTGAATAATAAAATGATTCATTTACCTAATGTACTAAGTATGGTACCTACTCGTAAATTAAAAGTAAGTACTTAACATTTATTTTCATAAATCGATTTCAGGAGTAGTAATGATAATGTTTTGATAAGAAAACATATTATTATGTATATAATATTATATTAACAACATATTACATTATATTTGTATGCTCGTAAGATAATTTCTATAAGTTCCTAAAAATTATTATGCAAAATTAATCATTTATTCGTTATTTATTTAATCATAAGAATACTTAGGCGACTCCATACATTTAGTGTGAAATTTGCCACCGGTACTCCGCCCTCTACTTATAAGTATAAGATGTACGAGTATTCAATATCGAAGTACTAGAGTAACATGAGATAATAGAGATTCTTACCACCGTATTGAAGAAAGAATGACTAAGAGCGTCTTCGATGAGCAACCTTTGACTAGGCTCTACTACCAACAACCTCCTGATAAGGTCCTTAGGGTCATCTGGAAATGTTTAAATACAAAATGTTGTTAGTGTCGACTTGTTTTATATTTTATAATGATGTTTGTACAAAACAATAAAACAGAAAAGCTTGTACCAAAAATAAACATTTGATAAACACTTACAAAATAACGCTCAAAATACCTTGTGTAAAACTAAGTCATCAACAGAACATGGTGGATCTTTGTCACGGAAATGCCTTATTGACCGCCGAAAGTAACCGTTTCTTTGATAATGACTTAATGACAAACAAACATAATGTACCGCACCTGATATGTCAGCCCACTCCGGGCTCGTGAAGGAGTACTTTCCCTCCATGATGTTCCGCAGCATCACCATTTGCTTCCGATGCCAGAACGGAGGGCAGCCCACTAACCTAAATAAATATAATAATTTGTTCATTGATGCCCAGACTGTATGGTTAACTGTCCCGAAACGAGTACACCGGGCGTAAATGAGTTATGCTATCCTGAATTAATATTATAATATTTTCTTAATTGTAAGCTGTTGTGAATCCAATTCCTAAAGAACGCAGCCAAATAACGAAATAACACTATGTACAGATATCTTGACAGATTTGTCCTACAATACGTTGAGTCAGTTTTTTCATGTTTTTACAGTTTATATTATCATACTACACCAGTTTCTTTTACTAGTAATCAAATCTTACCAGCCTAATTTGACCATCAACTTCCCGGAATCCAATCGAGTTGAAATCAGATGATGCAATATTATGGTGCGATCAACGTCAAATGTATGTTTACACTTTAGCATCTTCTTTCTTTACATAATGTATGGAAAATCATGCGTTCTTTTTGGGACACGCTTTACATAAGTTTGACATCGACTGTACCAATTGAGCTGGTCCAATGATGGAGACGGAAGGTAAAAATTACTTATTACGCCATAGGAACGCGTAAATTACTTATGACAAAACCATCGTGTCAGGGCTCGTTAGAATCGCATAGACTAGAATTGACGACTGCGCAAAACATTACAGTAGGCAATAAAACCTGCAAAAATTCTTCTCAAAAAAGACATAAATACTTTATTAATAAATGTTGAAAATCGGAAACATGGCGCAGCAGACCTGGTTTTCGATATTATCTAACTCGACTCAGTTGTTTACTTTACTAGTTCTAGACACGTGTTCAGCAAACTTTGCCAGCTGCAACGATTACGTTTAAATCTAACTATTTTGCGAATTGCGACTAATTATATGTACACTCATATATTAGCCAGAAGTTACGCAGTCGCCCATTATTATTATACCTTATTATTATTTTAGTTTCACTCAATTAATCAAGGATGAAAACTCTAATTAACTGTTTAACCGAAGAATTAATAAACTAAACAAAGGTCATGCCAGTATCTATACATATTGAAAATTCGTATCTATACTTACAATGTGAACATAATGACTCCGCAAGCCCAACTGAAATGTACAAAATGTATTCATTACTTTATTTGTTCTATAGAAAATCACGAATGGATACGTGCTGAGAAGAGTAGGGGCAAAAATATTGGTCACCTCATACGACAAACGCTTTTATAACTAACATCATAGAAGGCAAGATTGAAGGCAAGCGAGGAAGGATATAGATATGTGTGCCTAGAATATTTGAGGAGTTCCGTCGATTCATCTATAGCTCCAGCATGCGTGATATCACTGTCACATATATGAAAACACAGCTTTAAATATAACTGGTGCATATGCACCCTTGGACCACACCCTCATTACTTCAGCACATCGTAATCAAACAAGTGTTGGAGCGGTATCACAGGTCAAGAGGCCGCCATGAGTTGAGCCGTCGAAAAGGCAACGCGTCGGCCTCCAAGATAAAAGATTACATATAATGTTTATGTAACGCACTTAGATAAACAAAACACAGCTTTACCACACCCTCATTACTTCAGCACATCGTAATCAAACAAGTGTTGGAGCGGTATCACAGTTCAAGAGGCCGCCATGAGCCGTCGAAAAGGCAACGCGTCGGCCTCCAATATAAAAGGTTACATATAATGTTTATGTAACGCACTTAGATAAACAAGACACAGCTTTACATATCACTGGTGCATATGCACCCTTGGACCACACCCTCATTACTTCAGCACATCGTAATCAAACAAGTGTTGGAGCGGTATCACAGTTCAAGAGGCCGCCATTAGTGGAGCCGGCGAAAAGGCTACGCGGCAGCCTCCAATATAAAAGGTTACATATAATGTTTATGTAACGCACTTAGATAAACAAAACACAGCTTTACATATCACTGGTGCATATGCACCCTTGGACCACACCCTCATTACTTCAGCACATCGTAATCAAACAAGTGTTGGAGCGGTATCTCAGTTCAAGAGGCCGTGAGTGGAGCCGTCGAAAAGGCTACGCGGCAGCCTCCAAGATAAAAGGGTTCAGATAATGTTTATGTAACGCACTTATAAACAAACCAATAATAAACGAGTCATATTTCAGAAAAATCGTGTATTGATAATGATAAGGATTATTTTAATCGAACAGATGACTTTTTTGCCATCAGGCGGAAGAGTAGGATCACTGCCGAAGCTGCTCGAGTGCGTGGCAGCAGTAACAGCCTTCTGAGGGTGTTGGCAGAGCGCCTCGACTGCCCACTCACTCGCTACTGGGTGGACGTGGCTATTGGCAGGGCCAGATTGTTTGCCTTGCATGCCCCTGTCAATGGCTATCCAAGCCTATTTTATTTAGTTTTGAGTCTGTATTATTTTTTTCCATTTGAAAGTGTTTTACTAACATAGTTATTAAAATACTGTATCTAACAATTTATGGATCAATTTGGTCTGATAATAAAAAGCTTTTCTTTTTTTAATCTCTGGCCCACCATACAAGAGAAATTGGCAAATTTTGAATCAATTATAATAGGACATAGAGGTCTTGAGAATCGACGGAACTCGTCTAAGATTGTAGGTGTTTCAGGTACGTTTTGCTCCCGAAAAGCAGTCGATGTGGTTAAGTTAAAAGGGAATTTTAAATATTCGTGCATGTAATATGGTGACTTCACCATGCTATATTTCTAATATTCATCTGCCCCGCTATTTATCTAGACAAGATGAATTATGTGGGAACAAATCCCGCTGGCTCGCGAATTATTCATTGTAGACCTCTGTTTCAATAAAAACCTTTAAAAAATCCGTAACACTTACATGTCGACTTCCATCCCGTAGCCGGGCGCGTCTTCGAACATATTCGCCTTCAACGTCTCCGGCGCCAGGTAGCCAGGCGTGCCGCACAGCTCTGCAACATACAAACATTCAGCAACATCATCATTAGACCCGACACCCCGGATTTTTGTCCCAAAAAAGAATATTTATCAATTTATTCAACTTACTAGGTAGTTTTTATCGTGAATTATTAAAATTTATTTGGTTAAAAACCGTTAGTTTTTCGTATTAATTAAAACCGCTCCATTGCGACAAAAGTACACTGAAAAAAATGTTAGGTTGGATTTACCAGATTCCGTGTAAATGTTACCAAAGTTAGCGGTTGATTTCGGTCCTATCACGAATTTTGGTTGATTTTACCAAACTAAATAAGTTGGTGTTGTACCAAATTTATTTGGTAGATTACACCTATCTTTTGTAGTAAATAGTAAAATTGTTTACCAAAGTACTTTAGTAACATTTCTCATCAAAGTACTTTAGTATATTTTTTACCAAAGTACTTTAATAACGTTTTTCACCAAAGAACTTTAGTACATTTTTAAACAAAGTACTTTAGTAACGTTTTTATCAAAGTAGTTGAGTATATTTTTTTTCAATGTATATAGTTTGGTGTAATCTACCAAACGGATATTTTTCATTTTACCAAACATACTCGTCTTTTTTTACCAAATACCTTTGGCATGTTCTACTGTTACTATTTTTGGTACAAATTACCGAAGTTAGTCAGTAGAAAATGCAAAAGTAATTTGGTAAAATCTACAACACAATTTGGTAGATATAGCACTTTCTATTGGTACAATGTATTAAATCATTTTGATTGAAAGAGCTGAACTTAACTTGTAAGTATAATGTAATTTATTTGGTGAACTCTAACAAACAAAGTTAAGTTGTATTTACTAATCACATTCGGTGTATTTTGTCAGCTTTAGTTTGGTAATAATTACCAGATTTATATTTTAGTTACTACTAGAGGTGTTTGATATATCTACCAGATATGTAACGCAGTTTTCATCAAAGTTACTCTAGTATCATCTATCAGATGGGATCGTGCTTTATATCAAAGATAATATTGTATTATCTACTATAAGTGGATCGCAGATTTTATCAAATATAATTAAGTATTATCGATCATGTGTTCAAAATTGGTTTGGTAATATCTAACAGATTTGTACTGTGGTTTTTACCAAATGTTTACTAGTAATATCTACCAAGATTTTATCAGTGCTTGTTCTGCTAATTGTACCGGTCTTAGTTTAGTAAAACGTACCAAATAAGAAGTGTACAGTTAAATGGTTGAAGTTTGGTTAATTTATCAAACTAACACTAGTAAAATGTACACATCTTTTTAGGTAGATATCACCAAACACATTTTTGATTTCCAGAGTATAAATAGGGTGTGGTATCATTGAAAATTAGAAACTTGCGATATTGCTGACATGGTATGAGAATAAAATTATATTGCAGTTTAGATTTTCAAACTACGTAGTTTTCTATGTAGATTGAAGATTATTCGTAGCCACACCCTAAAAATATTGTAGATGAAAAAAAGCTAACAGGATCTGAAAAAAGTTATGTTTTAAGACCTTAAGACAAACACTTCAAAAATATGCAGGCTTATTGGTAACCAACGTATTTCTTTTTAGGGAGATATAGTAAAGCTCATTTGCAATTAAAAAGGTCATGAAGGCTATCCGAAAATCAGCAGTTCCTAGAGAGTGAACATTTACAAATTGCCTTTTTTAAATAGATAACACTGTTAAAAGGAATAACGTCGAATTACCAGTAACCTTATTTCATATTATAAGGGCTATATAAAAACAGTGGTTTAAAGAAAAATAGTCTGAATTTTGGTACATGTAATAAATTTATTTTACGAATCGATACAATAAACTGTAGATCACTTATTTTAAAATTATGTCAGTGACTCAGTAGGGTACAAAACCTTTCTTATAATAAAAGTCACAAGGCTGCCAGGTTGCGACCCACATTCTTTCTCTGCGGCTGACCGTACGTGAATCAAATTCCTTGGCTGTACATATCTTAAGTTTACGAGATAGATACCCTGTTCACGGTATACGTAGTAAGGGTTGAGGCTGAGTTACAAATCATGATAAAATTTGCTGAGTAGTCTTATAGACTAGGCTCTCAGTGGAGTATTGTTTGCAAAAATAGCGCTACGTATTCTGACGTCTTTGTGTAGATTCCAGACAATCAACAGAATTCGCTGCCCCAATATTATAAGGTTCCATGTTGCAATTTTATCAACTTGAAATTTAAAGTTTATAATATTGGGGCAGCGAGATGTTGCCAACCATATTCTGCGTCCAGGCAGTGAAAAGTTTTGAAGCATACGTCCAGCGCTTTCAGGAATGAGTCGATTTTATAAAGGATGTCGTCATAAGCAACATAAGTCCTTTAGGGCATCGATGGTCGGTCCGACAGCAATGATGATGGGTTGGCACCGCAGTCCCTTAGCCATTTGGGCTTTTATCCGATATTCCAGCTGGGTGAGGACTTCGTTTTCGTTCTGGAAATTAAAATATATTGTTTACTTTTAACCGTATCCATACTAATCCTACTAATATTATAAATGCGAAAGTTTGCATGTATGGATGGATGTACGTTTCTTTTAATCTCAAAAACTACTGGACGAATTTTTATGAAACTTTCCAGTTACTTACGAGTATATATCAAAATATGACAGGCTATAATTTATTTCAAATTGCGTACCATTTAGTATTAAAAATGCGAAAGTGTGTCTGTCTGTATATCTGTCTGTCTGTTACCTCTTCACGCTTAACCCGCTGAGCTGAAGGAGATGAAATTTAGTAGGTATCGAGATAATTGGAGTCCCGAGGAAGGACATAGAAAGAAAGAAAGAAAGAAAGAAACATTTATTCGAGACAAACAACACACAGCGTTTGTCACGAAACGGTTCTATCTCAGCATAATGCTGGCATGGCTGCCAGCGCTGGTCTTCCGATAGAACCGATTAGGATAGTTTTATCCTGGAAATCATCCCCTAAGGAAGTAAAATAGGTGGTGAAAATTTGAATTGGAGTTTATATTAAATCCTTATGGCCGTTTGTATGGAAAGTCGTCATCACACAATAGTGTTAAAAATGAAATTATACCTTTGCATGAAGAATGAAACTGTTCATAGCTTCTTGAATGCTTGGCTATACGGTTTTTTTGCCATCTGTATCTTTGTAGTGTAATCTCACAGGTGGAACTATTTTATATCCAATAGCCGCGCAATAACAGAAGTCTATATCTGGAAAAAAAAAATTAGTTATGTATGATGCATATTTGTTGGCTTAATTAGATCAAACATTATGTTTATACAATATTGGTTATTTTATTTGGTGCCAACACCCTATTCAACACTAATTAAACATCAGAATAATGATAACCAATCACGTAAAAGTACATTATTGCAGAGGCAGGAAAAAAGCAATTCGTGGATGAGTAGAGTTTGACGGACGAAGCGTAGCTTAATCCGTCCGTAAATACGAATCCACGAACTGCCATTTCCTCGACGTTTCGATTTTGGGGTGATATTCGTGATTTTTAAATAAATATAACCAACCTTCACTTGGATTTTCTTCGATCAATTTAATGTAGACAGAAGCAGCTTTAATCGTTTCCAAATGATTAAACGTTTTCTCTAAGAAGTTGGGACATTTCTTGAATAGTAGGAGCTCTGTTCCTTTAAACTTGGTTTCAAAATCCAATACAATCTGAAAAAAAAAACTATTTTAAGTATTTGACTTGATGTGCGAAATGCCTAGGTATCTTGTTCTTCATCCATCACGTTTTGCCGAGATGCAGGCTTTGGTCAGCCAAAAACAAATATTGAATAATAAGAAATTCAAGTATTTAAATTATTTATCAGGGGGTGTTACCATACATTAAAAAGCGGTCAAGAGTCAGACTCGCGGACTGATTTCCGGGATGAAAGTATCCTACGTCCTTTGCCGGGACTCAAGCTAAATATCTACATCCCAAATTTCATCTAAAAAAGAGCCCGTTCACGTACTGACTAGCGCCACTGGTAAATATTTGAGATTATTTAAATGTATGAATAAGTTTGATGTACTAGTTTTTACGTTGCTAGATTCGTCAATTTATCTGACAAACTAGAAAACAAGAGATATATGTAATTTATCAGTCTTTAAACTCATTATTTAATGTTCAGTTAGTTACATACAGACAAAATACAAACGCAACGATGGCCAACCAAACCAATTTAGTAAATTTTACTGAAATTCGTTTTGTAGATTAATCAAAGTAATTAGGTAGGAATACGTAACCAATATTTCTAGGTCAATATCTAAGCTTGAGTAAAGATTCATATTAAACTATAATCACAAAATTATTATATTTAATCATTTATAATAAGGAGGTATGGGTGGGGAATCCATATACGGTGTCAACTATAGGTTACCCTGTGTTTCAGGCAAAAAAGAACTAACAATGGAATAAGTACGTTATTCACATACAATATCATTCGTATTCACAATTAATTAGTAAGTTATCAGTGTTGCCAATTTAGCACTTTTAGTGTAATATCGTTTTAATGCTTACCTTCAAAACTTGTTATGGTAGATTGAGATAATCTCCATTCCTTCAAATATTCAGTCACCCCCACACTTAAGTCATCGTCAAGATCACTATCCATAGTTGGTTACACTTTGCAAACTAAATCCACCACGCACCAGCCGTAATGAAATGGCGCACCAAGAAAATTTCATTAAAACGCAAACAAAACAAAGTGACTATATACAATGAACTACCTCAACGCAATGAAGCCTGCCGCGCCACGCGCGCATCGCAAGATGCTGTAGCCGGGGGAAGGGGCGCACCTCCGCAGGGCAGTCGGGGAGGGGAATAGTCACATCTCACTCTTATGTTTATAAATTGAGTAGGATGGAACTATGCATGCAGCGGTATTGTTTTGTAAAATGTACCAGACGTTTACCTAGTTAAATTTACCAAACTTTTTGGTAATTTTAACAAGGTATAGGTCTGGTAGTGACTGCAGCGCTTTCTCATAAGGTACGAGTAGATAGTTACCTATGTACCTACTAAACGCCAAATGTTTCGTGTTAATGTTGTTGGAAAAAATAGACCAGGTAAGTACTTAATACTATTTTGTGTGGCGTGAAAGGTTGCAAAATAACAAAGCAATAGAATCTCATTCCTACGACCAACAAGTTAAGACAAAACGATTTATTACTTGATTATATACTTATAACTAGCGACCCGCCCTGGCTTCGCACGGGTTTATACGTATAATACATGCATGAATTATACATATAAACCTTCCTCTTGAATCACTCTATCTATTGAAAAAAACGTAAGCGACTTTGTTGTATACTATGTAATGATTAGGTATTTAGGTAATTTACCAATTGTATATTTTAAGGCGTCAATTAATCAATGATAAAGTTAAAGGTACATCCAGCAGCAAAAGTAGCTACGCGGGTCAAAGTGCTCAAAATGACTTACACATGGCTCTAATGTCAAGAGGATACGGACTTTCTAGATAATTTCGAGCGTGTTATTTTGTGTTGCTACTTCTGCTGCTTACTGTACCTACATGGGTACACCATGTAGTATCTACTTACTAATTTTGTCAGCGGCTTGGCCCGCGTGACAAACGTAAGTATATTGCTTATTTATGTAGACGTCCAAACAAACACCAAGGAAGGACCAACCAATGAACACACTTTCACATTCATACTATTAGTAAGGATAAGGAAGGATATTACTTACTCGTATTAAGGAAAAGCTACGAAAACTTTAACGTCGTTAAAGCCTAATTACTACATAGATAATCATTAAGTAAGTACCTACGCAACTTTACTTTTTTTGTCTGGGAATAGGTATGGCAATCAGTGGTATGGCTCTGAAAATTATTAATTTGGGTATAGGTTAGCTAGGTAGGTACCTACATACAACGTGAAAGGCGGCCTAGATTATTATTTAATTTTATTTAATACGCAGAGTTTATAAACATAATAACTAACATGGTCTCGCAAAACTGTCGGAACAGTTTGTCTGTGCGATCATAAACATCATAATAAGTACAGAGTTAATAATTTATTTATTACTAATTTGTAAATAGGTTTAGGTTAAATACATGTTACATACAATTGCATACAGTTACCTATGCCTTATGGGTTATGATACTTAAGTAATGTCGTTTTATAGACCAATCAAATTAGCTTACCCTGGACATAATTCGTAAACTCGTTGTTTTTATTGTTTTATCGGATTTTACTATTCAGTATCAAATATTAATGAAATATATTAAGTAAAAAATCCGCGATCGTAACCGTAGTTAAAAAAAACACTAGTTAACGTACACTACCTAACTTTTTCCTAAAAGTAAAAAAGGTAACCAAGTACCTTGTTAGTATAACTTTGAGGTGCATTCAAATTCGATCACTTAATAGCAAAATTAAACTGATATCAAATTCGCATATACGTTTTTTTTCACAGTTTTCCTCTGATCTCATTATCTAGACAAGCCAAAATGGTAACTATGATGTTTTTATCTGTTTAAGATATATTGCGTCTTTTTAGACATTTAAGACAATAATTAAACATTTATTTTTAACGTTTTAATAATAATGTATTTCTCAGTAATTATAAATAGTAACTATGATTTTTTTGTTTACTAATAGCCTTTTGTGTACGATAATCATGTTTTCATCAAAATTAAGCATGTTAATTTCACGCTTAAGAAATTGAAAATTTAATTGAAAATACTCGCGACCTTGTCGTGGAGTCAGATGCATGCGGTGGGTGCGAGGCGGGGAGAGAGTGGGGCGCCAGCGGGCGAGCGCACGGCGAACCCGTCTTAACGAGTTTATTTCAATTACGTGCTTTGCACCGACCGCGCCGTGTACAAATAAAACAAATATAACGGAATATCCTAATTGTAGGATTTTTAGCTCTAATGAAAAATCACAGTTTGTCCCTTACGCCCTTTGAAAACTCTGGTCCAAAGGGCGTAAGGAACTATTGATTTGCTTTTATCATCGAAAACATAAGTAAACTCTTAACTGTTAAGTAAATAAAAGAGATGATGCCATGATCGTGGTTAGCATAAAAAAAAACCGGTCAAGCGCGAGTCAGACTCGCACACCGAGGGTTCCGGACCACCCCGTACAATAGAAACAGGTCCACTATAAACTGACACTCACTAAGTATGTATTTACATACTTAGTGCGTGTCAGTTTATACTGGACATCAAATTTTCAGTGTGTAACTAAAAATTTACGGTTTTCACAATTTTTCCTTTATTTGTGCTATAAATACTTCTTACCAAATTTCAAGATTCAGAGTTCACGGGATATGGGCATGGGCATTTCGTCCCTTACGCCCTTTGAGCCTACGGTAGTCGATATCCTTATTGGCAAAATTGAGCCGACACAGTTGGCCAGAACGCCAAAAAAAAAGAGAAGATATGATGCTTATCCACCCAGAGATGGGATAAATGTATGCGAATACGAATAACGTTTAAGAATAAATAGGATTATTCGCGAATGACGAATAAATATTTCGAATAATTATTCGCCAATATTTATTCGCGAATAACTTCTTAATTCGCATAATCATTCGTAATGTTTTTCGGGAATAATATTTTGAACGAATATTGTAGGAATGCTTTTTAATAGAATATATCTCAAAAACGTAATATTTTCCTACAGACAGAACAGTGATACCTAGTTTCTAAATGTGTTAGAAAAAGGTTACCGCTTCATCAAGGGTACCAAGTAACATCGCCGTGCATGGTGAAACGGATATTAATTGTAATTATTTCACCTGTTTTATTTTTACTATTTCGGCTTTACCACGAGTGAAAAAAAAACCAGTCAAGTGCGAGTCAGACTCGCACACCGAGGGTTCCGGACCACCCCGTACAATAAAACCAAGTCCACTATAAACTGACACTCACTAAGTATGTATTCACATACTTAGTACGTGTCAGTATATACTGGACATTAAATTTTCAGTGATGTAACTAAAAATGTACGGTTTTCGCTATCTTTCCTTTATCTGTGCTATAGGGCGTTGCTTCGCACCAAATTTCAAGTTTCTGAGTTCACGGGAAGTAGGTTTTGATTCCCTTGCGGGTTTCGAAAAATTGCGGAAATTTGCGGCATAAACGGCTGTATCTTTTGATTGTGTTGGCTTAGAAGTTTGATTTTTTCACAGCTCCAAGAGACAGTAAACCTGAGTATTTGATATAAATTTCAGCTTAATTCATTTATTTGTTGCAGTATGGGTCTTACAAGATGTTACATATAAATACAGTTCCAGCATAACCCTGTTAGGGCACAGCACCATTAATATAAAAATTATTAATTCTCAAATAATGCATGCACACACTATGCACAGGAATTCAAACTTTAAATGATTGATACCTCCACGCGTTCCTGAGAAAAAGGGTATTGACAGACGGACGGACGGACAACAAAGTGATCCTACAAGGGTTCCGTTTTTCCATTTCGAGGCACGGAACCCTAAAAACACAGAGATCAGAATATAACATGATTAAGTACATACAATGTACAATTACAGGTATATAGTTGAACAATCTTACATGCGTAATCGCCTCTAATAACATACATTGATCCAATTACAGACAGTGGCTGTCCATAAATTACGTCATTTCTAAAAACTGGGGGGGGGGGGGGGTCTATTGGATGACGGTAGTCATTTTATGAGGCGGGTAGTGTCCATTTAGGAATTAACAGGATGATGATGGGAGGGGGGGGTCAAGAATTGACAAAAAACAACCGGCCAAGTCCTGAGTCATGGATGTTTTCTGTGTATTTAAGTATTTATTTATCTATATAAGTATGTTTATCGTTCGTCTAGTACCCATAAAACAAGCTTTGCTTAGTTTGGGACTAAGCCGATTTGTGTAAGATTGTAAAAGAAAAAAAAACTGGTTTTTAGTATTTGTTGTTATAGCGGCAACAGAAATATATCATCTGTGAAAATTTCAGCTGTCAAACTATCACTGTTGTTGAGACACAGCCTGGTGACAGACAGACAGACAGACAGACTGACAGACAGACAGACAGACGGACAGCGGAGTCTTAGTGGACAGGAACCCTAAAAAACAATGGTTCAGTTTCAATTGTTTTTTCGAGTTGTTGAGTCGCCGCTGAAGATGGAATTGTCCCGTAAAAAAATATTACGACTTTCAAAGTGGATTAACACAAAAACAATGTGGAGACCGGATGATTGCTGCTTTTAGTAATGAAACACCTTCAAAGACGACAATATACAGGTGGTATTCAGAATGTCAACGTGGCCGAGTATCCCTCACGGACGACGCGCGTGAAGGTCGACCAAAATCGGCAGTTACGCAAGAAAACGTCCACCTTGTGAGTCAGCTGATAAAAGAAGACAGGCATGTGACATATCGGGAAATTCAGGAGTCTTTGCGGATTAGAATGAGTCAGATACAAATTATTTTACAGGAAGAATTAGGCGTGCGAAAGTTGTTTTCCCGTTGGATCCCGCACTTATTGTCTGACGAGCAGAAAACGACTCGTGTCAATTGGTGCCGCAAAACATTGAATAAATTCAACGGAGGAAGCTCAAATGCAGTTTTTAGTGTCGTATCAGGTGACGAGTCGTAGATATACGCATATGAGCCTGAAACTAAAAACCAATCTCGAGTATGGGGTAACGAAGACGAGCTTCAAGCCAACCAAAGTTATTCGCTCTCGATATATATATCGTATACGAGTATTTGTTTGCCGATTGTCTTTGCTGAACTTAGGAAAAAGGCCTAGTCGCCGCATCATCATCCACCACGACAATGCCAGCCCTCACACCGCTCGTAAAACAAATGAGTACCTGGAAGGTGAAAAAGTCGAACTACTGGACCATCCTCCATACAGCCCTGACCTAAGTCCCAACGACTTTTTCACATTCCCCAAAATCAAGGATAAGTTGCGTGGTGGGCGCGGTGTTTCGGCGGCCGGCAGAAGCAGTGGAGGCGTTTAAAATTTTTAACGACTGGTTTGAACGCATGGAAAAGTGCATAAAATATAAAAGAGAATACTTTGAAAAACAATAAAAATATTTAAATCAATGTAACTGCATATTTTTTTATATTCCCGAAACTTTCAGTTTGACCCTCGTAGTGACCCTACCTGCGTAGCCGGAGGTCCCGGGTTCGAATCCCGGTAAGGGCATTTATTTGTGTGATGAGCACAAATATGTGCTCCTGAGTCATGGATGTTTTTTATGTATTTATTTATCTATATAAGTATGTGTATCGTCGTCTAGTACCCATAGTAGTTTGCTTAGTTTGGGACTAGATCGATTTTTGTAAGATTGTATAAGAAAAAAAAAGAAAAAAAAACTGTTTTTTAGTATTTGTTGTTATA
Organism: Epinotia brunnichana; assembly: GCA_963854355.1. Classification (NCBI taxonomy): domain Eukaryota; kingdom Metazoa; phylum Arthropoda; class Insecta; order Lepidoptera; family Tortricidae; genus Epinotia; species Epinotia brunnichana. Next base: position 8,874,908 of record OY977954.1, on the reverse strand, counting down.
GCGGCAACAGAAATACATCACCTGTGAAAATGTCAACTGTCTACCTATCACGGTTCGTGAGATACAGCCTGGTGACAGACGGACAGACAGACAGACAGACTGACGGACAGCGGAATCTTAGTAATAGGGTCCCGTTTTACTCTTTGAGTACGGAACCCTAAAAACTATGACGTAATATATAGACAAGCCCACACACATGACATATTGAAACAAACCTGTTAAATGCCCCATGAAGCGACTCATTTAACTCACAAAAATATTGTTAATTAGTATAAAAGGGTATTAATACTTGAAAATAGGTACACTTGTAGTGATCGTGTTAAATTCGTGTACGTGTTACAACGAGCAACCGCATCCTTAAATATTATTCGTGGATTTATTGGATTGAAATGAGAATAAATCATTCGTCATTCGAGAGTGTAGACGAATAAATTATTCGCGAATAAATGTTTATTCGAATAATTATTCGAATAAGAATCATTCCAACAATGCCCCTTTCTGCACCCACACAAGTAACAAATTTTATTTAAATAATTCTATACAGAAGACTGAGCGCTTATAAATAGGTAATCGACATTCCACGACAATTATGTCTCATGCTGAACAATTTAGTTATTATCGATCTAATGAACACAATATTTCAATAAATCTCCACCATAGCCGAACCGTGGTAAACGCCACGTTCGTCTTTATAAATGTTTGACAATCATTGACCTATCCATAATAAATGAAGGCCGAAACGCATTGACAGCGGTGGCGAAGCGGCGGCGCGGCGCAGTGTAGAGGTGGTACCGGCTGTAATGTTCGATCTAATAAAGCCGGGAAAAAGCATTCGGATCCTTTCATATTAGCTCGAACATTACAAGTACTGCCTCCGCGCCACCCCGCGCCGCTTCGCCACCGCTGTCAGTGCGTTTCGGCCTTGAATGCCTGCGACTCGCGACAGCACGGTCGGTAGTTGAAACGCAAAGCAATGACGGCCTTATTCTGCAAGAGATAAGGTTCATATTAAAACTTTAGTACGAAAAAATATGAATTAATTAATAATCGTGGATATTTTTTGTTTAATTTGTTTCTTATAGTACTAATAATATGTTGACAGCATAAATCAAACACTTTTCAAGTAGTTATGTATTTTGGTTTTCCAAAAACTAACAATATTTGTGATTTTAGAAATCCGCAAAGAGAATCTGTTTAATTTTTAATAATTTATCAACACACATAATATACTATTCGGAATAATTTGTTAAATTGCAGTTATCTATAATTTCTGGTAAGATAATCCAGAAAAAGTGTAACTTACTGAACTTTCTTTATTATTGATAGTCCCGGTTGATTAATTAGATTAATTTTGATTTCTTTAACTGGAATGCAAGCGTCATATCATAATAGAGGCACTTTTACAAAGTTACATATTATGCTGCACTTATGAAATCAGAATTTGTAAAAAATTTAGATTTTCGGTTTTTTTACAATGACGCGGAACCCTAAAATGTTTAATTCTTTTTATTTTAACTATAACTAACAATACTTTACATCATTGAAAAAGAAAATTACAGTTATCGAATTATGTCCGGGTTTAGCTAATTTGATTGGTCTATTAATAATGATTGAAGCAAAACTAAGTCGTACGTTATTCTAATAATTGTGCTAACTACATTAACTATTATACCTATATACTAAAAAAACCAAGAGTATCTTTTATATACATGTATATAATTTAATTCAAAAGATAACCCGATTTACTTCATATTTACGTATTTACACAATATACCTAATAGGTACCTAATTATTCCATTAAGCGTAGTGTAGTCTGAGGAGCTACCACGAAACGAAAACAAACTAAGTTCGTTTATCTCTCTCTTTGTTGCTCTAACTAGCAAGTGCATTAGTTATTATTATTATTTATTCAGAAAACCAACAGCGATACAAAGTCCGTAACTTATACTATAATACACAGTAGTATGGCCAATTACAGGTTTACCTAGATAACTTGATATGTAAACAGTTGAACGGAACAACATTTGTGAAAGAGAGATGATTTTTTTAAAATAAGTTTGAGTAATTGTTTTTTTTTTGAAGATGAAAGCATAACCAAGCATGTCAATCTATATAAGTTACCGCAAATGAGAATATATTGCTGTAGTTTATCCTAATGACAATATTATTGTATAAATCCCATATTTAGAGTGAATCAAATAGATTTAGTAACTTAAGTACAATACTACAACATTTTTAAACATGATAAGATGTGAGTTACCTATTTCTAATACTATTTATGCTGCTTATTCTTAACACTATTAATTACTAGCATTTTAAAAGATGCCTTTGAATATCTAAAGATATCTACGCTACTGAAATCCGCATTATATTTGTGTTAAGTATATTGTTCCGTGATATTTATTTTGTAAAACCTTGTTAAACTGCAATAATAAACCTTGTAACAATGTCACTAGAACTTAAACTGAAACATATACCTACAACCATGGGCTTTGCCTTATTCGTACTCATCGCGGTTATTGAAAATGATTCGGATTCTTTTCTTAATAAATAACTATGTCGCCTGAAAGTACGGGGTAGTTGGCGGGGTTGGTATTTCTGATTTTTTGCAGACTTGTTTATGAAGTTGGCGCAATGAATAATACAAGTTGGTGATCTCGAGCGTCGAACGTCACTTTACCAAAAATCGAAAATACCGCGTAATCCCTAAATGACTCGTTTTTAGGGTTCCGTACTCAAAGAGTAAAACGGGGCCCTATTACTAAGACTCCGCTGTCCGTCTGTCTGTCTGTCACCAGGCTGTATCTCACTGATACCGTGATAGTTCCAGTTGAAATTTTCACAGATGATGTATTTTTGTTGCCGCTATAACAACAAATACCTAAAACAGAATAAAATAAATATGTTTATAGATAATGGTACGGAACCCTTCGTGCGCGAGTCCGACTTGCACTTGGCCAGTTTTTTGATAGTACCTAACCAAATTGTTGAGACGTGTTTGGTAAAATGTTAATTTTTTTTTCGTTAATTTACACCAGGAACTCTGGTAGGGACTATATTTTGACCTCAACCTTTTCAGTTTTGTAAGTTCAACCACAGGGCCATGTTATATTCATCATATTTTTATCATAAAATCAACTGAACCAAATTCTTGACATTTGTTTGGTAAAAATGTACAATATCCTATGTTAATTCACACCATGAACTCTGGTAGGGACTATATTTTGACCTCAACCTTTTCAGTTTTGTAAGTTCAACCACAGGGCCATGTTATATTCATCATATTTTTATCATAAAATCAACTGAACCAAATTCTTGACATTTGTTTGGTAAAAATGTACAATATCCTATGTTAATTCACACCATGAACTCTGGTAGGGACTATATTTTGACCTTAACCATTTTAGTTTTGTAATTTCAACCGCGAGGTCTTGTTATAGTTATCATATTTTAATTATTAAATAAACCAAATCAAATTGTAGAGATTTGTTTAGTAAAATGTACAATATTCTTTGTTAATTAACAGCATGAACTCTGGTAGGGACTATATTTCGAGGTCAACCTTTTTAGTTTTGTAAGTTTAACCGCGAGGTCTTGTTATAGTTAACATACTTTTATGATAAAATCAACCAAACCAAATTGTAGAGATTTGTTTGGTAAAACTTACAATATTCTTTATTAATATACACCATGAACTCTGGTAGGGACTATATTTTGGCCTCAACCTTTTTTAGTTTTGTAAGTTCAACCGCGATGTCTTGTTATGTTTATCATATTTTTTTTATAAAATCTACCAAACCGAATTGTAGAGATTTGTTTGGTAAAATGTACAATATTCTTTGTTAATTAACACCATAAACTCTGGTGCGGACTATATTTTGGCCTCTTCCTTTTTTAGTTTTGTAGGATCAACCGCGATGTCTTGTTATATTTATCATATTTTTATTTATAAAATCTACCAAACCGATTTGTAGGGATTTGTTTGGTAAAATGTACAATATTCTTTGTTAATTAACACAATGAACTCTGGTAGTGACTATATTTTGACCTCAACCTTTTTTAGTTTTGTAAGTTCAACCGCGACGTCTTGTTATATTTATCATATTTTATTTATAAAATCTACCAAACCGATTTGTAGGGATTTGTTTGTTAAAATGTACAATATTCTTTGTTAATTAACACAATGAACTCTGGTAGTGACTATATTTTGACCTCAACCTTTTTTAGTTTTGTAAGTTTAACCGCGACGTCTTGTTATATTTATCATATTTTATTTATAAAATCTACCAAACCGACTTGTAGAGATTTTTTTGGTAAAACTTACAATATTCTTTATTAATATACACCATGAACTTTGGTAGGGACAATTTTTTGGCCTCAACCTTTTTTAGTTTTGTAAGTTCAACCGCGAGGCCTTGTTATATTTATTATATTTTTATGATATAATCAACCAAACCAAATTGTTGAGATTTGTTTTGTAAAATGTAAAATACTCTTTGTTGATTTACACCAGAAGTCTGGTAGCGACTTCAACCTTTTTAGTTTTGTAAGTCCAATAGCGAGGTTTTGTTATATTTATCTTAGTTTCCATGTAATTCAGCCAACATTAGCTAATTTGGTAAATCCAACAAACCATTTTTTTCAGTGTACTGGATCTACATCATCATCCCGTATCTCGGGCTTAATCAGAATATCAGTGCCTCGCTCTTTCGAGCAACTATTTTGCTGCCACGCACACAGCAATTATATAATTAAGTATTTTTTTAAACGACGCAAAAAGTGGGGTATAAGTTTGACGTGTCTGTGTATCTGTGTGTCTATCTGAAGCATAGCTCCTAAACGAATGGACCGATTTTAATGTCTGTGTCTTGGCGACATACTATATGTCTCTTTCTAAGTCTTATAATTAGAAAGAGCCGGACTACGGTATGAGGATTCTTCAAGAAAGTAGTATGAAGTATGTAATTATAACTACGTAAACAAGTGTTGACGACGGTTTGAAGTCATAACGTATGGCACCGAAACGTGGTCGCTTACTATGGGCCTCATAACAAGACTCAAAGTCACCCAAAGGGCAATGGAGAGGGCTATGCTGGGAGTTTCTCTGCGTGATCGCATCAGAAATGAGGCTATCCGCAGCAGATGTAACCGATGTAGCCCTTCGGATCGCTAAACTTTAATGGCAGTGGGCGGGGCATTGCACGTAGAACCGATGGTCGTTGGGGCGGAAAGGTTCTCGAGTGGCGAACACGTACCGGAAGGCGCAGCTTGGGTAGACCCCTCATAAGGTGGACTGATGAGCTGGTAAAGGTCGCGGGAGTCCGCTGGATGCGGGTGGCGCAGGACCGTTCATTGAGGCACTCTTTGGGGGAGGCCTATATCCAAAGGTGGACGTCTGTCGGTTGATATGATGATGAACATGTTTTAGGCCCAGTACAAACATGTTCTAGCTAGCTAGCATATACTGCACTTAATTCAAAATCACTTTACCCACGTATAAAAAACATTATGAATTGTGATTTACTAGTAAACCTTTTAAACAGCATCACAGCAAAACCTAATTGCTTTTCTAATTAAATTCTAATGATAAACTTGTTTTGTTTAGATTTATAACTGCGTAATAACGTTACGATGTAAAATGTTAACAGCCAATCGCATCGTTGGATAGAGTAGGTGTGCGACGGGTCAAAATGTTAGCACTACGCCAATATTTAAGCAAGCCGATTCGACTAACCTTGACATTTTATGTGCTGATAATACTACGCTAAACTTAAGTGGCTGCGGGTGGGGCACATGCACGTAGAACCGATGGCCGTTGGGGCGGAAAGTTTCTCGGATAGCGATCACGTAACGGAAGACGCAGCGAGGTCCCCCCCGACAAGGTGAACTGATGAAGGTAAAGTTAGCGGGAGTCCGCTGGATGCGGGTGGCGCAGGACCGGTCACTTGGGCACTCTTTGGGGGAGGCCTATGTCCAGCAGTGGACGTCTTTCACAAAAATAAACTCAAAGCATGGCTTGCTGAGCAGTCGTTCTATAGTTGTCAGTTTTTAAACCTAAAATAATATAATTAGTAGCCATGTGTTAAGCTTACTTAAAATCGTATAATGTTGACTTGTAATTTTTTAAGAGAACATTTATTAAGAGTTTAGGTTACATACGTTGCCCCTCCCCTTACTAACAGGTGGGTGGCGAGCTCTATATGACTGTTAAAGTCACATAGTTAAAGACGCACTTCCATTACAAACATCACTTCACAGAAATCTCTTCACGTTATAGAAATCTCTTCACTATCCTGCATCCCTGATAACTGATACCATGCATTGAAACAATAGACCTGCGCTATTATATAAACTAGATGTAATCTGAGATAAGTACGAGCCTTAAACGGTGCGTGACCTCTCAGAGGAGTGAAATGCAACTTTAACCTCGATATCAAAAGAGCCATTTTAAATTGACCTCAATAGTGCATTAAAAATGACCGGTTAAGATTATGGATAACACGTCAAGTGGTGATTGGGTCTTTAAGGTTAAAGTATTATGTATGATTAAAAGTTCAAATGTGACAATTTTTTTATCTAATAATAAATCTTGCATATACATGAGCGCGACTGCGACTATCTGATGACGAACAGTATGATAACATTGATAACTCTTTAAAAGTCTGGGGTACTAAATTAATATCATAAACTTATTGTTAATTCTGATACAGACCTTATATCGAATGTATTTGATAATATTTTACAATTTTGGATTTTTTTAGTTTTCATTTAGTGACATTTAGTTTGTTAACCGTTTAGGTACTAATTGGTTAAAATCTGCAATTTTAAAATGATTATTGTGTAAGATTATTAATATTATATTGTAGAATACCATTTGACATGTAAAAGTGCCCTTGTGGCCTATTTGCAGAATAAATAATTGATTTTTGATTTTTTTGATTTTGAAAAACAACTGAACATGATAATTGAAGGTTTTGCTGAGCAATCGGTTTCTCTTGGAATTGCACGCAACTGAGGGGCAACTTTAACCTCGATATCAAAAGAGCCATTTTAAATTGACGTCAATAGTGCATTAAAAATGGCCGGTTAAGATTATGGATAACACGTCACGTGGTGATTGGGTCTTTAAGGTTAAAGCATTATGATTAAAAGTTCAAATGTGACAATTTTTTTATCTATAGTAATAATAAATCTTGCATAAGTATATACATGAGCGCGAATGCGACTATCTGATAACGAACAGTATGATAACTCTTTAAAATAACTAAACTGATTATTTTGGAATTGCACGCAACTGAGGGTATACTCGTACTATGGTATTTTGCTATTTTAGAAAAGGTTTTGTTATACTGAGTGTTTATTGAATAATTTAAGGGCATTGTTGCTGAGAGTAGTGAAGGCACCACTTTACAAAATACATATCAAAATAATGTCTAGGATCATAACTACATATATGAAATCAGAATATGTGGTACCTATGGTATTTTTTGCAAAAGAAAATTATTGGTGCATGCTATCTTTTAAGTACAGGCAAGTATTTGTGTCATAGCATAATTTGTAATGTAATTTTGTATCACTAATAGATCAATTAACTATTTCTTGTTGTCATTTTGCCCCGTTAACCAGAAGACAATATGACAGTTTTTTTAGAAAAATAGTTACAACATGGATTCTCACATGCTTAGAAGATAAAAATGTTTTTTTATTTATTTCAAGATGGCAATAAAAATGGGAAAACAGTTTCAACAAAATTTGGTGGAATCCATAAAAATCACAGTTTTAGAAAGTGACCCGGGAGACGTTACCATTTATTTAATCGTATGGCATACATTATTTGGCCTTTGAGTTACCATGGCAACTAGCGACTCAAAAAAGTAGAGTCTACTCTAATAGAAGGTCGCCAGGGTGCGAGAGAGGCACCCGCGTTCGTCTCTACCTATCAACACAACGAATCCTCAAATAAATAAAATGTCGGCAATGCGTATTACAAACGCGTTGCCGACCTTTATTATTGTCGTCCATAGGCTACGGAGTCTGCTTACCATCAGGCCGCATGATTGTTTGACACAGTCGTAGTATAAATAAAAATTGGTTGTCTATAAATTCGGTTTACGGACGATAATTTTACGTGATAACGTCATAAAGCCGAACGCTCGGATCAGGCGGAGCGGGACAATTAGTCATACTTTTTCGTGCGTGCTGCCGGTGTTCATCGATTTATAAGACGTTAACACGTCAAAAATATTTTCATCTTCTAAGCATGTTATTATTATTATTCAGGTAGTGGCTTCCGGACCGTCAGAGCCCTTGTATCACTGCGACCATCGCTGATCTATTGTGATCGCCACTTACTTGTAGTAAGTAAATTCTTGGTCAAGTCCTGCAAACTTAAAGAATTGCAGGATTTAGTTGACCTCAAGAAATTTGATCTCCTCCGGGCACATGATGTGTTCCTCGGTTCCTCTGGTGTTCATCGATTTATAAGACGCTATTACGTCAAAAACACAACTTACCAAACAATTTTTCCCCCTCCTTGAGGACCTTAGCGAAGCCGAAGTCCGTTATTTTGACGTTGAGCTGATCGTCCAGCAAAATGTTCTCGGGTTTGAGGTCCCGGTGCACGATGCTCTTGCTGTGCACGTACCGGACTCCATCTAGCACTTGTCTGGAACAAGCGGGCATGCTTAACTACCATCGTTTACAGGCAAATTAAACTGCTAAGTGAATTTACTTTTTTTTTTCATTTTGCATACACAGACGGACACATACAGCATTGTAATATAATAAAAATAATATCTTTATATATATATATAATATTCTAACTATGTATTAAATCAACTATTTTTAATTGCTTAAACTAGTCTATAAAATCTAAAGCCGCACACTCTAGCAATTATTATTGTTCTTGAAACCCACGATACAGGCGTTACCTAGTGTGGTTATCACTGTAATTGCTGTATGTGTGTAAGTAATTGTATATTTTTTTTTTCATTCCTGCCAAGGCAACCCCATTGAATAGTGGTCGTCGAAAATACTGTTTTTAGAGACCACCTCGAGCAGATGTTGGTGGCCGTCAGTGAGCTTCATTTCTGGTTTAAGGTGGTCGTTATAATTATCGTATGGCATACAATTTCTCAACTACAATGTTTATAATATTGGATTTAACTGCATCTGTCGAGACTCTTGAAATCAGACGGTTTCCCGCTACATTTGGTGATGGTACACTCAAAGATGATATGGTGTACCGTCTGATCTGGACAGACACACTGGCATTCCATAACGACTGGCTTGTGCTGGCAAAGTTAAGAGATTAATTGGTAGTTAAATTATAAGACATCGCGAAAAATGTAGGTACATCAATTTGCGTAGGAATTCAGATTTATATTTATAGGTAAGAGTGGTAAAATACCCCTTCGTTCTCGACCTAGAGGCCTGAGCTAAACAGTATAAAAGAGTGAGACTGATGATGAATTAATTATGAAAATAATTTCAGCCGTTTTTTTATGACTTACCTTAAATAATATTTTATTAAAACATCTAAAACTACATTGCAATAATTAGTCATAAACTGAACACACTCCACCGTTTCCTTACGAGACGCCATCTTCTCCTGAACATCCTGTTTATACACACTCAAAGCCATAATTGATATAAAAACAAATTGAAACTTTGTTATAAACTTGCAAATTGTTATACTCAAGTACTAGGAGCACAGAACGGCGCAAGAGTAAGTTCGCGACTGGGTCAAACGAGCGAGCGCGAACGCACTCGATCACATATTATACACAAAAGGGCACTTAGTATAAACGTATATTTTATTATAACTCTTATGAACTACGGTATAAAGTTCAAGTTGCATTAGATATTGAAATAATAAAATTACCTCATGATGTATCTAGTCTTCTTTTCAGAGAGTGTTACTACCGAAGTCAAGTAGTCGAACAGTTCCCCATTCTTGCACAATTCAAAAACTAAGAATATGAATGTCTCTGATTCAAAGACATCTTGTAATTCAACTGAAACAAAATAGTAGTTTATGTGACTGTACATAATGAAGGGCATCAAATAGGAGTGTGGGTTTATGAAACGAGCCGAAGGCGAGTTTCAGAAAAACATCACACGAGTGTTTTAATGCCTAATTATATACAGTTACATACACTAATTTATCTATCCACATATCATAAGCCTCCATGATGCATTCAGGAGCCGCTAATTATGACCGGCATCGCGGCGTTGTTTTCTGGCAGCTGTCATAGTTTTTTTTTTAATTCAGAGACAAACTAGAGTCGGATCCAACTAATCCAACCATCATATCGTTCGATATCTTACTTACGTGCGACATTTGTCAAATTTGTGTGCAAATTGACAATGCATTTCGAACTAAACCTCATCCCGACTGATATTAGAATAGAAGTTAAATCAAATTTCTTTGTTTTTCAGAGACGTTCTAAATTTGAATGAAATAATATTATCGAAATCGATGTTATTATTTAGCAATAATAACATTTTCACAGGTAAGAAATTTGTTCTAACAAAACTGTCTATTTTTATGGTGGTCATAATGTGCGGTTCTTGAACGCATCATGGAGGGTTTATGATATTTGGATAGATAAAAAAATGTTTTTATAGCTTATTAAGTTATTAGTGCCTAGTAATTTTAGATGCGCAATGTAGTAGGAGAAAAGCATTACTATTAAACAGATTGTGACATAGTATTTATTTACGTTGAGGTTTGCCTCAAGTTGTATGTCTCTTACATATATGTATTGAGTGAAGAAGAAGGTTTAAGTACCTAATTTAACTTAAATTGTTGAGTAGATGTACCGGATGTACGAGTATAAAAGGTTTAGTTAATAAACGTTTGGCTAATGGTTTACCATTTAATGTTAAAGTCAATCGTAATTTTTAACAAAATACCTCATCGCGTTTGTTGCACGCTTGATAGGAATATATTACTCATACACAATATACAAGACAATAATACGTGTATGGTTGAAAATAACAATATGAACCTTATCGCTCATTCTGTGAGGTCATATTTGAGTGGCATTTTGTTACAAATTATACATAATTTCTACTACACAAAAAACTAGATCATTGTCCTCACTCGCTTTATCAGACTTTGTTGTCTGGACACACCTCTCTTAATTGCTGGGTCATTAGTGAATTATCTATGTTGATGTGATTGCAAGTATATTTACAGTATTTGATGTAATGAGAGTTTGAATTACATCTTGTTGACACACATTTACCCCTTATCAGGGTATTGCTTATTTGTTAACTAAAAGATGGCCTTGTAAAAACCGAATTATGGGAACATAAAAAAACAGTAATGTTTGAAAATAATGCTCTTTTGTCTACACTAGGTTTTCATATAAATCTGCCAAGCTAAGCTATGAAGCTGTGCAACTTGTACGGAAACTTTGCTTAGCTTTTGTGCCCAAGCTACATAAGAACTAAGGCTCTGTGAGCTGTAGAAATGGCGAGCCGGTTTTTTTTTCGTTTTTTTTTTTTTATATATTCGAAAATGTGGTTCGACAAAAATATAATCTATATAATTAATGAACCTGCTCACAATAGTTCTCGAGAATCGGTTGAGAAATGTGACCTGTAGAGGAGAACTGCCGGACACAAACGAATTTTGGCCCAAGGTGAAGCATCTTATCTTATCTTATCTTATCTAGGTGAGGGCCCTTTCGGATGCACTTCGACCCAGTGGGATATTTTGTGCATTTGCCCTCTCCTTTATACCTGCTCCCAGGCTTGCTCCATCATTTCCACAAAGCGGATGATGCAGTTCGCCGGGAGCACCTTGAATTCCTTTGGTGAAGCATAGAACATCCTTCGCTTCGCTCGCTCGTTCAAATGACCAAATGTTGGCTTCTTAAATTTTTTGTTTCTTTTTAAATAGCTGCTAAAGGTAAATACGCTCTGTAGATTGAAGTGAAGCTAAGTATGTGTTCCAGCAGTGCAGTGTCTAGGAGTGGAGGTAAAACTCTGTTGTAATCACTAGCATAAAGGCATTCCATTCTATATCTTGGATTGCATGTCCTGGGATGTGGGACTGTCATAGTGCGCGTGCGCGCTCAGTGTCGACGTGCCTCGGGCGAGGCGTGCGGCCGAGCATGCGTCCGGTGCAGCATCAGAATCAGACGGTGTAGACCCATGTCTACACCGTCTGATTCTGATTCTATTAACTAGCAACATAATAATGTTTCCTTTAACTAAAGAAGCGGCCAAGTGCGAGTCGGACTCACACATGAAGGGTTCCGTTAAATAAATTGCTTTTTACGATTTATGACGTATTAAAAAAAAACTACTTTCTAGATCTCGTTCAAACCAATTTTCGTTGGAAGTTTGCATGGTAATGTACATCATATATTTTTTTTAGATTTATCATTCTATTATTTTAGAAGTTACAGGGGGGGGGGGGGGGCACGCATTTTACCACTTTGGAAGTGTCTCTCGCGCAAACTATTCAGTTTAGGTTTGATGAAAAAAAAATATTTGAGTTTCAGTTCTTAGTATGGGGAACCCCAAAATTTATTGTTTTTTTTTTCTATTTTTGTGTGAAAATCTTAATGCGGTTTACAGAATACATCTACTTACCAAGTTTCAACAGTATAGCTTTTATAGTTTCGGAAAAAAGTGGCTGTGACATACGGACGGACAGACAGACAGACAGACATGACCAATCTATAAGGGTCCCGTTTTTTGCCAATTGGCTACGGAACCCTAAAAACCTCCTTAGGGTTTCTGCATAAAGATAGACAACATTAAGGCACATTTTCACCAAAACGGCAGCAGAGAAAATTCTATAGTTGTACCACTGATATAAAGTAACTTTAAGTTCTTGGTTTCCTAGCCTTGCTGATGTTTAATTGATTTGTGCTAACTTTGGTGTTGACTGTATTTTTTTTCGTGGCCATTAATAATGACTAGCTACCCGCGCGGCTCCGCCGCGTGTACAAAGAATCTAGGCGGAGATACGGTATAAAAATATAGCACATACTTAATCCTGTAGGTCCATTCTACATATAACCTACTGAAGAAAGGGTTTTTAGAATAGGATGGGTAATAGGGTGGGTGGTTCTGCGATTACCCCCAACATACAAACTTACATTTCACAGACATTACACCTGTTTATTATTAGTATCGGCACAGATCAAAGAATACTGAATCGGGGACCGTTAATGGATTAAAATAATATTTCACCGGTTATAGTTGCATAGTTGAGTGGCGACCACGTACCGGAAGGCGCGGCGTGGGCGTCCACAAGGTGGACTGATGACCTGGTAAAGGTCGTTCGATGCGGGCGGTGCAGGACCGGTCATTTTGGCACTCTTTGGGGGAGGTCTATGTCCAGCAGTGGACGTTTTTCGGCTGATATGATGATGATGATAGTTGCATTTGACTATTTATACCGCTAAATAGTTTAATAATCTACTAATTTATGTTTCCCAGTATTTAAGTCATATCGGTTCGATAAATTACAATGTATATAACCTACCTGTAATCAAAATATAATTATCTGAATCTGAAATAATTTGGATGGTATTCTAGTCAACTCAACAAAGTCGCCAATGGGAGTCCACGGCTTCCGAAAAGAAAATTTTGTAATGGAGTTTCATTTTCTACATCTTTATAGGTACTGGAAGTTAGGCGAGCCTATCGGCGCCTACGGCATTGTGCTAAGTAAGGTTAACACAGCCGTCTATGGAGTCCATGACAATGAATGGATTTAATTAAACCTCATTCTTCTCCCAACATGTCGAATATGGGAAAATAATTATGTATAATTATAAACTTTTTTGAAGTAAACTATACATGGCAAATAATACTGACATCTCTATGTCACTAAAAAACTAATCCACAGTTGACACAATACGTCTGTCAGTTTTTGTAAATATGGTTTATAAGATCGTTAATTTTCTATTTTCTAAATTTTCCTAGTGTTGTATCCATATGTGGCTGACTCAACATTTATAATTTCTCATGCTGAAGAACTTACTGCAGGTTTGAGTTAAATTCTTTCATGTTTATTTACATTGTCATCTCAAGTCAAACCAGGAGTTACGTCACGTGATGTCACGCAGCCAGTCACATGGTCAGCGCACAGTAATTTTTTTAATAAAAAAAACTACTGTGTAAATTTTAGTACCTTAGCGATGAAAAAACGAAGACCTTATTGCAAATCTGCAGCATGAGACGAATCAAATGACATATCACTTATCAAAATCGGACCATAACTGTAGATCTGATGGCATGTACAAAAGAAGTGGGTTGTGTTGGAGATACAACCGTTAATTAAGTTTAAGTGGATACTTCTTTGTTGGCTATGGAACCCTAATATATGTAGATTAGATTAGACTAGATTTATTTATTTCGAGATAAAAATTACAATATAGGTTTGCATACAATGTCAAAATTATAAGAATCCTTATCACAAGGGCTTATATCTGAATTTATTCACTAAAATCTGTATAAGTACTGATAAATCGGTACCTATACTATATATGGCAACATTGACTGATGTAGCTCATTTGACTCGCGATACATTGAAAATGGCGGTCATATCAGCATTATTTTCATGTCCGCCACATAAACTAAATAAGAGTTTGTGATTAACAACTAATGGCAAATAATGAAGGATTAAAACATGTAACAAACAATTATTTGAAATCAGATTAGGCTTCTCTACAAAAAGTTATTCCGGAAGTCACGTGATACATTTTGAACTGTACTCCTATACAAAAACGCGAGCAAAGAAGTATCCTAGTTTCGATTTCTGCTTAGTATAAATTTAAAGAAGTAAGTATCCACTTCAAAAATCGGCCTCGCGTAATAACAATATAGATAGATTGTGTGCTACAACAACTCACTCACTAATATAAGGGTGCCCCGCCACCATCCTCAAGATCTGTATCTCCTGCTTGGTGGCATCCCGCATCGTGTGCGTGTCCACTCCGTCCATGGACTCTTGGCTGAGGTCTATGATCTTGGCGGCATACTCCTTGCCTGTCTCCTTTTCAACGCACCTTCGGACTGTGGAACTGATGCCCCTGTAGACAATTAACATAAAGTGACAGCTTTAATATACTTATTCACGCTAAGGAATTTTAAGGTTTCTTCAATTTCGATGATGGCAACCCTAGTCATTACGGATTTATCCTTTTGTGGTGAAATGGCTCTCTAAGCCAAAGTCATAAATACCCTATCGCATTCATGACAGTAAAGTACAGGAAATGCTTAAAAGAGTACAAATCCACTGAATATAAATTATAGAGACTATTAGTGACAGTTTTATAGGTTAGGTATCTCCTAAACATGTTAGCTATGTAGTTGCTTTGTACTTTACTAGTTTTACTTCTGTCATTTTTCTGTGATTAAATGGATGGTATGATTAATTTAATATGAATAATATTTACAACCATTTATTGTATTTATAATAGTAAAAGTTAGATTTTCTATGAGTGTTTGTTTACAAAGAGTCTGCCAATGCCTGCAAGATTGTTTACAGAAAGTTCTCACCACTTACTTCAAGTTACTTGATTAGTAGGAGTATGAATTGTTGAAAACCTGCCGGTGAGCAGCCTTAGTGTATAGGTGCGTCCACACCAAACGCACGCTCACCCGAGCGCGGCTCGCCCTAGCGTGCGCGCTAAGTGTGGACGGCGATCGGCGCGCCTGAGCCGAGCCGGTGTGGACGGTTGTTTTGTGTGGCCGCACGCTCACCCGAGCGTTGTCGGCTTTTTGGGCGAAATCAGAGGGGCCGCGGCGCCATGCTACTGGCAATGTACTTATTTATTTATTTATCGTTTTCAAATGAATAACGTGAATATTATTTACGCGGTGTGCGTCCACACTGAACGCACGCTCACCCGAGCGGCTCGCCCGAGCCCTCCGCACGCTCGCCTGAGCGGCTCGGGTGAGCGTGCGGAGGGCTCGGGCGAGCCGCTCGGGTGAGCGTGCGTTTGGTGTGGACGCACCTATTACATTATGATATGCACCCTCTGTACATGTGAAGTGCAGACAAGCAGCCACAATTTGTGTATGTCAATCATTTGGACAGAGAATATCAAAGGAAAGTAGATTAAGTCATTGTCATTTGAATGATATGTATATAAGAATGGACCTCACTAATTTCAATCTAAATTTATACTTATAACATCCGCGATTTGGCCCATAAGTGCTTTTGGTGACATTTAAAATATTGCCATCATTTCAAACCATCCTCACAACTATCTAAATTATGTTTTGAAATAATTATTACAACATTTTAGGAGTCACTATCAAATTGACCATATCGTTAAACAACCATTTCAGCTGGATGACATAAAATTTGAATACACAGTCAGCATATAGTCAATTCAGCTGCTACGACATGAAAGTAGAATACTCAGTCAGCAAAAAGACAGTTTAGCTGGATAAATAAATAAATAAATATTTTGGACAATCTTACACAAATCAACCTAGTCCCAAACTAAGCAAAGCTTGTACTATGGGTACTAGACGACGATATACATACTTATATAGAGAAATAAATACTTAAATACATAGAAAACATCCACGACTCAGGAACAAATATTCATGCTCATCACACAAATAAATGCCCTTACAAGGATTCGAACCCAGGACCTCTTGCTTCGTAGGCAGGGTCACTACCAACTAGGCTAAAGCGGTCGTCAACGGATGGCTAAGAATTAAAATGAATAAGTAGCCAAACATCTGAAAATATAAATAGTCCATATGATTAGAATATCTAATGAGCCGAAAGTGAAATTAGTTAATTGACATAAACACAGAACGAGTTAATAGCAAAACGTCATGAAATGTAAATAGTCTATATAATGAGAATTCCCAATTCGTCGAAAGTAAAATTATTTTATTGACATGAACACAGAAGGAGTTAGTAGCAAAACGTCTGGAAATTGAATGTGCCATCATTAATAAATATGTAACAGTTTAAAGAAGCTAGGCTTATAAGGGCTTGTGCACAAATCACGCGAGGTTTTTTCGGCTACTTTTTGACCCCCACTCCCCCTTGGTGATATTTGGTGAGGTTCTTGGCTACCCCCCCCTCCCCCACATAACCTCACGTATAT
Source organism: Epinotia brunnichana (assembly GCA_963854355.1). NCBI lineage: Eukaryota > Metazoa > Arthropoda > Insecta > Lepidoptera > Tortricidae > Epinotia > Epinotia brunnichana. Next base: position 8,857,803 of record OY977954.1, on the reverse strand, counting down.
TTTTTTCATTCAACCTAATTGTAAGATAAATAGTATTTTACTTAGTAAATCTTTTTTATTTTTCTATCATAATAAAATAGATTCGCTATTTTGAAGTGCTAAGTAAAGATTTATGTTTAACGAAGCCGAGAAAAAGTATCTACTCGTGTGGTAGATATTTTTTCTTAGTTTCGTTCTCTGTAGAAAAATACACGTGAGGTATCCTTATCCCCCCCCACCCCCAACGTGATCTTTCGTGATTTTTTCCTGACCCCCCCACCCCTATCGAACCTCGCGTGATTTGTGCACAAGCCCTAAGTTATAATATTAATATGGATATTCTGACATTTTAATTTGTTAGTAATGCATACCCCCTAAAAAGATTGGTTTATCCCATCACATTGTGTTAACTTGTAATTGGATTTTTCCATACATTTAAACATGACAATAAGTAAGACTTATTATATAATACTTAACATTTGAAATCCAGATGTTTTGCTAATGGGTCGCTTGGCGTTTATTCCATTTAGCAACAACAATCCAGACTTTTTGCTTCTTGACTGTTTAGCGTTCATGTCTGTTACTGTTTAGTAATTAAGACATTCTAAGATACAAACGTGTTGCTACCGGACCATTTAGCACTTGTGTCTATTAAGAAATGAAGACATTTGAAGATAAAGATGTTACGCTGCTAGATTATTTTAAATTGTTACATTCTAAGATCCAGACGTTTTGCCAAAGAGGCATTTAGCATTCATGTTTACATAGACATAACACAATCCAGACATTTCAGCTATATTGTCCTTTAGTGATAAGGTAAATTTGATAGTGACCCCATTTTAGACAGTAAGAAATTATATGAACTATTTATTAATTAACCCATTGACTGCCACCTACGCAATATTACGTAGTATACCTACCAGGTACCTACGTACTATTGCGTAGTTGGCAGCCAATGGGTTAAGCTACGGTAGCCTAGTGGTTCAGGAATGCGGCTGTCAAACAGCAGCTGTTGGTTCAAATCCTGGCTTGTACCAATGACTTTTTGGGGACTTATGTACGAAATGTCATTTCAAATAAAAGGTTTTTGGTGAAGGAAAAACATCGTGAGGAAACCTGCATACATCTGCGAATAAATTCAAAATGTGTATGTGAAGTCCCCAACCCACACTGAGCCATCATTGGGACTACTGCCCGTTCCCTCTCATCAGGACGTATATAGGCTTATTTATTATTGATTTGTTTTTGGCCCTGTAAAATATGACATTTTACCAATAAAATTCTGATTCTTCAACAATCTAATAAAGGTGGCTCAAACAAATCCATGGAGTCAAATTGAAATAGCAGCGAGATGTCCTTGAAAGCAGTTAATAACAGTCAGTTTCACTCGAAAATCGATGCCGGACGGCGGCAATGTTAGGTTTCATCCTCAAGGTCAAACAGAAAACTTCACTTATGAGTAATGTCTTGTTTTTGTATACAACACCGGGCGCTTGCCCATTCCTTGTTCCGCTAGCCGCTCTTGGCAGCCTCACAACTCAAAAGAAATCACGTTCCTGGTGATTGACACTTGCCGTACCAAATATAGATCTCACCTGCCAATGATCTCCTTGGGTTCGTATTTTGCGTAAAACTCCTTCGCCGCATCCTTGTCGGGCAAATCATCGTCTTCTTCCTTCGCCATGCTGTTCACTGTTGCTGTTATACTTTTATCTACTAATTAGGCGTAATTAACTACTTCGCAATGACGAAAGGTTATTGTAAGCAGCTGACAGCATTCACAGAAAATTAGAATAAAATTATCCTGGTTACATAAGAATAAACACTAGGATGTAATAATACGTTCATAAAAAAAATCTTCTGATGAAATCTGGAAGAAATAAACTAATCTTGTTGTTTATTGTTTATTTCACGTATTTATTCGTGATAACATTGACTACAGTCCCAAATAAATTGAAAGACAAGCAGGACAAGAAAGATGGGAAAAGTAAATTAGGAGCGTTCAAAAGCTAGTCAAGAAACGTTAAGTCAATAATCTTTTTTGGTAAAGTCGTTTTTATAATAAAGTGGATACTCGAAGTGTTTTAAAAATAGTAAAAGAATTAAATACCGATCCTGAAAACTTTTAGTATTTCGTTTTATCAGTAATAAATATCCGTATAACTGCGCGCTGATAGTGAAAAGCTATCCCTATAAATGCTGTACTTTTTTTTTTCTGTGCCACAAGACTTCGGGACTATAATTCAGCCATATTGGAAATTGATTGATTAAATTAACACTGATTACGACACGTTATATTATAAGTTAAAACAAATGCGGGCTTTTCCTTGTTGTCATTATTATTTATTCCAAGAAATAAAAATAAACCAACAGCTGATTGGAGTCTATAGTCGCGTCTGTTTATTATGGTCTGTGTTGTATCTCTTTTTCTCTCAACATGTTATGTTTCCGTCTCACTCACTCGTGTTTTCGCTTATTGTTCCGTCCGTCCGTGCGATGGTCTTCATTTTGATAAAGTTACGAAAATTTCGCTTCTTTCTGTTTTCCCCTGTGTTTAGTTTCTGTGTAGTTTAACCCCAGGACTTGGATTACTGTGCTACATCGCGGGACGGAGTTAAAATAAGCAGGTAAGCAGCTTTTACGCACTGAATTTTGCTCTTACCAAGTGACATTATACATATTTTTGACAACCTTGAGCTATTGGAATGAAATAGGGTATCAATCAAAGTGGATTTTATTTTCTTTGTTTCATTTTTGGCTACTACTTGCTGACTTTTTAGTATTTGATGCGATTTTGAGCACTATTTGGCTCTGAAATGGCTTACGACTTTCTGTAACCAGCATTGAGATTTGAGAACCTACAGCTGATGTTCAGCTACCCACCAAGGAAAATGAAACAATTCTAGTGCTTCGATTCCCTAGACTTCCCCCAGATTTTCTAGGGTTACAACTGAAGTTTTTTGAGTAAAAGGCGTAACTTTCGCTAGTACTGTTAGTGCAGTATATTATCTGCATAGTCATTATTTATAACAACATCATATGTGATTCTCTTTATTATGCCCACGTTGTTATGTCATGGTGTATGGTGTTTATCGATTACTAAGTTATTATACTTAATGAAAGGACAGTGTTTCTTTGTGTGAATTCATATAAGTAACTTCACATTATTAGATGAGGATGGCCAATTATTATGCTATGGTTTAATCAACCTTAGTGTGATTGAATTTTGCATGGAATGTTTATCAAATAACTTAGAGTAGCATTACCCAATCAGTGGCCCCCGTTCAATAACTGGCCACCTCATGCTAAAAATTAACTCTACTCACCTATAATAGAATTTATTTTAGTATAAGGTTTCAATTACTGGCCATGTCCAGGGACTGCATAACCGAAAAATACCGGTTTTCTATTTTAACGGTATGACGTCATATTGGTTTTCAAATATCGGTTTCGGTAGCGGAACCTTTATATTTTGCTACCGAAATATAACGGTACCTTTATTTTTTCCGGCGCCGTATATATCGACTTTGGCCTGGTGTTATTGCCAAACCGCCTGCAAAGGCTCTGCCGCTTTGTATTTTTGTCTTTAAATGTTTAGTAGCCAATGCTTCCTCTGTAGAGTGCCAGCTTGCTTACTTTTCTCGATAACCTTTATAATATCAGTTTATCAAGGTTACGGTATCGTTTAAAACTGATACCGCTAACCGTTATTCCAAAACGGTTACGGTACCGTTATGTTCGCGCGGCGCGCATAACCTTTATGTCATAACGGTACCGTAATGGAATACCGGTTTCATACCGGTATAACCTTAACCGAAATCAGTCCCTGGCCATGTCATACTAAATTGAATTCTGTTTGTAGGGGAACAGTTAATTTTTAATATGAGGGGGCCAGCTATTGAAGGGTGGCCCACTACTGGTGATTTACCCTGGTGCCCTTTTTTCTTCATGTCAGCTAAGAGGTGTCAATAATGTTGATGTTATTGTTAAATGACAAAATACTGGTGAGACCATATGATAATAAAAAAGCTAAGTATGTTTCGCATTACACAAGCAGGTATACATTTAAGCCATAACCACAATCGATGGGATCCCATTAATCTGTGCTCATGTATCTTTCTCTCTCTCTTATGCATAAGAAAGAGAGATAAAGTAATGAAAAGTAGGCAAGCTGGATGTCAACTAGCTGAAAATATCCAGTAAAACTAAGGCAGATGTGGATTACCAGGCCGTACAGTACAGAAATCCAATATTGACGTGTCTTAATTGGTTGTATAGGATTAAATCAATTTCATCATATGTTCATTATGTAGAAAAACTATTATTAACTAATGTTACTAAATAGTCCATCCAGCAAATAAATTAACCTGCATGTTAATCATATTGAAAATAATTTACCATGATACATTCCATTTTATATTATTAACAGAAAAGTCTGTCTTGGTGCTATGGTATCCTAAATGAACTATGTCTAAACATAATTTTGAAGTGACCTTGAGATTTCGAATTGTTAAAATTATCAAAACGTACTCATTTGGGAAAAAAGCTGTGTAACGAACTCTAACATGATTAAGGAATACAGTGGATTTCCAGAAATATATACATGACTTAACTTATGACTACATGGAGGGCTATAGCATGCGGTCACAATCCTCACTCATGAGGGATTGACTAAGAAGAAGAAGATACATTTATTTATTTATAGCCTCTTTTCAGAAAGATAATGTATTTAAAGAAAATAATTTATTTATTTATCATTATGGCAAATCAGTGTATTTAGAACCGTGAGACATTCGAAAAGAGAGTACAGATTGTGGACCCCTGGAAGTACTGTTATGACTTATGATATTGTAAATAACTAATGCACATTTTTATTAAAAAGAAACTACAATTGGAATTGGGTTTCCATATATTGCTTTGCTAGAAATATTAAATACAGACACAAAAGATATATATTTATGCATACTAGAATCCTCTTCAAGATTTAAACTACTTATAACCACATCAATATCGGACTAGTACTTTCTAAGCTTGTCACAAACATACAGACAGCCATTTATGCATACAAGAATCCTCCCCAAGATTTAAACTACTTATTAAGTTATAACCGCATCAATATCGGACTAGTACTTTCTAAGCTTGTCGCAAACATACAGACAGCCATATGGAAAGTTTTATCATATGTAGTTACTTTTACAAAATATAACCGCATCAATATCAGACTAGTACTTTCTAAGCTTGTCGCAAACATACAGACAGCCATATGGAAAGTTTTATCATAAATGTAGTTACTTTTACTAAATCTATAAAGTGAAACTATCAATCATCCATTTACATCTTGTCTTCCTCAAATGTATTGATAAATTTCAGCTCAAATTGTCCAGAAACATTGAGTAATTATGAGCACAGATTCATGTTTTATCACAATACTCATATAATTATATCATGTCTAGTTAATGTTGCACACATGATGATAGCCAGTGATGTTGTAAACGGGTGTACGGTGACCTTGTCTGATAAAAACAAGATGCGCGTCAGTGTGCGCGCCTGACGATAGATGGCGCTAGTAGTACCATTGTAACTGTTACAAAAGTTATTTATTTAAACTTTATTGCACAAAATACAAAAAAAATTATGTACAAATGGCAAGCTTAATGCCAAATTTAAGGTATTATCTACCAGCTTTGGGCTAAACAGAGATTTATAAAAGGTGTAAAGAAAAAAGTATGAAATTTTCTGTTACGAATACGTGAAGAGAAAAAAAAAACAAATATACCTAACTAGCGACCCGCCCCGGCTTCGCACGGGTGCAATGCTGATACTAAATATATATTTATTATACTTAAATATAAACCTTCCTCTTGAATCACTTTATCTAGGTATTTAAAAAAAACCGCATCAAAATCCGTTACGTAGTTTTAAAGATCTAAGCATATATAGGGACAGGCAGACAGCGAGAAGCGACTTTGTTTTATACTATGTAGTGATACACTAGTACACTACATATAGATAGACATACATAAATAAATAAAAACATAAGCTACATACAAAAAGATAAACTGCTACTGCTACATATTCTATAAATACTATTATTTTGTGGATGGATTTTAGTCGAATTCTTGTTTAAGCAGAGGGCCTACCGCGAACGGCATTCGAAGTTTTCCCTCTCTGTCGCACTTACGTATGAACTTGCAAGTCTGACAGAGAGGGAAAACTTCGAATACCATTCGCGGTAGGCCCTCAGGTGCTTACGCAACATCCGCTTGAAAGCCATGCTTAGGGCTTGTCTGATGTTGAGAGGAATTTGGAATTTAGATGCGAAAGATCTCTAATACTTGATTTACTTAGATTAGGTTTTTAGGGTTCCGTAGCCAAATGGCAAAACACGGAACCCTTATAGATTCGTCATGTCTGTCTGTCTGTCCGGCCGTATGTCACAGCCACTTTTTTCCGAAACTATAAGAGCTATAGGTACTGTTAAAACTTGGTGAGTAGATGTATTCTGTGAACCGCATTAAGGTGGTTCGATTGCCATACAAAACGTTATTTGACATTCGCAGGCTAACGGCGTGATATTTTAAGAAACTTATGTAACAAACTTTCATAAATTGGCTTCCCATTTGCGCCAAATTCCCCCTTTCCTAGAATAAACTTGTATAAACTAGATTAAGTTGAGAAATTGGTTTGGGACGTGATATTTTGGGAAAACTATTTTTCTCAAATTAATCTAGTTTATACAAGTTTATTCTAGGAAAGGGGGAATTTGGCGCAAATGGGAAGCCATTTGAAGAAAGTTTGTTACATAAGTTTCTTAAAATATCATGCAGTTAGCCTGCGAATGTCAAATAACGCTTTGTATGGCAATCGAACCACCTTAAGATTTTTACACAAAAATCGAAAAAAATACAGAAAATTTTGGGGGTCCCCATACTCAGAACTGAAACTCAAAAAAAAAAAATCATCAAACCCATACGTGTGGGGTATCTATGGATAGGTCTTCAAATATGATATTGAGGTTTCTAATATAATTTTTTTCTTAACTGAATAGTTTGCGCGAGAGATACTTCCAAAGTGGTAAAATGTGTGTCCCCCCAAAAAAATTTCATCAAACCCATACGTGTGGGGTATCTATGGATAGGTCTTCAAATATGATATTGAGGTTTCTAATATATATTTTTTTTCTAAACTGAATAGTTTGCGCGAGAGACACTTCCAAAGTGGTAAAATGTGTGTCCCCCCCAAAAAAATTTCATCAAACCCATACGTGTGGGGTATCTATGGATAGGTCTTCAAATATGATATTGAGGTTTCTAATATATTATTTTTTTCTAAACTGAATAGTTTGCGCGAGAGACACTTCCAAAGTGGTAAAATGTGTGTCCCCCCCCCCCCCTGTAACTTCTAAAATAAGAGAATGATAAAACTAATAAAAATATATGATGTACATTACCATGCAAACTACCACCGAAAATTGGTTTGAACGAGATCTAGTAAATAGTTTTTTTTTAATACGTCATAAATCGTAAACCGCAATTTATTTTACGGAAACCTTCATGTGCGAGTCCGACTCGCACTTGGCCGCTTTTTTATTTTACATAATGACAGTCACTAGCATACGGCCTGCTTGATGGTAAGCAGACACCGAGCTTATGGACGCTTGTGACTCGAGGGAAGTCACAAGAGCGTTGCCGATCCTTTTTTTGGGTTCCGTACTCAAAGAGTTAAACGGGACCCTATTACTAAGACTCCGCTGTCCGTCTGTCTGTCTGTCTGTCTGTCACCAGGCTGTATCTCACTGATACCGTGATAGTTCCAGTTGAAATTTGCACAGATGATGTATTTCTGTTGCCGCTATAACAACAAATACTAAAAACAGAATAAAATTATTTTTATATATAATGGTACGAAACCCTTTGTGCGCGAGTCCGACTCGCACTTGGCCGGTTTTTTTGTGTACTATGGACTATATTGTTTGCAATAAACTTTATTTTATTATTTATTTTATTGATTTTAGGCTTCGTTGTGTTAATAGCCAGAGCCAACAATGGTGTTATGTATTATCGTATGTCGTAAGTCGTAAGTCGTGAGTACCTACATAATTAGGCCTTAAGGAGCAATAAAGTATCCCATATTTACTTCAAACATCACTGTCTTCGAGATATTTGGCATCAAAGTTGAACAATTTTAGGCCAAAAAACAGGTTTTCTGGCGATAACTTTTGTGTTAATTAGTATAAAATGAAAACCCTACACACGTTTATAGGGACATCAAAGACGAACCCAAATATGTAGATTTCATATATGTTAGATCTTTCACAGCAATCTTGGGTGTATTTTTAGACAATGTTTAAAAAAATCATAAAAAAATAACTATCCATTTCTTACAAAATATGGTAGACCAAAATGGAGATTAAAGATTGAAGAATCGATAGCCGTTTGCCTTATAATTCTATATGTAGTGCAAAAGTATTTGTATCGATTCAAAACTAGTCAAAAATCGATGAAAACCTCGGGTAGCCCCTTAAAACACTCGTGTGATCCTCCAAAACCACACTCGTATTTTAAGGCCTCTCATTATGTATCAGTTGCATAAACTACTATTACCCTCTTTTTTTTCTTTTTTTTTTAACGTTGGGGAAATGCCTTTACGTATCCCGTCCTGTCCGGGGAGGCAGAACGGGTATGACGGCCTAACCGACAAATTATAACATACAAACTTTCAACACCCATTTCATCCCCATAGGGGATGATTTCCGTGATAAAAACTATCTTATGTCCTTTCCCGGGACGCAAACCATCTAGCATCTACCTATATATATACCAAATTTCATTTAAATCGGTTCCGCGGTTTAAGCGTGAAGATGTAACCGACGGACAGACAAACAGACACACGTTCACATATAATACTATAGTATGGATTATAGATAGTATGAACTAGCTACAGCTTTTATCCTTTGTTTTTATCATTGTCGATTGGTTTTTTAAAGCTTCTTAAAAAATATGAAAAGGTTGATGGTTTGTCCTTGATGAGATAACACATCCATAAAAAAGAGTAACTCCATTGTATGTTACCTAGTACCTATGTATAGGATACGATCTTCGTCCTTCTAAGTCGCGAATAGTCTAGCTCAGACAAAGACTTACCTTCTGCGTCGTATTGCGACCTCGCGAGGGCAAGGACACCCTCAAGGACGTCTGTCCTGGATCAATGCCTTTGCCTTTATGCCTCCCTAGTCCTGGGGGGAAACGCTTCAATAACTTAGGTACCATTTATCGTAACGTTTGACTGCGTATGAATGACTACTCAATTAGGTATCTTCTGTTCAAAATGTTATAAACTTTAAAAACAAAGTTTTAACCGACTTCAAATCAGTAGCCATATTGCTTCAAGTTTGCCTATAAAATTTGAAGATATTGCTTCAAGTTTGCCTATAAAATTTGAAGAGTTCTCTCGATTTCTCCAGGATCCCATCATCAGAACTGGATTTTGGTGACAACGGGACCAATCTGGAAGTATATGCTTTCAAACAAAGCAAAAACTTTTCAAATGTATTTACAAATTACTGAGTTATCGCGTAACAAACACACAAAAAAATACAGACGAATTGAGAACCTCCTCGGTTTAAAAAGGTATGTCTGTCTATGTTAATTTCCTTCAGAATCGCATCTGACAGTTTCGATTTGATCAAACCATCTACATTTATATTGAAAAGTGCCCGCAGTGATCTGACGCATGATTGACACTGAATGGGTTAATTAATGGGATGACAGCCAATGATGTAATATAAAAAATAGGTAGATATGTTGTCTATACAAAATTCCGTGTTTAAAAATGGCCACCAAATTCTGACAGCATTCGTTTCCATTGACGACGCAAGACTATGGCAAGCTGTGCGATTTGACCAAGTTTTAGTGTGCCACTTTTGGACCGCTTATAACATATCTACGTATATACTGTCATATGATATATCTGAACGTATTAGTAAGGACTGCCACCTGTAACTTCGGTTACACGCTAATAGGGAACATTACTGCAATGTTCTGTCGCCAGAGTGCAGCACTATCACAATTAGTAAACAGATTTTTTGACAACTTTGACAAGTCCTTCAAAGCTCTGGATCAAATAGGGAAGAAAATATTTCAATAAATAAAATGCATCAGTGCTGCGTAATTGGATGCAAGAATGAAGGGCATCATTCATTTCCTAAGGAAACGATGATACGAAAACTATGGGAAGCGGCAATACGTCGTAATGCAAAAAAAAGCCCTCATCCACCTTTAAATAGCTATAGGATGCCATTTTAATATCACAGTACAGGTATTTTACACACGAATAAATAAAACGATTGTAGTTTAACGCGTTTTCATCAATTATTTGTTATTGTTTGTTAGGTAAATAAATATGACATTGTACGTCATGGCGGTTTGTTTACGGGTTGTGTTAGTGTCGCCCCCTACGCAGAGCTTTGCGTAATGTTCCCTATTCTGGCGTCAGTTCAGTCCATCAGTATGATCTGTCTGTCTCTGTCATTCACAACGGTTAGGGCGCTTGTGCACTACAATGAATTTTACGGTCCGGCAGTCCGATTTTTTACGGTTCGATATTTTTGTATCCAACATTCAATACAAAAATATCAAACCGTAAAAAATCGGACTGCCGGACCGTAAAATTAATTGTAGTGCACAAGCGCCCTTACACTATCATATTACACTGAACTGAACCGAAGCCTAACACTATAGTCAAATCGTCGTAAAAAGTTTAATGTTATTATTGTCGTTTTAAAATGAGAACCAAACTACGTTTATATGGAGAGCTGGGGACTCTTAATGAGATTGATCGACTTACAATCGAATTTAACGATTTGCAGAGAAACTGAGATTGAAGAAACGTCTGGTAGTAGCTAACATCAGACACAAACTTATTTGGCGCATATAGGAGCTACCGGCGCTACCGCCCTAGATGGGCTGTTCTAAAATATATCGACGTGATATTTTGTTTACTCAATGTAATCTATGTATAATTTATTTTATTATTATTATTATATTTTAGACAGCCAGCTGACGCTGATACGTCTAAATCATAGTTCACTTAGCACAGGTTCACACTGGACCTGCAGCTGCTGCTGTTTTTGCACTAATAAACAATTTTCTTTATTTCATTCTATTTCGCTGTGCCCCTATCTCGCCCAAGTAGAGTGTGGTGTGGACTGTTGTTGTTGCTTTATCTATAGAGGACCGGTTTAGGCCACGTTAACTAGGTACTTAGGTACGTACTACAAGAATGTCTGCTTCTCGGGACCCTTCAGGACCGTGGTCCAGAATTCCGGATTCCGGGTGGGCGGGTGGTTTTCTGTGTAAACACTTCGAACTGTATCAAATACCAACAACTCACGGAAGTAGATATAAACGATTGTTTAATAACATAAGACGTTGATCTGCATTTTTCAGTAGTAGATTGTTAAACACTCTACTTTTCATTTCGACTGTGAGGAAAAATAATTTAATATCAACCTATAATCGTAATAAACAACTCGTTAATGCAGGTACCTATAGCTGAGTGTCGATTTGTGAAAAGTTTTTATTTTAATGATTTGACGTAACTCTATTATCTTCGACTCCGTGGCTGACCGTAACAATAAAAAAAAATACTTTCCACCCTAGGGGAGAAAAAGCTATTTTCCACCCGGCTATATGCCCATGAAAAATCAACTTTCAGAGCAGGAGAGATGAAAATATGATTTTGATACTAACAGTGATTATTGTCATTGTCACACTTACTGAACAGTAGGTAGGTACATAATTACGAACACGTTGTCACAAAAGTTAACCGTGTCAGGGTAGAGTAGCGGCCCGTAAAAGTTATTTTTAACTCGCGCCCTTAAACCGTCAGCCCTCTTTGGTGTGACCTCTTTGCACTTTATAATGAAGTGGTTATACTTATCACCCATTATTTATATAGCTGAGTACAGTCACCATCGACGTTTCATGATGCCCTGGTCGAACACTGCATTTTTTCCACGCTTTATGTAGTTTTATCGCAATGACACATTCATGAATTTCATGATACTGATAACAGTGACCGTTGGTGGCCACAAGTGTTATCTTTGTTTTTAGTGTGACCAGTGTAACCACCTGACCTTACACCTACTTGCTCTATTGTGATGCGGTCCTGGTGAGAGCTGCCGAGGACGAGTTGTGTTGCGAGTGATGGACCGATTTTTGACTTTCGAGCGCTCGACTCTTTCACTCGAAAACTGTCAAAAAATATGAACTGCTATTTTGAAATAGCGATTGAAAATTAAGAAAACGAATGGTAGGTACCCATTCACTTGTATTCAATTCTATCGGTAGAAAGTACAAGTGCCTGCAATTTTGATACTTTTACTAAAGTTGTCATACATACAACGCTGTTACAATATCTGTGGACCTCGCTGGTATGGGCGCTCATCGACGCCTGGTCCACAGATATTGTAACCGGGATATATGAATACACATCGCACATCCCTGGTGCGACCCTAATAATTGCACGGGTACAGAGTATTTTAAAGTTTTTTAGACCTTATAATACGTTTTCTTTCAACCAATTTGTATGAAACTGAGGGTGCCTTCCACCAGAGATGTGATATGCTGTGCTACGCTATGTTTTCATACATTTGACACGTAGCTACAGTTAGGTTTTACATGTATGAAAACATAGCATAGCACATGTCTGGTGGAAAGGCACCTTACTTGTATAGAATGAAGCCCGAGTTTATCTCTGCTGGAAAACCAGTAGACAGCTGATTACGCCGTGACACCTGACAAGTCGCTCTATCTCTAGATGTGATTGCTCGACTGTACATTTTAATGAAGTCGTTTATGACTTATATACCTGTCTAGTCAAGGTTCTTAGCGCAGGTTACAAATCTAGAATTATACTTATAGCGCTATTCTATTATAGTGTATTTCAAATACGAAGGCCCGATGCACTTGAGACGGTCATTAGGCGTTAACAATAGGATTATATTAATATAAATTTTATATTTTATGTAATTAATGAATATGTTTTTAACGTACTTAAATTAAGTTAGTCTTAACTTGAGTTACCTGAAAGTTGATTGTTATTTTTTAGTTGACACAATTAAAAAAAAATGTATATAGATATAAATAAATATTTCATTGACACAATTTTTGTTTTAACAAATAATTAGCTATAAAAATAAATGTTAACTAATATTTCGTATTTTTATTTTCAAGTACCAAAATGTTTTAGTCACGCTTTAGTTGCATGCGGATTGCACCGACGCGTGCCATTTTGAAGTGCTCCTAACATAAGGCAAACATTATGAGCCCTATTGTTAAGTTTCAAGTGCATCGGGCCTTCGTATTTGAAATACACTAGGTATACCCAGCGAGTAGTCTATCTATATATTATTTAGGAGTACTTTTTATTATACATTTAGGAGCCCTCGCACCGGACGCGCAGATACGGCAGTCTGCAGCCAGACCTATATACTATAATATGTATACTGTTATAAAAAAACCAACTCATTTTAACTGGGCTCATGAATGGTTCTTTGTTAGCCAGGTATATAATGGTATTATCTGCTTTTGTTTGCGGACGAGTGCCATTTTTTGCAAGAAAAATATTAGCGCCACGTAAAATGTTCATTGAATAATGAACTCTATATTCTTATGCAATAGATTCCAAATTAGCTACTAGATAAAACACCACACACAGTGCCTTATACCTGGCTCTCCGGGGGCGGGTTTTTTTTAAACTTTTAGTCCATTTTGAATCTATTGAATAAAACGATAGAGTTCATTAACAATAAACATTAAATTACATTAATGTACCATAGCGAACTATTCATCAGCATATAAACCCTAGAGGTTTCCGCTGGTGAAAAAATGTATACCAAAATGTACTACTCTGGTCAATAAATTAAAAAAAAAAAAAAAAAAAAAAAATGTGGCACTAAACTTTTTCTTGCAAAAAATGGCACGCATCCGCAAACAAAAGCAGTAATACCATTGTATACCTGGCTAACAAAGATTCATTCATGAGCCCAGTTGAAATGAGTTAAAGTATATCTGGGCGAATATTCAGCATTTTAAGGCGTTATTTTTTCGTCATTGTCGTCTCCAGGAAATACTATTAAAAGAGACGAATATCAGAGTCCACTTTTGATGAAGACGTAAGCCAATACCGGTGCTGAGACTTTTTTGATTTAAGTTTCGGCGGTATGTTTTACCTCTGCTGAAATAAGTTTGTTTGTTTGTATGGAATAAAATGAGTAATCTACAACAAAAAATACAAATACAAAATACACAGTTTATTTCACAAAAACAAATATTACATTAAATCGAGGCTGTCCGTCAGTGACCAAACTAGACTGAGCCTGTATCTTGGCCTACTGCGAGTGCGGTTAACAGATCGTGCTTGAATTTAAATTAAATATGATTTCGAGTAGATAAGAAGATAAAGTTTACTGTGCAATAGTAAAACCAATATAACCACCAACCAACTGTGGTCATCGGCCAGCAAATCCAATATACTTTCTCTCCAGAGAGCTCAAAACAGCTGCTTAAGGGTTTTGTCATCAGCGCCCTGGTACGCTCGCAACTCAGAAATCCACGAGTATCTGGAAATCCCAACCATACCCGAAGAGGCAAAATGCTACACAGCTAACTACAAGGACCGACTAGCAACTTATCCAAACCCTCTATCACAGTTGCTTCTAAAGCCAAACCTAATGAAGAGACTCGAGAGAGCCAATGTGCTACCTGACTAGGGGAAGCTGGTCCATTTTTTTTTTTTTTTTTTTTTTTACGTGGGGAAATGCCTTTACTCATCCCACCTAGCCGAGGAACTAGGATGGGTATGACGGGCTCCCGGGAACCCCCCGGACTACCGTCTAAAACCACCAAGGTATGCCCTCTCTGCCGTGTAGTAGGGGCGTCATGGGATCGCGAACATTTCACCACGACGCCCCTCGGCAACAGCCGCAGCTGCCCTCACTACTGAGGCAAAAGCACCCCCTCCCGTCGTAAGCGTGCAGGGCGACACCACACGCTTCCCGACCCGACCAAAGGACCTCTACGCCGGGAGAGGGTGATAGACCTCGGATTCACCCTCTCAGGTCCCCTTGTATCTTTTTATAGAGGTTTTCTCCCTCGCAGCCACAACTCGGCCACGGCCTGGCGGTCGCAGCCCCCGCGCCCAACATGAATCCTCTGATAGCAGAGGATTTGTCAGGGTTCCGGGTCCGTTATTTATTATAGAGGCAAATGGCAATGGCCTCTCCCTCAAGCCGCACTTGGGGAATCTTGCGATTCCCTGGGCGGAACCCCCCGACCCCCCCGTGTCAGGTTATTGGTAACACCAGCAAGCGATAGCTAGTTAGTCTACACTTTTATATTAATATTACTAGTGGCTTAAGGGACCTTTAAAAAA
This sequence comes from Epinotia brunnichana, assembly GCA_963854355.1. Taxonomy (NCBI): domain Eukaryota; kingdom Metazoa; phylum Arthropoda; class Insecta; order Lepidoptera; family Tortricidae; genus Epinotia; species Epinotia brunnichana. The sequence goes on along the minus strand of OY977954.1, from coordinate 8,842,389 downwards.
AAAAACTGAATTTTTAAAACGTGACTGGACAAAAAGAAACAATATATTAACGAACCTGCGGCGCTACCACGAACTTCGAATCTCGAACTTCGTATATCTCCGTTTCGGTCGCTCGAGTACCATTAACCATAAGTGCGATAGAGACGGAGATATACGAAGTTCGAGATTCGAAGTTCGTGGTACCGCCGCTGCTCACAAAATTTGACGAGAATCGGTTCAGTAATGCGACCTTCGTTCGCTTCGCTCGCTCGTTCGATTAAGAGGAAAAGTATGTGAGAGAAGTTGTAGCTTTGTTAGTTTGTTGTCAGGGGATAATCACCAGAACCGCTTATCCCATTTCAAAAATTATTTTTACCAGTATATAGAATGGAGGTTTGTCCATACTGGACATTTGCTATTATGTCACCCCGCGGCTTTGCTTCCATTCTGTGTAATACCGCGGAATCGCGCAGGCAGTTATAAATAATCCGTAATCACATGCGCATAAAATACATGATTTTGATCTAACGTGGTACGAGTATATAAATTACGTAATAAACAGCTTTTATACCTGATCTCTACCGTATCCTTATGCTTATCCGCATGTTTAAATATACATATATATATGCTGCTAAAAGTATAGTTGCATCATCATCATCATCATATCAGCCGAAAGACTGCTGGACATAGGCCTCCCCCAAAGAGTTGCATATCCATAAAAAACTTAATACGATATACAATATCTCGAGTTCTAATTTAAAATCATTGTCATTCAAGCGATAATGTTGTATTCTGCGAAAGTTAACACAGGCATCGGGCATCGTCATCGGGACATTTCCGCCAAGTACATTTTAAAAGTCCTAAAAAATGTGCCCGTTTGGGATTCCCAGACTCACAAATTTTGGCAATCATTGTTATCTATTTATAAACGGAGTTTTTGGTCCTCGGCGCAGTTAGTGGAATTAAAAATGAGGTTTCATTTGTTAAATTGTGCCAGAGACACGACTCCGCACAAGCAAATTAATGAAGTTAAATAAACGTTTAGTAACCGTTTAATGTTTCGTTTTGTCAAATTTCCAAGTAACAACCTAACAACATGGAAGTCGTGTACGTCTATTAATACACGTTTCGATACTTAAGTCTAAGAAATAAGGCTCAAAGTTGTGTAGATATTTTAGAGCTTAGTAACGCAGCTACACACGCACGGAACACACCAGTTTCCGAGGTCATTAACCTCATAATTCTATTTCTAACTCTATGAACAAGTTGCATATTTTATTGAACTTATCCCTATCGATGTTGGCCCTGGAGTTTATGCATAACATAAATCGTACACGCGAACGAATTGAAGTTACCGGTCTCGCGATTGGCTTAAGTCCGCTACATATCTTCAGATTTATCGGTAGGATAAAACTGCTAATGATCAAACAAGTACGATGTTTTTGGATTGAATATAAATGATGCCCCCTCCAAATTCATAAATTGCGTCCATAATAAAGCATATCGAGTAAGCAAAGTTTTTGGAACGCGGTATTTTGCTCCAATAATTTACTAGGAGATTATGATTAGATAAGGTTTTACTTTTCTATGTGAACGAAATGGATTTCGATTCCAATATATCCTTTTACTTTTGTTTGCTTATTTGCGGGGTTCCCATTTTTCGGCCAAGAAGAAAAAAATATGTACCAACTCTCGGGAATATTGGCATGATGATGATGTCTATTATAGGGAACATTACGCAAAACTCTTCGTACGTGGCGACACTAGCAGCGTTGACTTGACATTGTATCTCGTTCCCACTTGCGGTATTGTCTATGCAAGCATCCTTGCCACTCATTTGACAATCAATTGTGCATGTGTGTGTGAATCTCTATACTGGTTTACTATTAGTGGTAGTGCTACCTCTAGCGGCAGAACATTGCAGTAATGTTCCCTATTTTCAAAGGTACATTATAAATCATGTGAGTAAGATGACCAGTTTAAACCGCAGTCAATCTACGGAATTTATAAACGTACCTATCACAACACTTCATAGTCCGTAAACCCGCTCCCAATAAACCTACGTCTCATGACAACACGATAAAATGTATGCATGCCATGCTCATGGCACACCGTCAAGAAAGTTGTGCTGAGCAAGAATCAGAAGATTATCGCACCTAAAATTGGCAAAAAGTTTGAAAAATCCTTCACTACCGGTCAAAATTTTAAGGGTAGGTACCTAAGCAAGTATAAGTTTCTGTCACAAATTTACTGCCGACTGTACTTTTCTGCATACCATCATCAAGTACTCATTGAGACGATTCTAACGAGCCCAAACTCGATGGGGTTGTGTCGTTTTATTGCGGAGTTCCTATGGCCACCTTCCAGCTCCAGCATCAGATCAGCTCCAAGTCATCATAATATTGCATTGTCATGCGATATACATATCGATGGCTGTGTGACTCAAACTCGTATATGAGAAATGTCCACTTTAGGGAAACACGTAAAAACAATTTTTTCCGTGTTCATTGTACTGAACATGTTTAATGTTTATTAATATTTAGACAGCTAATTCGTCATTATAAAATAACCAAAATCGATAATAGCTAATTTATAAATATGCTTTTCTTGTAACACGAAAATGTGTCTATACGAGTTTGTGTTATTATACAGGTATGGCACTATAAGATGTTGTACGTGTTTCTGCCAAGAGGTAGATTTACTTATTTTGTTGAAATAAACGACTACTGACCGCTTAAATTTAATATATTTTTGTTTAATTTAAGAGCTTCACTTTTCGCCTAGTGCCTGCCGTATGCCGTATTGCACTGTGCAATAGAGCCACATCTCAAATGTGTTTTAATTTTGAGTTGTGGCCATATAGCAGGCACTAGGCGTTTTGTCGGTGGAGCAAGCGCCATCTGTCTCTATCTTTCGCCATCATCTTCAGCGTTTGATAAATAAAACATTAATTTGTGAGGTTTGTTTATTTTTAATATATTTAGGTATTGTAATAATGATACTGATGAACAAAACGAAACTGGTCTTCTCTTCTAACTAATACTGCGGTGATAAAAATTTAATGCTCTTCTGTAGGTATATTACATAATAACATTTAGCTAGATTCGTAGTTCGGTGACAAATGTCTATGGGGAAATAGGAATATATGTAAAGTGTTTAAATTTACACACAATTTTACGTCATACGAATAGTTGTAATGTATTCCTTAAGGTGGTTAGATTGCCATACAAAACGTTATTTGACATTCGTAGGCTAACGGCGTGATATTTTAAGAAACTTATGTAACAAACTTAAATAAATTGGCTTCCCATTTGCGCCAAATTTCCCCTTTCCTAGAATAAACTTGTATAAACTAGATTAATTTGAGAAATTGGTTTGTCACGTGATATTTTGGGAAAACTATTTTTCTCAAATTAATCTAGTTTATACAAGTTTACTCTAGGAAAGGGGGAATTTGGCGCAAATGGGAAGCCAATTGATGAAAGTTTGTTACATAAGTTTCTTAAAATATCACGCCGTTAGCCTGCAAATGTCAAATAACGCTTTGTATGGCAATCGAACCACCTTAAGTGGCTGGCCATTGATTATTTCTATATCTTCTCCAAACCATTCTACTTCATAAATATCCTTTTTTTACTAAACTTATTCAGTACATAACAGTTAGCTCTGTAGGTTAGATACCTATGTGGTGTTGTGTTCCGGGTGGTGAGTAAGGTCGCCAGAGCTCCCGAGGATGTGTGTGGTGAGAGTTAGGGACCCGTGATCGTCTCTAGCTATCAACACAACGAATCCTCAAATCAATAATGGGTCGGCCACACGCTTGTGATTATTCTGGAATCTCATCAGGCAGACTGTATGCCTGTTTGCCTCCCACTTAGTATAAAAAAACTTCCAAAGCTATCTCTCTCGGCATATCATCAAACGATATAACCCAGTAACAGACGCAGACGGACGGAGCCTGTAGAAGGGTCCTTTTGTGTACAGAACACGAAAAAGACAAAATAAAAACTTCCTAAAATAATTGGTTCCGGATAATACCCCATATATTAACATACAAACTTACAACCTTACAAAGCTACAATCTCACAGACTTTTCCTCTTTATTATATTTCTATTAGCCTGATATTGAATTATTTCCAAAAAAACCGTAATTTTCTCAGGGTATGATTATTTACGAGGTTGTGTCATAAACATATATTTCAATACCAAATACATGTTTGGGTTTTGAATAAATTTATACGTAAAAAAATGTGTTTCATCCTCTATATTTTAGCCATAACGTAAATAGTAAAATTTTACATAGTTTTGTATAATTATCTCATTTTCGCCAAAATTTCATATACGAGTTTGAGTCCACACAGCCATCGATATGCTTGCAATATTTCAGCTCAATGGGGAATGGATGAAAATTTTAGAAGTGCCTGATTTTTTTTTTGGTGTTAGGAATAACTTTCCTTAACACCAGAAAAAAATTGCAGACTTTTCAGGTGCGTCAATTATTTTTGAAAAATATGAATAGTTTCCTCAGTTACGTTTTGGGTTTAGGACGGCGAATGAGACATTTTCCTTGATTCGTCTCATATTACAAAAAAAATCTTAAAAATCCGTTGTAAACTGACACTGTCAATGATATTGACAGCTGTAGCATCTATAGCTGTCATTGCCAGGGTCAGATATTCAAAATATTTTTTGTAATATGAGACGAATCAAGGAAAGTTTCTCATTCGCCGTCCTAAACCCTAAACGTAAGCGAGGAAACTGTTTATATTTTTCAAAAATAAATGACGCACCTGAAAAGTCTGCAAATTTTTTCTGGTGTTAAGGAAGGTTATTCCTAACACCAAAAAAAAATCAGGCACTTCTAAAATTTTCATCCATTCCCCATTGGATAACGGGAAGTGAACTGAAAAATGAATTGCAAATTTTGACTGACAACTTACATATTTACATACTTATATATTTACATACATACGAACAGTGCAAGTTAATATAAAGCTTGTAAAAATATTAAGAGACATGTGACTTCATTGAGATTTACTTATTAATGACCATTCATTTCGACCATGGCAACTGCTACTGCTCTCTTCCTCTTTGTTATGGTGTGCTCGCTTTGAACTATGTGACGTAGGTATCTACATAACCAAATTAATCATAGTCAATCATATTTAATAAGTGCTACTTTTTATTACATTTAAGACTCCAAACTTTTTATTTTCTCTCATTTCCAACGTATCAAAGTGATTCAAGACGCGAGTACATTCATGATTGGCGTTTTGACAACGCGAATAATTCACCGTTGTTTTTCGGAGATTTGAAAGTCAAGACGTACTAAGCGCTCACTGAACCCAAACTACACTCGCGGACAAAGAATACGGGTCGGTAAAATACTGTCATATTTCCTAAAATAGTGCAAGGTTGTACAGTTTTTTTAATCCTGTCAAAATCTTTAATTAATTATACATGTAAACTGCAAAAATAACAGTAAAAAAAAGAAAGTTACCAGGTTTAAATCGGACTCGTAAAAACCCATGAAAAAAACAACGTTAACGGAGCGAGATATCGCAAAAATCGTCATTTTTGGATATTGATATTTTTATGATATAGGATCCCGGAAAATTCTAATACAGTTGGGTATTAAAAAGAATACTATATTATGTAAATATAACTACTGTTAAAGATAAAAACAAACCTATTGCGGTTATTTAATTTAGGGTGACCCGAAATTTTTGACCGCGAGTGTATTTCCAGTACAAAGAGAATCGCCAGGAAATAAGTAAGGCGAATAGTAATAGTTTGAATTCCTTTTAGAATGGTACTTACCAAAATGTTTATCCAAGGTGGAGATGGATACGTTTTTAACCTCCGGTTTGCACGGAGCGGGTAGCCTATTCAAAAACCGAACCATGCACACCGAACTTACATTCCCTACCAACAGAGAATTAGGAAAGCGAGTCCTACGAAATGCTGACAACCTACATTTACCACAACCGCGTACGAACAAATATGGCAATAAAAATATAAATTTTGAAGGAGCAAGGATCTACAACAACCTACCAAAATCTGTGAAAGAAACTACAACTATACAAAGTTTTAAGAAGAAACTAAAAGCCCATGTATTAGAAAATATTCCTGTCACCTAAGTACGGCCCTGAGTCGAGCATTACATTGTTGCTGACTGCATGCCATTAACAAATCAAGCGCTCATTTATGTTTCTACCCGTAATTTTTTATGTTTTTTTTTTACTAAGAATGTTATGTGTATACTTGTTTATTTAGTCTTAGGTTTAATTAATATTAATTTATGTAAACAAACACGCTCGCTGGAATAGAATTAATTTGTAAATAACTATAAGCTCTCATTAAGTGAAATGTAAATTTCTTTTGAGGCAATAAATTTATTTAACCCGAAAAATAGTATGAGCAGCGGTAACTAACCCGTGGTGGGTGCATAGAGCGGGCCATAATACACTTTTGTCATAGAAGCAACAATGAAAGTGCTATTTCAAAAACACCAAAAAATGGCCCCTTCAAATGAGGATGGTTGCAAACGCACACATTGCCCGAGGTCGGAAGCTTACATTTTTTTTCATGACCTCATACCTCATACCCGACCAATATAAATCAAAACATTTTCCTTTCCGCCTTTTGCAAGGCAAATCCCCCATTGTCTGGATTATAGGCCCTAAGTGCAAGAATCATCATTCGCTCGTTTGTTATAAAGTCTAAACATCTAAGTATTATTATATGTCCGGCGAGGATTCTCCTTTTCCGCGAATTCGGTAGGTAAGGTCAACCCAGTTCGATAACGATTCATTATAAATAAAATAAAATAAATAAATTATTGCGATCGGTGATAAAAAGTCGCAAATCGCCGCTTTCCTCTAACTGTCAATACTGTCATTAATTTCACGCTTCACAATACCCTTATCGTTTTTCGCTCACCAACGAATAGTTTGATTCGAAGATTCAAAGGAAACTGCCCAATTATACATTACTTACACATAAAATAGATACTTTTGTTATACCTACAGTAATCCAGTATAATTCTGAATGTATTGTATGGGCTAATCTTGGAATAAACCCTATTATTGCTAAGTAGATTTTACAGTAGGTAAACATGGCTGTTAAAAATCTCGGGCAAATACTACAGTGAGAGGTAAGGGCCTGGCGACATGTCTGCGGTGTAATTTACGATAAAAACACGTAAGTTCAAAATAGATTATATTATAACAATGTATTGTAGTAAATATACTTCATTGTGGCAGCCATGCTTGTTAACTAACCTGACGCAACTTTATCTGAACGCTTAATCTATTTATCATTCGCTATCCAAGGTGAGATACAGTCGCCCCCATGTATCGATCTAGGAAGTGCTAATTTTATTGATAACGAATTTACCACCAAAGGATTCTCTTTGAAATCTGTCACTTCTGATTCTGATTAAGTAATTAACCTTGAAATTTTCATAACCTGTAGAAATATATTAATTAAAAAGAACATAGATACTGCTTTATGCTCATTTTGTTATTCTAGAAAATCTAAAACCACATCATTAAATTAATTGTTTAGTGATTTATGTTTTTCTCACTCGATTAAAGATACATAAAGTTAACTCGAGCGATAAACGTAGGGCATAGATAACATAAGATGAGACGCTATAAATAATTTTATGACTCAATAAAACCTGTCGTATTTATAAATGTAAATGCAAGTCGTTAGTCCATCTAACACCGACATTTTATATATCTGACAGTGCATAGAATCAGTGAACGAAAATATCTATTTAGAAGTCTAACTAGCGCCGAAAAGTGGCCCCACAAAAAGGATGCACTTATAGGCGGGGATTAAAAAGGATGCCTGGGAGCCGTTCAGTTCGAACATGGCCACCGTGTCAAACTGTTAAATAAACCAAACGTTCGGTTTCAATAAATATGCATTGTAATGCCGTAATCTGGTGTGTGAGTCGTTCGGACAAGCACAACAAAAAAGATGGAATCACTTTTCACAGGTTAATACAGCGATAAACATATTATTTTGATTTTATTGTAATGATCAAATTTTGTGTAGGGATGGTATTATGCCAACAGACATCATTACATTTTTTAATAAGTTGGTTTCTATTTTAACCATTGAATATCTTATCAATATTTTGTAGTTTTTATCGATGCCTTTCTAACTATAAAATGAAAAAAAAAATGATTTTAGATTTCCAACACATCCAATTAGGAACGAAATATGGAATGAAGCAGTGCGTTTGTAACGACACGATTCGAAATGGCATTGCAAAAAAAGGGATGTTCTTTGTTCTTTACATTTCATCTTGCATTCATTGCAAATAAATGTTTTGGTTATATTTCCTGTTTCAAAGATGTGACTGATGCATTTAAATACGATTCTTGCATAATTAAAAGCGCAATAGAACAGTTTTTAGTTATTCAGCTGCACTACATTGCTAAAAAAGATTCCATTATTTAGTCATCAACAGGCATCGGAGTTTTTATCACACGATAAGACGTTAGCGAGCAATGGAGTGGACATTAGCAAAAAAAATTCAACTCTAATTCATACTCATACTCATTTATTTAATTCTAAAATGCCTTTATAGCGATCGTGATTAAAAATCGAAGTCAAATTAACAATTAAATTATTTTTCTATTAGTTTACGAACTGATAGACAGACAGCTTTAACTATTTTAATATACAACTATACAGACTCTGATACACAAACATCGCTGCGATAGACCTAATGTCATGTACTGACCGATTAATAAATTGAATAGTATGTACCATGTGATGTGTCATGCACTGACGATTCCAGACAATCCGTCAATTATTCACAAGTGGATATTTGATCAAGACAAAAGTTAAATAAAGAAACTTTATTTAGAGGAACTTGAGATTTAGGTCTCACTACTAATCACGGTACCGATTTTTTTTTCTTAAACAAACGAAGACTTATGTTGTAATTGGAAATATATCGATAATCGATATGTAAGAATAAAGATAGCAATGTTTGCGTATCTCTCACCCACCGGGTGGCCTACTTGCATTATATTGTAAATAAAAATAAATAATTAATAATTTTGTATTTTCCCTGGTGACTCAGCCCTACTTCTTAAACAAAAAATATCACACGAACGTTATCATAACTAAGTTGCTTCTTGTTGCATGTAACCATTCAATAATTATCCATTTTCGACGTGACTCAGGACGGCTAATCACAGCAATGTATTCCTAAATTAACCAATCCATTTGTGTTTGGTAATTGAAAATAGGCTGACATTTTGGGTAGCTGTGATTGGATACGTAGTGACTATGCGCATACCGGGTTTTGGGCACGAGTTTGGGTAGAAATTTGTAAGGAGCTCGTGTTCTATATATTTTAACATTCACTGCATAGAATACAGTATGCGTGAGACAAAAGAGAATAAAATTGCATTTAAATGTGGCTTAACGCTAAATGTATTTTATTTGCTTTTTAGAAGTACTCCGGGTAATTTGGCTAGTATTGTTCCTTGTGAAAACTCGTACAGTAAACCAAGAAGTGGTCTAGCAATTTACGACTCTATTATCAGAATGTTAAGGTTCAATAGTGGTAGACCGCTTTCTCGGCTTACTATGCAACCTGTACAGAGACATATAAGGTGGTTTGGCGTAATTCTGAATTATTACAATGAACCTAAGATAATTATTTGTATACTGTACTTATGTCATAAAGTTTAACCGTAGCCTCCAGGTAAAGAAATGGTTTTGGTACAGCCTACAATATCTGTACAGGTACCTACATATCTATTATCACTTACATAACGACGTGTACAGACGGATAGTTTTTATTTCTCTTGTACAGTCAGCATCAGAAGTAGCCAAGCAGATAACACGCTCATATGACATAAGTACACAGATCCTTATTCCGCTGACAAGTTCGTGTGTAGATCATTTTGAGCATTAGGACCGCTTAGCAACTTCTGCTGCTGACTGTACATATGTATATTATTTTTAATGTGTATAAAGGATACGTCGATCTACTCGACCTATTAATCCGGTAGTTCGTTATCGACTCACTAGAAAAAAAAACATGTCGTTGTGGATAAGATAAGACATATATCCGTCACTCTGGCACTCGCATATTTGTCAGATCAGAAGTATCAGAACGTGACGGATGTCTCATCAGTCTCATCCACAGTGCTGTTATTCGCTACGCGTTAATGCGGCTCACCCCGCCGGTCACCCGTTACGAAACTAGACCTCTACCTACGCTTAGTTACTACGCATCGCGGTGTCAACGTATAATTGTGGGTGAGCGTTGTGGTGAGCTTAAAACAAGTTACAGAATAGGGGGGCAGGTCCACAGCGCACAGACAGGTACACTCCCCTCAATTTCGTCGTGGGTTTAAAATGTCATAATAATATCGCGCCGTCAAGATATATTTGTGGGTGAGCGTTGAGCTGAGCAAGTTACAGAATATACAATACTATACAATTCTTTATTAATAACACCATAGTTACAAGTCAAATTACATTACAATTAGACACTACTAACAATAATAAAAAATTAAGTATGTCATTAGTTATGTAAGTACACGGTAGTTTAAGAAACTCCTCGACACTGTACAGAGCTAACTCTAGTAGCCACTTGCGTAGTGGTTGCGACGGTGGGAGTTGCATTTCTGACCGTTGCGGGCAGTCTATTATAGTTGGATGGACCCATTATGCAGGCAGATCTTGCAGACTTTTCCAATTTGTGCTTCATAGTCATATATATAAAGTCGGTAGTCATGCTTATTACTACGAAGGGCATGGGTGTTCGGTAGGTATATCAATATGGGGCTGGGCATTTGTATTAAGATTTTTACTGTCCTTAGAAACGCAGGGTTATCCAAGTCCAAAGTCGTGTGATCATCCTTTGTTTGTTACATTATTGGTTATGGTTATAGACGCATGATGTTATCGAGTTGTCACGATCTCGCCTGTATATTTACATGTTTGCATGTTATTGCCGTCACGTGCATGCTTGGCGGGCGTCGCAAGGGAAAACGTGACGTTAAATATATTGTACAATGTTGCACTTGCATACGTTATTGTTATACGGCTAATGTGATTCACAACCTGTCTCAAATCAATTCTCCACTTATCACTTAGTTTTTTTGCCCTTGAGTATCGCACAGATAAAGCGAGACTTTCTCTGTTATTATTTTTGTGACGTAAAATTGAATTTCACCTGACTTGTGGAAAATTGGTTTCACTTTTAAACGTAAACGAAATCTGGCTTTTTCTTCTTCAACTGAGGCTAGTTTTCATGCGTATGTTGCATGATTTTCTGTATATTTACCCGACTTACCAATACTTAGTTTTGACAAATTGGTCCATGCTGTGATGTTCGTTCTGTTTATGTTATATCTTTTAACACTTTTCAATTAACTGACAATAAAAGGAGGGTTTCAATTAGAATGTTTTAATATTTTAATGCAAATTATGTAGCTGTAGATATATGTCTTCTCTATATCTACCTATTTAACGTATTCCCGACCGCTTTAATGTCTCTTGTGGCTGCCTATTTATCTAATCTGTTCGCTATAGTAGGTATCTAGCTAGAGCTAGACTCGGAACTAGTTATACATTTTTGAAGTGTTTCATTACATCATTACATTTAATCTTATCTATCTCTACCTATGTATGTATATGTAATGCATCCCGACATTCCCGACCCGCTGTATTAATATGTTATGTCTCTTGGCTGCCAATCTGTTCTCACTGTAGTAGACATGGAATTAGTTATACATTTTTGAAGTGTTTCATTCATTCTAAAGAGTAACAAACTCAAAGGCCGAATAATGTATGCCATACGATCAAATAATTAAACTAATATGTAGCCCCCGGGATGGGACTTATTTACGTTTCTAATTTATATGTATTTGAATTAAGTACTATAATACCAAAATTGTATTAATTATTCATGCAAAGCCACTAATTAAACATAAATTGAAAATATTTATTGCTCAAAACGAGTATACCATTTTTTACAGCAATGTTGGTCTTTCTTAACCGTTTTAAGATTTCAATGGTCTAATAGTTAATGGCAAACTATGCTATGACAATGAAAGTAATGAAGTGACTTGCAAGTTGCAATGTTTATAATATTCGCGTGTCAAATAAAGCCTTCTATATTTCACTATAATGCAAGGTTGATTTTGATTATTATCCTTCGGAAATTGCAACAATTTCACGCTCGGTCAGGCCCATTACCGTGTCAAGTATTGATATTTATGCATGACAAAATATGAATGCGTGATAATTGTTAGCCACCTAAGAATTTTTTGTATGAACCGCTTTTCCTGTTAGCAATACGCACTCTCATATGATACAGACAGACCGCAATTTCACTCCCTTAAACTCTTTAAGGGAGTGAAATTGCGGTCTGTTTTGAACGAAGGAGCGAAGCGAACGAAGTTATCTGCTTCAGTTTGAGCCAAAATTCTTTCGTATGCCCGTTTGTCCAGCTGTTCTCCTCTACAGGTCGCATTTCTCAACCGCCTCTCGTGAAATTTTGTGAGCAGGATCAATAATTATTTAGTTTTTTTTGTTGTTTCGGAAAAAAAAATATGAATAAAAAAAAGGCAAGTTTGCGAATGGGGAATGGATGAAAATTTTAGAAATGGCTGATTATTTTTTTGGTGATTGGAATAACCTTCCTTAGCACCAGAAAAAAGTTGCAGACTTGTCAGCTGCGTCAATTATTTTTGAAAAATATAAACAGTTTCCTCACTTACGTTTTGTGGTTAGGACGGCGAATGAGACAATTTCCGTGATCCGTCTCATATTACAAAAAATATTTTACACACTCACAGAGCTATTAGTTATAATTTATAATGTGTTTTTCTCCCGGATTTAAACTATTTCCATGACAAATTTCATCACAATCCATGTGAAAAGGCAGCACCACACAGATCAAAAAAAAAAACTAAAATATTTATTGGTATCATACAGATAAAGTATCCATACTTTATCCAGTATGGATATTGCTTTACTCGCTCTCGTTTCCTAAAGGCCGAAACGCACTGAAAGCGGTGGCGGTGCGGCGCGGTGCGTGGCGGAGGCGGTAGGCGGTACCGGTTGTAATGTTCGAACTAATGCGAAAGGGTCCGCACAGAATACCGCGGCGGGACGCGTCGCGGCGCGGTATTCTGTGCGGACCCTTTCATATTAGCTCGAACATTACAACCGGTACCGCCTCCGCACCACACCGCCACCGCTGTCTGTGCGTTTCGACCTTAGCCAAATTAGAACAACATTTTGCAGAAAGCGGCTCATCGGTATCATTATTGGTGGCAGTCTAAGAAAGTCTTTAAGTTTTAAAACCACGAATGTGAATACCGCCCTCGAATCTGATGTCCATTACACAATTTAGGCATACGTAATGTTGACTTGCTCAACATCAATCTATAGCAGATAATATCTAATGATTCTATTAATGTTCGTCATGAATCGGTCGAATACTTTGTTTGCTTTAAATATTTATACCCACATAATTTTATGTTTTGAGGAACAGGTTTCGCACAGAAGTTATTGCAATAACCTGCGTTTTGGGTATCCCTTGAGCAATTTGGCATATTGACTTGTTTTTGTTTTCTTTACAAGATGGCCTCGTGCAAAAGATGCGCCCGCGCCCTTGGAGCATGCGCTCGAGTGTCCGAAACACAAATATCCGCGAATCGAGCAATATTCGACCTTTTGGTGGTTGACACAAGGTTTATGGTTAATGCTTTGTTATTGTGGTTTTGTAGTGCCACTCGAGCTTCCTCGTAAATATGAGTTTTATTATAAAAGAGATAAGTGGATTTGTATATCGTAAAAAGATCGTTTACAATGATTAAGTATATATTTATACATACATATATCTATTTACAAATAAGTCTAATAATAGATAACTAATAAGGTTATAAGTTATTAACGACGTCTAAATAATTATTCCTAATCTAATATTAATCAGCGAAAAAGTTTTATTGATTTATTATGCTCTTAACAAATTGAAATGTAATGTAAGCTTGACTTTTAATCTTTTTTTGCGTGTGTTTTTATATGTATTTTAAAAATTATGTAACTAAAATTCATACAATGTAAATTGTGACCGAATAAATAAATGAATGAATGAATAAAGTTAAGCCTTGCAAAAAATCTCGAATACCTTAATACTTCAATACGTATTTTCTTTCAGTTTTAGATATGGATACTCCTACTCTGTAGACCACTTTGACTGTAAAGTGGGTAAACCAACAATTATAACATGACAGTTGACAGAAATTTGCTCCCTGAGAACCAATGAGAACCGAGCGATGGATTCATTAATTCCTTTCCCATTTTAAATACGAGTTTTAACAAAAACATTATCTTTGTCACGTGCAGCAGGGCACGTAATGCATCGCGTCCAAAAATACTGACTATAATTAAAGTCCTCGGTGCAGCGGCGCCAGACATCAAAGCATCTGTGTGTCGCTGCGTCATCCCACAACTCTCGCAATGTACCAATAAGTTAAAAACACTCCTTTGTTTTCTGATCTCCTGGTAGTTGACTTGTAGGGGATTTTGAAACAAAACTTTTATTTTGCAGTGTTCGGAAGTAATGAGTTCCTAGCATTATTACAACACTGGTCTCTCTTGGTACCGTACCGTATTCACTTACCAAAAGAAACTAACGCTTTACTCTTGTTGGTAACCGCAACAATTACACTGGTGTAGAGCAGAACCGTGGTTTGTTTACAATACTTCAGTCATCATTCTTATAATAGGCCGGCCGTTCAGACTAAAATTGCTTCCTCTATAAATATTAAATACTTATTTTCAAATTGTGGTAACTCATGGGGCAAAATTATATAACAAACAACTCGATGGTGATATCAAAAATTATATTCAAGCCATGTCAACACAGCAGAATTGTTTTGCAACTGACTGACCCGAGCGTGGTCATTTAAAAACGCCGTAAACGTTCTTATGCGAATGACTGCCTATTTATAAACCGGTGTACACGCACAGCTTCCAACCAAAAGTGAAACGGACTAACTCTACACTAGACGCATACATTATCATGTCTTTTGCATTTGGTCGGGTGCGCTCTGAGATGCGACGCGTAAAAATACACCGCGAATTAACCGAGCTGACTTAACTGCATTCCTATCCACGTAAGACTGGTTCCTATTTGCGCTCATACCAGCTTGAGATGACTAGATTTCTTTCTGGATGTCTTTCTCCCCTCGATAGGACTGGTTCGAAGTGACAGTGATTACATTTTAATTGATCTTGAGTGTTTACAGTTTTCTTTAGCCACTTCTTATGTGATGCCGCCATTGAGGACTAGACTTGTCGACTGGACATTAAAGATCTTACTGCGAGATAACTAACGCAACCAGGAAATCATAAGAAACCAGGAGGTGCAATGCGATCGCATCATCTTGTGGCAACACGGTAAACTTGAAGAATGTAAACCTATTGATCAAGCCTGCGTTATATAACTGCTAGATAAATATTCTGTGAAGATAGAGCTACATGTGAAATGTTATCTTAGTAATTGTTTACAAATACATAGATAAGATATATCAAGTTTTATTTAGCGCTCATTAAACATGTTTGACCTTAGCGGGCGTTTGTTTCAAGGGCATCATGAGATTGCTTTATTTATCAACTTTACAAGAAATACATAATCATAACCGTTATTAAGTATATATTCTAATGTTAAGAACTTAAGTAGTTACGAAAACATACTTATCTGTTTTGTATTCGCGGCGACCGACCGACCGCTGAAGTCAAGTCAAGACCATGTATGATAGGTTAATTGCGATTTAGTTTTTCACTCGTCACTAATGTATTTGGTGACCCGTTTCGAGCATTGTCGTGAAATTTTTATGCCGAATTTTTTTTAATTTTTGTGTCTCGATCTCGACTTAAGAAGTTCGCAAGGATGATGTACTAAAAGTCCCGCAAGATCAGAATTATAAAAAAAATACTGTATGAAAGTATTTTTTACCGTCGCGGAATTAAAAGGTTCCGTTGACCACCTTATCTGTTTTTGCTTGCTCAGTTTAAGTTATCAGTACGAGTATCTGCTTTATCGACCGAGTGTCAGGACACATTCCGTCATAATGAATGTCATTTCACTACATGGCCTACAGATACGTCCACTATGAGAATTGACCTCTTTGAATTTTGGATAGGCGAGTTAAAAATATCAATGATGACATTGAAAGGAACTGTTACTCGCATTTAGTTTTATTTAATCATTATAAGAGAAGAGGATTTAATCATTAGATATCAAACATGACACAACGTAATGGCAATATCAAACTAATATGTAAGATTTTAGTTCAACTATCAATAGTCAAGGAACATTCGTCTAAGGAAAGTTGAGCTTTGTTGTCAAAAAGTTAAACATAATTTTCAATACAACACTCTTGTCTGTTACACAGTTTAAAAAGGTAACAATTGTAACGCGTAAATGAATTTATTTGAAAACTGGTCAACCTTTTCATTCAGCGAAAAAATGATTTAAGTACAGTTAATTCATTTTTTTTTGTTTTGGTCAGCAAGATATAAACTGTTCATTGGAATACATACTCGGGGGGAGGACTAACTTACACTTGACATTCTTTTGTTTTAAATCAGGCTTTAGGGCACAAGTGGGACGCCGGGTTGGTATCTATTCGACTCGCACAAAGATATCGCTCGAGATGCTGTACATTTGATGTTATCGAGAACCATAGATAGAGCCAACCCTTCTTATTGATAAAGGCATGAGCACGTGTCAAAAAGACGCCCTCTAGGTCTCGGCAAAACAAAAAAAAAATATAACTATTACTGCCTACGAAGCCGGAGGTCCCGGGTTCGAATCCCGGTAAGGGCATTTATTTGTGTGATGAGTACAAATATTTGTTCCTAAGTCATGGATGTTTTCTATGTATTTAAAAAGTATTTATTTATATATAATAAGTATGTATATCGTCGTCTAGTACCTAGTACCTACCCATAGTACAAGCTTTGCTTAGTTTGGGACTATAGGTCGATTTGTGTAATAAGATTGTCCCCAAATATTGATTTTATTTTTTATTTGATTTATAAAGAACTTGTGAAGGGATTGCCATGATAAATGGATTATTAGTTATAGGCACGTAATCACAGTATTAGCGATAGCGATATTCCTATAATATTATCGTCCTACTCCTACGCGGTATTGTGACTAATCTTATCGATCGTTTTTTTTATCTTGTTTAAATCTTTGTTTTGGTTCACGTAATGAGTCTAGAACTCTAGACATACCCATTGTTGGGTTTTTTGTTATTTTATTGTTTGACAATAGTATGACATACATAAGACTAAGACAAAAGTATGACGATCCAAGCAAGGGCTTATGCGATTTTAAAATGATTTAACCCTTTAGTGGGTAACGGCAAGATGTTTGCCGTCATACCGCTCAGACATTTTTTTTTCTCAATGAACGTGTTGTTAAATAATATAAATTTTAGTCCGCATAAGTGAATATACTCGTACTAATCTACAATCAAAAAGAAAGCCGCTAAGAGGCTGACAAGACCAAATTTGTTGAAATTGATATTATTTAAGCAGTTGTTTAAGAAAAACTATTTGTTCTAGCACATCAAAAAAAATATATGTTAATATTCATCATATTTCCAAGACCGTAGACGGACTTGAAACATAATTGGATGAAATCGGCTCGATAGAAAATAAATTTTAATTTTTATTCATTATTTTCGTCTAAAACCTGGCCGCTCAAGTAACACTCGCTCTCGTTTACTCCGATACAAATAGACAGTGTGCGCGTTTTTGGTGTTAGATTGTACAACAAGCGCATAAAACGAGCGATTTAACCCGAGACGTTTATATCCACCCGAGCCTCCGGCGAGGGTGGATAGTTAAGTCGAGAGGTTAAATGGCTAATTTATGCCCGAGTTATACACACTGCTTATCACTTTGATTGCGAGAAAATTACAAATAATTGCAAAATTAAATAAAATAATAGCTCATTCCCGATCATGAGCATTCCTTATTGTTTTAACCGATGATCATTATTCTACATTAACTGTCGTCTAGTGTTATTGTCGCAGTGCATTATTACCCTGAACCAATTATGCATTTGTACAGTACGTCCAAATCGATAACATTTCGCACCCACTGAATCCGATTCGCTCAAAGTGTCAAGGCTCTCACGAATGCCATTTTATTTGCAGCTTCAGCAACCTTGGCTAATTCAGTACTGCTGTGATTCACGACCTGTCCCTACTCGACTCACTTATCCCTAGTATAACATGACCCCGAGATTCGTTACAACTATGTGTTTTCGGAGGTCAGATTTATACTGGTACGGCGAGCCGAGAGCTCGGTATATTGTGCATACATCGGTTTATCTCAAGCCACGGTTCATTGGCCATTACCATTAGTATTCTTGGCGGGAGCAATCGCCATATTTGCACTCTTTATCGCATTCACAGCAAAATATATTATCAAAAAATTTTAAACGATATGGGACTCGTAGTATAGTAACATGCCTAAGTATGCACTCGTATGTCTAGTGGAATATTATAAATATTATAATATATTTAAATAAAATAATGAAAAATCCCCGACACACCAAACATAGTAGAAAACCATCTCGGCAATCAGGACTTTCATTTAAGAAAACCGCACTCAAATCGGTTCTTCCGTTTTGGGATCTACGATGCAACAGAAAAACACTCAGACAGATATAGTAGATATGTTCGAAACTGTAAGAATAAATCCAGTCAAAAACGCAAGCCAAAAAATACTTTATCGTCGAAGGACAAAGTCGTGTTTTGCTAGCGTTTGTTTGACAGAATTTACTCTCAGTACAGTTTCGGATAGAGTATAAATAAACATTAGATTTATAACACGTACTTAGTTTGCGTTGACGGTTAAAAATAAGTGTATAGTACCGAAGATGTCGTGTGATGGGTTTCTGAAAGCTTGCAGGATACAATGACTATACAACCTGAAGTGAAAGGTTTAAGGGACTGCATAACCGAAAAATACCGGTATTCTATTTTAACGGTATGACGTCATATCGGTTGTCAAATAGCGGTTTCGGTAGCCGGAACGTTTATATTTCGCTATCGAAATATAAAGGTACCTTTATTTTTTCCGGTACCGTAATCGCTTTTTAAAGGTAACCGATATATCGACTTTGGCCTGGCGTTGTTGCCAAACCGCCGGCAGCCGCACTGCCGTATTGTCTTTTTGTCTTTAAATGTTTAGTAGCCAATTGAATGCTTCCTCTGTAGAGGAACTCGCTTATTTTTTTCGGTTACCTGTATAATACCGGTATTATAAAGGTTTCGGTATCATTTAAAACGAATACCGCTAACCGTTATTATAAAACGGTTACGGTACCGTTATGTTCGCGCGGCGCGCATAACCTTTACGACATAACGGTACCTACCGTAATGGAATACCGGTTTCATACCGGTATAACCGTAACTGAAATCAGTCCCTTTAAAAACAAAATATTAACTCCATAGAGCGAAATATCCTAACTTGAATATTAGGGCATTTTTTATTTTTCTTCTACCTTGATGTTTTTGGCTTGTCCAGTGCCTTTGACACCCTATAAATACGAAACACGTTGAAACATTGTACTTTTAGCTATTTTAAAACGTCAATAATATATCTAAAATGTAAATAAACCCAAAAAAATCTATCATTTAGCATTAAATTTACCACATTTTATTGGTTTTTCTGGCGGCCAACTCTCGATTTTTGCCTGTCCACCTGTGGAAAGCCAACTTCAAGTGTCGATTCGAAGTATTAGGACTTGTATATAGTGCATGGAAATACTTGTTTCTGATAGTGGAAAACATGAATTTTCTTAAATCAACCTTATATTTATCTCGCTAAAGTATTTTTTACATAATAAACTAAAATTAATCTTGTCCAGTGATTTTGGAAAAGTGGACATGTCCACATTCCGTTACGATGATTTTGTGGGAACGAGGTATTTTAATTACCCAATTAGGTGTTTATTTTGATCGAGCATCACATATGGTTACGTAACATCATTCGTTATGTTTACAAACTGTCAGTAGTGGCTAGAAATCGCGGGCGAACGGTGCGCCGAGTGGTGGTCCCAAAAAATAGATTCCGTTACTAGATTACGAAGGTTCCTATTATTTTTCTGCTAATGCGACTCAATTATCTTAATCTGTCATTATCATTGATCACATGATTTCAGTGAAATACTATTACAATTGTTAAAAACAGTAATATTAAACACGTGTTTTAATCTGCGAAGTATTCGTTCCGTTACGTCCATTCCGTTACTATTTGTATGATAAAGTAGCCCTCTTAAGTAATGTAAGGACGCCTATTCAAGTAAAATAGTACACTTTGAAAAAAAAATACCCATTAAGCCGGAAGCCTAATATACGCACGGTCGAGCTACGCACACACTGGCTACAAAAAGGCTTCGTATCAAAATGTAGGTAGATACTTCCACAGCAGCGTACGAGCATGCTACGCAGGAAATGACGTCACTGATACAATTGACCCACGTGAGTGACGTGTATAGCGTGCGTAGCGTGCGCAGCAGTGGGGTTCCGGCCGTCGCATAGTCGTGGTCGTGGGGCCACTGACCAACGTTGGACTACTACCCGTGTTGCCTCGCATTCATTAGAGTAGGTCTGTCTGTGCCCAGCAGTGGGAGGTATAGGCTGATGATGATAGTCGCGGGATACCCCATATCCCATCAAAGCGATTAGAAGTTGACTTTTTATACCTTTCTAGTAAGTAGTAACGAAGTGTTTGATTGGCCAAAATAAAAAAAAACAAAAATTATCGAAATTCATTTATTTACCAAAAAATGCAATTATGCACATACAGAAATTACAGTGATACCCACACTAGGCAACGCCTGTATCGTTTCAAGCACAATAAGAATTGCCCATAGTGACGCGGCTTTAGATTTTATCCCTAAATTTTAAAAAAAAATTGTTATTAAAAAGTGGTTTGCTATTGGAAATTGTGTTTATTTACCTAAACTAGGTAATATTACGATCCTTTGTGTAACTTTTTTTATCAAATCAAATCAAATCAAATCAAATCATTTATTGCACTCATGTTAGTATACAGTTCTTAAATTATATATTACAGTTCTACATGAACCCTGTAAGGGCACAGCAATGAAATAAACAATAATTAAAATAATAATAATAATAACCGTCACATAATTTTCACACCTCTTACGCGAACTTAAGAAATATAAAAAATTTGCGACAAAATATTAAAGATATTAAACAATACTATTAAAAGTTAATATTTCACATCATATAAATTAAATTAAAAAAATAAAAATTTAAATTTAAGTTAAGAATGTCACAATAATCAATTCATAATATCAATCCGTTACAATGACCTACAATTTAGTCCACTCCTCAAACTGATCATTAAAAAAATCGTCTAATGTATAATAAGCTTTCTGCATGAGGTATAATTTTATTGTATTTTTAAATATTTTGTAATTTTCAATGTCTTTAATAGTATTGGGGATTTTATTATAAATTTTTATTGACATGCCATAAGGGCTTGAATGGATCATTTCTAGCGCTGAATTAGGCGTAGCTAGTTTGTTTCTGGGTCGTAAGTTTTGAGGGCGGGAATATTGCGGGAAAAGAGTGTAATTATTTTTGACAAATAAACATACTTCTAAAATATACATAGACACTAAAGTCAGAATTTTTAACTTTTTAAAATGTGGTTTACAGCTTACCATGGGATCTATATTAACAAGTATTCTAATGCAACGCTTCTGTAATCTAAAGAGATGAATAATATTCGTACTATTACCCCACAACACAATACCGTATTGTAGCCAGGCGTGTGCGTAAGCGTAGTAAGCGCTCGTTGCTATTTTAATGTCCGTGCATTTTTTCAGATTATACAGTGCATAAGTGAAGCCGCTTAATTTATTCTTTATTTTATTTATGTGATCTTTCCAGTTTAGTGCCGAGTCAATGCTAATACCTAAAAATGTAGTTGATGTGACTGATTCTAATTTCGTGTTAAGGTAAGAGTAGCTAATATGTATTGTCCGTTTTTGATATGGCTTGAACTGTATCAGTTTAGTTTTTTCAAAATTTACTTGTAAGTTATTTTCATTTAGCCAGGTAACAATTTCCGTCAGAATGGAGTTTAATTGATAGTTTAGATTAAATTCATCCTGGCACGGTATAACAAAAGAGATATCGTCGGCAAATAGTGTACATGGGCAATTAATTATTTTAGGCAAATCATTTATAAAAATTAAAAAAAGGATACATCCCAGGACACTTCCTTGGGGAATTGACTGTTCTACTTTAGCTATTCGTGATCGGACGTTGTGTATCTCTCCGGTGATATAGTTTGAGTGTTCTATTTCAACGCACTGTACACGATTTGCAAGGTATGAGGAGAACCAATCGTGAGCATTTCCCCGTACACCAATAGATTTTAATTTTTCCAGTAATATACTGTATTGTACCCGATCGTAGGCTTTGCTCATATCTAGTAGGCAAGCTATGGCATATTTTTTTTCATTAATAATATTCAGAACTTCGCGGATAAACTTATCTATATATATATTATATATTACTGAAAATTTTATATTTTTCGCAGAAGGAATATAGGCGTTTGGACATGGCAGTTTCGAATATTTTAGATATATTTATCATACAAAGTAAAGCCGGTATTATTCGACTTAATTGGATATGGTGCGAAGTTATATGTATATATTCAATGACGTCACTCGTTATCAAATAACCGAATAAATCCATAGCTTACGCTGGCATTTCGTTTGTTTCATGTTTTATCGTCGTGTGATGAAATTTGTCCTTAATTGTCAACCTAAATATCGTATAAGTAGATACCAAAACGACATTAGTTTATTTATTTATCGTATGGCTTATAAATATATGTATTCGTATCGATGTCGCTGATAGAGTTCCAGTGTGTAAGAAGTACATGCAATAAAGAATACCATCCACATAAATAATGTATGCAACATCTTAGCTGGTAAAACTTATAGTCCGTAATAGTCCGTAAGCCCACTCCCAATACGCCTACGTCTCATGACAACACGATAAAATGCATGGCAGCAGGTCGAGAAAGTTGTGCTGAGCAATAATCAGAAAATTATCGCACCTAAAATTAGCCGAAAGTTTGAAAAATCCTTCACTTCCGGTCAAAATTGTAAGGGTAGGTATATTTACGTCATGTGACAACAGTACGAGACATGTGGCATCATTTAGCCATTTAATCGTAGAGAGAGTAAACCTAGATCTGTCAGTCCTGAAATACCCGTAAGTAAGTACTTGGCAGAGACGGTGTCAAAGGTGGTGGGAGTGGGCTTACGGACTATAATTTTTAGGGTTCCGTGCTCAAAGAGTAAAACGGGACCTTATTACTAAGACTTCGCTATCCGTCCGTCCGTCCGTCTGTCTGTCACCAGGCTGTATCTCAAGAACTGTGATAGCTAGAGAGTTGAAATTTTCACAGATTTTGTATTTCTGTTGCCGCTATAACAACAAATACTAAAAACAAAATAATTTTCTGAGGCTCCCATACAACAAACGTGATTTTTTTGCCGTTTTTATAGATAATGGTACGGAACCCTTCGTGCGCGAGTCCAGCTCGCACTTGGCCGGTTTTTGTAGTACATGTTGTTCAGAAATTCAATACAAACTGCATATTTTCTTTGCTTAACTGATGTTAAGGGTCGCCAGGACGCTCAACTCTCCATACAATAACCGTAGTTTGGTTCTCAACTATACACAAACTATAACAAAGAAACACAAAACCACGACTTATATACCAGACACAACATACAGAAGACGAAGTGCATCATGCGCAGTGCATATGCAAGAAGGCAACATGTATCACAGTCGGCCCGACTGTATAATATAGTTAATATATATAATGACATATACCCTACCACCTTACACGAGTGTAAAATCAGAGTAATGAAATGGCTTTAAAAATTAAAAAAGTATGCTGACGTAGAGAATATAATGCAGAATGTTACTTAGTAATATTACACAGTCACACACACACACGCACACGCGCACGCACACGCACACACGCGCGCGCGTGCATACACGCGTATGCACGCACGCATGCACACAAGTATCCTTTGTTAGTTTTAGATTTTTCAACATGTATACTTAATTTTTCTATATGTCAGTTACCTTTCTTATGTATACGTTAGTTACCACAGTGGAAGAGCGGTGTCTCTTAATACAGTTATTATAAATACTTAAAAAGAGGCACCAGCCTATATTGTTATATAGTATAAGTTACTGAATAAATCATTTTTCATTATTTTTAAAGTCATGTACAGCTTCCATGACACCCTGTTAGGACACACAAATGGTCTTATAAGTAACTATAACATGAAACTTTGTATACACAAAGATTATCTAGGTGGGAAACTAGTGTCTGTTGCTATAAATAGTATGGCGTATGTAATACGAACGATTTGTGAGTGTAGTGTCATACTACTAGTATGGAGAGTTAGGGCCCTTACAGACGAGCGAGCACGCTAGCGACCGCCCGCGACCGCAATCGGCGACCATCGGCGACCGTCGGTGACCGTCGCCAGCTGCGGCTGGCGAACGCCCGCGACGGTCGTCGACGGTCGCCGAAACGCCGCGGCGATCGCTGTCGTGTCGCAGTGCGCACTCGTCGATGTGTACTCTAAGAGAGAGCACCTATTTTCTTTTACAAAATAAGTAATGACGATTTTTATTGTGATGTTGATGTATTAACTGACCGACTAACGTTACCTTACAAGTAACACGTAACTTTCCGGTGGAAAAGCACCTATGACCAAAGTTTCCCTTTGCATTAGGTACTCCAAAGTTAAGTCTCCCAGCAGTAGTTAATAGTTTTTCTAGCCCTTATCTCCTATCACCTGATAACGATATAGCATTTTGATAACACCGTATCGTCCTGTTATCTGAAGAGAGGCGCCAAAGTTTTGGCCGCTGATAGCATTGTTTTTGTTTACTACGTCGTATGTCGTTACATCTTGATTTGCAATGCAAGTCACGAAAGGGTCTTCGATTAAGCTTTATGGATGTCATCTCGTTTTATGTGCCGTTTTCGAGGTTACACAAAATGCTGCATCTGTCGTTTCGTCTCACTGCAGCCCCCCTATTCTGTAACTTGTTTTGAGCTCATCTCAACGCTCACCCACAATTATACCTTGACATCACGATGCGTAGTAATTAAGCGTAAGTAGAGGTCTAGTTTCCTAACGGGTGACCGGCGGGGTGAGCCGCATTAACGCGTAGCAAATGACAGCACTGGACACAAAATTTGCATAATTATTCTGCAAGTAGGCCTCAAGCGCTCTTGTATATGTCAGAGCGGTAGTGCGACAAAATTTTAGGTCCTTTCCTTTGTACATAAACGTTTGTCGAAAATATTTTAGCTAAAATATCCAATATTTATAATATTATAAATAAATGACATTTTATTAAATTAAAAACAACCGTGTGGTGTCGGGTTAGAATAGCACCACCCCCTGTCTTCCCGTGGGTGTCGTAAGAGTCGACTAAGGGAACAGGGTTGAAGTGTGTTGTGGGCGATGGGCTAGCAACCTATCACTGCAACATCACATTTTGTTGATCTTTTATACCCACATTTATGCTAAAAGTGGCACTGGAACACAAGTTTCATGTGCTCTGCCTACCCCTTTTAGGGATAAAGGCGTGATGGTATATATGTATGTAAAAACAACTAATACTAAACAAGAAATAAAAAAAATAAAAACTAATTACAAAAAAAATAGACCGTCAAAAAGTTCTGCCTGCGGCAAGGATCCCATGACGCTGGCGGAATTTCCCCTTTGGACCGCAAGAGCGATCCTTAGGGAAAGGTATACGCTAGCTCTGGGGTCGCCTGAGGCGTGGACCAGCCGTGACGACAGGGTCCTCATGAAGGCCTTCATGTCGGCTGACCGCAGGGTCCCATCGTTTCAACTGTAAGCGCCGTAAACTCGTAGTTCTGTACTAGAGAAGAGGCGGCGCTTGAGTAATTGGGCCTGATCAGCCGCAGCGCCGGCCTGAGACCGTGTTGCCTGATGTATGTGGGACAGTGCGAAAGTATCGACGCACGTCGCGTCCCAGAACAGGGCCCTACCGAGTTTCCACGGTACCAAAGTAACTCCGTCCGGGCGCTTGCCATCGTCTCTCATCATACCAGGAGGTAATTACGAAGGTATGGAGGCAGTGGCGAGCGCCCGACGCCGCAGGTCGTTTATGGTACCGTGGCGGTAAATTAAATATCTTAAAAACTTGTTTCTCTGTATCTATCATTTAGTTTTGATTATTTGTGTTTGTGAGAACTAAGAAAGGCGCGAACACACATTTTAGTAACAGAGATTTGTTAAGTTTTGTGAATACTATATGTTTATTTTGGTTACCTATTGCAATCACTAAACTTCATTTCCCAAAACCAAAAACCATTTTTCTCTGAAACCATGAAATTTTCAGAATTATTATAATACAAACCTAACCTAAGTAATGATTGCACTGCGCCGCGACGCCCGCGACGCTCCGCAGAGTGCGCGGTAGCCGCCACGGTATCCTGGCTTTCGTGGCAGAGAGATGGGACAGCGCCCTAATCAGGCACTGGACCTCTCAGCACTTAAGTTTAGGTACTAACATTTATTGTAATACTAACATCTATGGATTATTTTATCTGAATCAAATGCTTTTTATTTTATTTGATTTTTTTTATTTTAATGAGTTATGTACGATTACGTACGTTATGTACGAGTTATGTGCGAGAAGTATCCAAAGAAAACAAAAAACTACGAGCTCTTCGAGAAAACTGGCTGTTTGCCGAAAAGAAAATTCGGACAAACGATAGAGTTGAAAAATAAAATTAAGTGATTGTGGTTTGGATACCTTTTTAGTCATTGCAAAGTTCTAAACATCAAAGGATCAAAATTCTCCTCTGTAAGTGCTTTGCTCTCTCCTTGCCATTAATTTCAACAAATATTTTCACAGGTAAGCCGGCGTGACGTGCAGCCCTATAAGTTAAGTCGATAAGAAGCCAGAACGACGGCGAAATCTCGCAAAATTGTTCCCAAGTTCGCGACTTACTACGTTCGAGACGAGCTCAGGTGAGAGTTTTGGTTCCATTAGATGTCTCCAGCATTTCAGAGGTATCTTATGCCATTAGAGTTATGATAGCGGAGGCAACACTAAGTATATACGTGGGTCTGTGAGCTGTAGAACACGCGTCAGTTTAAAAAAATATATTTTTTTTGAATTTTCTAATAGTGAATCGACAAAAAAGACTATACCTACAAGCTGCATTTTTTTACTTAACCTTTTGACCGCCGTAGTCTTATATATAAGACACCCAATGTCCGGCCGCTATCGCCGTAGTCTTATATTTAAGACATTTTTTGTGTATGTTTTATATAGGCGGCGACAGGAGCCCGATCGATGACAGACCAAGCCGCGGTTAAAAGGTTAATTAAGCAAATAAAAGAAAGATACAAAATAGCAAAATGTGAATCTATCCATGATTCTGAGTAACTTTTACTATGGGACCAACTTTGTATTATGCCAAAAAATACCATACAGGCTGCAATTTTTGTCTGTCTGTCTGTCGCGCGAGTCCACCACTCATAAGTATTTAGGCACTTATTTTTTATGCAATTCTATACGAAAATTTATTTAGGAATGATCCTGTGCGTTGTATTTTTAATTTAGTTGACTTTTCTAGCTTCTAAATAATATGCACATATACTATACTTATTGCACAATATCCATGTGAATATTGTGAATATTTTATTGACCAGTAAGTAGACCATCCATAAAACATTTAGAATGAACCAGCATAAATATTTCTCAAATCGTTGCAAAAGAAAATAATCTAAAAAAGAGTGATTCGACGGTATGATTTTGAAAGTCATTGTTGTGTCGAATTGTGTCATTTTCGTTTAAGGTTAATTATAATTTATCCAGTGGGCGTAAGTGATACGTTGTTTGGTCAAACCTTTGTGATTTTTTCAGCGAAAAAGGCGAAATCTGAGAGCAGCTTTTCAGATAAAAAATACCATAGTTAGCGAAGTTTATGACTCAAATGTTTACATTAGTTGGATTTAAAAAAAAAGCATGTCGATGGGAGGATACAAAAATATATGGTGATGATCTTTTTATTATTTTTATAGCAGACTATTTGCTATAAGAATACAAAAAAAATGGTGATACTCTTTTTACTATTTTTTTAAAAGAACAAATGAAGTGGTTTTCAGGACCTGGCTAGTGTGGGTATCAGTATCAGGTATCGCAACTTATCCTTCCAATTTGCATGGCAAGTGTGATGGACACTGTCTTTGTCCCGGGTACAACTCGCGGGGGCTTGTTTGACTAGACTTGGGCTAGTTATAGTTACGTTATAAGATGTATGTTTGTGTGTGTGTGTGTGTTTTTTTAAATGTTGTTTGTGTGATTTTTGTTATTTTTGTAAATTAAATTCCCATTTGCACTATATAGAAAACAGGTAAATTGCAATAGTCACAAGACTGGAGAACTCACGTTTAATGCAGACAGCAGACCCGCTTGCCACTTTAAACATTACAAAAAGATACAAGTAGCTATTATACCTATTTAGTTAAGTATTCTGCACTCGAAGTAGCTTCGGTGTCTTCATTGCATTACTCTTGAATTCGTTTCGAAAAGTAAATTCTTTTACAAATGGAATAACCTTGTAAGGAATAGAATGAACTCCACCATACCGTCCAATAATATATCACCTTTACGTCTAAACTTCGGGAGGTTGCTCAAATGTAACATCTTTAAATTAAATTATTGTTTTACACGGTTTTATTTACCTTTACATCTGACGGTTCGACACGGGTTGCAACGGTCATGGTCCCAGGTGACTGACAATAATGGGTACAAAGCGAGAGAGTTGAAAGTGTTATAACCATACGTCGTTATCGCGGGTACAATTACCAATCAGATAAAGAGCAAATAAAACAGAATGTCTATTTGGTAGAATCGGACGTATTCTGCCTACAGCTTCTAAGCATCTAAGAAGCTCTTTACATGTGGAGAGTTTTGTCTAGAAAAGATCAATAAAAAATACAGCTGCATAGGGGTATGGGTTAAACTGTTGTCATCTGTTTAGTTAACAAGTTTATACATAGGAAATAAGTATATTTAATTATCTTTTAACTCTATTCGTCGTATATTTGGTTTACGTAATTCTGTCTCAATAAACATTCCGAAGGGACCTCCACAGTTTTTTCGAATTTTCCAGAGACGCAGTTATTGATAATTTTTTTGAATATGGGATTCTCTAACTGAGACCATGGTATATTACAGCTAAAATTGGTCAATTCCATCCTAAAAATGCCGCGAAGGAGAAAAACGTGCGATGAATTTGTGGAGTTGTGGACAAAGGATTATCCTGAATTACAGGCTCGCGATACAAAATTATATTGCACTAAGTGCAATGTTAGTTTCCCCCAAAGAAAAGCTTCTATGAACGAAGAAATGTCGTTCCATAGAAGCTTTTCTTAATATAATCCTTTGTCCACAACTCCACAAATCCATCGCACGTTTTTTTCCTTCGCGGCATTTTAAAAGCACTCGGCAATAAATATATTACACACAGTTATCAGTACGGATAATTGATAATGTACTTACTGACAAATGACAATGTCAAATAGGAAAAATTATTAAAGAGTTTGCATTGCGACTGCATAGTTAATCTATTTAAGTTGTATTGGTACTCAAGTCAAGTATGGAGGTTGGATATTAGAAATACCTAATGTGTGATACCTACATTTTAAACTCGTAGGAGTAGGCATAGATGTAGATGTTCCTCAAAATGAGTTTCGCGTCTGTTATTGCTTGTTTTTCATAATCATTCTGTACTGTCAAATCGTTTTTGCACCCGCGATAACGACGTATGGTTATAACTTGCTAGATTTGATGTAAGCAAACAAACTACCTAACTACATACTGCAAGTTTGTGAAAATCATTTAATATAACCATTTTATCTGATCAGACCTTTTCGTCGGTCTTTCTGCGCACCAACTGATGTTGAAAAATGAAACCCTCTCAGGGAATATCAAAGAAAATTAGTTAAAAACAACATGAGAAAGTACGTTAAGGTGTATTAGCCGGTACTGTCCAGTACTATTATCGTGGGTTTGACATGAGTTTCGTTAACTATTCACGTGATCGACTACGTTAATATTTAGTATGAAGAATCTATACACCGCCCCTGGCGGTCACTCATAGAACTAAAAATCCCAACCGCAACGTGAGTCACTTACAACATCTCGATCGTTCGTATAGTTGACTCGATAGACGCGTAACCGTCGCGTAACGGAGTGGTGTGGCCAACGCACTAAAATACAAATGATCGAATTAACACTTGTAAATCTTGTGATTTGTCGAAGTCGAATGCAATTTGAGCCAAATTGTATCAATTTAGGGATTCCATTTAGTAAAATTACATTGCCATAATAAAGCACTGTCTCATGTTTGTAATGTGACTTATTTTTTCTCTTGATAATATCAATTTTTGCAGTAACGTAGTGATAAGAAAATATGTCCAACGCCCTTTATGGAAAGACTTCTTACTATAGTATATTTTTAATATTTTGCGTCGAGATGACTTGTCAGAAAACTTGGGTAATCATAAATGATTTCCATGGTTCGAAATATGCATGCAATTTGTCAATTCAACTCTTTTGACAGTTGGATCCAAGTTGGATCAGCAGCACAATATAGGAGTCGCTCCACGCGCCAATTTTGTCGGACGGCCAAGCAAGGTCACAGAAAATCTAGTATGGAGTGACCTTGATTTGGCAAGCCACCGTGCTTCCGACACGTATCCACACGGCCCGAAATCACGCGTCGGCCGGCATGCAGTCCGACAAAATCGGCCCGTGGAGCGTCTCCTTATGTTTCCCATAGAGGTAGAATAGAATAGAGGGACTCACGTACCCATACACACATGAGTGACAAGGATGTATGCATAGACAATACTGCAAGTGGGAACGAGATACAATGTCATATTTTCTGTCCCTCATCGCGTATACGTATATTTAATTCAATTGACCTGAGATTTATTCAACTAGCGAAGTATCATTATCATTACTTAGTTTAACGGAACTTGTCTTGAGTACAGTCGCCATCACATACATAGGTGCAATATAGGTGTTCAAAAATATCGGCACATGCACCCTAATGCCTTGAAAATAGAGATGTGTTCCGATGTTTGTGACGTGCTTGTTTGCTCCGATGTATGTGATGGCGACTGTACTAGTACTTTTAAAAACTGTTTTTCTTCATCGTTTCAAGGACGACATTATCCCCGTGGTCTCACATTTTTGTCCTTCCGCGATCTCTGCTTCCACCATTGTCTTACGCATAGCAGGTAAAAAAAGGCGGGCAATATAAAGAAAATGTATCACCACGTGTACTTTAGGTATATACGTGGGCTTAAGTGGGGTGTTGAGAGTAATATTAATACTATTCGAAAGTGCATAGATCATTTGTTGCTGTACTGTACATGCATTCGGGTGTTATATTTACTTTGGTTTTACGTTTCTACTCAGCTATTCAACAATGGTTTCTGCTTTGCTTTGTGATTCTTTAATCCACCAGAACTAGTCAACTTCTTCTTCTTAGTCTTTTTATTTGTTATGTAAGGAAACGGGCGAGCAAAAATGAACAAAGGATACCTACCTAAACTGTTAAAATTGGAATAACAACAATCGAAGGGACGGGTTTTTAAAGCTTGCTTTTCATTTAGTTATTATTATTATTGTATAGGTATATAGCTTTAGTTGTGTAATACAATTACAGCATTTATATCTCGTAAGTATATTTTTTTATAATTAGTCATTTTGTTAAAATTTATACAATATAAAAATTTGAAATACGACTCCATTAGTCCAATGCTCACTTTAGTCGTAAATATTATGATAAAAACGATTTCACTAAAAAGTTTTAAATATTTTGAAATGTTAGTTTGCAAATTTGACACTTGAAACCTAGGACATTGAGTTTTTTTCTGCATGAATGTATCAGGTAAAAATAGCGATGTTAGCATGTATCTGAATACAGCTGAAGCTGTCAATCAATAGTGTCAATGTCAATAATGAATGTCATACATAGTGGGAAACTTGGGAAAGTTAATTTATAACTACATGTTTATGCGGGATTGTGTATCTAGTATATAATATATGAAATCAATGTAATTAAGGCCTTAATTTTAATCTACGCTTTGAATACATTCCATCTAATACTACAGTTAGTTACTTTATATGGCTAACTCTCGTTACACAATGAAAAAAATTGAATAAAGTGTAGATTAAATTAAAGTACTTATTTTCGCAATCCACGTACAAACGTTACCTTTTTATTATAATATTGGTATATATCTATACTTATATCAATATTATAAAAATCCATCCTTACTAAGTGTACTTACTTGAAAATGAAGGGATCAATTACTTAGGAAACTAGGAAGTAGACAGCCATAGCCTAATTTATTGGTTTTAAATTACATAATGAATAAGTGCAATTACCATATGTGATATTGAATAAGTACCTACAGTAAAATAAAAACCCTGCGTTCATATGCACATTTTTAATTTTTTCTCTAACATATTCTATTGCCTAGAGCTATACATTTTATCACAGCCATTTCCAATTAAACTTAAAACTTCATCTATCTAGTCCCAAAGCCAGGCATTATCCTAATCAACTGTCACTACAAACATAGTCTCATTTTATAGCGGAATACACAATGGGACCGGCGAGTGGGCGGGAAACTAGTTTCTGTTTCTACAAATTATAATTGCCATGGATGCAAAATCTGAAATAAATTACCTACTATTATTATTATAGAAATGTAATGGAAAAAAAATGAAGCGATTAAGAGATTTATGAAAAAAATTCTACTCACTCAATTTTTTTTGTATTTTTTGCTAAAAACTGAAACTAATTTCCGCCCGCTGTATACAAAGTTTCATGTTATTCTAGCTTGTCGTTTTCAAATGAGAACCAAATGATGGTGACCCTTAAGCACGATTGATTTTACAATCTGATTCTAGTTAACAATTTCTCTGGAAGAGACATTTTCAGGTATTCGAAATGGATGTGATCAACCAAACAAGGCTGGGAAGTCTACAAAATAATGTTGAAATGTGATCAGAAAAATAAATAGTTCAACCATTCAGATTACAAAAAGGAATATAATACTTATATGTATAACCACTTTGAAAATAAGTTAAATGAAGAATTTTATTTCTATTTATGCAGCAGAGTATTAACATTATTATTGATACTTTTTGTTTATTTTAATGTATTCAAATATGTACAAATGTTGAGTTGGAATAAGCAGGCGAGCAGGATGGGTACCTGCCAGAAAAAGTATTGAAACGACAACAACAACAGATAGTAACAACTAATAATATATTTTGTAACCAGTTTGTTGCATGAAGTAATCATTTCATTATCTGTAGATTAGGATATATTTTATAGCAGCACTTGATACTCAGTAGTGTGACTAGTGTGGCTTGGTGGATTTCCACTTAACATAATTATATTATTATTCATACCTTTGGTCATAAAATGGGTATGTTTTATGATGTCAAATAACCGTTGACATAAATATAAATATTTACCTGAATTAGAAATTCATCAGTTCCTCTACTAGTTACTTTAATTACATTTCTCATTAAATACTTATAGCTGCTCAGTCAGCTTCATATCTATTAAAAATCTTCCTTTTCATATATATGAGTATATTCAAGTATCACATTAAAGGATTACAAGGTACTTTCGGCCAAAGCCAGAGTCAACCACGTTAAAGGCGCATTTTGGTTCCAGCCGTATAGCATTGCAAGTAATTCTTTTTTGAATCTGGTTGGCCCTGGGTTTGGCAGATGGTTCATGTTAGTTTCCTTTACCATTTCAACCAAATCTTGTATATTACTTATAGTATCTAGACTAGATAGTCATAGCAGAGCACAATAAACTTGCCTGGACTGACTGGCCAGTAGGAAAGATAGTGTACAATTATGTCAAAGTAATTTATTTGTTTATTATTCTATTTAGGTTTAATATAATATAGCCATTATTCAACCACGACCACGAACTTAGATAGGTATATGTTTTTATTTAATATACCTATGTTTTCTATTCTTCTGCATTTGGTCTAGCTTTAAGCATAGGCCTCCCCTAGAAACTTCCACAATTTGCAATCATGTGCTTTTCTTATCCAAGTTACACCTATTTAGGTATACATGCACCTATATACCTAATATAGGTAAGTATGTAATTTTAATTATGAACATTTGTGATGTTTGAGGTCTTGCTGTGC
The DNA here is from genome assembly GCA_963854355.1 of Epinotia brunnichana. Taxonomy (NCBI): domain Eukaryota; kingdom Metazoa; phylum Arthropoda; class Insecta; order Lepidoptera; family Tortricidae; genus Epinotia; species Epinotia brunnichana. Next base: position 8,807,993 of record OY977954.1, on the reverse strand, counting down.
TGTACATTAAGTATAGTCTTCTTTCTTTGGTAAAATATCTGGAAAGAATATAAATATTATAAATTGCAGGTATAAATAAAAAGACAGCTAGGTTATTTATACTAAAATTATAAAGAAGAAAAGTTCAAAAAAAGGAGGAGGTTTCCAACTCGTCGGAGACTTTTTGTGTATGTTCCCTGATTACTCGAAGACGTCTGAACCAATTTGGAAAAATCTTTTTTAGTTTGTAAGGGTATTCTTCCCAGGTGGTTCCATGGTGATCAGGTCAAGAGTTCAAGACCTGATGATGGGATCCTGGAGAAATCGAGGGAACTCTTCCAATTTTACAGGTGCCTACACTTGAAGCGATTTGTGTACCTACTGATTTGAAGTCGGTTAAAACTTTTTAAAGTAAATTATTTTACGTAACGATTACGTTGTTACTAAACACGGCAACTCTTTGAAATGCAAGTTTAAATATTTTCCATACTTACAATTTATCCAAATAGCAGTAGAGTGTCACGCATTGAAATATCTAGTTACGGAGCTCCAAGAGCGTCTCTGTGTTGATATTTCGAAATTGTAGCCACTTTTTGTTCGATTATCACTTTAAATGTCACTAGAAAATCGAATATTCACTCGTAATTTTGGATGACACATGAACACAACCAACAAACGAATATGGCGGAATTTGTGCCATTCATTTCATTTGCATTTTTAAATACAAAATACGCGACAATCCGAATTTTGCGGATATATGTTGTCAATTCAAAACCCTTATTTTTATACGTTCTTTAATTTGAGATAGGTGTCGATCGGATCTATGGTAACTCTTGACCGAATAATACGTTATCACCACGTTATCACGCACAATTTTGCAAGTGAAATAGTAAACTACAGTCGCTACGGTATTCTTCGATACGAAATGTCAAATTTGGGTCTCACACTACCGATTGGTAGTACGAAGCGAACGTCAAATTACGCATCGAAAACTAAACGCTACCGTCTAACGTTTTGCAGTTGGTTTCATAGTCCAACGGCAGTGTGAGTAACAAGTTTGACGGGTCGAATCGAAGAATACCGTAGCGAGATCGAAATCTATTCGAAGCGCGTTTACTCGATCTCGTAAATAGTTACGTAACGTTAGGTTACGGTTGTATCTCACAATAAGGGTACAGATTTTGATCATCATGTGTGTGTGTGTGTATTTTTATGAAGCATGTATACCTATGGAAAATTTAACACGTTTACTACTTTTTTTTATTGACTTTACTATCTTCTTGTTTCAATGTCAAACAGTTTTATCTCTGCAATATGCAGAATACGATTACTGGCCCTGGCGCTAATAATAAACGGTAAAGACGCATCTGCTGTTCGCAAAACGTCAGTTCTGCAATTTGTCGCTATCGAAAAAAAATTGCAAAACGTAACTCGTGTGCAACACCGCAGAACGTTCCTCTTATAAAATGATCATTGATTTTTTACTCCGGACAATTTTTTATTTTCTAAACAAAGGACAAACTTCATTCTGATAACTTTCCAGCAAAACTCTTGCCTGGAGGTAGTGGAGGTACGGAGGTGCTCTATAGAATAGTAACTTTTGCTCTCAGGCAAAACGTCTCTTTTATTTCTTATACGTATCATCGCCAATACAGTTAACTGACAATCCGTACCCATATGTGCATTGTAATAAGGTTCAATATAAATACAGAATGTTCAGTTAACTGTGTTGGCGTTTGTACAAATAATCAGGTTGTTATAATTATAAAGCAAAGTTTTGCAAAAAACAAAATGAATTTTCTAAATAGGACCGTGCATGAAAATAATAATTGTAGCATATACAGGGTGACTGGTAATTCGAACTATTCCTTGAAAGGGGTTATACTAGAGCTAATTTGCAACAATTTATGTCCAGTCAACCAGGGGTCCAAACTCGCTGGTTTCCGAGATATGCGAGTTTTTAGTTTGTATGAAAAAAATTCTCCTTGCAGCCTTAAGCTGGTGATTGTGACAAAAGTACTTCCATTTGGATGGTAAAAAATTTTTTTTGTCACAATCAGCACTTTAATGCTGCAAGGCGAATTTTTTTCAAACAAACTAAACTCGAAAAAAAATCGTGTTGTGACCCCTGGTTGACTGGTCATAAATTGTTGCAAATTAGCTCTAGTATAACCACTTTCAAGGAATAGGTCGAATTACCAGTCACCCTGTATACTCCTTTACTCCTATACATACATCACCTACTGCCTGATATACGGCCATAACTCAAAATTAAAACACATTTGAGATGTGGCTCTATTGCAGTGCAATACGGACAGATCTCAAATGTGTTTAATTTTGAGTTGTGGCCGTATTGCAGGCAATAAGTAGGCGACATAATGTATGTATAGGACGCTGTCCAGTCCAGACGGCACTCGTTCCCCCATCCCCAGCAGTTCAAGGTCAACCGCCGGCCATTTAGTCCAGGGGCGTCGTTTTACTGCGCACTTTCTACGTCAATTTACCAGACCGTCTGGCTGTGTAATAAAAATAACCCATTTTTGTATAATGCAGTTACGCCTCCTAACGATATTTATAAACTTCAAATTAAAGGAAAAAATTAAAATTGGAGCTCAGTTGGTTAGTAGCGACGGGCCATTATGCCTGTGGTCGCCGGTTCGAATCCGGCTCGGAGCCTAAGTTTTTCAATTTTTCCTTTAATTTGAAGTTAAAAAAATAACCCAGTAAAAAAAAACACTTGGTGCCAATGAATTTGTGGGCCTGTGGCTCTATCGGTTGCATAGTAGAACCTTAATAAATCTTGGTTTATGTATAGTATACACCGTGTCCAATAACTTCGAATACACTTTTTCTAGCACTGGTTTAAAAAAAAAATAGACAACTTTCAGACTGTTTTGTCATTATAATTTGAAGTTTATATTGTCATGAACAAATAAAAATATTTAAAAAATATTTATCTAGCGTCGTTAACTTTAAATCCATGATGAAGCAATTCCGGGAACCTATTATCTTAAAATTTCTTAAGGGCGATAGCGTGGGTGCAATTTTTGCCGCGTTGAAACCTTATGGAATTAAGCGTAACCTAGTTTATTCTACAATTAGAAGATACAAGGAGACCTCCACATTAGAAGACCGAAAGAGAACTGGTCACCCGCGTTCAGCAAGAACGGATAGGGTCGTGAAACTGGAGAGAGAGAGTCTCCGCCGCAAAAAACAGCGTTCGATCCGAAAATTAGCTGCAGACTTAAATATTTCAAGAGGATCAGTAGTGAGAGCAGACCTCGGGTGTCACGCTTACAAGAAAAGACAAGTACACGGCATTTCCGAAGCTATAACGAAAAAAAGATTAGGTCGATCAAACACTATACTTTCCTGGCACGCGGGGGATGAATTCGTTCTTTCGAACGAAAAACTCTACGTATTAGAGCAACCTCTCAATGTGCAAAATGATCGTTTGTGGGCAGCTAACATAGAAGATATTCCAGATAATCAGAGGAATGTGCCAAGATTCCAGAGTGCACCATCAGTGATGGTTTGGGGAGCAGTTTGTAAGCGGGGTAAACTTCCTTTGGTATTTATCGAAAAAGGGGTAAAGATCAATTTTGATTACTATAAAACAAAATGTTGCTCCAAATTTAAAAATGTTGTATGGAAACGATTACTATTGTTTCCAACAAGACGGAGCTCCATCCCACACGGCAAACGCAGTTCAAGCGTGGTGTCAGGCCAATTTAACGTATTTCTTGCCAAAAAATGAATGGCCCCCGAGTTCTCCGGATTTAAATGTACTGGACTTTTTTGTATGGTCATATATTATGCTCTCGAAACTTAATAACTACAAAATAAATAATTTGGAGCATTTCAAAAAAGTTATCGTACAAATTTGGGACGAAATGCCGATGGAGGCAGTGCGTGCCGCGCGCGTGCGACGGATTCGAAAAACGTTTGAAGCTGGTGATAAAGGTTAAAGGCGGAGTTATCCCAAAACATTTTTTGTGAATATTGTATATAAGCATATCTTTCATGAAATATAGTTTTTATTGCAATTGTTATTAACACTTTCTTTTAATGAGAGTTTGAAACTGTATGCGAACTTATTAGACACGGTGTAGATACAATTATTGGGTAATCTTCGGAACCACTGGACTGATTTCAAAAATTCTTTCACTTGTGTATAAATCGGACTTACTGGATAGACATAGGCTTTATTCTGCGGGTTTGTCTGCTTTCTATGCACCACATCACGCGGGCGCAGCCGCACGGTCAGCTAGTAAAGTATAAATTGGATTTGGTTCTGTCTGGCTGACTGGGGCTTAATGGCATATCGTAACTTGTCTACGTTCGCTCTGTAAATTTTTGACTCTCGGAGTGTTGTAGAGAAAGTTTAAATAGACTTGCCGAATTCTGTGATTGTCAGCTTTCATGAAATTGACGCCACGAGTTGTCAAAAACCGACACTGAATTGTGTGGGACGTTCTGCGATCGGCAATAAAGTCCGTCGTCGCGCCTATTCTTGCTTTTTATTTTACGATAGCGATAAACCAAAATTGCCCAGCTTCTGAAACCTGTGATTATCGACACACCACGATAATTTAAACGTACAGTTACTAGGGCAACAGAGTGCCAAAAGAGCTAAACATGTAACACCGTGTCAACTGCATTAACAGATGGTTTCTAATACGTGTAGATTTAGCGGGTGCTGCACCGTTGACCGATTTACACAATGCTTCTGTTGTATGTAGCCTATTGACTCTGCCGTTACATAAACAATCACTTGTTTGCTTGTTCTTAAAATTAAAAACACAGTGTTTTGACCTTTCCTTTAACCCTATCTTTTAGAGCTAACAGGGCCGGTAGTGATTTACAAAATGTGAAGTGTCCCCATATCAATTGTTTAATGTCTTGAAAGTCAAAAAAAAAGATGATATACGTACCTATATAGAAGAAACACAGTTACAAGTTAAAGCTCAACTGTCTGTTAGATTTAGTTACATACGTTGAAGTTGGATGACTCATGGAATCACCTCGGTATCTTTCTATCCGACCGTCTGACATAGGCATCATCTGAATCAACCTCAATTGACAATGGGTGATCGATTTTTAAAGTAAGGCTTTTTAATTAATTCAACTAAGTCTACCTTCGGCCAATCTGCTACGCAACTCGCTCTTCAAAATGTAGTCTCAAAATAAACGACACAAAGCAACCTGTTTAATAAATAAAAACAGGATATTCATAGCTATACAGTTGATCGGAAACAGTCTCGCGTGCGTGTAAATCGTCGCTTGAATGAACGCGAGCGAATCATCGAAGCCCCATCGCGGCTAGTAAGCCCTAACCTGCCTTAAACTGTGGCGCGTTAGCTCTCTGTTACTAGAAATAAAGAGGTAGGTAATGACACTAATGACTGAGAAATGAAATTTCTATGCAGGGGGTAATCTTCGAAGCAAACCATCCTTTAAAATGAATTTTCACTGGTATATAGGCAGGGTCTTCGGGTTGGACATGACATAGACTGTGTTGTATCCCGGAGTTTCGCTTGCGTTTTGTGCAATACGCGGAGCCGCGCGGGCAGCTAGTAATTAATAAGTTATGACTGACCGTGTGTGACCACGGTCTAGCGACATCATTAGCGTATGTACTTCCTACTGCTGGGTATAGGCCTCCTCTCATAGATCAGAGGGAATGGGCAATCGGGCAGTATAGTCCTTACTTTGACCCAGAGCGGGATCTAAATAAAGTTTCGCTATTTTTCACTTCGACCTTCGAAGTTCGACGGCTGAAAAACACGACTACAGTATTTGCCCACCTTTTATAAATCCATGCCCCTGCACATTGGGCAATGCAATGCAACTGAAATTACCAGGGGCCATAATAGACCAGAAATTAATTTATGAACCCGACTCCATTAGCGGCATATTGTAGCTTTCGTAATATATTACGTGTGGTGTACGCAGTGCTCCATGGATTTCAAAGTATTTTTAGTCGGCCACTGAAATTACTCAGTCAATGTTTTTTACTTTTTTCGTGTTTATTAGGGTTCCGTAGCCAAATGGCAAAAAACGGAACCCTTATAGATTCGTCATGTCAGTCTGTCCGTCCGTATGTCACAGGCACTTTTTTCCGAAACTATAAGAGCTATACTGTTGAAACTTGGTAAGTAGATGTATTCTGTAAACCGCATTAAGATTTTTACACAAAAATAGAAAAAAAAAACAATAAATTTTGGGGTTCTCCATACTTAGAACTGAAACTCAAATGTTTTTTTTTCATCAAACCCATACGTGTGGGGGGGTATCTATGGATAGGTCTTCAAAAATGATATTGAGGTTTCTAACATAATTATTTTCTAAACTGAATTGTTTGCGCAAGAGACACTTCCAAAGTGGTAAAATGTGTGTCCTTTTTAATTTTGACAAGACCGAATTGTTGCTGACGAATTTCAATTATCAACATACATAGACACATTTGAATATTAAATAAAAAGTAATAAAATAATGAAATCGCTGTAAAGGCTGTATTGGAAATTCTAAATTTCTATCCATGTGGAAAATTTAAAATTATTCGCTACGAGCGGGATTTGAACCCGCGACCTCTCGAATCCGTTCATACTCGTATATAATCGTCGGCTCGTGGCGAATAATTTTTAAAATTTTCTACTTTAATCGCTCGGACGTTTCAGCTTAGTAAACATTTAAGGTAAACGTCCGAGTGCTCGACGCTGTACTAGTATATGGCATGGGCACTCTAAGTCAAAGCAATATGGGTTAAATTCGAACTATGAGGATTTTTCTTCATTAGAATTTAAGCCATGTCACGACATTTGTCAAAGTTCGAATTGTTCGAATTTAACCCATTTTGCTTTGACATAAAGTGCCCATGCCATATACAGCGTCGAGCACTCAGACCTTACTGTATTGGATTTATTTAACTGGATATCAATCGATAATGGAATACCCAGGTTACACGTGCTATCTTCTGCGCGTTCAACACCACACACCCATGAGAACCTCGTACTAGTTGCACGTATATATTATACACGTTACACGTTCCGATGACCTCACGGCACAGGTATTCGACAACCGTTACGTTACGTTTACGTCACAATCGAATTTTTCCAATGCCTCTGGAAATTTCGATTCTTATCTAAACCTGTACGGGTCTACGTGACGTACGACGCGTCCCTCCTCCTAGTGACGTCCCTTTCTCTCACTCGGCGCCGCCGTCTCGCCGTCTTGTTTAATTTGGGTCAACCAGCTGTTTACTATGTTTGACTACGAAAGGCCGTCACTTGTTTTGTTACAATTCAATGGTGTTAGTTACATTAACAGTTGCTATCGCTCTTATCATTAGTCAGATTCGGACCAAATTGGCGTGGCTGAGTTTTGAAGCAGTTGTGCAAAGAGAAACCTAAGTGCAGCGCTTGTATTTGCAAGTGAGTTTTTTTATTTAAGTGTTACTTCAGACGTTTAAGCAAATATTTTGTCGCGAAGTACTCGGTACTTACTTATCTTCAAACACTTGTCTAACCTAACAAGTTCTGTCCATCTTCGTTTATGTCCCAATACTTCCAATGCACTTCGACGGTTTACATTCTTGTTGTGTTTATCTATGTGTGGTTTCTACAATAGGGAACTTGCATCTTAATATTTTATTACGAAAAACAAAAGTATAATCCAGCATTAAAACAACTGTAGCATTGAAACTTTGTTATGATTTATTTTTCTGATGTTATATGCATTTGAAATCTGCGCGCGCCGGCACCCCCCGAAAACGCTCTATACTAAACGGGCTTATGCTATGACGTCACAGCATAGCCTTTACTATGAAGTAAGTCATTAATTTGCGATTATCTCCACAAAATTTACGTTTAAGTCTATACTTGTCATACAAAATATCATTTCTAATTTAATATTCTATTTAACTGTTACGTTCAAATAAAATTAAAATAGGTTATAACTATAAACAAAAAACATAAAAAGGGGAAGTTATAAAAAGAATACCGCCTCTAAGAGGTCAGACTGCGGCATGGACCCCATTACGCTGGCAGCATTACCTCTCTGAATCGCAATGGAAATACGTTGCGAGAGGTAAGCGCCAGCTCTGGGGTCTCCAGTTGCTTGGACCAGCCGCGAAGACAAGGCCTTAATGAAATTCCTCATATCTGACGACCAAGGACCCAAAGTTTCCACAGCAAGCGCCGCAAAATCGTAATCCTTTAACAAGGAGGAATATTTGCGGCGCTTGTTCACTTGGGCCTGGTCGGCTGCAGCGCCGGCCTGTGAACGGGTGCCCTGGATGTGGGACTGGGCGAAGGTGTCAACGCAAGTTACATCCCACACCAGGGCTCTGCCTAGTTTCCATGGCACCAATGTAGCCCCGTCTGGACGCTTGCCATCGTCACGCGCCAAACCCACAGGTTCGAGAATTGCCGGCACGGAGGCGGTGGCAAGCGAACGACGGATCAAATCATTTAAAGTGCCATGACGGTACAGGCGGCCGGCGCTTCTATGGCAAGAGAGACCGTGTCTACCCAGCTGGTCCACGGCCCTCCCACAGTTACACGTATGAGCGACACAAATTCTGGCTCCAAGTCTGAGGCATACCGATATTCTCAGACAGCTTGGGTTCAGAACCGTGCCTACGTTCCGTGACGGGAGAGCATGCAGCCAGTGCCCCGACTCGTTCACCGAAACAGCCAGGATACGAGCACGATCTGAGTCGCCCGGACTATTGGCAAGAAGTGAAGCATGGGTTACCTTGAGGCGTGGAGTATCCCAAGCTCTCTGAACGTGCATTGAGTCGGGGACGTCTGCACCTGGGCACGAGTCACACCAGGCTCTCCTGGCCTCCGCCAGGCTCGCTATCTCCGTGTCAAGTATCTGTGGTTTATTTAAAATAATACTGACAAGAGACATCGAGCCGTAGGCGGAGGACAGGAAAGCCGGTAATGCCACGCTGGATGAAGAACGGACGCCCAGACCACCGAATCTTATTGGGAGAACCGCTTGGGACCAAGAACTGAAATCGAAACTTATGTTTAAGACTTTAGACAGAGTGGATTGTAGGGAGTCGTCGATGGCAGATAGGATGGATGGAAATTTCCAGATTGGACAGCTGCGAAGTAAATACATGAACTTTGGTGTGAAAAGGCAGAACCGAATTATGAAAAGAGCCATGTGGGGATTGATTTGGAATAGTAATTCGGAAGTATTGTTAAAGAGGTTTAATTTACAAGTTATAATTGGGTTGATGGCCTCGTCAAAAATGGGAGAACCTAAGAGAGATAGCGATGAGTTTGAATGAACCGAAATGTTAGGCAAAACTGCGTTAAAATTTGTCAGTATCTCAATTTTTTTTTCAGGTGAAAGGTGACTGGGTAAATAAATCTCGCATTTAGTAAAATTTAGAGAGAGGCCGATGTCAGAAAAACGGTCTATTATTAGGTGTAGGTCCTGTAGAACCGTTTCGGCGTCTCCACCAAGGGAGCCGTCATACAAGTACCAAAGATTGAAAGATGATTTTAAGTTAGAAATGATGGGATGTACTGCCAAACTAAAAATAGCGGGCCCAAGCGGATCACCTTGTTGGCAACCCATGCTAGAAAGAATAATATTGTCGCCAAAGAGTAATTTAGTTGGAGCCCCGTAGCATTGCCATAAATAATTGTAAATGCCTGGTAGTTCTTTTTTCACCTCTGATAAGAGGGCCCCTCGATCGACCGAATTAAATGCATTTTGCACATCAATTTTTATGAATACCTCGTAGTCCGGGCGACTGAGGAAGGTGCGCGCGGCATGAACCGCTGCCTCGCAGCCGCCTTTAACGCCGAAACCCAGCTGACGGGGCTTGAAAATATTGGTCAGTGTTTGGTGGAATTTCCGGCAGCAGAGCTTCGAAGCCAAGCGCCTGAAAGTGCAGCCGACAGCAATTTGGCGGATGCCGCCGTCTTTCTTGGCAAGAGCAATGAGGTTGGCACCATAAAGGAGCGGCACGACTTCGGCGTTAACGAGGCCCGAGAGCATTAAATTGATTAGTGCAGTTAATTGAATGAGCAGAGCCGCCCCGGTGTCCCCCGATGGTACAGTGGTCAAGTCTTTTAGGTGTTGCGGAGACAACCCGTCTAAACCACCGGCAGATCCGTTCGGGAATGATAGTATCGCTTGATGTACAGCGTCTACGGACACAGATGCAGCAGATGCATCTGGACCGGGTGGGTCTGGAAGTTGAGACGAAGCCGAGGGGACTGGGTGTTTTGCTCTTAAGGCCGCATAGGTCTCGGCGGAGTGCGACGCCAGGTCGTCGTTAGAGAACAAAAGCCTGGCCGCACCACTCACATTCCCTTCAGAAAGTTTACTCTCAATAGTTTTTATTTTATTATAATGATGATCAGCGTTACGAATACTATGATGATGTACCAAGTTAGTGAGGAGTTCGGGCGGGGATAATGTTTTACTTTTGATTTGATTGGTAAGAGACTCTTTGTTGTTTTTGTCTATGTGGAGAACAGTGTAGGAGAATGTGAGTAAACGCTCCCAGGCAGCGGGGGAGTTCTCAGCGACGACCTTAGCGACGCACTCAGTGAGGCAGCTGGCTACAGATATGCGCGCGCCTCGCGGTATTCTTTTTATAATTGGGGTATTTGCCTTTAGCAGTCCCAATTTTTGAGTAAGTGTGGTGGACCTATTAGAAGTTGGTGTTGGGACTATGACGGGAGACGAAGGCGCAGGTTGAGAAGCGCTTGGCAGCGGGGGATCGACATCCATACGGGTGCCATGCCGACGAGCAGTATGGATCGCGAGCCCCCGCTGCCCCTTGTACTGTTTATTGTCTCCGCAGATACGACACTCCAATAGTTCCACCGAGGTCAGGCAAGGCTGTGACGACATTCAGGGTGAAACAAATACAAAAAAATACATTAAGAAAAAATAAATAAATAAAAACTGAACAAAAAACTAGGAATTTAGATATTAACTGGCAACTTATGAGCAATTTAATACCATAACAATAGAAATAGAAGGTATTTTAAATTCACGTCCACTCATGCAGCTCACTACACAGGACAGTTCAGATTTTTCTTGCTTAACTCCAGGGCACTATTTAATAGGTAGTCCTATTATGGCTATACCTCAGCATGATTTAACTGAGATACCTACCAATCGTTTGCAATTCTGGAGAACTTGTGAACAAGTAAGACAGCATTTCTGGAAGGTTTGGTCGAAAGACTACTTATCTTCTCTAAATGAACGCACTAAATGGTACAAAGATCTGCCTAATCTCAAAGAGGGTGCTGTAGTTTTACTGATAAATTTGAACAACCCACCTCTTCATTGGCCTCTGGGTAGGGTCACTAAAATATTTAGTGGCAACGATAATAAAGTCAGAGTAGTAAGATGTTCAAACAGCAGATGGTAAACTGCATCGTAGGGCTGTATCTAAGTTAGTTATTTTACCAGTGGAGTAAATGTTATATTTCGTTCTTACAGACTTTAAGCAAGTATTTTGAGTTTTGACAATTTATGATAATACTTTTATGTACCTACATTTATTAAGATATGATTAATATTTCTGTCTCCGGGGCAATTATGTCGGAGACATAGTTTATATATATGGAAATAGTTGTCTATGCTACGCCACTGGCAACTCTTTCTCTCTTCCTTTTTCTACTTCAAACCAAATGTATCGCTCTTCAATATATTTAATCTTATAAATTCATAAACCCTTGTTTCCTTGACTGTTACGTTATTTTATCGAAAAAATAAAAAATAAATTTTCGTCATTTTAACGTTAGGTAAAACTAATAAAATCGTTTTTTTTCTTTTTTTTTCTTTTGTATGATATCTCTACGTATATCCGCATCGATTGAGTGCAATTTATTCGAAATTGAAGTCCCATGCAAGTTCCCCATTACGAGTCTATGCCACACAAGCTTTCACATTCAGTATAATGTTATACATCAGTGTATTTCAGGAATGCAATTTTTATAAGGAAGCAGGTGATGATTATGGCATTAGTTCTTTTCTTATCATTAAAGACTATATATTTGAACTCTACCTCGAGAACCATCGTTCCAGTTGCCAACATTTAGATTTTCATCTTCACTACATAGTATAAAACAAAGACGCTTCCCGCTGTCTGTCTGTCTGTCTGTCTGTCCCTATGCTTAGATCTTTAAAACTACGCAACAGATTTTGATGCGGATTTTAGGGTTCCGTAGCCAAATGGCAAAAAACGGAACCCTTATAGATTCGTCATGTCCGTCCGTCTGTCTGTCTGTCTGTCTGTCCGTCCGTATGTCACAGCCACTTTTTTCCGAAACTATAAGAGCTATACTGTTGAAAGTTGGTAAGTAGATGTATCCTGTGAACCGCATTAAGATTTTCACACAAAAATCGAACAAAAACATTAAGTTTTAGGGGTCCCCATACTCAGAACTGAAACTCAAAAAATGTTTTTTCATCAAACCCATACGTGTGGGGTATCTATGGATAGGTCTTTAAAAATGATATTGAGATTTCTAATATAATTTTTTTCTAAACAGAAGAGGTCTTTAAAAATGATATTGAGATTTCTAATATAATTTTTTTCTAAACAGAAGAGGTCTTTAAAAATGATATTGAGATTTCTAATATAATTTTTTTCTAAACTGAAGAGTTTGCGCGAGAGACACTTCCAAAGTGGTAAAATGTGTCCCCCCCCCCCCCCCCCTGTAACTTCTAAAATAAGAGAATGATAAAACTAAAAAAAATATATGATGTACATTACCATGTAAACTTCCACCGAAAATTGGTTTGAACGAGATCTAGTAAGTAGTTTTTTTTTAATACGTTATAAATCGTAAACCGCAATTTATTTCACGGAACCCTTCATGTGCGAGTCCGACTCGCACTTGGCCGCTTTTTTTTGTAATAGATAGTGTTTCAAGAGGAAGGTTTATATGTATAATACATATAAACCCGTGCGAAGCCGGGGCGGGTCGCTAGTATAACATAAACTTGATAATCTACTATATTTAGTGCCAGAACGCTAATGAATAAATTGATCACCCACTCACCTTGCACGGTCACTGTCGCCTTTCCAGCGATAAAAAACCAAAATGCATATAACTTGTATACGTGTAGGCATAGGTATGTGTTTCCTCATTCAACAATGCTTTTATGCAAAACGTATCGTGGGACTGGGAATGCGCGACGCCGACCAACGCAACTTTTAACAGCATAAATAGTCTCAACATTCTTGCCTCGTGCTCACAAGCGCTAAAATCTAATGAGAAATGTAAAATCAACCGTAATTGCGACACCTCCCACTCCCACGAAATCACTGGTTGAGCCTTGCATCCGTTTAAGTAGTTTATTGAGTCTTTAAGCCTGGAATGCGTGGGAAATGAAAGTTAAATAGCCGAAGTTGAAGCGTTAAAAGAATACTTAATTAGGAGAGAAGTTTCTTCTTTTATACATAATTGATGACAGAAGGCATAAGGCGATGGATGACGGTGCTTTTTGACAAGCAACTGTGAATTACAGATTTATAACAAAAATAATTACAGTTTATTATGTCCTTATGTAAATTCTAAACTTGTAGCAATACGAAAATTGACATTTGTAGCTGTCAACATATTGCTGAAAAATACGCTTTAACATTAAATTTGCATTATAAACTATCGAAAATAACTCTAGAGGAGGTAAGTATGCTAAACAATGACCATGGAATATCCTAACTATGAACTAGGTATTCTGCTTGTATTTAAAATATTATTTATCTCTAGGATCGCATATGTTCCATAATATTTACTTATTTGCTTCGAGGGCAATTAAAATGCTGACTCGCGAGTTCTACAGCTAACAGAGCCACTAGTAATCAATAATCATACACACACAGATACGTCATAACGTCACTGTGCATTCAAATGCATGATTAAATATTTAAAGTTTAGCCACATTTTCTTTTTTTTTTTAAGTTGCGAATGTTGCGATGGATGACTCGCTTTAAACATGAGATAGAAGTGTCAAGTGACGTTTTAAAAATGTCAAAAATAATACCAAATAAAAGAAACGAACGAAATAAAAAACAACATTAACTACAATGACCTACAGACAGTTCTACGAATGCCTGTGCGGAATGAGGTCAATAATTTTCAAGTGACGATCAAGATGACCTGCGAAATTTTTCCTCATGACATTTGGTTATGTCCTTTCCTGTGCGTGTTTTTTCCGATCCACATGATTGCGGTGTTTACGGAAGTGTGGGCGGAAATGACTGTGGTCGCGGCGCGAGTGCAGCTGAGACGACCTTTTAAGGCCGCTGCCGTCTTAGTCATGATGTTAATCCAATAATGGTCCGAGTCCGAAGTCCGGGCCTGCATATGAGAGTACCTTACCTCAACGCCCATGTGTAGATCCTTCGAACGTGCACTAACTAAAGATCGAGATGTACAGTCTAGGGTGAACGAATACGTACATAAATAAGGACATAAATATCGTACAGGACTTTATTGTCAATGTCATAAATGCGTGTACAGATATTTATGTACGTATTCGTTCTCCCTCGACTGTATCTAGAAGTATCGGGATCCGCACTCGAGTCGCTATTGCCGTTGCAATGACTAGTGATCAAGGAACACTAAATATACCCTTACCCTACCCCTACACTATTACAATGTATTTATGAAGTTATGAGTTATGACTTATAGCAACAATACAGTAATATTGCGGAACCTAGAACATGTTAAATGAAAGAAAGAAGGATTGTAAGAAAAATTACACAAAGTTTTAAGGATAGCAACGATAATGCAGATCCGAATTGCCCGTGTTTATTAGATCTTTAAATCTGCCACTTTCTATGTCACTGAGTTAGATCTTTTATGTGTGGTATGTACATAGATGTAGCAGCATCTTCAATTATTCTTAATCAGTGCCAGCTAGGTATTATTATGATTTTACCAAACAGGAAAATTGTCTTAATCAGGGATGCGTCAACATTGTATGGCCTCTTCTTGCAATAAAATCTATTCTTGATTCTTGGTTGGCAGATTGAATATTTGGAATAGAAATAATCAACAATCAGAAGTTGAGGCCACCAAGCCCCAATGCCCCCAATGTACCGAGGAATAAGGATTAAGGTTGCTTGCTTACTGCAGAAACATCTGCATAGCAGATAATACATATCGATTACGTGCAGACAACGGATTGCTTTTGCACGAATGTGTGAAAAAAAGCTCTATTATGTGGGTACCGGTCTCTACACTTGACCCAGTTAACTTCTAAAACGTTTCTAGGCTGCGGCCTGAAAACTTACATGATATTAAATTTAATTTACATCCGCAGTGAGAGAAATAGGAACATCTGTGTCTACATTTTGATAGCACTTTTCTGCTAGATCTGTGGTGTGGTGGTTGTATTGAATTCCCGATACTTGATAACAACATTGACCGAATCTCATATACAATGCGTTACGTTACGATTCCGTAAATCTGTACGTTTCAAGTGTTTCAACCGCTATTGACTCCCAAGAACGTCATGCACTCCTAGTGCTCGCGACTTGCTCGTGTGTGTTTTGCTTTATTTCTACGTGGCGTGTTCGTTGTACGATTTCGGTGTGGGCGTCTGGCGATGGATTCCGGCCATCTATCGATTTTCCTGGCCTAATTCTCAGTTTGCCTAGACTTGGGCGTGGGCTAGATTGCTGCCAACGTCCTCTCTCCACTCAATATTGTTCTCTTTTGGTACTAAAAACTTACAGTCACGCATTTCGCCGTGCTGGATGAAAAGGCTGAGATTTATGTCGACTTAAGCTTTATGCAGTGTGATGTCCGGCTTACCGTTATGAAGGGCGGTTTGTAACTACTTAAATTGCAAAAGCCGACAAACGGGCGACATATTTCAGCGCGACCAGTGGGCGCGCGTAGGTGGACAAACGCGCCAACGCCCACCACCGTCTGCAGCGCCCGTATCAGATTGTCAGCCAGCTGCACTCTCGCTGCATGTCACCTCCAATGCTCCTTATCGCCTCACCTTTCAATACCCGATACCAATCCAGCACGCATTCTATAATTAAAACCTGCGACTCCAAAAGCCAAACCGGCCTCAACAATGAAAGTCTATTTCGCGCGATACTGAAAACACTGTTGCTCCATTATTCTTGGGGTTTACGGCTCTATTGTTTTATTTTTGCATGCTCTGTATTCCGGTTTGCCCAGTGCTGTTTATTATTTCTCGCTATCATTACAAGGCCTGTTTAAAAGGTGAGACATTAAATTGCTTTTTCGAACAAAACCACCAGAATATCACTAAAGAATTGCAAGCAAGACTTACACCTTGTTTTTAGTTTTTCGACTGAAATAATTAAAAACACGATGCGAACATTGAAGAGGAACTTCGACAGAAACCAGGAAACCGCTGAGTTGTACGCGGAGTTATTCAAACTTCTAGAGCACGCTGCCGGTAGGCAAAGAATAATTAAAACCTGTCAAGTGTTGGCGATTGTTGCGGCAATCTCGGCGGTCAGCGGCGGTCGCCATAGCGACTGGCCACGTGCAAGCCAGTCTTCGATACCTGATAAACATTCCACGCTTACCACCACGCTTCAGTGCCAAACGAATTCCGTGCGCCAGCGCGACTGAGTAACAAATTGGAATTGCAGTTGCCACTAGGAAATTGAAGTAGTTGATTTAACATGATTCAGAAAAGGCAACCAAAGTTGGAATAAATGCGCTTAGAATATAAAGTCAATTCAATCAGCTTAAGCCATAAGCGGTCATCAATATAGTCGAGTACACTCTGATTTAATTAAACACATAGCTATATGTACTTGCAAACCTTCATGGTTGTGTACTTTAAGATTAATTGGTCGCTTATCATATTTTTCCATTCGTTATATAGTATGTGCGTATTTATTTACTCGTACGAGACTACGAGTACAAATATAAATAAAAAAAATATGTCTGATTCCGTTTTAGGGATTTTCTATGTAAAGAATCGGACAGTGCAGCTGTCGGAGATATAGCTTGTAATGTTTCTATATTAAATAACAAGTAAGAGTGTATCTACGTTATCCTTTTTGCTTCTTTAACGATGTGGGAAGTGTCATCAATATCATCATACATTTATCCATATTCAATTAATAACTGTCCTGTTTAATTCTCTGGTTTCGGCACCATCTCAAGAATGTGTGATTTTATTGACGTTAATATGAAAGTCACGTTCGTCATATCGAAGTAAAATGGAAAAAAGCAGCAGTTGTTATAGCATAAACAAAAACAGAAACACACCACAAATGACTTATGGAACTCCTCAAAGAAGTAAAGTACGTCAAAGATTCTGACATGATTCCGTTGAAATAGCAACTAATGAAGTGTTAATTCTGAGATCCTTGAGGAATCGACGGAACTCCTCAAATATTGTCAACCCACAGATAGCGACTTGGGTTTTTTCTGTAATAATCAACGCATTTGCTCTCGGAAAGCAGTTCATGTGGTGAATTGGAAAGGAAATGTGAAAATTTTCATGTAGGTACCTATGTGGCTTGGCGAAGTACTGAATTGAAGTCGGTTTAAACTTTGTTTTTAATGTAAATTATTAGTATCCGTTACAACGCTGATGCTAATTGCAGACAAAGAAATGTCCAGTCTCCGTGTAAAAGAGTAAGGAAGGAAGGACAGTGTCTTTTGTTTTGCTAATCTAAGTTTGTTTATGAGCGCGCCACGAACTGCCGGGATGTTATCTCTTCTTGTGCAGTATTTACTGGTTTTCATTACTTTATTTCTTGCTTCCTGTTCGTGTGTCCGGTTATCCGGTACAGTGTGTTTTTTTAAACTTGGTATAAACGTTTGCTTGCCGCTTAGCGCGCTTCTCGCCATTTTCATTGTAGTTTTAGTTTGTATCATTCGTTTTTTACCACGTCGTCTTCGAAGAATTTGTTACTCAAATAGTTTATCGTCTGATTTTAATATGTTTGCAACTGCATCCAATCTCACGATATCATCCCCATCGCGTCTTGATCATTTATGCTACTTACACACAATTGCTGTAGATATTTAGTTAGATGTCTATGTTTAACGTTTAGCCTCGACACATATGTCAACATCAATGCTGTCATTTTGTCATAATAATAAAACACACTTCGCGAATGCCAACACTTGAACCAATTGTGTCCTCATCAGATGACTCCTTGAATTGTCCACACTACGACTTCTTGAAATCTCAGTAGTTTTTTCATTATCCTTATTTGTCGTTTGGTTTATTTAGGTTTTTTTTGCCATGACATTATTATTAGCAAATGTTTTTATTGTGTCTGCCATCCTCGACGTTTGCAACAACATCCTGCAATTCAATTATTTCGAGTATCCGTCGGTATTGCCAATTATTGTTTTTGCAAATCAATGAAGTGTAGTATCCTGTAAAGCGTTACAAGAAAACTACTTATCATCAACGCCTTAAACATGGTACCTATTGCATAAAAACTGCATACGGCCGTCAAAAAAAGTACGCGAGTCGCTAAGTATCGCAAGAGTGATAATTAATGATTGTTTATCATATTATCATGAATGCAAGTTGGTTGTGGGGAAACCATCGCTCGTAACCGATGCGGTGAGTTGGTGGTGTTTTTTGTCGCGCGGTGTCGGTGCCGGCGCCAGATGAAGTAAACGCGAGTACGCACGCGCCTGCTGACGTTGCACAATACGATTCACGGCGGGCCCCTAGTAGCGGCGACGGCGGAGCAGAGACGCGGTTCAGACGCCGGCCCCCGTCCCGCCCGCCCCGCGCACCCGCCTCGCCCCTCGCGCGCCCCCCAGTTGCCTCGCAGCTGCCGCGCGCGCCTGTCGCATATTCCATGCGACTCCGCTCTTCCTTTACCATAATATGGATATACAGCACATCCGCGCTCTTATCAACATCCAATTCTCGTTTTTGTGGTTTTGCGAAGTTTCCGACAAATATAAATGGATTATATTGTAAAGTGTCAAAGAAAACAATAGTTTCGTAAAAGTCCGCATTGGAATTTCTAGTATGGCAGTCGCTGTGGACCGACGTGCTCGGCACATGGCTTCATAATAAATACGGCGGTGGCGTACATTACATGAAAATGTACCAAAAAGAGTTCTGGGGTAAAGCGAGAGTGAAAAATATGTGTTTTGACGGAAGTTTTTGTGTTTTGGAGAAATCCACCCAAATTATCGACTAGTATGAAACGTGACGTACTCGTGGCGTCCACGTCAACCTACACTTTGCCGGGTTTTCGCATTCCTGTAGTGTAACGGCTAAAACAATTAAATATATACAGAAATATGAAATTCGAAATATGAATCATGAAAATCGATCATAAACCATTGATACAGGTGTAGAGCCATAGGTATGTGAATGTTTATAAACACTGTGTCCAATAACTGCTTGCTAAAAATGTTTTGATAAGGACCTTACGTGTTATGAAAACTTTGTCATTTTACAACCGGTGTTTTGAATTCCTCGTCAGTAGACAACGCTGGCCGCTTTGTTCAAAGTACAATTTGACCGAGGTCACCGGCTCGGCAAAACGTTGGCTAATCATTGAATTGCTTTACTCAGACTTCAATGCTAATGTCTTGATTCCAAATACCGCATTTTTTTAATGCGGCATATAATATCGCGGCTCAAATGGTCGAAGAAGTCACTTAAAAACATCTATAACATTCTATTCAAATGTCTGAAAAACTGCAAATATCAAATTAAATAGGAAATGTGAAGAATTTAAGCAAAGGAAAATGGCGGGCGAATTCTGCCGCCATTCTACAACGCTCCTCTATGGCTGTGTCGAGTAAAATGCATGCATGTGTGCGGGGCGTCTCATAGTGCAACGTGGCTCCCGCATGCCATAGTAGGGCCCGTAGGCGTGGCCGGAGACATTCTCTCATTGCTGATTTCCTGGTACTGTCGAGTAAAAGAAATCAAGTGCAACGTTCATTTTCTGTACTAAATACAAATCGAAGAGGAGGATAATTGATAACCTCGTTTCAAGGAATGCATAACCCAGCAAGACGCTCGAACAATTGATGCATGTGCATCACAACGTGTGTAAAAACGTGCACCGAACCATATTATTCGCTCACATCAAAACGAAACTAGAGGTTCGTTTACCTGCAATAATGATAATTCTTTGCTGACGAGTGACGACACGCGAAGCATTATAATTAACTTGGTTCAATATTATCACCTATACAAAAGACATAATATTTAGCTCCAGATGGATTAACGATTTTCGTAAATTTTTGATGTCTGCCGAGAAAGTCAGGTTATGCAACGGGAGTCTGCCACGTGGCAAAGCCGACTCTTCTGCGCATGTGCCTTCATCAGATCTATGCATGCATACGACTCTACCTTCGACACTGACTTTCTGAGAAATTCGCAAGTCACTGAAATCGATTTAAGTTAGTAGAAAACGCTAATTATTAGTAGCTGAACCTATACTGTCTAACAACCCTGAAGAAACTAATTACTTAACCTAATCTCATGATCAGACAATTCGGTATATGATGGACGATGATTAACCCATTTCGAAGGAACCGACGCTCACAATTGATCAATTCGATTACAAAGTAGTCACTAATTAGATCAGGACTTGTTCATCGAGAATGCCACGTGTTTCTTGCGCCCATTGCGCAGGTCCACACGTCGCCAGCTGAGATCTGAGAAAATCGTTACCGACAGCTAACGCACCCATTTTCACGTCACGTGGCTTCGGTCGTCTGGATAACCAACCATGGCCTTGCCTTAAACACAGTTGTGTCCATTCGTAAATGTTAAAAGCTTAAAAATGAACTCGAGTAAAGCGTTGTTTTGTTTCCTGACCTGTCTAATTTACGAAAGTGGCAATTTATAGTAGTTTATGTGACTGTACATAATGAAGGGCATTAAATAAGAGTGTGGCTTCGGCTCGTTTCATAATAACATCACACGAGTGTTTTAATGCCTAATTATTAACAGTTACATACACTACTTTATCTATCCACATATCATAAGCCTCCATGATGCATTCAGGAGCCGCATAGTATGACCGGCATTGCGGCGTTGTTTTCTGGCAGCTGTCATAGTTATTTTTTTTCATTCAGAGACAAACTAGAGTCGGGCTCCAACTATCATATCGTTCGATATCTTACTTACGTGCGACACTTGTTAAATTTGTATGCAAATTGACAATTCATTTCGAACTAAACGTCATCTCGAATGATATTATAATAGAGGTAAAATCAAATTTCTTTGTTTTCAGAGATGTTCGAAATTTGCATGAAATAATATTATCGAAATCGATGTTATTATTTAGCAATAATAATATTTTCACAGATAAGAAATGTGTTCTAACAAACAGACTTGTTTTATGGTGGTCATAATGTGCGGTTCTTGAACGCATCATGGAGGGTTTATGATGTTTGGATAGATAAAATCGATTGAAACCCAAAGGAGTCATTATGACAAATTTGATTCTTATCTGAAAATCAAGTGTTGAATTTTTGGGTCAATAAAGTGATGAACTGATGAAGTACTAATGGTTCTAGTGTATCTTGGTTTTGTATACATTACGAATGAAGACCTGTATCAAATTTACTCGGTAATATGTCGATTAGATAATTTAATATTTATATTATAAGCGCAAGGCTGATAAGTTACATGACCCAGATTCAGTAACAACCAAAAAGCAACTGTTTTTATCATGACATCATTTCTGCTTAGGATTGTTTTTTAATTGAGACAGTGCCTAATTATTCTGAACAGGATCCTCAGTCACGATAGCTTTCATGGTTTCATGCATTGCACTGCAATGAATTATTTACTGAGATCTATTGCTTTATCATTCATTTTGTATTTAGGTCGCGCTCGTCACGAGGTACCCGCGTGCTTGATTACTGGCTTGTAATGAAATCTTTTCTTTTTTCATTCACTTCTCCACTTATTACCAGAGGGATTGGATCATTAAGATTTTCAATGAAGTAAACCTTGTACTGTATCGTTTTAAATGGATTATTTATTGTTCAGCAACTCATCATAAAGTCAAATTTTGTAAGATGTAACGACACTACGTATTATATAATTCTTTATAAGATGATAACACTGAATCTCACAATTCACCACAGAATGCCAAGTCGCACAGGGAGCTCTATCACCTTTCACGTGACTTGTTCTATATAGTTCAGTCCAATACATCATGTCTAAATGCCTTTTCCTCGTGATATCCAGTTCATGCCAAGTCTACTTTCTCTAGCGATGCATTCGTTCGATTCCAATAAATCTTTCCCGCCCTTAAAATAAATCAATTGTGGCCATGCGCATAGGCAAAACGGGACGAGGAATAACGGTGCTAGTTTAAACGCGAACGAGGAATTTGTGATATACGACTTCATTTCAACATTATAGTGCATAAATTTATCTGTGATTTATGAATTACACTTCAATCTTTGTTATACAAGTTACTATACATAATGATAAATATAGTATTATACGAAGTGTAGAAAAATCACATTCGTCTATTGTATGTTGACGACCTTCGTAGTTGTGAATGTCAGCACCACATCCGCGTCATTAACATACCAGATACAGCGTTTAGTGGCATTTAGTAGGATTATGTATGTGCATAACTACTTTCACATCTGGTTCGCTTGTGACCTATTAATAGAATAGCATAACCAGGAAGCATGTGATTACTTAACACTATCGCGGAACTCTTCATGATAATGGCTTATGCGTGTTTTCTTAACCCTTCCGTAACTTAAGTTCACGACATTTCCGAGCTGCATGTCATGATAATCACGAGCTGATATTCTTTTAAATTTCTCAGCCTTACGCTTACTAAGTAGAAGAAGCGTTTATAGCCTAAAGTAGTGCCGTAACGTCATTCTTATCTCTTTGTCAGAGACAACTCCCTGGTCCTTTCATTACTTTACGTGCCGGGACATTGTTGTGTTGCGTTTTTGCGTCTCGTTTCCTTTTTTGATTTAAATGCACTTCAGTGTATTTATGGCATGTGTTGTACTTTGAATGTTTTTAGATTCTATAGGTCGGAAATAGTTGTATGATTTTGCAATTCATGTTTATGCCGCGCCGCGAAGGTCAGGGTCGATCCCACGGCGCCTGGCGAGTACTTACACGACTTGTTTGTGTGTACGCCCGCCCGTATAACGTGTGCGATCCTGATTGGTTACTCCTTACTTCATATGCTGCACTGTTGTCTTCGTATTCAAGTTTGCCTTGTTTCAAATAAAGCTGCATAATATTATTTTTGCGCTGCCAATCTCAAACAGTATGATTGCACAAAACCATTAAATCCATTAAATAATTTGTTTTTTATACACAAGATAGGTCAAAAATCTCACTCTCGTAAATGGGTACCAAGTGTTTAAGGACAAATGGGTCGGACACTGGCGCTATTGTAATGCCAAGTAGAGGTGATATATGGTGTCATTTCAGTTCCAGTGGCACCAAACTGCCCCAAATCATTAAGGCCAATCCGGGTTAATGAGATTAGTTAATTCCATTTTCAGTTGTTTTTAACCGACTTCAAAAAAAGGAGGAGGTTCTCAATTCGTCTGTATTTTTTTATGTGTGTTTGTTCCGCAACAACTCGGTAATTTATGAACCGATTAGAATTTTTTTTTGTTTGAAAGCATATACTTCCAGATTACCGTTATCACCAAAATCCAGTTCTGATGATGGGATCCTGGAGAATTCGAGGGAACTCTTCAAATTTTATAGGCAAACTTAAAGCGATTTGGCTACTGATTTGAAGTCGGTTAAAACTTTGTTTTGAAAAGTAAATTATTATGGTCCAATACGCCGAAATGCTTTCCGTCTTAAAGGTTTTTTTTTTGTATTTATTAAACTCACACTTATCAAGAATTTAGGTTTCTAGTTCGAGTAGGCTTTTCCGTGTGATAAAATGATAAATGTTTATTCTCCTTTTTTGCGGCTTTATCCTCCGAGAAAACAAGATTTCCAAAATAGAGTACGCATTTTTCATTCAGTACAGTCACCAGCGTTAATCCACAACAAATCGCGCATACATATCTGACATGACTTGACTCTATTTTTGCACACTGGCAGATTTGAGCTGGTCCTCTGTACTGTCTTGAATTCCTAGTTTTCTTTTGAAAGCATCTTTTATTACATTACGTAGCAAAAGTGGCGAAACTGATCTTTTACTTAACGTCCGGAACCCATTATTCTCAGCCGAATTCAAGATGAGAGTGCAGAGTGCTTTTGCCGCGAGGCCACATATATTAGCTGCCCGGAAGACCGGTCTCGCTCCACTAACGGCTGAATTATCTAACCGCCATTATATTGACAAATTTTGCGGATCCACATTGTCATTGTCTTTTGCAATTTCCTAGATTGTTTTCGTCACTTCTAATAATGCCCTCGGCAGTGTTGTCATGGTCATTTGTTTATCGCTCGTTGCATAATGTTTTTCCGTTGCGTTCTGTACGATTTGGTAATCAATCAGAAACACTTAGGACGTTTTAACATAAGTTGGTATTACAATATATGTAGGAAACGGTTATAATTATATGATGATGATCTAAAAGAGAAACCGCGTCTGTTATCTGTGTGTTATTATAAGAAAATGAGATTTACTAATTAAAGTCACGCAACACCTTATGTCACGCCGCCGCGGCCACGAGGATGTAGCTGACTCTCTTGTGCTAATTATATATGATTTATGGAAGACTGCTTAGTTTTCCTTTGATAGCCCGACGAAGATACGTACTACTATTTTCACCAATCATTCCTAATGTCAACTCTCTTGAGAATATTAAATGTTAAGGAGTGTCTTACAACCGAGAATTCGATAAAGTAAATGGGATTTGTTAGCAAATTATATATTCTGTAGATAATAATGAAAAGACGAATTGATTCGTGGGCAGGCAATCTCTAAGTAACAATTTCTACTACTAATATTTTATCGGTAAACTACTACCAAAGATTATAGTGGTTATTAATAACGGTAATAAAATCTATCCGTCTCCTATTGATGTCGTAAATTTAGATAAAAATGGCAGCGCCCTACATGCAAGATTTCTCGCCGTGAGCTAGAGAAAGGTACTTGATGTTATGGAGCATTATTAAAGATGTATACCTTGTCGCATTGGAATCTCGAGTGAAACTGCAGTTTCCCTTTGTGCCATGATCGTGGTGTAATGTCATAATTGTCATACAGTTTAAGAATTTCTCTGTGTGGTTGACGCGACAATTCAGCCGGAACATCAGTATAAAAGTTAGTACAGACTGTTATTTATAGCGACAGATCGCTTATGATACGCAATAGGGGTGTATAGTAGACTCAAAATGTATTTTTACTCCAACCAAACGAAAGAAAGCAAAAAATATGCCTAGAAAATTTCTCAAAAAATTACTAATCAACGACCGTTTTAATATTGCTTGTTAGAGAGAGAAAATGCTAGGGGATCGTGACGTTACGCGATCCACGAGCGTCATAGTAAAATGACAATCGTTTCATATGAAGGTGCGTCTTGCGGAAAAGGGACAGTCTCTTAAAACTTTGAACACATACTTTGTGATTATTTAATCCCCTGCTTTAATTTTTTCTCCATTTGACAATATTTTTAATCCTTTTTCGAGAAAATTTATCATTATTGGTTATTTTATTTGGTGACTACACAACCATATTGTTTTAGCTTTTTTTTTTCTCTTTATTTAAGGAGCTTGTCACACAGGTGAACACGTCGCTCCGTTATAATCAACATGACATATTTTCCTAATTACTAATAAGTAATTCTATTAACAACATGCTTTCGAGCTAACTGCAATAGTGCTGTGGCCGCGTCTGACAACGGGGTAGAAGCCAGGGCAACATTGCAGGTCCCGATATCATAGCTGATGTTAAATGCCATGTCCAAATAGGAGAGGGCAAATGCACAAAAGATCCCACTGGGTCGAAGTGCATCCGAAAGGGCCCTCACCTGGATAAGATATGATAACATAAGATTATGAAGACTACAGACGTCACATATTCTGTTAAGTTTTATGATAGTGAAAATTACTTTATCAGGTTTCCTTAACCTAAGTTCACTGCAAACTATAAAATCGGATTTAAATCAATTTGCGTACTTAAATACGACAACGAGCATTAAATTAAACTCTTGTATGTCCTCTATTCTGCACGCATTTACAACTTTATTGTAGACTACCTATTAAATAAGAAAATTAATTCATTATTATAGATAAATTTAATGGAGTAGCCGTTTCGTATAAATAATTATCCTTTATCGAAGCGCTTGTTGGGAATATGCACAAACAACTCTCAAGGATATCTCGGTGGTAAAAATCAATGTATGTCTGGCGTTTGAACTTCAGGCCTTGCTCTCGGAAATCCCGATTGCGTAACGCTATAGCTTTATTTATAGAATATAATAGTTATGAGTCAGCCGTCCATGTTGTTCTCCAAAAGCCAATTTATCAATGACATAGTGCATACCTCCACATATTTGTGATAGTTGTTCTTTATTTATATTACTTATCTGTCCCGGTATCGCATTGACAGTCTCTGAAATTTAGGGAGTGATTTGTTAAAAAAAAAATGTTACGTAAAAATTGGCCTTCGTTCTATTCTTATGTACCTGTTCTTAGAACGTTCACTTCGAATTGACAAAGTACAGATTTCTATTTCACAGTTAATCTAAAACACAAGTTTAATGATTGTATGATTTCCACATAACACACCTGTATGCATCGTGTGAATCCTCACGACGACGATTACCACTTCAACCGTATAAAAGGTCCAATCAATTTGTTTATCAATCAACCGTTCGTTCGCCAGCGAGCAGCCTCGAAGGTCGGTTTCCAATCCGACACGCAACTCCGGTGTTTACTTGTACATCGGACACTGCGGCTTGTTTGGAGTTGTTTATTGGAAAACGTCCCATTGAGGATGTGAGAGCGCGGGAATAAATAGTTGTGCGTTCGTGATATTCGGCACGCACCACATCAAGAACCTTGGCCTAGTGGCGACTGTTTATCACAGAGCCGATTCTCTAGAACCGTCTGCCATTACTGTAGCGCCGCGCCGCCATTGTTTGAATGGTATCAATTTCACTGTATTTTTTGCTGGTACGTTTTTTATCTTTATTATTTGTTCCAATCAATTTTCAAACAAGGTCGGCTCATCGTCCAATTTATAGTTAAGTTGTTGGCCATCAAAAAAATGTTTTCGACTTAAATTGGCTTTATTATACTTCAACCTTTTTCATTTCGTTTTGATCAGTTAATCTTAAATTTATAAATAAAAGTAATACGATTCCTTCCCAGAGATCGAGTTAAATGAATGCACCACAAATGTACAGTTTCGCAAAAGTATGAGACTCAATACAGTGAATGGACGCGAGGTTTACGTTACACGCAGGCGTCTGTGTCGACATGCCAAACTGAAACCCACATATTCAAATACTGTATTCTAGAGAACCTAGAGTGAGTTTTCCTTTAAACTTATTTGGAGAGACGTAAAAACAAGCTTGCCGGTAACTTGAGAATGACGGCGAACGGGCGACAACGCATTTGCGGTCTCGGAATGTGATACGTCGGCTTTGCCCGCGTCTTTCTATTGATTACATGTTTTGTACTTGCAGCGCGTCTCGCAAACTACCCATTTGCACCGACTCAACTGACTAGTTCATGTTTATGTAAGCCTCGTACTTTTCATAGTCCAGTGCAGCAGTCCGGGGAAACATCGCCGGTTTTTCTGACCTTATTACACGTTTTGTAATGTTCGATAATTAAACAAGCTTATTACTTGTTAAGTCGATTGGCGCGCACGCAATATGCCAATGTTGTAATTTGTAGGATGAATTCATTGTTCTGTTCCCCTATAGAACATATCGATAAAACAATGTTTTTTTTTCTAAAGACGCATATTTATAATATGGTAATTCAATATGACTTAAACCATGTCCGTGAAGTTTGTTTGCGGAAGTTCTCAGATTGCACTTTTCAAACAAATCCCATCTCCAAAATTGCATCCAAAATATTCATTCGCAAAACTAGGAGTACATGAACATCTATGTAGTTATTGCAGTGAGTAGGCGCCGCTGACCGCATTCTTTTCTAGCAGACTATGTGCAAAGTAGAGCGCACGTCCGCCGTTCGTCTCCAAGTTTTACGTGATATCTATCGAATCGATAACTCATTTATTCCTAGTACTTAGAGGATTTTCTAGAGAAAGCGAGCCATCATACATCCGCTCATAAAGAGATTTGTCAAGTCATTATATGCAATGCGATGAAACAATGACGAATGCATTAATGGTATTAATAAACATTTTCATGTGCTGCATATTTATGGGCCTAGTTACATAATCGTACAAAGTATAAATTCAATTACAACAACAATGTTAGCGAGTATGTGGGTGGACCGTGATAGCTAAAAATATGTAGAATATCATGCATGAAACCCAAATATGAATGGAAGTAAAATATTGACCTTATTACGGTTTTGTGGTTTTACTTCATATGAAAATGTGGGACCGATAAATGTATCAGTATCCTTTATCTGATGCCCTGTTTCTTTGTTAATGCATTTGATCTTCTGAAACAATGAGTAATGCAACAATCATGCGCATCAATTTATCAATAAAGATGAATCCATTTTTTCTTATTTATCTTCATTCAACAATTGCCTCTATTTCAGTGCATATTTTATTAGTCTGATCAGCACAAACGGGTTTCTGTGTTTTTGTCATTTATTTGTATGATGCAAAAAATACTTAATTACTACTTTGTTTTCGTCGTTATTTTCCTTCTGCTAAATTACTCCTGTATTTAGTCGATTCCTATATATACCTGCGACTTTAGTTCAGCTCTCTGACAACTCTGCTTTTCCATTCTAATTGACTGCATCCGAAAGATATAATGCCATTACGTCTGTTTTGAATCAACTTAAGTACGCGTTTCGATTCCTACTACAAATAAATTCATTGACTATATGAACCAGGTTATCGAACTCGCAGGACTTTGAATTGTGTAATGGATTTGAGCGATAAGACTTATTACCGTCAAGTGACTACACTAACTGAATAATAAACTATTAAACTTAGAGTGAGTTATTATTATTGGTAATTGAATTGTATAATTGTCACCACTTCCTCATTATTATGAATAATTGTTGTTTATAATAAAAACAAAAGACGTTTTGTTTTATATCGCCATGTTTATATACTATTGGCATAATGCTTAGGAATGCAATCAGTTGCAATGTAATATATTGAAATAATCCAAAATAAAAACATAAATTAAATGCAGTCATTTTGATGGTATTATAAACCAACTTTAAGTATAAAAATCTTGAAAGGGATTGAACTGGCCGCCATCACATAAACAATATACGAGTATTTACAATCGTAAAAACAAACACGCGTAAAAAAAAGCAAAAATCATTATCCAAACGACATTGACAAGATGGATCGCGTGTCATGCCTACGCGATTTTGACAGGTGTCCTTAACACCACGGATGTGTCTCAGTTACTCCATTGAAAATAATCCTCTCGCTTTACAGCCTGCAGACTGACATGTGAACAATGCCGCCAGTTGCTCAAACACTTGCCACTGCTGTATTGTTATGTTTGAAGTCAATATGATTCGGTGATTCAACTTACTGAAGGCTATCATTGATTAGTGTCCCAATGTTTACTCTGTCCTTGAGTACAGCTTATCTTTTCAATCATAACGAATTGTCATTCAAAATACTTTAACTGTTGTCGCTCAGATTACTGCCATCTAGAAATTCCCCTACAACAGCATTTTTCTTTTTCAGTAGATAAATTATATCAGTGCGAACGGTTTGCAGTGCAAATGTGATTTTATACAATTAGTGTATTAACTTATTTATTATTATAAAATTATATTAGTTAAGGACCAACAATGGAACGTAACAAATCGAAAGCATTTCGATGGTGTGCTTCCTACAACAGTGATCTAATGTTATATAGTGCATAGTGATCCCAAAGTCTGAATTTAGACTGCGTTAAGTTATTTATTAGTTAGTTTTGTACTGTGGAGTGATAGTGATGCTGATCAATACATTTTTGGACACGGAGGATTTCGTGCATTTGTACTATCCGGAGGATGAGGCTGCCGGCGCGCAGGGCTGCGGTGCCGGCGCGCGTATGGCCAGCAAGTACCCGCGCCCGCCCTCGCCAGAATACTCCTCGTCTCAGTCTCAGGTAACTTAATCTTACAGACAAATGTTGAATCCACATGAAACTGCCTGCTATAGGGCTGTGGTATCGTATACATAATACGATAAGATATACATATACACGTTAAACAATATTTGCTAATTGTCTGCTAGGGGTGCAGTGCACCCCTAGGCAGCGTCTAGGGACGTGTTGATCATCATTGATGTTTACTCGTGAAGTCAACTGACACTTTCTTGAAATGAAAGTATACCTACTAGTACACATGGACATTCAAACCATGTCCATGTACATGGACATGGTTTGAA
The DNA here is from genome assembly GCA_963854355.1 of Epinotia brunnichana. Taxonomy (NCBI): domain Eukaryota; kingdom Metazoa; phylum Arthropoda; class Insecta; order Lepidoptera; family Tortricidae; genus Epinotia; species Epinotia brunnichana. The sequence continues at coordinate 8,777,545 of OY977954.1, read as the reverse complement.
TGTCCTTTTTTTAAGTTTTAAGCTTATATCTCGGAAACTATGCGTCCTAGCGATATCATCATCATCATCATATCAGCCAAAAGACGTCCACTGCTGGACATAGGCCTCCTCCAAAGAGTGCCACAATGGCCGGTCCTGCGCCACCCGCATCCAGCGGACTCCCGCGACCTTTACACTAGGTCATCAGTCCACCTTGTGGGGGGCCTACCCACGCCGCGCCTTCCGGTACGTGGTCGCCACTCGAGATCCTTTCCGCCCCAACGGCCATCGGTTTTACGTGCAATGTGCCCCGCCCACTGCCACTTAAGTTTAGCAAAACTACTCTATACACAAAATGAAAGCTGATTAAAGTTGCTACAAGTTTTATTCAGTCAAGTTTTTCGATGTACCTATTGTGTAGTTTACGAGATATCTGCTCTTGAAAGTATGTAATTTTGTAAAACAACAACTACCCTTCGACTTTGATCAGCTTTCATTTTTAAAAGTAGTCATGTATAGTTTCCGAGATATAAGCGTAAAACCGAAGAATGAGACCTTCAAACCTCTTGCCACCCCTCCGGCTCAAGGGCTACGGGCAAGGACTTTTGATATGTTGATCCTAACGGCCTGGCCACGGACACGCGCGGCGGCGGCAGAGGCAGCGGTTTTTCTAATTCATTGCGTGTGATCCCTACGAACTACAGTACGTTGCGCGTCTCGACCACACAATGAACAGATAAAACGCTTGCCGCGCCGCAATTCGCGCAATGTCGTGGTAACTAGTCGACTAAGTTACGAAGTCAAAAACTGTGTTCCATGCATTTCCATCGATACCTTTTTATTTCCTGACTACTTGTAGATATAGAGGTACCTAATTTTATTGCCAATTTTATATCTCAAATTTAATGCCAAAGTAAATTGAATGCCGTCGTGAAATTAAACAAGTATTTAAAACTATTCCAGTTTGAAAATAGGTTTTTTCATCTAATCGTGTAGTATGGTAACGAAACAATTTGAAATTCTACCTGGGCTAATTATTCTTGTCACCTTGACACGACAGTTACAATCGGTGTTAACCGAAGCCAAAAATGTTGTACACTCAAATGTCACGGGTGGCATTTGTAAGGATAATTCAATTAGACAATCCCCTCAGAGACTTTTGTAAATAAACAACCTTCTAGTTTTTGTTGCCTTCCAATGTTTATACGGCCTCAGGACGAGGATGTTGTGCACACGCTAATATCGTATGCCTTACGGCCTTGTCATAAGAACTATATTCGTGCGACAGCATACCCTGGGGTTCTAAGAACTTTATGGCTTAAACACGTTTCCGTTATTTGTTTTATTCTACCGGTCTTTAACATCATTTCGCTTATTTAATATCTATCTGCACATAATAGTAGTTTATGTGACTGTACATAATGAAGGGCATTAAATGTGTGTTTGCATGTTTTAATGCCTAATTATGTACAGTTACATACACTACTTTATCTATCCACATATCATAAGCCTCCATGATGCATTCAGGAGCCGCTAATTATGACCGGCATCGCGGCGTTGTTTTCTGGCAGCTGTCATAGTTTATTTTTTTAATTCAGAGACGAACTAGAGTCGGATTCAACTTTCATATCGTTCGATATCTTACTCTTGTCAAATTTGTATGCAATTTGAATAATAATGATAATAAAATAAGCATGATGTGTCACATTTCCGATTTCCCACCAAAATAAAGTTCAAAATGAAAAGACGAAAGATGATAAACTATTAGTCCTAAACTATTAAGATTGTATTCGTGTTTGTGAAGACAAAAGTGTACGTTCCTTTTAAAATGGTCGAAGAAATTAATAACTGCACTCCTGAAGAAATTGCGTGAGACGCAAAAGTACGAATAGAAAACTTGCTGCCTGAAAAGTTCTAATTATTCTGTAGTCTGCTACTTATTTAAAATTTGTCGTAGAAAAAGTATTGTATGCAGCGGTGTATAACTGGTCTAAAAACGCTCGTGGCGTCTGTAATTGCGCAACCCACGCCACTCGCGTTTTAAGACCCTTCTTATACACCAGTTGCATAAAATACTATTATCGCAGGGTGCCGTAACATAACAGTGCATTTTTCTTCTGATTGCACCTTTTTGGTCATTGGGTTTTTAGGATCTAAAACGCTTTGATGCCGCATGAAAAAAACATTGATTTTTGTTGAAATAGCAAACATGCTTTGTCATAGTTAGAGGGCGGAGTACCGGTGGCAAATTTCACACAAAAGGTATGGAGGCGTTTTTATAATTATTATTTTAGGCTTGAATAATAAAATACCATACTAAGTACATTAGGTAAATGAATAATTTTATTATTCAAGCCTAAAATAATAATTATAAAAACGACTTTTGTGTGAAATTTGCCACCGGTACTCCGCCCTCTAGTCATAGTCAATCTTTAAACATTAACGTCTCTAGATATATTTTTCATTAACATTATTTGGAGCCTGGTTTGATATATCGTTAGCTGTTAGATTGAACTAGGAGAGGTTTCAGATTTTTATTTTCAGATTTATATTGCTTCTGATTTTAAATCGCTACTTTGTTCTGGTGCTCACATCGCATCATAGTGTTCAATTTTGGCAAACCAACTTCAATTTGCACAATGTAGGTTTAATCCCTAGCAAGTCACAAAGTACCGAAGCAGATGATATGTTACACAATGACATTGAATATGCGGCCGTCATTGCTCTGCAATCAAGTAACAAATCCCTATGATGTGACCTATTGAATCGAATGGCCGGGCAATGGCGTCGCATTTACAGAACGCTCTCATGCCAACAAACCCTAATAACGGGCGACCAATTGCTTTATGAATATTGACTGGCGATGGGTCACCCTCAAAATGAGATGAAGCAATCGTGACCCGTTAGAAACATTAAGTGGAGTGGAGTGTTAAATTCAATGACGACATTATTTCGGTAATTTAACCGTGGATATCTTTGAGAATATTTGTTTTACTGTGGGCGTGGGCATTTCTCAGAGCGTTTCTTAAGCTCTGACTCCGGTGGTCGTATTTTTTACAAAGGCCCTATGGAGGTCATTTTCGGTTATATTACTAGATTTACTAGTATATCAAAAAAACTAATTACACAGATTATTCGCTATGATATGATGACTGAAGTCAGAGACTTTCTAATGCTCTGAGATTTTGTTTTGTTAATAATTATTTATCAAGTCGAGAATAAGATTTTACCTCAAGCTCCTCTTGGTAATAGGTTCCCAGAAGTCGTTATGCAGTTAGTGGTCTCTTTAGTATTCATGCATTACGTTATGAAACGAATAACCAAGGCATGTCACCGTTTTATTGTGCCCACTCATGCCAACAATGTCCAATTAATGGGACGTGCAATTGCTTTATGAATATTTACTATAATATGCCCTCATGACGAGATTCTACACAAATGAGTATGCCCGCAGAATTGCTCTATAAAACCGTGAGCCATAAATTAATAATACTTATTCTATGAAGCTATTGTGTTGATTTCGCATGCTTGTAGAATTTGTTTAATTTTTGATTAGTAATATCGATCTGGGTCTCACTGCCTTTACCCTGCTTTCATTGAGTTCAATCCAATTCTAATATAAATCTTAATCTGTAGGTACTCAATACGTAAAGGGTACGTCGTAGATCGTGTGCTACTTAGATGTCGATGTTGTTCATTCCTCTTAAACGTCTTTTCATCAGGCCACCCTTTGGTCTGAACCCTGGTAAACATTTGCATGTGTTTATTTTAAGAAGAAAAAACCATTGAATTAATGATATGCAGCAGTCCCTAACCTCACCTAACGCAGAAAACATTCCAAACAAATTGAGAACATGTACTGGGTTTCCAGAACCCATTATGTAGTTAGTAACGTCTTTCATAAAAAACGAACAAACGAGTTTCCTCTAGTGGTTAACCACCTGTGTGTGATGTTTGCTGATGATGCCACCATATTTGTAAGTGAGGACAAAGATATTGATATTACTAATGTATTATATAACACCTTAAAAACTGTTACTGATTGGTTGTCATCCTTAAAATTATGTGTTAATTTAGACAAAACAAAAATAGTACAATTTACTAATTATAAGCAGATACCGCAGAATTTAAGCATAACAATTGAGGATACACAAATTGAACAAGTTACAAACACAAACTTCTTAGGAGTCACAATAGACAGCAATTTGAACTGGAAATCTCACACTAATAAAATAAACAATAGACTAGCTAAAAGTTGTTATGCCTTATCTATACTGACCAAAATAACGTCAATAGAAGTTTCAAAAAAGGCATATTATGGAAACGTTTATCCTATACTCAAATACGGCATAATTTTTTGGGGTAATTCAGTAAATGTTCAGTCAGTATTTATTCTACAAAAGAAAAGCCTACGAATAATATTTAAACTTAAGAATGGGGAATCCTTAAGAGACATATTTAGAAGCAATAAAATTTTAACGCTGACATGTATCTACATACTGGAAATTTGTTTATTTGTTAAGGAACGGCACGATATTTTTAATAGGAAAAGTGACTCTAAATTAAAAATTAGATCGCAATATAAATATGATATGTGTACAGTTAGGCCTTCTAGTTACATAATTAGCAAGAGTACCTATGCTACTGGAATCAAAATCTTTAATAACTTACCTGTATATATTAAGTCATTAGATAATAATAATAAGTTCAACAAGGAGCTGAAGAAATGGCTAGCAGATAAAAGCTTTTACAATCTGAATGAATATTTCGTTTAAGTACCTAGGTCTACAAATTATTAAGTTTAATTTTAAGTTCAATAACATTGTACGCTCGAAAAGGGCAAACTGTTGATACCTTCCAATGTCTAAAATGAGATCTTATGTACACAGTTTTAACAATAAATGACATCTATCTATCTATCTATCTATCATAGATGATATCGGCTCGTCTGATCAGATGCGTCGTTCACGGAGACCGGAAGTTTTACATCCCATTGTTGTCTTTATTAGAAATGGACATCGTACCGTACTAGGACCGGATAAATAGTACAGAGGCTTTGATTTGTAGTTGTTCTCTTTCTAACCCGCGGCCAATGGAAACGGCGACGAAATGTTTCTACTCAGCCTTGAATGGGCCTTTCAATTGTGGCTCCAGGCGGCCCCGTGCTGGGTGAATGACTCAAATGACAACGGCACGAATGAAGAATGAATATTTCATTTACACCGTCTACTCGGAGACAGTTCGTTAAGAGGCCGCAGTAAGCTAGGCCGAATTACACCTTCCCATACAAACGGAGTTACGCTCTCATTTTAAAACTACGTGTTGGATTGTAACGAAACTTTGCATATACAATGACATGAGGTACATCTAAGGCTGAAATTAGTTTATATGGCTCCACTTTATAAAACAAATGAAATGCAGCAAAAACAAGTTTTGTATGAAAAATTTAAATTCGCTGTATTTTTTTCCCTATGGTATCTGAAGCCATATAAACTAATTTCAGCCTTAGATGTACCTCATGTCATTGTATATGCAAAGTATCGTTACAATCCAACACGTAGTTTTAAAATGAGAGCGTAACTACGTTTGTATGGAGAATCGAGCTTACTGCGAACTCTTAATGTCTCCAATTTGGTCACTTGCCGACTAATAGAAGTGTTTTGAATCTTAAAGTCACGTATAGATTACGTCGACGATATTTAGTATTACGGCACGAACGCGGATGTTGCCCACATGGTGGCCCCAATACCTCCTACCTACAATGCATTAGTCATGTCATGTGGTACCGATCGAGGGCTCGCCCTACTACGTTTCCGCTAAATAATGCCGTAGGTTGTAATGATAACGCTCTTGTGAAATAGATATTCATAAATGCATTTGTCAGCTGAATGGCCGTAGAATGAATTGGAATAGAGTACTTTAATGGTTCAACGCTGATTTCTATTGTAGTACATGCATCAACATCATGCATGTACATCGTATATTTGTTTTGTTTTCCTGTTTATTAAGTTATCGATTCTTGGTATATTCGAATGTTTACCCCACTCCATTCATTAGTTCGTTGATTGATTACTGTTACTGTACCCGTACCCACTCAATCAATACCGTAACATTTCCTAAAGGTGAAAGCCCATTTAAATAGTCAACAAACTTTCAAAGGAACTTAATACTTCTATTGACATGCTTATTATCTTGATCATGAATCCCAAGTATTTTCATCTTTATTACAATACCATTACAGTCCATAAATGAACAGGGGGCCGTAGATAAATTGATGTGTGCTTGGTACTACCATCTGTCGGCTGACGAAAGTGCAGTGGATTTTTTGTAACCAAACAACCCAAGTACAAATCCATCTCTAGGAGGTGAACGACCACGCTCCAATCTAATAGCCTTCTAATGTAAACTGTGAGTAAGCATGTCCGGCGGAGTTTGAGACAGCCACAGTTTCTAACGTAGTCGGTTTATAGGTAGTGCATGCTTGGAAGCGCCCACCCGCACTGTTTTCATGACTGTTTTAATTACTACAGAACAACGCCCGGCCTATTCTTAAATAATTCCACAGTTTCCTCACTCGACCATCCCGTGCTACAAACAATATACTTAGTTCAATGTACTTAGGCCACGATTTCACCAAACTAAATCTCCTATCTATTGTCGAAATGAACAGGTGATGTTGATATATTTTTTGCCGCTGGAGAATTCTCTTGGCATCACGTTTTGTACAAAAACTTGCTCCGATTTCAATCTATTTTTTTGCTGGTAATAAAAAGTTTGGTCTTACGTGTTGTCTCCTTTTTCGGCTGTTCATTGGCCTTAGCAGGGTGAATGCGCCAAATACTGTGGGCGAGCTCGACGCCTCCGCGCCTAATGCTAAATACATTACTAATATTTAATGTTGACATTGTTTCAACGTTCTTTTGTTTCATTATCGCGCAGATGGGAAAGCTTAAATTACGTTGGTTAATACCAGATTGTCTTTTGTCTGGATTTCATCTCGTTAATCGATAATGTCATCGGCAGGCGCCTTGAGCTTAAAATTATAATGATATTTTTTGTTGTCATTTGATTAATTCCCCTTTTCATTGGCGACGGTTTAACTAGTCGATTAAATTATCATTTTGCTTTTTGTAACTAACCTGACCATAATGTAATGTTGTAATTGTAAACCAATGTTATTACTCGTATCGCATCGTCTCCATCCCCGCGACAAGATAGCTCCGCCAAACCGATGCTATCCTAGTAGTTGTAATAAGGCACTGGTGAATACCAGATTGTCTTTTGTCTGGATTTCATCTCGTTTATCGATAATGTCATCGGCAGGCGCCTTGAGCTTAAAATTATAATGAATAATGATATTTTCAACACACCTGCTCGTAAAGTAGGTCTTATTACAGCGTATTTACACTGATAATGCAGAATATTACCCATGCCGTGCCTTTTACATTACATTATCGCACTAGTGCCTTTTCATTACATATCTTTTTAAATATTAGCAAAATAATGCAGAATATTACCCATGCCGTGACTTTTACATTACATTATCGCACTAGTGCCTTTTCATTACATATCTTTTAACATTTTCATTTTTTTTTTTCCTCGCAAATGTGTTGAAAAACGTCGTATGAAACACGTGAGCATTGGTCATTACACTTCTCGTCTCCATTAAGCCTTCGCCTTCGGCTCAGGCTTAAAAACCGACTCGAGTGTAATGACCAACTTAGCACACTTGTATCATAATGTACTATTTTATTGTCATTTGAATAATTCGCCTTTTAATTGGCGACGGTTTAGCTAGTCGATTAAATTATCATTTTGCTTTTTGTAACTAGCCATAATGTAATGTTGTAAACCAATGTTACTCGTATCGCATCGTCTCCATCCCCGCGACAGGATAGCTCCGCCAAACTGATGTTATCCTAGTAGTTATAATAAGCATTCACCAGTGATTCATAGTCGGCTAAGTGCAGGCTCTATAATCGGTACATGAGAACCGCCGCGAGCGTGTTACATCATTACTCAGGAATGCCGTACTAATTGAAGAGTACTGGAGAAGTTTATTGCCTTCGTTTTACGGCGTGTCTGTTTGTATTTTTTACTTCCAATACATTATAAATAACTTAGAAATGGCTTGGTGTTAGAGCGGTGTCATAAACAAGAGAAATAAGCTTTAACATAAATAAGAAATATTTAACATACGTCCTTATAAGAAAATATACAACACAAGAAGCGTGGGCATGAATAGCTTTATCTAAAAGCAGGTACCTAAAAATTACAAGTGTAGGGTTGATTTAGTTACTGATGTAAATGCACTAAGTTAACTACAGTTATCAGTACCCTTATTGTGAGATACAATCGTAACCTAACGTTACGTAACTAATATGAGATCGAATAAACGTGCTTCGAATAGATTTCGATCTCGCTACGGTATTCTTCGATTCGACCCGTCAAACTTGTAACTCACACTGCCGTTGGACTACGAAACCAACTGCAAAACGTGAGGCACTTTGCGTTTAGTTTTCGATGCGTAATTTAACGTTCGATTCGTACTACCAATCGGTAGTGTGAGACATTTCGAATCGAAGAATACCGTCGCGACTGTAGTTTACTATTTCACTTGCAAAATGGCCCGTGATATCGTATTATTCCGTCAAGAGTTACCGTAGATCCGATCGAAATTTATCTCAAATTAAAGAACTTATAAGGGTTTTGAATTGACAACATATTTCCGCAAAATTCGGATTGTCGCGTATTTTGTATTTAAAAATGCAAATAAATGGCCCCCGCGCCGCCATATTGTATCGACAGTCGACACTGTCGACGTCGCGATGCGCGTATTCTGTAATGTCATAACCGACAAACATTTAAATTAAAACGATGAATCGTAGATTTAAGTGGAAAAATTCAATTAAACAAGGCCGAATTCACATTCCTTCTAAAAGCGATGACCTGAAACGCAACGTATTAATAACGCTATTTATATATGATCAAACGAGCTTCGCAAGCGAAGTTCGATCAATATTATATGACTCGCTTCATTGGAAGATATAATTAACAGTTTACATTATTGTAGTTTATTTAATCTACTGGCAACATTTTGCACGCTTATTTTAGAGATATAAAAAAATAAGTATTTAATTTGATGCACTACTCCCCACCATGACCGGTGGCGCCATTGCCGTCAGTTCTCATTAAGTTAAGAGATAGTTAAATGCGAAACTTTCCTGAAAATGGGTTTTATGGGAGGGAGGGAAATTATATCTTCCAATGAAGCGAGTCATATAATATTGATCGAACTTCGCTTGCGAAGCTCGTTTGATCATATATTAATATTTCCTCGCTTCATTGTTCGATATAATTAACAGTTTACATTATTGTAGCTGTTTAGAGATAAAGTTTTGCATGTATGATATTAAAGACCAATTTCTTATGAACAATTTTTATTTTCAGTCTTTAATTACATCATTTATTTAAGATTACATACCATAATTACATAATTAATGTTATTTAATTTACTGGAAAACAATCAGTCTTTCCATAACGATCAATCAACTAATTCATAATCAGGTTGATTACACACACTGATCTTGCAAATATACCATCGTCAATTATCGGACGATTGTAAAATCTTGCGAATGTTTTAGAGGTAGACGACCAGCCGGCCGTCTGTCTGATAAGGTCGACATTTACCCCTGCTGAAGCGGCTGTGGATGTGACAGCATGTCTTCGTGCTATGAGCACTGAACGTTGCCACATCCACACCACTCTCTGCCAGAACCTGTTTTATCCACCTGCTTATTGACTATGCTGTCGCGTCCCTATGAGGACGCTTCACAGTTATTAAGAGGTGTTCAGAGTTCTGGGGTCTTTTATCACTCGTTATAGACAGATAGTCTCTGAGAGCCGTAGCTGCACAAATATTTGTTCTCTCCTCAAAATAAGGGAGGAACAAGATGGGCTGCTCCTTGCCGGCAGCAGAAGTCTTGATTGTGTCCGATATTGAACTAAAAGACGCACCCTGGATAAACTGATCAGTTAAAAATGTTAAAACCAGGCTGATCAAACACGTCTTTATCAAGGCGTGTACAAAATTCCCACCACAATTTTAATGTAACGTTATATTGTAGAATGGTAATTTTTGATAGGGAGGCCAACATCAGTTCCCATGCGGTCGCAGGAATACCGCGCCGCTGGTATGCTAGCCTGATAGCACCGCTGCACCCAGGATAAGGTGTCTCAGGAACGGACTTCGGGTTTTGTAATCAGAACATACTAAATGTTCATCGGGATTCATATATATGATGTCAGATTGTATCAGAGACTTTAATAAAGGGTACCACGCTTGAGATGGCCACACGGGGAATACCAGAATTCCCGTAGCTTTGTCGTGAATTATTTTATGCAAAGATTTTAATATGACAGAGAACGGTGGGAAACAATAGAAGAAATCTCGGCTCCAGTTCAAAGTGAATGCGTCTACTGCTATCGCATCTGGATCTTTTCGCCATGAGACGTAAGTTTGACATTTGGCGTTGGCGCGAGAAGCGAAAAGGTCAATATCTGGGTGTCCGAATTTATATATTATTCGCTGAAAAGCGTCATTAGACAGCTCCCATTCAGTATCTGGATTAATCTTTCGCGATTCCCTGTCCGCTTCAATATTGTCTTTCGTATTAATATACGACGCAAAAATCCAGATATTTCGTTCCTCGCACCACTGCCATATTTGTCTGGAAAGATTATTTAGATGAGGGAACTGGATGCCGCCCATGCGGTTTACGTAGCTGATTGCTGTCGTATTGTCTATACGAAGTAGTATAGAACAATTGTGTCGGTCATGTGCGAAATATTTAAGACCTAGAAATACAGCTAGCAGTTCTAATTGGTTTATATGAAACACCCTTTCTTCTGATCTCCAGGCTCCGTGGGTTCGAGAGTCATTTGCAAAAGCTCCCCACCCGGTGCGAGAATCATCAGAAAAAATCTCGAGTGTATATTCGAGGGGCAATAATGAAAAAGAACAAGAGGATATCTGACATTTCCACCAATTGAGATCCTTTAAAATTACTTCCGGTAATTTAATTTTGTTATTATAGTTTGAATCCCGTTGTAAAGCCAAAAATTTTTGTCTCTCTAAAATTCTGGTATAGAGCCATCCATATTTGACCGCTGGACAGGCGGCAATAAGAGTTCCTATAAGTTGAGAGAACTCTCGGATGGTGCAAATGGGTAATGACAAAAATTTGTTAACCAACACGGCGATTTTTTCGCGTTTTTCGGTGGTTAGGGACAATGTCATGTGCACCGAATCAAATATGAATCCTAGATATCGGCAAACCTGCTGAGGTTCCAACTTACTCTTTTGAGTATTTATTACGAACCCTAAGCATTTTAGCAAGTTAACCGTTTGTCGAACATTGTGTAAACATTCTTTGTAATTGTCCCCAATGCAAAGAATATCGTCCAGGAAGAAAACTGACTTATGACCTTGACCTCTCAGGTGCGTAATAACTTCTCTCATAATCTTTGTAAAGGTCCTTGGGGCCAAGGAGAGACCGTAGGGCAAGGCTGTGAACTCATATGTTAGTAAGAATAAGTTGTCATCTTCAAAATGGAAGCGTAGGTATTTTCGGCTATGAGCCGCGATTGGGATTAATAAGTAAGCTTCTTTCAAATCCACTGTAGCCATGTACCCGTGGTTTGGAATAAGCTTAGTCGCAGTTCGGTGATCTTCCATTTTGAAGTGCTCTTTAGGAATAAATGTATTTAATTTCTCTAAATTTAAGATGAAGCGTTTGCCTCCATTCGATTTTGGTGCCAGGAAGGTCCTTGAAATAAATTGGTCATCACTCGGAGTGCAAGGTGTAATTGCACCTAACTGCAATAAACTTTGGATAGCCACGTACATATCGGCTTTTTCAGTAGCTGACCAGTTTATTTGAGGTACAAAATCCTGGACAACCTGCTTTTCTAAAGGTATAGAATATCCGTTTTTTATCCAGTTTAAAATAACCTCATTTGATGTTATTTTACGCCAACAATTATAAAAGTGTTTTATTCTACCAGCGTGATGTACCTGAGTCATAGCTGTGTCCTGGCACGATGCTTGCCCTGGCCCGCTGGCCTGGACAATGGGTTCGGAGCAAATTGCTTGCGGGTCACCGCTGGCTTCCTCTGCCCTCCACGCCCCCCCCTGTTCGACTGATAACGCGAAGGGCCTGACCAGTTTCCCTGATACTGGTAGTTGCGCGGAGGCATAGAAGTCGAGGTTGACGGTGTCGCCGTATTTTTAGGAGCGAGAACAGACTTCTTTATCTGTAGACCCTGTTTTTCAATGACTTTCGAGGCCTTGATCTTCTCCGGGAGTTTACTTCCGAACAACATCTCATCCCTTTCGCTATCTTGAATAATATTCAAGAAGGGTTTTGCTAAGCAAGGTATTACTAGTTTTGTGCGAACTTGGGTCTCACTATAATGTAGGTCCGACAAAATACGACAGCTGTCGCTTAATAGCTTGATAGCTCTGACTTTATCGTCAGTCGTCAGTAGCGATGTCATTGCTCGATTAACAGCTGTAATTCCTATACCTAGTTGTTGTTGAGCAGTTTCAATTTTCTTATCGCGATTTCGCGCCAATTCCGTGATTGCTGCGGATATTTCCGGATTTAATTTTGGAGCTTGCAACAAAGTGCAGTTTTCAGGGATAGGATAGTCCTTTACCATCTTGTCTTTTGCATCCTTCGTCAAGCCCTTACGGAGCAGTGGCAGCCATAGGGATGCCAAATTGCTGTGAATTTTTTCCCCAAATTTGGGTGATTCATCCGTAGCTTCTCCTAATGCCGAAAGAAGCTCTGGGTCTAAATCCGGTACTTGTACTGTTTCTGGAGTCAACGCTGACCCTGTTGCAGCAGGCGCTGGAGATGGGTCCTCCGCAGAGCATTCTGAGAGTACGTCAGATGGAACCTCTGATGAATCTGCGTTATTCAGCGAAGTAGGGTCTTGCCCCTCAGACAGGACCGGCTCGGTCTCTGGTACTTCCGTTTCCAAAAAGTAGTCGCTTTCTAAACAATATAACACATATTTAAAACCGCTATTTAGTTTTATAAAACGTAAAACGAAAAATAAAATAAAAGCGGGTAGATTTGCCCCAGAACATTTCGTCCTTAGTTTTATCTCACGGATAACACCAAAGCGATGATGTTTACATATCAACATGAATTCTCGTTAGAATTATCATGTCTTACATGTAACATGCCTTCGTGTTGACTCACGGTCAACCCCCAGGCTCGCGTCTTACAAGAAGTACGCGCTATATATGTACAAATATGTTTGATAACATTTTTACAAGTGTAAAACGACTTACAGTCGTTGAATTTCACATAATCAGTATAAAATTACTTACGAGGATTGTCATCCGAAGTCTGCGAAATCCATTGTAATTTTATCAACTTTCTTTGGTAACGCTCGATTTTTTCGTCGTTTGTGAGCTTGCGTTTTGGCATAGCTGCGAATATTCACTACGAAAAACGGTTGAAATTTCTTAAGACGTAGTGACGCGTGCGTCTGTTGCCGTGCACGAAAAAATAATGAGAACTGACGGCAATGGCGCCACCGGTCATGGTGGGGAGTAGTGCATCAAATTAAATACTTATTTTTTTATATCTCTAAAATAAGCGTGCAAAATGTTGCCAGTAGATTAAATAAACTACAATAATGTAAACTGTTAATTATATCGAACAATGAAGCGAGGAAATATTAATTGCCCGACTACGGCAGAGCCGAAAGGAAGGGATTGGTTTTTAGCAGCCTATGTTGGTATTTGTGTATGTTCCACTGTTGCGCTTAAAATACTGAACCGATTTTGATAAATGTGGTGTCAATCGATTCTAAATTATGCTCCGGGTGACATAGGCTACCTTTTGTATGAAAAATGAAAACATGGTTGCTGGCTGTCATACAAGTAAGTGACTAACTTTGAAAAAAATCTTTTTCATCTCTCCTGCTCTGAAAGTTGATTTTTCATGGGCATATAGCCGGGTGGAAAATAGCTTTTTCTCCCCTAGGGTGGAAAGTATTTTTTTTTATTGTTACGGTCAGCCACGGAGTCGAAGATAATAGAGTTACGTCAAATCATTAAAATAAAAACTTTTCACAAATCGACACTCAGCTATATGTACCTGCATTAACGAGTTGTTTATTACGATTATAGGTTGATATTAAATTATTTTTCCTCACAGTCGAAATGAAAAGTAGAGTGTTTAACTCGGGTGAAATTACCCATTTAACCCTCGAACAATTGGCGCTCTCACTTCGTTCGAGCGCCAGAAATATCTCGTGTTAAATGGGTCACTTTCAACCCTTGGTTAACAATCTACTATTACTATCATAGTGTGTTCGGTACCAAATGAAAGAGGAGGAAATTTCGAGTTCAAGTTTTTAGGATTCCGTACCAAAAAGGTAAAAAAGGAACCCTTATGGTGCGAGTATCATTTGAAAGGTCTTGAGTTGCACTTTCTAAAACTGTTTTTATTTTTTTTCTACCGTGGTTAAATTTTGATTTATTAAGGAAAATGTAGAAAAAAATACCAACCCCCGCCCCCCCCCTCAAAATCAATTTCAATATTCAATATCATTTATTGCATCCCTTGGTAATGAGGTCCACATTTATACATATTCAGCTTAGGTTCCGGGAGGGCTAATTGGTTATTTCGACGGACGCTTTTAACAAATGTGTATTGAGTCCTAATTAAATTTGTAATTTACTTACTTTTGTATGAAGTTTGATATCTTCAAATTCCTATCAGATTATCGTTAAAGTCCCTTCTTTCAAATAAAAAATAAATAATCGAAATCGGTACGCGTGATAAAAAGCTATCGATGGATAAACAAACATACTAGGTTGTAAGTTGTTAGTACCAAAATGCAGAAGGCGGTTTGCAACGGTAACTTCTACTATGAGCTGTTTAAGATTGTTCAAGAATGAATTAGGTCCTGACATGACGGGTATGGTGTATGGAAGTTTGTACGGAACCCTCGGTGCGCGAGTCAGACTCGTACTTGACCGGTTTTTTTTTTAACTTTTTATGCTTATAGAATATAGTGCTTGTAGAATTTAAGAGAGGTAGGGCACAGCGGAATGTCACCTCGCTCGAATGTGGAGCAGCCCAACTGGGGAAGTACCTCCACCTTACAGAAGACCGCAGCCATAATAGCACCACTGCTTTGTAGTGTTGCTATATTATTGCATATAAATAATAAATAAATAAATATTACGGGACAATCTTACACAAATCAACCTAGGCCCACGGTAAGCTCAATAAGGCTTGTGTTGTGGGTACTAGGCGATGATATATATAATAGATACATACATATAGATACTTATATACATATATGACATCCATAACTCAGGAACAAATATTCGTGATAAACACACAAATAAATGCCCTGACCGGGATTCGAACCCGGGACCTCCAGCTTCGTAGGCAGAGTCACTACCCACTGGGCTACGGAGGCCGTTGATATATGTATGTGGTGTTGTGTTCCTGGTGGTGAGTAAGGTCGCCAAAGCTCCCTAGGGTGCGTTGTGTTGGGAGTGAGGGACCTGCATGTCTCTATCTTCCAACACAGCGAATCCTCAATTGAATAAAGGGTCGGCTTGTGATTCTTCTGGAGTCACAAGTGTCCATAGGCGACGGTACCTGCTTAACATCAGGCAGCCCGTAAGCTTGTTTGCCACCGTCGTAGTATAAAAAAAAACAACCATTTTGTGCATAACCTTAATGTTTGAATAATTCAACCATTAAGGTAAAATTTAATTGTTTTTCCAATGTTTTTGCACGATTTAACGCTACTCTTTGGGGGAGGCCTACGTCCAGCAGTGGACGTCTTTCGGCTGATATGATGATGATGATGATGATGAAATGCTACTCCAGTTACATAGCAATTATTTGTTTTTCTTCACTGCTATGTTATATCATACATAACATAAGCATAATGAGAAAATTGAGTATATTTATAGTTTTAATACTTGTCGGTAGGTGATAGATAACAAACAACTACGCATTTGTGGTATATTCATATTCACTATGAATATTTTCTCTACTACTATGTTGTTCCTTATGAACTACCACACAATAAACAAAGCTTTGATACTTCAGTAATTAGTTGGTGTCCTTTTGGAATGTGAACTTTGACATTACTATCGCTATCACTGTAGGTATCATACACATATTATATACAGTATATGTATGTACGTAAACGAAGATTAGACCCAGCTGACATGAGAGTACCTACTACTTAGTTTTACATTTGAACTTAAATAAGGTTATTATTTGGGTCAATCAACTTTTTCTTGTTGCTATTCTGCCCCTGTAAGCCAGCGGTCGGCAACAGGCGGCCCGCGGGCCGCATACGGGCCGCGAGACCCTTGCTTGCGGCCCGCGACCCGCGAGCCTCCCTGGCTGTTGTACAGTCAAAGAATTTAATTTCCTACCCATTTAGGACTTTGTCAAAGTGACGTAATCAATCAAAACGTAAGAGACTTCTTATGATTTTATTTACAGTGTCTCTTTGAAATAGTCCTAAATGGGTAGGAAATTAAATTCTTTGACTGTACGTAAAGTTCGTTGAGTTCAGAATTTTGGAATTGCCTGATAAAGTCACAAATAATTAAGAAGTGCGGCCCGCGTAATTTTGTTAGCTTAGCTCCTGTGTGGCCCTTAGTTGCTAAACGGTTGCCGACCCCTGCTGTAAGCTAATTAATAGACAACAGTGACAGTTTCGTAGAAAAAATACTAAAAGGACTCTTATCAATCTTATCTTGCTAAGGAGATGCCCCACCAATATAAAAAAAACAAGTATTTAGTGGATTTAAACCCCATAGTTTTAAAGAGTGACCCTGGAGACGTAACCATGGCAATGACCAACAGAAAAATAGTTGATTGGGTCCCATTTATTATATCATTTGTGATTTTGCTCGGGCACATATATTGCTGTTTGAGTAGTTTTGATATTAACGAGGCCAGTGATAAAAATCAATGAATTGAAGCGGAGATGTTTCTCTCATCTTCAGAAAGATCAGATTAGAAAGGCTTTTTTCTTATAATATTCCATGACAGCTCAATTTTTTTTATTATTTTATTTATTAACATAAAAGGGGTATACTTTTACAAATAAATGTTTGTTTTTAATTTGGTATATGTAAACAAGACTAAAGCTTTCTGCAGTAGGATTTGCTATGAGTGCATTTTTAAAAATTCGTTAAAAATTGGAAATATAAAACTACCAGCGTGTTCGTCTTTTCGAGTAGAATACAAGGAGCTAGTCAAATCATGGACTTAGAATTATGAAATGTTGTCAATTGTTTTGTCGGCGAGGTTGATTTATATACCCATGCCGAATTACAGCTTTCTAGTAGTCCGGGTCACTGCACTGATCTAAGCCGCTGACGGACATGGCGAAACTATAAGGGTTCCTTGTGGACTACAGCATGTTTTTCATAGTAAACTCATGTACTCTCTATTTTTTTCAACTAATGAGAATTAAACTACGTTTACTCCCTGGGGACTCTTAAGAATATCTGTTCTTTTTCATAATGGAATATAAGCTAAGCCGTCCTATACAAAATATGCCTGATTCATTTAATTAGAGTGTGTTAACCATGCTCCAGCTATAGGGACTATCTTATATTTGTCTATGATATTGAATAAACAGTATTTATCTACGCCCTAGTCTTCGGTTCAGTTCAACTTTAGACCTTTCCCTCGGCGAACGTTTGATACACGATTATACTTAGTATTTATTCTTCGGAAGACGTGTGGAATGTATGTGTCCGTGTCAAAAGCAACTTGTGTATCGTTCTCTTGTCTGCTTGAGGTACTATGCGGATGGAGTGTAAATATTGTCTTATTGTCCTAATTGTATATTTAATTTAATAACATTTTACGCCTCATATATATACAATCACCCGTCTATGCTCTTTAATGGAATTTATAACATTCTAAATTGGATCAGTTGCATTTTTTTTGTTTCTTTCCATTTAACAACAAAACAAACTTTAAAGATAGGTATATGATTGAGATTATTTGATGTGGCCGAGTTTTTATAAAACTGTCATTGAAATTTAAATCTTCTACTTTGGACGGTAGAGTTGCTTTTTGAATGGACTACTTTGATGCAATTCGGCCAAGTCAAATAATCTCAAGTAGGTATGTATAAGGCAAACGTCCGAGTGCTCGATGCTGTAATTTACTAGTATATGGCATGGGCACTCTATGTCGATGACAGGGACAGACCCTAATTGCCTTCTATGATTGTAGTTAACACCAATAGGTTCAACTCATACTAACTACATATTGGAATTGGCCAAAGCCTATGATTAATCACAGATGTACATAATATACAGATTTTGTAAATGAATCAATCATTGGTGACATGGCACTGAGTCTGAGTAGATACTAACGTACCCGATGTTTGATTCAACTCTAACTGAATTAGGCCCTTTCTCTCTATAGCATAGGTATTTTTTTCTTATACATTGGCTATGGCAGCAAATTAAACGATTGATCCGCTAAAAGCCTCTCACGGACTGCCGCGGCCTGCGCTGGCGGCCAGTTGTTACTATGATAATCAAGGCATGTGTGTCTGAATCATTGATAAGATTATCATAGCATACAACTTAGCCGCCATCGCAGGTTGCACCACAAGAGCTGGAAAGGGTCTGGTCGCTGGAATAGCCTTGTATGAGTAATAAGTGCCGAAACCGATGACAAGATAACATGTTTATTTGTTTTTGCCGACAGGTGTCAACGTCGTCGACTCGCGCGATGAGCGAGCGCGACCGGGAGCGCGACAGGGAGCGCTGGGGCGCCCCGCCGCAGCCCGAGCCGCCGCCGCACCGCGTGCGTGCCGCCGACCTCTACCCCCGCCTGCGGACCCATTGCGACGAGCCCGGCCTCGACGTGCCGTTCACGCCGATATGCGGCGAGTTCGTTCAAGTGAGACCCCCTACACTTATGTACTCCTGGTGTAGCGAGCGCCTAGCGAGACAGCGAGTTGCGACCGCTCCCGCAACCCGAGTTGCCACCGCACCACGTTTCTGTACCCCTGGTATGGTTCCTTTAACTGTCACAAAACACGTCAGACAAACACCTCATTTAGGAGATATGTGACTTGTCCCGAAACAACAAATTTACATGAAAGAGAGTTTTCTTATTAGCAGAGGCCGGATTTTCCACGGCAAAACAAAACACTATCGTAATCTAGCCAGTGATAGAAACATTATTTTATCGATATCGAGTATTAGGTATAAAAATAACATGCCGATATAGGTATATTTTTACATTATTGACAATTTAAGCCTGCACCACACTGGCGCGCGGCCTGCGGTGGCGGACCATAGTAAATTTGACAGCTAATGACAAGTTTTCTATTGTCCGCCGCGGCCAGGCCGCGTCAGTCTGTGACAGTCCTAACAGTGTGCAAAAACAACCTTTTTATATGTTCTAATAAAAAAACTAGGAGTGTATTTTTCTTCCGAAAACGCCATAAGGTATTTGAGCGAACTAAAAAGTCGCGAAAATGACTATACCACTACCACCTCATTGAAAATAATAGACAATACAGTCAATAATAGACACTTATTACTCCATAAGACTTTAAATGTCATTCCATTACGTATAAAACATAAATTGCGTCTAGATATTATTTATTTCTTATAACGCTTTGAAACCGACGTGTTTCAAATACGTATAATACCTTAATATTACAGGTATTATTAAAAAAAAATTTAATGTGCACGATCGGATCAAAACGTGGATAGAGAATCACCCTGAATTAGTCTATAATGAAGTGACCTCTACTATATACTGCTCTATGTGCGATATACATCCGAAACTGAAGAAATGCAATATTGACAATAATCTGAAAAGCAACCGCCACAATAACCGTTCGGGTCAACCAAATACGAAACATCAATTTTATTTGGTGACGTTTTTTCTTCTACTACACAATTATCGATATCGATAAAATAATGTTTCTCCCACTTTTTCACTCAGATTACGATAGTGTTTTGTTTTGCCGTGGGAAATCCGGGCTCTGCTTATTAGACTTGCGAGTAAGTTACTTAATACACAGTATATCGTATTGGTCGTTGCTTAATAATCCTGTTATTGTTTATATTTAGTGAAAACCAATTTAACCAGGAGTCGCATACCGGTATTTTCACCACACAAAAATCCGGTATTAATACGTTCTATTTCGTTCTTATCCATCCCGTTCTATATCGTATCCCTTTTGATCGGGCAGTCTAATAATACGAAAATGTTACCCAAATAAAGACATGATAGAGTCCTAAATTAAGAGGCTAAAATAATTCAAAATATTAGACTACTTCGGAGATTTTTGGAAATTCCGGTTCCGGCGCCTGAATTTAACAACCGCGAATCGCACCAAATGAATAAATTAGAAAATAGTTATATTTGATTGAACTACGAGTAAGTAAACAGTGTTCGGATATCGCACCGCGTGAAATCGTGCCTGGGCAATTTAATCTAAGTTAACTCTCACGTTTCCTACGCCAGGTGCCTGTTTTAGTGGAAGTGTGCCTCAGAATTTATTCTGCTGTCTAGACTCTCAATGTTTACTGTCCAACCGGTCGCATGGACACTGAAACTGCTAATTAGAAACAACTCTTAGAGGCAAATATATGGTCAAAGTCTACACTGAACATGGTTGCTTCGATACATAAATGTTTATAATGATATGCATATGGCACAACTTACGGACATCACTAATGCAAGTGCTAGTATCGTTTCTACTTATCGTTATCATATGCAAATTAATAGATAAGTAACCAGCAAATGGACTGTAAGGTCAACCAACGGGTCGAATACAGCGGGTTGAATGAACGCTATCACGTTTTGATAGTACTCCTTCTAATGGATGCGAATACTAGGTCAATGAACGTGGCTTTTAATTAGAATTTTACCTAACTATTTAGTTTCCATGTACCAGAATGGCATAATCAACAAGGAGTCTCTTCGCAGTGGGTCGGCCGCACGGCGGATGGCGGAACCATCGCCATGTCCAACTACCGACTGCACGCGCAGGCGCGACGGCGCAGCGGGCCTGGAGCCTCCGTGCCGCTGAGGCTGATCGACGCCGTCGAAATCAGGGATCTGCTGTGTCTCGTCGTACTGTGCAAACACGGCCGACAGCTCAAGTGAGGACCACTACGTTTTTTGCTTGCCTGGTATTTGTCACGTATGTTAATAAACAGAGACATAACACGTTCGCTGTCGGTACTGTTCCGTTATGCCCTTACGCTATGCCGGTTGTAATTAACGTGGTCACGGCTCCTTCCTCCATGGTGTACTTTCCCGTAGGTATCGTAGAAAATTATACCCACCTAGCAATTTGAACACCATTTGCAAACAGCTCTCCAAGTTAACTGCAAGGTGTTTATGTATATAAACGCTTGTATTATTGTAATAATATTTATTTCTGAGGTGCTAAACGTTTTGAATTTGTATTTCACACTTCAAGAGGAGGTTCTTGTTTTCAAAGCTAATGTCCAATAATCACCGTCCGCAGTCAAGGTCATCTCAATAACAAGAAAGTAAGTGTGTTAAGTACCTAGTCGGTCCTTAAGTTCTGTCACACATGTTTTGCCGCATAGTAAATGATACCAAGAATGTTTTTATTTAATGCTATATGGTTTGATAGCTCATTAAATACTGATAAATTAAAACGATTATTGGATTTAAATGCTTAACGCCATATTACACAAATGCTAGTTTCTTCAGAGATTTTGCACTTTTTTAGCCAATCAAAAACACGGACGTGATTCACTGTATTTTTTCCCATGATTCTTAAAACCTTACAAACTTACGTGAGATTTCAGTCAGAACCCCTCCTTCAACTCTCCCTCCTCCATTTGGAAGCATAAGATAAGTAAGTCTGGGTAAAACTAATTTTTATATTCACATTTTACGTAGTGTACTTGTTGCCCACAAGATCAAATTTACGAGTTTTCTTGAAAACGTAAAAGGTACGTAAAGTTCTCGATGAGAGCAATTGGAATTGAAAGCTAACAGAAAATCAAATGCTAGTTGCTAAGCATGGTCTAAAATCGAGGTTTCAGAATAAATAAAAAAAACCTTGTCGGTCATCTGGAACACTGTTTTTTTCTTAATTTGTTGTAAGTGGTATTTTTGTCAGATGCGGCGTGTTTTGGGTTCACGATTAACTCAAGTTACAAGGTTGATTTGTCATATTGCGAAAATTGTTCAAAATGTATTGTATTGCAATTTGATTCGTATAAAATAAGCTTTTTAATCATGTATAATACGAATATGAAAAAGTTTATTGCTGAGTTTTATCTATCAAAAATCTGGTGACAGAACTTAAGGACCGACTAGGTAATATTGTTGAGCTAATTTCTTCGATAAATCGATTTGATATCGCATCGACATAACGACCGACTACTATGCCTACAGACACAGTACACAGAGCAATATAGGAGCAAACAAGGTGTTTTTCAACCGCCTACGTGTAGACGAAGCGAATAGTCTTTTGTTTTATTATCGATCCTATAAAATATTAGAAAAGTAATCAATGAAAATTTGGTATAGAAAATTTATGGAAGAGAGCACACAGTCACAGACGTTCAGACTATGGTAGCTTTATCACACTTAGGTATCAATAGCAAGGTTTGTAGAACTGGCTAGTGAGTAGAGCTTATAACAATTAACAAATCCGCCCGCATCTCCCATTCTGCAGTGGCGTCGTAAAATGAATATTCCTTTATTGCCTTCTTTGTGCCCGGACGGGTGCCAACGACGCACAATGCATTCCAAATGCGCACAGCCGCGGATTTCTCTAATTTTGAAATGAACCGAACGTGACTTACTTGTTGATTCAGCACATAAATCGTTTGGAAATTTAAATGGACAAGTTTATTTGACTACTATGATATTGTGTCTGACAGGATGTTTTGAGTTTACATTCAAATTACGATGATTGCATTGCATTTGCAGATGTACATTCAACACCGGTGACCAATGCCTGGAATGGTGGCGTCGCCTGAGCACCGCTCTCTCGCCCATGGGTTCCGTTCAAGAAACCTTCGCTGCGGCATACGCGGCCTGGGCCAAAGAACAGCCGCCCGCCTCCGTCCACAGAGCGCTGATGCGGGCATCAAACGCTCCTCATAGAAATTGGTTCGGCCCTGAAGTGAGTGTCCTCTGCGATTATAATACCCTGGTACTTTTTGGCGCAGGATGTCAAGCGAACACCTATATGCAAATTAGAAATATGTCATGGGTCTTTGTTTTCTTTGAGTCATTGTGTTTTAAGTATTAACACTGCCAACATATCTTTACGCAATAAAACAGACATCGAATTCTTTAGCTGTAAACAAATGACACACATATTACACCTTTCCTTAGTCATCGATTTTCATAAGCTCTATTATTTTCAGGTGGAACGGCTTGGTTTCACATCGAAAGGCGCGTGGCGAGTCAGCGCCGCCAACGCTGATTACAAGCTATGTCCATCGTATCCACCTCTCCTAGTCGTGCCAGCGTCCATCGGTGATGAAGATCTCGACTCTGTTGCTCGGTAAGATACAAGATTTCAGCATATTTGATCCTCTTTCAAATAAATTAACGAAATTGAATGTATAACTTCGTGAATGTATCAATGCAGCACTGACTATAGAGTTTTTTCTTTTCAGGTTTCGTGCCATGCGTCGAGTACCGGCAGTGGTGTGGCGACACCGGGGCAACGGGGCGGTAATTGCGCGGTCGTCGCAACCAGAAGTAGGCTGGCTCGGCTGGCGGTCGAGCGAGGACGAGCGGTTGCTAGCCGCCTTCGTCACCGCCTGCAACACAGATAGGGGTGTGCAGCCGGCTAATACCAACAAGGTATGCGGTCCTAGTAGCTTGCACTATCAGTTTATTCTCAATCAGACTAATGGCTAACTCATGTGACTTGATATGTAACGTAAAGCAGTTAACCACCTAGCCTTCCCGTTTAGTGCCCCTTTCCTACTTATCTCGACCCTGTTGTAATAGTACATTATGATACAAGTGTGCTAAGTTGGTCATTACACTCGAGTCGGTTTTTAAGCCTGAGCCGAAGGCGAAGGCTTAATGGAGACGAGAAGTGTAATGATCAATGCTCACGTGTTTCATACGACGTTTTTCAACACATTTGCGAGGAAAAAATAAAAAACATTAAAAATTAAAATGTTAAAAGATATGTAATGAAAAGGCACTAGTGCGATAATGTAATGTAAAAGTCACGGTATGGGTAATATTCTGCATTATTTTGCTAATATTTAAAAAGATATGTAATGAAAAGGCACTAGTGCGATAATGTAATGTAAAAGGCACGGCATGGGTAATATTCTGCATTATCAGTGTAAATACGCTGTAATAAGACCTACTTTACGAGCAGGTGTGTTGAAAATTAAATAAAAATGTTAACTAACTCATATTATTATCCACCAGCAAACGAAGCTGCTAATAGTGGACGCGCGTTCCTACGCGTCAGCAGTAACGAACCGCGCCCGCGGCGGCGGCTGCGAGTGCCAGCAGTACTACCCGCACGCGGACATACAGTTCATGTCCCTGCCCAATATCCACCACGTGCGCCGCTCCTTCCAGCAACTGCGCGCGCTCGCCGCCGAGCCCAGCGACCAGGCCAAGTGAGTTCACGTGCTTCCGTTTTATGATGTCCTAGTACTTCTCGCTGCTCACTCAACGATTCAATGCATGGACGTATGATACTCTGGACAGGCTGTGGTAATAATAATACCACGAGCGAGCGCGACGGTGCTATAGCAAACGCCAAAAGTGTGATAGAAAGAGGAATATCATTCGTTGTCCTTGTCATAGTTCCACTTTTTTTGTTGGGCATAACTGATGTAGTATGCAGTTGTGCCAAACAAGCCATTACCCGACCAAATTAAGTAGGTTGTTTATGGTAACCCATCAGCCATTTTCAGACCAGTTTTTAATTTAGCTGCATAAGAGCCTTTCCGTCCCTCGTTGTGGGCGTTGTGGCATCGCGTATAGCCTGTCCAGAGTATCATACGTCCATGATTCAATGAGAGTTATCTGACCGAAAGGTAGCAATACTGAAGCGGCCTTTTAGACCTTTCTAAATGTAGTGCGCTAACTGAGGAGGGAGGGGAGTTAAACCATCTCACCACTCATTAGAGCGGGGCGTTTTCACTAAAATCTGCGATTTTTACTTTTTTCTCAGGATTTAGATTTAGGTTTTTCCGGTTCAGAATCATGAGCACTCTTGATCCTGATAAAGACGAAAAGTGTCCCCAATTTTCCATACGGTAATTTTTTTAGGATTTCACTACGTGACGGTCCATACCAGAATGTATGAAAAAACGTCACATAATGGAATAAAAAACTGGGGACACCTTTTTTTATTTATCGGGATTAAGAGGGCCTTGATTCTGAACAGGAAAAACCAAAAAAATCTAAATTCTGAGAAAAAAAGGTAAAAGTCGCACATTTGAGTGAAAGGGTGAATATTCAGCGTTTTTTTTCGTCATTGTCGTCTTCAGGAAATACTATTAAAAGAGACGAATATCAGAGTCCACTTTTGATGAAGAAGTAAGCCAATACCGGTGCTGAGTCTTTTTTGATTTAAGTTTTCGTGGTATGTTTTATCTCTGCTGAAATAATCTTGAGCCGAAAATTACTATAGAACCGAGCGGTTCAAACGCTCGGAGATTTGGCCCGAAAACGCCCAGCGAGATAGTTTTACAATAGATGTTGAGGTTTCTACCTATTAGTTTTATATGTATACTTTTTATAACTCTGTTGTCTTTGCCGTTTTGTCTATTATCGGTTGTTTTTTGTTCTAGTGTGTAGTCTTGTCAATATATTATCACAATTAAGCTGCTTTGTTTTGGATTTCTCGCTCTAGCTATCGATTCCTTTACAATAACTTCATCTCTATCCCCGTCAAGCGATAGACATGGAGGTTACCCAACTTTGATTTTAGGTTCAGGCAGTATACAATGCGCAATTTTCATTGAACATGCCCTCAGTGTAGCTTGATTCAAAATAATCTCGTTACGGACGTCGTTACTTTTCGCATTTTGAAACATTAAAGTAATTGTAGTTTTTGTGTCGACAGTTGGCACAGCAACCTGGAACGCACGCTGTGGCTGCAGTACGTGTCGGGCGTCGCGCGGGCGGCTAGCGTGGTAGCTCGCGCCGTACTAGCAGGACGCCCCGTGCTGGTCCACTGCTCGGACGGCTGGGACCGCACGCCGCAGATCGTGGCCGCCGCGCAGCTCATCCTCGATGTACACTATCGGACGCTCGAGGTTAGCTCCAGTAAACTTATGCACTCCTAGTACCACGGTAGCCGTAAAAACAACCGTAAAATGCGAAAAGGGATGGGAACACCATTTAAAATAATCAACATTGTTGCATTTTCTCGAAAAAGGTTTAAATATACAGTCGAATGGAGCAAAAAGTAACACAAAAAGAATATAATCACCAAGTTTTATAAGTGTCCGAAGTTCTAAGAGGGGGTATATGCTGTCCCTTTTTCGCAAAACGCGCCTTCATATGAAACGATTGTCATTTATAAATAAATAAATAAAATAAAATATCTTTATTTCAGATCTTTAGTCGATCCATATGATGTTAGTAACAGTGGAGACTTATGAACTACGTTAGTGACAATAATGACAATAAATTAATGATACTTAAATGACAAATAACTTAACGCCCCGGCTTTGCACGGGTTTATATGCATGTATTATACATATAAACCTTCCTCTTGAATCACTCTATACATTAAAACCCGCATCAAAATCTGTTGCGTAGTTTTAAAGATCTAAGCATACATAGGGACAGACAGACAGCGGGAAGGGACTTTATGTTATGTAATGTAGTGAAGAATAACATTTACTATGACGGTTGAGACCCGTGACGTCACGAGTCTCGAGCGTTTTCTCTCTTAACAAGTAACATTAAAACGGTTGTGGCTGATTTATTTTTTGAGATATTTGAATGGGATTTTTGGCATTAGGCATATATTTTTGAGCTACAGGCTATATGGAGAGAAGAAGCGCATCTCCCCTGCCCTTTGGTTTTTTTTGCGCAGCTACGCGCTATAGTTCGATTTGACAACCTTCCCTGATTCGAGTAGGTATTGTCCGCAGACATAAATATTAAGTATATCCAAATACGTTGTTTTCACAGGGTTTCCGAGTACTAGTGGAACGCGAATGGCTGGACTACGGTCACAAGTTCGCCGACCGCTGCGGCCACCAGTTCGGCCCGGAAGAGCCGAACGAGCGGTCCCCTATATTCCTGCAATGGCTGGACGTCGTTTACCAACTGATGCGGCAGTATCCGTGCAGCTTCGAGTTCAATGAAGCCTACCTGGTAAGTTATGAGATCCTAGTACCTCGCTACCACACGATTCCCAAAACGAACAACTTATTTAATGATATAAACAACCGTACGCGTACCGTAGGACGACGTCACATGCTACTTCAGAGCAGCTAGCATGATAGGTTTCATGGTTATGTATTACGTGCCGTTTTGGGCCGTAAGACGTGACCATAAAACCTATCTTGCCAGCTAGGCAGAAGTGTTCGGAAGTCACATACACATTGAAAGAAAGAAAGAAAGAAAATACGTTTATTTAGCATACCATAAAAGGAAAAAAACACAAAAAAATGCCGCTTTAAAGGTCAATTAATAATATGAGAAGTCTCAGATCACATTATAAATACGGCTTCTTCACCGATGGAACGAGCTCAAATAAACGTCTTAGTAATTAACTGGTATTAAGAAACGCCACGAATTAAGGAAATTGGAATACCGGTACCGATTCGTGGCTGTATCGCATCTTCGCATGTATGTGGTGATGCGTTGTGCTGTCCTTCATTTTAGACCTAGCCCGTATTAATCCGTCACGAATTCACGATCACTCGAGCTGCTCGGTCATATTAATCCGTCAAAAACGCTTCTCCACAGATAAAGCTAGCGACACACGTGCACTCGTGCATGTTCGGCACGTTCCTGTGCAACACGAGCCGCGAGCGGAGCGAGGCGCGCGCGCCCGAGAGTACGGCGCACGTGTGGCAGCTGCTCCGCGCGCCGGCCTACAGGAACCATCTCTACTCGCCGCACCACTCGCGTTCCGAACAGGTAGGCTCAGACATGGTCACAGGAGCACGGCGCACGTGTGGCAGCTGCTCCGCGCGCCGGCCTACAGGAACCATCTCTACTCGCCGCACCACTCGCGTTCCGAACAGGTAGGCTCAGACATGGTCACAGGAGCACGGCGCACGTGTGGCAGCTGCTCCGCGCGCCGGCCTACAGGAACCATCTCTACTCGCCGCACCACTCGCGTTCCGAACAGGTAGGCTCAGACATGGTCACAGGAGCACGGCGCACGTGTGGCAGCTGCTCCGCGCGCCGGCCTACAGGAACCATCTCTACTCGCCGCACCACTCGCGTTCCGAACAGGTAGGCTCAGACATGGTCACAGGAGCACGGCGCACGTGTGGCAGCTGCTCCGCGCGCCGGCCTACAGGAACCATCTCTACTCGCCGCACCACTCGCGTTCCGAACAGGTAGGCTCAGACATGGTCACAGGAGCACGGCGCACGTGTGGCAGCTGCTCCGCGCGCCGGCCTACAGGAACCATCTCTACTCGCCGCACCACTCGCGTTCCGAACAGGTAGGCTCAGACATGGTCACAAGAGCACGGCGCACGTGTGGCAGCTGCTCCGCGCGCCGGCCTACAGGAACCATCTCTACTCGCCGCACCACTCGCGTTCCGAACAGGTAGGCTCAGACATGGTCACAGGAGCACGGCGCACGTGTGGCAGCTGCTCCGCGCGCCGGCCTACAGGAACCATCTCTACTCGCCGCACCACTCGCGTTCCGAACAGGTAGGCTCAGACATGGTCACAGGAGCACGGCGCACGTGTGGCAGCTGCTCCGCGCGCCGGCCTACAGGAACCATCTCTACTCGCCGCACCACTCGCGTTCCGAACAGGTAGGCTCAGACATGGTCACAGGAGCACGGCGCACGTGTGGCAGCTGCTCCGCGCGCCGGCCTACAGGAACCATCTCTACTCGCCGCACCACTCGCGTTCCGAACAGGTAGGCTCAGACATGGTCACAGGAGCACGGCGCACGTGTGGCAGCTGCTCCGCGCGCCGGCCTACAGGAACCATCTCTACTCGCCGCACCACTCGCGTTCCGAACAGGTAGGCTCAGACATGGTCACAGGAGCACGGCGCACGTGTGGCAGCTGCTCCGCGCGCCGGCCTACAGGAACCATCTCTACTCGCCGCACCACTCGCGTTCCGAACAGGTAGGCTCAGACATGGTCACAGGAGCACGGCGCACGTGTGGCAGCTGCTCCGCGCGCCGGCCTACAGGAACCATCTCTACTCGCCGCACCACTCGCGTTCCGAACAGGTAGGCTCAGACATGGTCACAGGAGCACGGCGCACGTGTGGCAGCTGCTCCGCGCGCCGGCCTACAGGAACCATCTCTACTCGCCGCACCACTCGCGCTCCGAACAGGTCAGACATGGTCACAGAATTTATAATAGTACCTACTTGTCTTCCACTTGTCCAAGATCTTTCTCCAATGTGCATTGCGCCTCACATATTTTACACTTAAATCAATTTTAGGAATTTATATTGTGATCGTCATTGGCGCGTATTTACCATGTTTACCAAAACGTAACGTCATTTCAGGTCCTATGGCCCGAGTACGGCGTGCGATCTATGCAGCTCTGGTGGGGCATGTACTGCGGGGAACGGGAGGAACCCGACGACGACCAGCCAGATACTGAAGCGTTACCGCAACCGCATCCGCCTGCTAACGGTAACCATTCCCATTTATTTTTTACTAGCTTCTTCACCGGTCTTCATGCGAGTGGTTGCACCATGTAAATGTCCCTTCACTGTGATATGATCAGACATCGGAATTTAAAGGACAAAATTGTATGACAAGTAGGGAGTTCCTATATCGGTAAACTAAATTATCGATAATATTCTCATATACTAGTAATCGCCCCCAGCATTGCTTGTTAGTGTGTATTTTTGTATGTATTATTCTAGAGACGATTGTAAAGTTTACACAGCACATTTTAAATGATCGTTAGGTTATGATTATGACTGTTATGAGTACCATTTCACTATGAAAAGATAATACTCTTTACCAAACCTCTTTAGAAATAGCTTACCTACTTAGACAAAACAACAATGAAGAAAAAAAACGATGACGAGTAAAGTTTCAAAAATCCTTTTAAAATAAAGAAGGGAATTAAGATATTAATTTTTATACTTTCAATTGAATTTTATTTATTATTATTATTATTTATTTAGTTATGACGCTGATATAATATTTCTTCTATTTTATTCTTTCAGGATTAATGACTAAAACGAGATCCTGTGATAATCTTCTAAGTGAAGGAGAGAAAAGGACTACACAACGACGGTGTAGTGACCCCAGTATAGCACCTGATGTCATGTAAGTATATCGTACATTCCTACTACTACGCTGTTCGTACGTGACTAGAGAAAGCATCGCAAACAAATCTGTATCTCCTAATTAATCTGTTCCCCTGGTACACGACACGATAGAGGATTTCATAAATGGAGTCCTAGCGAATGCCCGAAAGGGATGAAGGTAAATTCATCATCATCATCATCATCATATCAGCCGAAAGACGTCCACTGCTGAACATAGGCCTCCCCCAAAGAGTGCCAAAATGACCGGTCCTGCGCCACCCGCATCCATCGGGACTCCCGCGACCTTTACCAGGTCATCAGTCCACCTTCGCCTCGCCTTCCGGTACGTGGTCGCCACTCGAGAACCTTTCCGCCCCAACGGCCATCGGTTCTACGTGCAATGTGCCCCGCCCACTGCCACTTAAGTTTAGCGATTCGGAGGTAAATTAGCCTGACTGAATTGAGAAGTATCAGAAGACTAATACATCCTTGGGTGAATATCGGAGCGTTTTAACCGCCTAATTTCTTTGGACACGTTTTTGTTGAACCGTTTGTACAGTTTCATGGTATTTCTGGTAAAATGATAGAAGTCATTCACTTTATTTGCGTGACGTAAGTTTCAATTGAGTTTTTAAAGTCTGATGACAAAAAAAAACCTATACACGTTGAGGGACAGGAGATTCGACATTGTATCTCGTTCCCACTTGTGGTATTGTCTATGCTTACATCTTTGTCAGTCATGTGTGTGCGTGTGTGTGAGTCCCTCTGTATATCCTTCGTCTATGCCATAGAGGAAGAATAGAATAGAGTGACTCACACATATGAGTGTCAAGACTGTAAGCATAGACAATATCACAAGCCTGAACGAGATACAATGTTAAATCTCCTGTCCCTCAACGCGTATAGGCTTGTTTTGTTTTTCACCACCTGTGAAAATATTGTACTGAAACTGACGTCACCGATATAACACGACTAAATTATAAACGACATTAGACGTCAAGAATGTCTTCTGATGCCTCCACTACACGTCCGCAGATGCGTCCGCGGACGTCATCTCCGGATGCATCCGCGGACGTGTAGAGGGGGTAATTTGGTTATCTGTGGTAGGTATTTGACGTCCGCAGACGCATCTGCCACCGATCCGTTTGTTGTCGGTATTTGTGGCACGGATCAAAGGATCCAATTGCTCGCGAGTAGCTAGACTGAACGATCAACAGACGTGTGGTCGGTTGGTGGAGATTCGTCTGCGGATGCATTTGCCGACGTCCGCGGATGCATCTGCGGACGTGTAGTGGAGGCATAATACTTCTCAATGTAGTAAGGTTAATTTACCATCGTCCCTTTCGGGCATTCGCTAGGATGTCATCTATTAAATCCTCTATCTACTGTCTATGCTGGTACAGGGTCTGCATCTTGTAATTATTCTGTTCCCCTGGTACAGGAAACTGTCGAGCATCATGGCCGCCGAGTGCGACCCTCGGCGCTCGTCGCGCGCGGCGCTCACCGACAGCTGCGTGGACGAGCTGCCGGCCGTGGTCGACGTCGCGCCCGAGCGCAGGCCCGACCAGGTCAGTTCTTATCTCCTGGTACAGGAAACTGTCGAGCATCATGGCCGCCGAGTGCGACCCTCGGCGCTCGTCGCGCGCGGCGCTCACCGACAGCTGCGTGGACGAGCTGCCGGCCGTGGTCGACGTCGCGCCCGAGCGCAGGCCCGACCAGGTCAGTTCTTATCTCCTGGTACAGGAAACTGTCGAGCATCATGGCCGCCGAGTGCGACCCTCGGCGCTCGTCGCGCGCGGCGCTCACCGACAGCTGCGTGGACGAGCTGCCGGCCGTGGTCGACGTCGCGCCCGAGCGCAGGCCCGACCAGGTCAGTTCTTATCTCCTGGTACAGGAAACTGTCGAGCATCATGGCCGCCGAGTGCGACCCTCGGCGCTCGTCGCGCGCGGCGCTCACCGACAGCTGCGTGGACGAGCTGCCGGCCGTGGTCGACGTCGCGCCCGAGCGCAGGCCCGACCAGGTCAGTTCTTATCTCCTGGTACAGGAAACTGTCGAGCATCATGGCCGCCGAGTGCGACCCTCGGCGCTCGTCGCGCGCGGCGCTCACCGACAGTTGCGTGGACGAGCTGCCGACCGTGGTCGACGTAGCGCCCGAGCGCAGGCCCGACCAGGTCAGTTCTTATCTCCTGGTACAGGAAACTGTCGAGCATCATGGCCGCCGAGTGCGACCCTCGGCGCTCGTCGCGCGCGGCGCTCACCGACAGCTGCGTGGACGAGCTGCCGACCGTGGTCGACGTAGCGCCCGAGCGCAGGCCCGACCAGGTCAGTTCTTATCTCCTGGTACAGGAAACTGTCGAGCATCATGGCCGCCGAGTGCGACCCTCGGCGCTCGTCGCGCGCGGCGCTCACCGACAGCTGCGTGGACGAGCTGCCGACCGTGGTCGACGTAGCGCCCGAGCGCAGGCCCGACCAGGTCAGTTCTTATCTCCTGGTACAGGAAACTGTCGAGCATCATGGCCGCCGAGTGCGACCCTCGGCGCTCGTCGCGCGCGGCGCTCACCGACAGCTGCGTGGACGAGCTGCCGGCCGTGGTCGACGTCGCGCCCGAGCGCAGGCCCGACCAGGTCAGTTGTTATCTCCTGGTACAGGAAACTGTCGAGCATCATGGCCGCCGAGTGCGACCCTCGGCGCTCGTCGCGCGCGGCGCTCACCGACAGCTGCGTGGACGAGCTGCCGGCCGTGGTCGACGTCGCGCCCGAGCGCAGGCCCGACCAGGTCAGTTCTTATCTCCTGGTATAATTTGTGCAAACTAAGAAGTAACTCGGTTTTATGGGTATTAACGAATAATGCTATGTATTTTGATAGTGATAGTCGTGTAAAAATTAAAGCATACATGACATGCTAATGCTAACACGGCTATCGCCGCCGGCTTCTAACGTAACATTTTTTTCTACTATTCAAATAACAGAATCCATAGTAAATAGTGGTAATATTATAAAGATGTTAAGTTTGTGAGGGTGAAGCTTTGTGGTGGCGGCTGGTAGTGGGTTGACTGTACCCACTAGTGGTCGTGTTTAGTGGCCGTAATGTGCGGCCGCTCTAATAGTAACTAATTATGTTCCAGGTGGACGGCCTCCACCCCGACCACTTCGAGAACTCGACGCGGCCACCGCGCGACCTCGCCAGCGATTCCTCCTCGCTCGAACGAGAGCTCGTCGGCGCGGTCGAGTCCGACCACACCGACCACACGCCGGCCAGCGAACACGCAGAGATACCCGACCGCGTCATCGACCACGTGGACGAGCCCGACACTAGGCCGGAGGTCGGTGTTGACCCGGGGACTACGCCGGAGGAGCCGGCGGTCTTCGTGCGGGCGTTTGACGAGCGGGGACTGCCTGAGGTTAGTTCACGTCTCTTTAGGCGCATCCATATGCTCCAGCGTGCGGTACCAAGCTATAAGTTAGAGCGAGATAAGGACCTGGTTTTGCCGGACGCCGCGCTTGCAACGGTCCACACGGGCCGCAATCACGCGGACTGCCATGCTCGGAAGTGGGGATACTATTTTTCTATAACGTTATGAACCGTGAAGGGTTACTGCCATGCCACCAGTCTCGTTAAACACCAGTTTCCATATCTCTTGCATTCTGCTAATTAAAGCGAGGAGAGTAGAGTTGGGTCACGTCGTTAGTTGTTCTAGCCCATCAGGACACTTTCTTCACGAACTATATGAAGTATTCAAACTTTACCATACAAAATAATCAATCCCCTTCCTTTTCAACAAATTTACGACTTACGTAGTTCTGATACTTTTTTAAAGTTACGTATCAAGATATCTGTCAATTTATATTCATTTTGACTACAGGCTAGTATTTTATTGCATGTTCTCAGTTCGTAAACGCGAGTGAAAACAAATCGCGAGTCAAAGCTTGTACGATCGGACATTTAATTTGGGTGATTGTAATATATGTTGTCTCTCCGCAGGTCCCACAAAACGGCAGCCGAGTCCGTCACATAAGTATAACATGGCGATCCATCTCCGAATCGTCCAACCAATCGTCCACCGGGTTCGACCTGCCGGAGCCGAGCGAGGCTCGGTCGCCCGCCTCGCACGAGCGCTCGCCCGTCACCGCGGAACTACTCCACCACAGCAGGCCACGACCGAACGGAGTGACGAACGGACTTAACGGGATCGATGATATCGAGCCTAAGTTCTTGGAGATCGATTTGAATGGTAAGTGTTTTAAATAGTGTTCCACTGTAATCAGTGCATGTGGTGGGAATAAAGTATGGTGTTAATAGCGCACTTTTGTGACGATTGATGTCAATCACGCATTGTGTTTACGTTAATCGTCATCCAAGTTGTTCGTAGGAGCGTGGCCATATTGAATAAAGCGTATCGACAACGACATTGCAAACCGCTCAAAAATAACTGATACACCTCTGTCTCTAAAAAACAGTGTTGTGCCGAGGCACAATTTTATATTTAAGTACCACAATCTTTGTGTAAACACTGGTGATGGCCTTCTTGGCACTAATGGAATCTTTGATATTAATTCCATAAGTACGGTATATGCCACAGTAAAATCAGCAACTTATTAAGAAACGTAATAAATAATTATTCATTTTTACTGTTGTTCAAATACCGTATTATCAAACTCTTGTGCTCGTCATACTAAACGACTAACATCACATCATATCTCTAATCCCCTTAATGTGGCATGTGACTGTCCATTCCGCGTATCCGACACCGCCGTCCATCGTGCCAGTTCCAGATAACCTGGAAACTCTTTCCGTTTCTTTGGAGTGCTAGAATGCTAGCGAAAGAAAGAGTATGGACGAGTTTCTAGCTACTCTGTCACTACAGCGGTGCTAGCACAACTGACGCCGCGACGCTACGTGAGGCGAGAAGATCGCACTGCCTCTTTCTAATTTGCACAGTGTGAATGAGACAGAAGTTACTGAGTCGCGCGCGACGCAACTTGGCGGGAAGTTGTGCTAGACGTGCAGGTGATCGGTCAAACTACCGCATGGTTTCTCTTGTCCGGCTCGACGGTCACTAGTTAGGGTACCAGGGTCGCATGAGCGGGTGAGTGATGGCGCGGTGTCCGCAGGAGGCGCGTCGAGCACGAGCTCGGAGAGCGAGGGCGAGGCGCGCCCGCGGCCGCGCGTGGCCTCGCAGCTCACGCTGTGCCCCGCCTCGCCGCGCCGCCGCTGCTGCCACTGCACCAGCACTACCAGTCAGTACCGATAGCTTGCTTTTTTCGCGTTTTGATTCCGACCACCTCTCTATACTTGCCACATAGCTCGTTCATTCCACGAGGAAGTGCCCCACTCATTCCGTTTCTGGCGTTTTTTCGTAGATTAAACAATCTACTCCGTTTGTAAACACTCCGTATATTATTCCTTTGCTAGTGCCGATGCATAGTCAAGGAAATTGAAACGCGTACTTTTTCGCTCTTATCAAAATGTTAATATGGGATAAAAAGGTCAGTGTTTCAGTTTCCTTTACCGTTCACTAATCTCAATCAATGTAATAATGACCTAATTTTAAGAGGGCGCTCGTTTTTTGGTCAGGAATAAGCGAGAATGACGGATTTTTGACGTTGTAATTCTAAGAAACGGAGAGCTTTTTCTAGATCCTGATTACTTACTTGCATAGGTAAACTCCTAATATTGGTCCTAGCCGCCTCCAATTTACGAAGAACTGAATACTTTAACCGAAAATACCCGATTACCGACAGTAGTTTTCTGAAGAGAGCGCAAAGTCATAAGTTTGAGCCCCTAATACTCCATGATGTTATATGAGAACCTACTTGTTTTTTTCTATTTTCACTAGCGTTATATGTTGCCATTGGGCCTAGCCGCCTCGAATTTTCCTTATTCTGCACGTATATATATGTAAACTGTTCTCAATTACACCATATTTGTCAACAAAATCGTACTGAAAACTCAAGGATTTTCTCATTATTGTTGAATAATTGTTGTATTGAATCTTACACAACATTAAAGTTCATGCTTGTACCAACAAGATCCAGTCCAAAAAATATAACTTTTGTCAAAATTTATATTTATAAATAATTATTCAAAACTAGTATAAATTTACCGTCGCGCGGGAATTTATCTCAGTACCGGCTGAATAGCCCTCCGAGACAGACGTGTAGTGTGTTTATTTGTGGCTATTCACGAAGCTAACCGGCCACTCTTCAGATAAAATAATATTATTTTGATCTCCGACTAGGCATAGTTGTTACCAACCTCGGGGTCAAACTATACTGGGGATACATTCGTGAGGCTAATCGAGACAAGTTATGAATTGTATAGCTGCCATATATGACGTAGTGTAGCGAAAAGGCTCAAACCCACCGGATACGTAACATTTAAAATTGAACCTTCTACCTAGAACAAAAGTCATACATTTCAATGGTGATGTCTTGTGGGTTGGATCCTTTTGTCTAAACTACGCGTTCTATAGTCAATTATTATTGTACGAGTGATCGTGATACTTGATAGATTTAATTTATTTATTTGTTACTATCAGTCCACCTTGTTAGTATGTATGTATGTGTGGGAGTTTGGGTGAAATCTTCAAATTAGGTACAATTGCGTATCTTCGGTGACATAATATCATAGAGCTGGTCTTATGATAGAGTCGGAAGGTGGACATAGCAACTCCTAAACTCAACAAGATAAAGCCATCGAATTTGGGCTCATTTATTTGGTCATGGCACGGCAAGACTTTGGTGCTGGATGATTTCCAGAGTCTGATGATGGAGCTATAAGGTGGTCATGGAACTTCTAAACTAAACTAGATAAACCCATCTAGTTTGGGCTCATCTGTTTTGTCTTGGTAAACACTTTGGTGATGGATGATTTCCAGGATCTGATGATGGAAGGTGGTCATGGGAACTCCTAAACTAAAATAGATAGACCTATCTTGTTTGGGTTTGTGTGATTTGTCTGTACAAGTACCCACGAACCAGCGACATAATATGCAGGGTTATTGAAAATAACAAGATGAATAAAAAACTTTTTAAAAAACAAGCTTATATGGCGTTTGTTAAGTACAGCACGATCCTACCTTGCATTTAGTTATTATTTTCGTTTATATATAATAATAACACACACCGGGGGTTTACACTGGAAAGGGAGATTTTTACGTGGTTTTATTACATTTCCGAGTCATCATCATCATCATCATCATATCAGCCGAAAGACGTCCACTGCTGGACATAGGCCTCCCCCAAAGAGTGCCACAATGGCCGTTCCTGCGCCACCCGCATCCAGCGGACTCCCGCGACCTTTACCAGGTCATCAGTCCACCTTGCGGGGGGCCTACCCACGCTGCGCCTTCCGGTACGTGGTTGCCACTCCAGAACCTTTCCGCCCCAACGGCCATCGGTTCTACGTGCAATGTGCCCGCCCACTGCCACTTAAGTTTAGCAATTCGGAGGGATATATCGGTTACCTTGGTTCTGCTGCGGTTAGCCTCATTTGTGATGCGATCGCGCAGAGAAACTCCCAGCATAGCCCTCTCCATTGCCCTTTGAGTGACTTTGAGCCTTCTTATGAGGCCTATAGTAAGCGACCACGTTTCCGTGCCATATGTCATCACTGGCAACACACACTGGTCAAAGACTCTCGTCTTGAGACACTGCGGAATATTGGACGAAAAGATGTGCCGTAGCTTCCCGAATGCTGCCCAGCCGAGTCGGATTCGACGATTGACCTTCCCTTCGACATTTCCGAGTATCACTCTTTATTTCGAAATAAATGTTAAAAAAAACGGCCAAGTGCGAGTCGGACTCGCGCACGAAGGGTTCCGTACCATTATCTATATCTAAAAACGGCAAAATATATATATCTAAAATCACGTTTGTTGTATAGGAGCCCCCTGTAGCCTAGTTAGTAACTTGGTAGTGACTCTGCCTACGAAGCTGGAGGTCCCGGGTTCGAATCCCGGTAAGGGCATTTATTTGTGTGATGGATGACCACAAATATTTGTTCCTGAGTCATGGATGTTTTCTATGTATTTAAGTATTTATTTATCTATATAAGTAAGTTTATCGTCGTCTAGTACCCATAGTACAAGCTTTGCTTAGTTTGGGGCAAGGTCGATTTGTGTAAGATTGTAAAAGAAAAAGAAACAAATAAAAACTAAAATAAAAATAAAAAGATGTATTCTGTTTTTTAGTATTTTTTGTTATAAATAGCGACAACAGAAATACATCATCTGTGAAAATCTCTATCTATCACGGTTCATGAGATACAGCCTGGTGACAGAAGGACAGACAGGCATTCAGACAGACAGACGGACAGCGGAGTCTTAGTAATAGGGTCCCGTTTTACTCTTTGAGTACGGAATCCTAATAAGTGACATAGGTTTTAGGCTCAGAACATAAAAAAAGGGAGAAGTGCCGTACTGCTTAATTTCAACCAAAACCGATGTCCCCAGTTTTCTCCCACCGCAGCGCCCACAGGCACACACATTGAACCGTGTAAAAACAAAGACTCGGGCGTTGCCAGTGAGTCTACGGCAACATGCAAACAAGGGCTGTGATTGGCTTAAACGCACTACACTAGGGGGGCGACAAACGTTAAAATTATGTTTTATCGACATTGATATTAAAATTAATATTATGTTATGATATTGATGGGTAACAACTTCCACAACATGGTAAGTTTATGTGGTGGTATTTAAACTTTTAGCTACAAGTTTAAATAACACGGGTTGTTAACTTACCATAAATCGCAAAAGTAAAAAATATTGACGAATACCTACAGAGTAACATAAACGGCTTTTTATAAGTTCGTGTTCACATACATTTAAAACTCTGGTCACATCGATATTTTTGACCTGTAGGTACCAGGCCGATCCGACTCGCATTTTGGCGCGAAATAATATGTCCATTACTCATATTACGAGATTTAAGGCTAAGGGCGAGTATCCACCAAAGATGTGCGAAGATGTGTTACCATACATTTTACACCAAGGTTTCAAGCAAGCGAGGTGTCAAATATTCGAAAAGTGTACGGCTCTTATTAAGTGGTTGGAAACATTTTTCTTGAAAATGTTACGAACACATTAACTCTTCTCTGTACAGGAAACCAGTTAGGACCTCTGCCAGTAGCATCTATACATTTGTTTTGTAACTACTCGAATTCTTTGGAAAACTGTAATAAGAAATCGAGATTTCTTCTTCAATTATCACATTTCAAATGAAAGTAAAAAATACTCATTTAAAATAAATTATTGGTAATAATATCACATTTTAAGTTGTTCCGAAGCCATTTGCAACTAAATTATAAACTTGTATATACAATTTTAATATAAATAAGAAATAATAAATAAATATTACGGGACAATCTTACACAAATCAACCTAGGCCCACGGTAAGCTCAGTTAGGCTTGTGTTGTGGGTACTAGGCGATGATATATATAATAGATACATACATATAGATACTTATATACATACATAACATCCATAACTCAGGAACAAATATTCGTGATAAATACACAAATAAATGCCCTGACCGGGATTCGAACCCGGGACCTCCAGCTTCGTTGGCAGAGTCACTACCCACTGGGCTACGGAGGCCGTAATATGTCTATTTACCGTTCATACTGCAACTTAGTGAAAATCTTATTAGTAGGTACCGTAAACATTTTGTGCCTTTTAATCTTATTAGTATGTTATTAGTTACCTTTAAGATAGGCACCCAACCAAAACAAGTAATTAAATAAAATAAGACAGCGAAAGTAGTCGAAATAAAATAACTAGTATGATATTGTCCTTCTATTTTATCGATTACGCGTAAATTGTAACTGCACTTTGGCACCGCTCTAGTTTGC
Source organism: Epinotia brunnichana (assembly GCA_963854355.1). NCBI lineage: Eukaryota > Metazoa > Arthropoda > Insecta > Lepidoptera > Tortricidae > Epinotia > Epinotia brunnichana. The sequence goes on along the minus strand of OY977954.1, from coordinate 8,737,186 downwards.
GACGCCAAGCAGCGGCCGTACCACTAAAAATTTCAAGCATCGTCCATATCCATAGTGGTTTAATACATTGCGCCGTGGTTTACTGTATTGAACGTTCAATGTACAACGCATAGATCAAAAATATGCTTTTTCGTTCGATATGTTAGTTCGATCCCGAGAAATGATGCGGCGTTGCGTTTATTTATTAAAATATTAGTTTTTACTGACTTAAGTGAAAATACTAATACTCACATGTGGTGCGTGACTCCACCATTCATGTAGGTTTTAGTTTCATTCCTATTTTTGCATGTAACCACGCTACAATTCGGCATTTTGAGTAAACGTAGAAAAACATTTCAGATTCACCAGATTCAGAAACATGCGGTGGGCAGTGACATGCCCATTTGGCCATGTCGCACCGACACGCGCCAAGCCCCCGTTTCATATCTATTCCTTTTTATCATCTGAGGTTTTAGGCTTTTGAATAAAATCACGCATTAATTAATTGTATTCTAGATAAAAAGCTGTGTTTGTATAATTTATAATTTTCAGTTCCTTTGGTAAGAAACGGACATAGCAAATTTTACATAACAAAAAAAAAATTCTTCAAGAAATGAATACGTAAGTACCCAGTAATTTCCTAGTAGTGGGTCTACTGGTATAATTTCATTACATTACTATATATAAATAAGACTCAGATAATATGCAAACTATTAATATCCGTAAAACAAATTATTATTCTTATTACTGACAACTTTAAAACTATTTAGTTTATTTTATACTAAAAAAACGAAACTAAATATACTTTGTCATATCATAGTATTTTAATACAAATAGAAAACTTGTGCTCAAAAATCAAATACTTACTTTATTCAAGTTATCTAACTTCGCTAACATGATGTTCTAGAACATCATGTTAGCGAAGTAATACTTACCACTTTTTAGTGCAAGTATCAATATCGGTCACGGAGTGAATTCCAACGGTGCGCTATACAGCTATTTGCATCGGCAAGCTCCGCGGTTAGTTCTATCCCGATCGCACTTACATATAGCTAGAAAGGGACGGCACCCGCGGCTGGTGCGATCTCGCTGTGCATGTGGGGGTTAGGTACGTTTGTGTGGGTGGTAGTAGTATTTACACACACAAACGCACTACGCGTGTCAAAATACCGAATTCTGAGCGAGCGCTTTTTTGAAGAGCACTCTTAACTACTAATTCAACTATACCGGCATTCCCAACCGTTATATAGGACAACATTAGGTCCTAAAAGCTAGTTCATGGAGGTGGTCTGTGGCAAGCGGCGTCGGGACGTAAAATCTGTAACGCTTTCTGCTCCCGTTAATACTGGGATAACATGATTAAAAGGACGCTCATACATAAATTGGCCGACGTCGGGTGCTTCCGCATCTTACACCCATTCTGCTTCCGTCGAATACCAGGGCATCATATGTAAAAGAACATCGAACTATAACCGGATGTTCTCCAACAGGCGGCATCGAAACATCGGGGTCGTCCGGCGCGAGCTCGGAGTGCTGGTGCGGCGTGTGCGGCGGCGAGCTGGGCGCGTCGCTCGTGCGCTGCGTGTGCGGCGCGGGGGGCGCGGCCGCCGCCGCCGACCCGCTCGACGGCCTGCCGCCCGTCTCCGACCCGCTGCAGGCGCGGCTGCACCAGATCATACTATACCAGAAGGTGAGTAGGGGTAGATGATTCAAATATCATATGAAACTTCACATAACGGATCGAATTATTTTGGATTTAGTAAATAAAAAAAAGTTATCTACTTTATCGAATCTGCATCTGCCGATGCTAAAAAAACTGTATGTAGGGTTCAACTTATGTGCCCATAATTAAGTCAGGTTCTTGTTTTTGGCAGAAAGTGGTAGAAGAGCTGACGGGCCAGCTGCGCGAGGCGCGGGAAGCGCTGCGGCGCGCGTCGCCGCCCCCCGCCGCGCCCGCCCGGCCGTCGCCCTCCGCGCCCTCGCCCACGCAGGTCTCTGCTTGTTCATGCTGCCCTGGTACCGCAATAGAATAAACAGGACGAACACGGGCCGCGCTCAGAGCGCGGGCCTGCGCTCCACTCGTGCAGGTCACTATCCGTTTATGACGCCCTGGTATCGCCGGAGTATACCCTATTGGTAGACCTAGTCGAATTTAGCTTTCGCTTACTGAGAAACCATCACTCATGCTCTAATGGAAACATCGTCCTGTATTTCGTAACCCCTTTTCAGTGCTAATGCTGTGTAGTGAACTAATTGTAGTGTAAGGTATGACAAACATGAAATAACGTACTTCAGGTCAAATCCAGGGCAAAACACCCCTATGTTCAAATATCGAAGTTACGATAATTTTAACTCTATCGCTTTTGCACGACCGATAGAGACGTGATGAGAGTAACTTCGATCTAAATTTAAGCCCCAGTTTAAGTGCTTGTTCCTAATAAATATTAACCCTCATTGTGTGAAATATTCCCAAAAAACGTATGTTTATGATTGACTGACCGATCATTCGCAAACACTTCAATCATAATGGTACAATACAAAATTACAACTTACATTTCGGTTGCGCAGATGACGAGCAGCGGCAGCGGACGCGGCAGCGCGAGCGGCAGCAGCAGCGGCAGCGCCAGCGAGGTGGAGGTGGGCGAGGAGGCGCGCGGGGTCGTGTGGGTGCCAGATAGCGCCGCGCCGCGCTGCCAGTACTGCCGGAACCACTTCTGGCTGGCGAGGAGGCGGCACCACTGCAGGTACAATACGCGCAGATGACGAGCAGCGGCAGCGGACGCGGCAGCGCGAGCGGCAGCAGCAGCGGCAGCGCCAGCGAGGTGGAGGTGGGCGAGGAGGCGCGCGGGGTCGTGTGGGTGCCAGATAGCGCCGCGCCGCGCTGCCAGTACTGCCGGAACCACTTCTGGCTGGCGAGGAGGCGGCACCACTGCAGGTACAATACGCGCAGATGACGAGCAGCGGCAGCGGACGCGGCAGCGCGAGCGGCAGCAGCAGCGGCAGCGCCAGCGAGGTGGAGGTGGGCGAGGAGGCGCGCGGGGTCGTGTGGGTGCCAGATAGCGCCGCGCCGCGCTGCCAGTACTGCCGGAACCACTTCTGGCTGGCGAGGAGGCGGCACCACTGCAGGTGACGAGCAGCGGCAGCGGACGCGGCAGCGCGAGCGGCAGCAGCAGCGGCAGCGCCAGCGAGGTGGAGGTGGGCGAGGAGGCGCGCGGGATCGTGTGGGTGCCAGATAGCGCCGCGCCGCGCTGCCAGTACTGCCGGAACCACTTCTGGCTGGCGAGGAGGCGGCACCACTGCAGGTACAATACGCGCAGATGACGAGCAGCGGCAGCGGACGCGGCAGCGCGAGCGGCAGCAGCAGCGGCAGCGCCAGCGAGGTGGAGGTGGGCGAGGAGGCGCGCGGGGTCGTGTGGGTGCCAGATAGCGCCGCGCCGCGCTGCCAGTACTGCCGGAACCACTTCTGGCTGGCGAGGAGGCGGCACCACTGCAGGTACAATACGCGCAGATGACGAGCAGCGGCAGCGGACGCGGCAGCGCGAGCGGCAGCAGCAGCGGCAGCGCCAGCGAGGTGGAGGTGGGCGAGGAGGCGCGCGGGGTCGTGTGGGTGCCAGATAGCGCCGCGCCGCGCTGCCAGTACTGCCGGAACCACTTCTGGCTGGCGAGGAGGCGGCACCACTGCAGGTGACGAGCAGCGGCAGCGGACGCGGCAGCGCGAGCGGCAGCAGCAGCGGCAGCGCCAGCGAGGTGGAGGTGGGCGAGGAGGCGCGCGGGATCGTGTGGGTGCCAGATAGCGCCGCGCCGCGCTGCCAGTACTGCCGGAACCACTTCTGGCTGGCGAGGAGGCGGCACCACTGCAGGTACAATACGCGCAGATGACGAGCAGCGGCAGTGGACGCGGCAGCGCGAGCGGCAGCAGCAGCGGCAGCGCCAGCGAGGTGGAGGTGGGCGAGGAGGCGCGCGGGATCGTGTGGGTGCCAGATAGCGCCGCGCCGCGCTGCCAGTACTGCCGGAACCACTTCTGGCTGGCGAGGAGGCGGCACCACTGCAGGTACAATACGCGCAGATGACGAGCAGCGGCAGCGGACGCGGCAGCGCGAGCGGCAGCAGCAGCGGCAGCGCCAGCGAGGTGGAGGTGGGCGAGGAGGCGCGCGGGGTCGTGTGGGTGCCAGATAGCGCCGCGCCGCGCTGCCAGTACTGCCGGAACCACTTCTGGCTGGCGAGGAGGCGGCACCACTGCAGGTACAATACGCGCAGATGACGAGCAGCGGCAGCGGACGCGGCAGCGCGAGCGGCAGCAGCAGCGGCAGCGCCAGCGAGGTGGAGGTGGGCGAGGAGGCGCGCGGGATCGTGTGGGTGCCAGATAGCGCCGCGCCGCGCTGCCAGTACTGCCGGAACCACTTCTGGCTGGCGAGGAGGCGGCACCACTGCAGGTACAATACGCGCAGATGACGAGCAGCGGCAGCGGACGCGGCAGCGCGAGCGGCAGCAGCAGCGGCAGCGCCAGCGAGGTGGAGGTGGGCGAGGAGGCGCGCGGGGTCGTGTGGGTGCCAGATAGCGCCGCGCCGCGCTGCCAGTACTGCCGGAACCACTTCTGGCTGGCGAGGAGGCGGCACCACTGCAGGTACAATACGCGCAGATGACGAGCAGCGGCAGCGGACGCGGCAGCGCGAGCGGCAGCAGCAGCGGCAGCGCCAGCGAGGTGGAGGTGGGCGAGGAGGCGCGCGGGATCGTGTGGGTGCCAGATAGCGCCGCGCCGCGCTGCCAGTACTGCCGGAACCACTTCTGGCTGGCGAGGAGGCGGCACCACTGCAGGTACAATACGCGCAGATGACGAGCAGCGGCAGCGGACGCGGCAGCGCGAGCGGCAGCAGCAGCGGCAGCGCCAGCGAGGTGGAGGTGGGCGAGGAGGCGCGCGGGATCGTGTGGGTGCCAGATAGCGCCGCGCCGCGCTGCCAGTACTGCCGGAACCACTTCTGGCTGGCGAGGAGGCGGCACCACTGCAGGTACAATACGCGCAGATGACGAGCAGCGGCAGCGGACGCGGCAGCGCGAGCGGCAGCAGCAGGGGCAGCGCCAGCGAGGTGGAGGTGGGCGAGGAGGCGCGCGGGGTCGTGTGGGTGCCAGATAGCGCCGCGCCGCGCTGCCAGTACTGCCGGAACCACTTCTGGCTGGCGAGGAGGCGGCACCACTGCAGGTACAATACGCGCAGATGACGAGCAGCGGCAGCGGACGCGGCAGCGCGAGCGGCAGCAGCAGCGGCAGCGCCAGCGAGGTGGAGGTGGGCGAGGAGGCGCGCGGGATCGTGTGGGTGCCAGATAGCGCCGCGCCGCGCTGCCAGTACTGCCGGAACCACTTCTGGCTGGCGAGGAGGCGGCACCACTGCAGGTACAATACGCGCAGATGACGAGCAGCGGCAGCGGACGCGGCAGCGCGAGCGGCAGCAGCAGCGGCAGCGCCAGCGAGGTGGAGGTGGGCGAGGAGGCGCGCGGGGTCGTGTGGGTGCCAGATAGCGCCGCGCCGCGCTGCCAGTACTGCCGGAACCACTTCTGGCTGGCGAGGAGGCGGCACCACTGCAGGTACAATACGCGCAGATGACGAGCAGCGGCAGCGGACGCGGCAGCGCGAGCGGCAGCAGCAGCGGCAGCGCCAGCGAGGTGGAGGTGGGCGAGGAGGCGCGCGGGGTCGTGTGGGTGCCAGATAGCGCCGCGCCGCGCTGCCAGTACTGCCGGAACCACTTCTGGCTGGCGAGGAGGCGGCACCACTGCAGGTACAATACGCGCAGATGACGAGCAGCGGCAGCGGACGCGGCAGCGCGAGCGGCAGCAGCAGCGGCAGCGCCAGCGAGGTGGAGGTGGGCGAGGAGGCGCGCGGGGTCGTGGGGTGCCAGATAGCGCCGCGCCGCGCTGCCAGTATTGCCGGAACCACTTCTGGCTGGCGAGGAGGCGGCACCACTGCAGGTACAATACGCGCAGATGACGAGCAGCGGCAGCGGACGCGGCAGCGCGAGCGGCAGCAGCAGCGGCAGCGCCAGCGAGGTGGAGGTGGGCGAGGAGGCGCGCGGGGTCGTGTGGGTGCCAGATAGCGCCGCGCCGCGCTGCCAGTACTGCCGGAACCACTTCTGGCTGGCGAGGAGGCGGCACCACTGCAGGTACAATACGCGCAGATGACGAGCAGCGGCAGCGGACGCAGCAGCGCGAGCGGCAGCAGCAGCGGCAGCGCCAGCGAGGTGGAGGTGGGCGAGGAGGCGCGCGGGGTCGTGTGGGTGCCAGATAGCGCCGCGCCGCGCTGCCAGTACTGCCGGAACCACTTCTGGCTGGCGAGGAGGCGGCACCACTGCAGGTACAATACGCGCAGATGACGAGCAGCGGCAGCGGACGCGGCAGCGCGAGCGGCAGCAGCAGCGGCAGCGCCAGCGAGGTGGAGGTGGGCGAGGAACCGCGCGGGGTCGTGTGGGTGCCAGATAGCGCCGCGCCGCGCTGCCAGTACTGCCGGAACCACTTCTGGCTGGCGAGGAGGCGGCACCACTGCAGGTACAATACGCGCAGATGACGAGCAGCGGCAGCGGACGCGGCAGCGCGAGCGGCAGCAGCAGCGGCAGCGCCAGCGAGGTGGAGGTGGGCGAGGAGGCGCGCGGGGTCGTGTGGGTGCCAGATAGCGCCGCGCCGCGCTGCCAGTACTGCCGGAACCACTTCTGGCTGGCGAGGAGGCGGCACCACTGCAGGTACAATACGCGCAGATGACGAGCAGCGGCAGCGGACGCGGCAGCGCGAGCGGCAGCAGCAGCGGCAGCGCCAGCGAGGTGGAGGTGGGCGAGGAGGCGCGCGGGATCGTGTGGGTGCCAGATAGCGCCGCGCCGCGCTGCCAGTACTGCCGGAACCACTTCTGGCTGGCGAGGAGGCGGCATCACTGCAGGTACAATACGCGCAGATGACGAGCAGCGGCAGCGGACGCGGCAGCGCGAGCGGCAGCAGCAGCGGCAGCGCCAGCGAGGTGGAGGTGGGCGAGGAGGCGCGCGGGATCGTGTGGGTGCCAGATAGCGCCGTGCCGCGCTGCCAGTACTGCCGGAACCACTTCTGGCTGGCGAGGAGGCGGCACCACTGCAGGTACAATACGCGCAGATGACGAGCAGCGGCAGCTGACGCGGCAGCGCGAGCGGCAGCAGCAGCGGCAGCGCCAGCGAGGTGGAGGTGGGCGAGGAGGCGCGCGGGATCGTGTGGGTGCCAGATAGCGCCGCGCCGCGCTGCCAGTACTGCCGGAACCACTTCTGGCTGGCGAGGAGGCGGCACCACTGCAGGTACAATACGCGCAGATGACGAGCAGCGGCAGCGGACGCGGCAGCGCGAGCGGCAGCAGCAGCGGCAGCGCCAGCGAGGTGGAGGTGGGCGAGGAGGCGCGCGGGATCGTGTGGGTGCCAGATAGCGCCGCGCCGCGCTGCCAGTACTGCCGGAACCACTTCTGGCTGGCGAGGAGGCGGCACCACTGCAGGTACAATACGCGCAGATGACGAGCAGCGGCAGCGGACGCGGCAGCGCGAGCGGCAGCAGCAGCGGCAGCGCCAGCGAGGTGGAGGTGGGCGAGGAGGCGCGCGGGGTCGTGTGGGTGCCAGATAGCGCCGCGCCGCGCTGCCAGTACTGCCGGAACCACTTCTGGCTGGCGAGGAGGCGGCACCACTGCAGGTACAATACGCGCAGATGACGAGCAGCGGCAGCGGACGCGGCAGCGCGAGCGGCAGCAGCAGCGGCAGCGCCAGCGAGGTGGAGGTGGGCGAGGAGGCGCGCGGGGTCGTGTGGGTGCCAGATAGCGCCGCGCCGCGCTGCCAGTACTGCCGGAACCACTTCTGGCTGGCGAGGAGGCGGCACCACTGCAGGTACAATACGCGCAGATGACGAGCAGCGGCAGCGGACGCGGCAGCGCGAGCGGCAGCAGCAGCGGCAGCGCCAGCGAGGTGGAGGTGGGCGAGGAGGCGCGCGGGGTCGTGTGGGTGCCAGATAGCGCCGCGCCGCGCTGCCAGTACTGCCGGAACCACTTCTGGCTGGCGAGGAGGCGGCACCACTGCAGGTACAATACGCGCAGATGACGAGCAGCGGCAGCGGACGCGGCAGCGCGAGCGGCAGCAGCAGCGGCAGCGCCAGCGAGGTGGAGGTGGGCGAGGAGCCGCGCGGGGTCGTGTGGGTGCCAGATAGCGCCGCGCCGCGCTGCCAGTACTGCCGGAACCACTTCTGGCTGGCGAGGAGGCGGCACCACTGCAGGTACAATACGCGCAGATGACGAGCAGCGGCAGCGGACGCGGCAGCGCGAGCGGCAGCAGCAGCGGCAGCGCCAGCGAGGTGGAGGTGGGCGAGGAGCCGCGCGGGGTCGTGTGGGTGCCAGATAGCGCCGCGCCGCGCTGCCAGTACTGCCGGAACCACTTCTGGCTGGCGAGGAGGCGGCACCACTGCAGGTACAATACGCGCAGATGACGAGCAGCGGCAGCGGACGCGGCAGCGCGAGCGGCAGCAGCAGCGGCAGCGCCAGCGAGGTGGAGGTGGGCGAGGAGGCGCGCGGGGTCGTGTGGGTGCCAGATAGCGCCGCGCCGCGCTGCCAGTACTGCCGGAACCACTTCTGGCTGGCGAGGAGGCGGCATCACTGCAGGTACAATACGCGCAGATGACGAGCAGCGGCAGCGGACGCGGCAGCGCGAGCGGCAGCAGCAGCGGCAGCGCCAGCGAGGTGGAGGTGGGCGAGGAGGCGCGCGGGGTCGTGTGGGTGCCAGATAGCGCCGCGCCGCGCTGCCAGTACTGCCGGAACCACTTCTGGCTGGCGAGGAGGCGGCACCACTGCAGGTACAATACGCGCAGATGACGAGCAGCGGCAGCGGACGCGGCAGCGCGAGCGGCAGCAGCAGCGGCAGCGCCAGCGAGGTGGAGGTGGGCGAGGAGCCGCGCGGGGTCGTGTGGGTGCCAGATAGCGCCGCGCCGCGCTGCCAGTACTGCCGGAACCACTTCTGGCTGGCGAGGAGGCGGCACCACTGCAGGTACAATACGCGCAGATGACGAGCAGCGGCAGCGGACGCGGCAGCGCGAGCGGCAGCAGCAGCGGCAGCGCCAGCGAGGTGGAGGTGGGCGAGGAGGCGCGCGGGGTCGTGTGGGTGCCAGATAGCGCCGCGCCGCGCTGCCAGTACTGCCGGAACCACTTCTGGCTGGCGAGGAGGCGGCACCACTGCAGGTACAATACGCGCAGATGACGAGCAGCGGCAGCGGACGCGGCAGCGCGAGCGGCAGCAGCAGCGGCAGCGCCAGCGAGGTGGAGGTGGGCGAGGAGGCGCGCGGGATCGTGTGGGTGCCAGATAGCGCCGCGCCGCGCTGCCAGTACTGCCGGAACCACTTCTGGCTGGCGAGGAGGCGGCACCACTGCAGGTACAATACGCGCAGATGACGAGCAGCGGCAGCGGACGCGGCAGCGCGAGCGGCAGCAGCAGCGGCAGCGCCAGCGAGGTGGAGGTGGGCGAGGAGCCGCGCGGGGTCGTGTGGGTGCCAGATAGCGCCGCGCCGCGCTGCCAGTACTGCCGGAACCACTTCTGGCTGGCGAGGAGGCGGCACCACTGCAGGTACAATACGCGCAGATGACGAGCAGCGGCAGCGGACGCGGCAGCGCGAGCGGCAGCAGCAGCGGCAGCGCCAGCGAGGTGGAGGTGGGCGAGGAGGCGCGCGGGGTCGTGTGGGTGCCAGATAGCGCCGCGCCGCGCTGCCAGTACTGCCGGAACCACTTCTGGCTGGCGAGGAGGCGGCACCACTGCAGGTACAATACGCGCAGATGACGAGCAGCGGCAGCGGACGCGGCAGCGCGAGCGGCAGCAGCAGCGGCAGCGCCAGCGAGGTGGAGGTGGGCGAGGAGCCGCGCGGGGTCGTGTGGGTGCCAGATAGCGCCGCGCCGCGCTGCCAGTACTGCCGGAACCACTTCTGGCTGGCGAGGAGGCGGCACCACTGCAGGTACAATACGCGCAGATGACGAGCAGCGGCAGCGGACGCGGCAGCGCGAGCGGCAGCAGCAGCGGCAGCGCCAGCGAGGTGGAGGTGGGCGAGGAGGCGCGCGGGGTCGTGTGGGTGCCAGATAGCGCCGCGCCGCGCTGCCAGTACTGCCGGAACCACTTCTGGCTGGCGAGGAGGCGGCACCACTGCAGGTACAATACGCGCAGATGACGAGCAGCGGCAGCGGACGCGGCAGCGCGAGCGGCAGCAGCAGCGGCAGCGCCAGCGAGGTGGAGGTGGGCGAGGAGGCGCGCGGGATCGTGTGGGTGCCAGATAGCGCCGCGCCGCGCTGCCAGTACTGCCGGAACCACTTCTGGCTGGCGAGGAGGCGGCACCACTGCAGGTACAATACGCGCAGATGACGAGCAGCGGCAGCGGACGCGGCAGCGCGAGCGGCAGCAGCAGCGGCAGCGCCAGCGAGGTGGAGGTGGGCGAGGAGCCGCGCGGGGTCGTGTGGGTGCCAGATAGCGCCGCGCCGCGCTGCCAGTACTGCCGGAACCACTTCTGGCTGGCGAGGAGGCGGCACCACTGCAGGTACAATACGCGCAGATGACGAGCAGCGGCAGCGGACGCGGCAGCGCGAGCGGCAGCAGCAGCGGCAGCGCCAGCGAGGTGGAGGTGGGCGAGGAGGCGCGCGGGGTCGTGTGGGTGCCAGATAGCGCCGCGCCGCGCTGCCAGTACTGCCGGAACCACTTCTGGCTGGCGAGGAGGCGGCACCACTGCAGGTACAATACGCGCAGATGACGAGCAGCGGCAGCGGACGCGGCAGCGCGAGCGGCAGCAGCAGCGGCAGCGCCAGCGAGGTGGAGGTGGGCGAGGAGGCGCGCGGGGTCGTGTGGGTGCCAGATAGCGCCGCGCCGCGCTGCCAGTACTGCCGGAACCACTTCTGGCTGGCGAGGAGGCGGCATCACTGCAGGTACAATACGCGCAGATGACGAGCAGCGGCAGCGCGGCAGCAGCAGCGGCAGCGCCATCGAGGTAGAGGTGGGCGAGGTGGCGGCACCACTGCATGCACAATACGCGCCACGCCAATAGTGTGTTTAACAGATCTTGAAACTTCTTTAGCTTTTTTAAAATGTAAAATAATTTTTCACATAATATTACTTTGATTTCAATACGCTTAACTCAATCATATGAATATTCTGTGCCTCCGTATTCACTGTACTCAATTGACACTTCAAATATATGTATGTATCTCAGACATCTCTGTATACTGCCAGTTAACCGAAGCTGTAGCAAAATGATTTCCCAGTATACCTACAGGTTTTTGCACACATCCTTTGTAATATCATATAATTTTTTTAATGGCTAAGAGGTTAAACTTGAAATTAGGGTTTCTGAATGCGGGCTCTCTAGGGACCAATCACAATGAATTTATTATTGCAGTGCAACAACGCAATATAGATATACTAGCCATAAATGAAACTTGGCTTCGGGAGGGGGAGGAGGGGAGGGCGCCGGTGGTGCCGAATTACTGCCTGCGCCACGTCCCGCGGCCGCGCGCCATGCGCGCGCGCGGCGGTGGCGTTGGCTTCTATGTTAGAAACGGCGTAAATGCGCGACGCTACGCCCACCCCCCCGACTCTAGGGTAGAACAAATGTGGCTTAAGCTCTCAAATAACGGTATGACTTTACTAATTGGAACAGCATATCGACCGCCATGGTTAGATATTGATACCTTCATAGATACTATGACCGAAACCATTTCCTCCTTTTCTAATTACGACCATATTCTGTTAATGGGGGATTTCAATATTAACTTATTACATACTGATATCAATACCATCAAGTTTAACTCTTTTTTAACTTATTTTGATCTAAAACAACACGTTAATGAGCCCACCCACTTTACGAACCACAGTAGTACACTAATAGATTTGATTTGTAGTAACATTGTATTTCAAAATACTCTAGTAGACTACATTCCTACTCTTGGTCATCATGCATTGCTGTCATGCGAGTTAAAAATAAAACGTTTTAAACCAGTGTCGAAAAAGGTATTGTTTAGGCCACTAAAAGAGATTAACTTGACCCAATTTAATCAATCAACCGAAATTATCCAATGGGAAAATATAGCATCACTATCAACTGTAAATGACATGGTCAATACGTTTAATCGCATAGTTTTAACATTATTTGACATATATGCACCTCAGAAACAGGTCACTATCAAAGAAAGGAATTATCCTTGGATAACTTACACTATTAAAGAAATGATGCGTCTGCGTGATGAGGCTCACAACAGGTTCAAAGCAACTGGTTCCGACGAGCACAAGAAATACTATAATGACCTAAAGAGTTGTGTCAAGAAAGCATTGTATCACGAAACACGAGCATACTTCAATCAACATATCAACCGCAACGCGAACAATTCTCGAGCTCTTTGGAACAATCTTAAGCGTACTGTCAAAATAACACAAAACCCGCACAATTCGGAAATACCTGCACACTTGCGTGACCCAGACATTATTAACTCACATTTTCTTGAAATTGCAGGTAATCTTTCAGCTCCACAACCGTACCACACTCATTTTGAAAATAACCGCTTCCATGCTGCATCGTTTAAATTAGAACCAATAGGTCAAAACTCTGTCCTTAAAATAATTAAATCACTAAAGTCTGCTGCTCTGGGCGGTGATGGTATCTCCTTAGACATGCTTCTTCTTACTCTTCCTCATTCTCTTGGCGCAATTACTGCAATTGTTAATAAGTCAATTACATCCTCAATATTTCCTGATGCCTGGAAGCTGGCAATGGTTACTCCACTCCCTAAAAAAAACAACATCACGGGTTTTAAAGACTTACGACCTATAAGCATTCTCCCTTGTATATCAAAAATACTCGAACGTGTTGTGCACACACAGTTATCAGCTTTTCTTGAAAAAAATAAAGTCCTTCCTGCTTTGCAATCCGGTTTCCGCAAGTCACATAGCACAACGACAGCCCTCCTCGATGTAGTTGACAATATACTGTCTGCTCAAGACATGGGTCAGGGTACCTTAATGGCACTGCTTGACTTCTCTCGCGCTTTTGATGCCATAAACACAAAATTACTGTTGTCTAAAATGAGTTACTACGGCTTTGAGACAGATGCAATTGCGTGGTTTTCAAGCTATCTGAGTGACCGCACTCAAGTTGTCCAGCTGCAGGATGACAATGGTTTATATATAAAGTCTAAACCATCTGCAGTATCCAGAGGAGTGCCGCAGGGCTCCATTTTGGGCCCACTCATTTTTATTATGTATACTGCAGATGTCCGTGATGTAATAAAACATTGTCATTTCCACTTGTATGCCGACGATATACAAGTTTATGTCTCATGTTATCCCTCTGATACTATTCAAGCTGTTGCTAATTTAAATGAAGATCTAGAAAATATTACAGCTTGGTCAGAGTCAAATTGCCTAGTATTAAATCCTAGTAAAACCAAATATATGTTGTTCGGATCTAAAAATCAAATAAAACTGATAGATAGTCATAATCCAGTTGTTTCTGTAATGGGCGATCAGGTGGAGCGTATATCAGAGTCGCGTAATTTAGGCATCATAATGGATGAGGCTCTGCGTTTTGAGAGTTACATATCGGAAGTTGCCAGAACCTCATTTTATAGACTAAAGATACTTTACCGAATCCGAGAGTTCATCAGCGTAGATTTACGCATCAAGCTATGCGATTCCTTGGTTCTCTCGAGGTTCAATTATGCCGATGTTGTATACGGTCCACGACTGTTAGCACGCACTGATCGCATTGTGCAACGAGTACAAAACGCATGTGCGCGGTACTGCTTCGGAATTCCTCCTCGAACACATGTGACTCCCTACTTAAATTCGGCAGGCATCCTCAAAATGGCATTTCGAAGAGAGCTTCACTTGTCATTCTTGTTGTTCGGCATCTTAAAAACTTCAGTACCCGAGTATTTGTTTAAAAAGGTCACTTGGCGTAAAAATAGTTCCACAGTGTATGGCCTTAGATCAATCAGCCAAAATTTCATAATTCCTCATCACCACACCACCGCTTTTCGGGGTAGTTTTAAGTACACAGCAACCAAGTGTTGGAATAATATACCTCCACCTCTCAAAAATATTAATTGTCTGAGCAGTTTTAAATTAAAATTAAAACGACACCTCCTCCAGATACAAAAAAATCTACCCTTGGGCGGTCGAGTCTTGGCCTCGTATCTTTGATGCTTACTATATACGTGTCATTTCAAATTGTTTATTATTTTATTTCATATTTTTTATATACTTGCTTACTTAAGGTGGTTCGATTGCCATACAAAGCGTTATTTGACATTCGCAGGCTAACGGCGAGATATTTTAAGAAACTAATGTATTAGACTTTTATCAATTGGCTTCCCATTTGCGCCAAATTCCCCCTTTCCTAGAATAAACTTGTATAAACTAGATTAATTTGAGAAAACTAGTTTTCCCAAAATATCACGTGACAAACCAATTTCTCAAATTAATCTAGTTTATACAAGTTTATTCTAGGAAAGGGGGAATTTGGCGCAAATGGGAAGCCAATTTATGAATGTTTGTTACATAAGTTTCTTAAAATATCACGCCGTTGGCCTGCGAATGTCAAATAACGTTTTGTATGGCAATCGAACCACCTTAACATACATATTTATACAAGTACAACCAAACCACAGTCATTACATAATTTAAAATATACACAACATTACTCACATTCCAATAACGTATTCATTCCCTTCCGACAATATTAATTAGAATTAAAACTTATTATATGTAAGGGTCTGACTGAAAATCAGCGTTGCAGTGTAGGTACTCAGTAGGTACTCACTGCAACAGTATGCTGAGTCTAGCCCCTTTTTGGCATCACAAAATGTAAATGCCTCGTACGATATTGTTTAAGTGTGTTTGTCTATTCCTAAGTCTAATTTGTACACTGTTCCTTTTGTATAAAATGTGATGTTAAATAAAGTTTTTCTATGTCTATGTCTATGTCTATGATATAACAATCAGTTTCAATTGAAGTCCCAGTCAATAGTTCGGCAATATTCTGAGTGTGTGGTATGTTTGTTTGTTGCAGAAGATGCGGCGGCATATTCTGCGGGTCGTGCTCGGAGATGTCGCCGTGGGGCGGCTGCGCGGTGCGCGTGTGCCGCCGCTGCCGCGCGCTGCGGTGACCGCGCGTGTGCCGCCAGCAAGCGCAACCGCAAGCGCAACCGCAAGCGCAACCGCAACCCCGCGCGCTGAGGGACGACCGCTATTGTAATCGATCTCACTACTTTATGGCCTCCTGGTATTCTCGCTTTATCAATGTTGGATCCGAGCCGCAAACAAGGTCGCTAGCCGTGATGTCTCATCGAAACGCTGCGATGTAAGCTGGTTAAGTGGCATTCGATTTAATGGACTATTGTGACACGTGGAATGTGGATAAAGAAACCCGAACACTATGGACATACTGGAGCGATACGAATCGAAGATTGAATCGTGTCTGTAACTCCCACGTGTCGTGATGTCGCGGTGAACTAGATCCCGGAATGGTCCCGAAATGCTCCCAACTAGTGAAAATGTATATCCTGTTAAAAGTGTTATTAACTTATTAGAAATGCGATTACATTAGCGGTGTCGTCCGACGCAGTGTTATCTATTTAGTGGTTCGAACGGTGGTCAATGGCTGTTTAAACTGTTCCTCGTAGTTCCGCAGTCCTCCGACACCTACCTAAATGAGATTCAAACAATTTGCATATATGCAGGCCGCCGCGTCTATACAGTTAACTCCTCCTGTGTACTAGTCAGTCCGCTTCGATGGTAACTCCAACTCTAATGCTATTTCATCTATTTAATTAATTTGTGTAAAGACTTTAGTACTACGTCATTATCGCCATGACATGTCAGTGCGAGCTAATCTGAACTCTATTGTGTTGCAATAACGGCGTTCAGCGTCCGATTCCGTAACAGTTGTCAGAGCTACGTCTAGTCTGCCGAGTGTGGGGGGTGCGAATTCTAAGAAAGGATAGTTAGGAAATGGTATAGTGAAGGAATGAATACGCGAAGGCTGATTTTGTACGATATTTTAGTTTTTTTTTTCTACTATCATATTTATTGTAAAAGACTTCATTAGATAATCGGTCCGATTGGTTAAGGCAGACTACTAACAAGCGTCCATCTAGCCCGAGCAGCGAAGAGCGACATTATTGTTTTGTATAAATAACTGTTTTTGCCCTTTTATTTTGTATTATAGCGTTTCAATTTGTTTTATAAATATTATTTGTACAGTAAGGTTTTGTTTCACACTCGGCTCGCCACCGTGCCAACTGGCAGCTGACTGAGATAGAATACGAAAATAGCATTGTGCAAAAACGGGACGGATGTCAGTTTGGTCGGCGCGCGTTTCTTGTCGATGTTTATAGTGTGCCTCCGATGTGTTAACCGTACTAGCGCGGCTAGGCCGAAAGAACCCTTGTTGTAAATGTAATAAAGTCCAGAATCGGTCGGAGCCGCGCGACCAGCCACTATATGCGACAGTGTACGAAACTCAAACTGTTGCTAGCTCTCCTCCATCGATCATTAGCTTTGTATTTTATTTGTGATATTTATGATAATTTTGTATAATGATTAAGAGTTTATACATGTTGTTAGAAGATAAATTCTACTGGTGATTAATTTAACCCTTGCGGTGCGTGATCGTTGACTTTTGCGACAGTTGCGAACGGGTCTTCGCATTTATTTTTAAATTTGTTAATAATTTATCATCACAAGATCTGACTACGACTAGGGTGATCAGACAAGACCTTATCAATTCTGACTGAATATATACAGATGGACCGACCCGTTTAGATGGACCGATCTAAATGGGCTAACCTGTATTTCATTGATAAATTCGCGGATAGAACTACCGATATGATTCTAATCTGTAATAAATTGTACAAAATGTTATGTCTCTCTCTTTCTTATCAAACTGTCACTATGAAAGATAAAGACTTACATTTTCCAACGAAAGAAGTTTACCAGGGATTCAGAACATCCAATGTATATTATTCCCATCGAGTGTGGAGACCTTTTCGCGCACTGGACGCGAAATATCCATGTATATAATAATCATAATGCAAATTATATTGCTTTGAGTGTGACACACTCCTTCCCCGCTGAGCCTCTTGGTCCCGAACTAAATAATCAATCAATTAACACATGAAATTAACTAATGAAATCCTACTTAATTGCAACCTTCCATTATTAAAAATTTTGTGTTAATGTATTTACGCTATCTGGGTCGTATTTAGCATTTACTGCCCGCCTCGTGATTACGATTAAAATTAGGCACACGTTGTGGGCGGTGATAAAGAAACCTTAGGCGTGACTGTGTGCCGCGTTTGGGGTGTTCTTTATATTACCGCCCTAGGTATGTAATGTACAATTTACAGTCTGT